>CM068367.1:202796725-203996725 GCA_034769895.1 Magicicada septendecula
GACATAACTAAAACAGTATCGTCCTTTATGGTCTGTAAGGATGATAGTCAGATTTCCTCGCAACTAAAAGAATTTTGGAAGTTGGAGGAGATCTCTAGTCGCGACCCCTGCTCTGAGGACTCGCCGTGTGAAAAACATTTTGTGAAAAACACTAGCCGCAACCGCGAAGGGAGATTCGTGGTATCCCTGCCCCGCAGGTCTGATAAATTTTATTTGGGAGATTCTCTCCGCGGAGCTATCCGCAGGTTCCAATCGCTAGAGTTCAAGTTAAAGCAGAACCCTATCCTTTACAAGGATTATAGCGAGT
This sequence comes from Magicicada septendecula, assembly GCA_034769895.1. NCBI lineage: Eukaryota > Metazoa > Arthropoda > Insecta > Hemiptera > Cicadidae > Magicicada > Magicicada septendecula. Next base: position 202,797,033 of record CM068367.1, read on the forward strand.
TCATGAGTGAATACTTGAAACTTGGTCATATGTCTCCACTTAATGATTGCAATTTGTCGCTTGACAACTCAGATATTTTTTATTTGCCCCATCACGCAGTCTTCAAGGACTCCAGCCTAACCACTAAATTGCGCGTGGTATTTGACGCCTCCGCTAAAACCACAAATAATCTGTCCCTCAACGATACTCTAATGGTCGGTCCTACGATCCAGCAGGATCTGTTTTCGATAATGGTTCGGTTCCGTACCCACCGATACGTGCTTATTGCAGACATAGAAAAGATGTATCGTCAAATCATGGTTAACCCAAAGGATTCAAACCTGCAACGCATCGTTTGGCGTGATGCGCCGCATAAGGAATTACAACATTACGCTTTAAGGACGGTTACGTATGGCACTGCTAGTGCTTCCTTCCTTGCTACACGTTGTCTGGCTCAGATAGCCTACGAAAATAAATCCGACTACCCTACAGCTTCTAGGGCCATAGCCAATGATTTTTACGTAGATGATCTTATAACGGGTTCGGATGATCCGAACGTGTTAGCTAAAATGAAATGCGAAATCGTGAATTTGCTAAATAGGTATGGTTTCACCTTACATAAGTGGTTTTCTAACCACCATAAGATTATGGCCCTTCGCGCCCAAGTGTTCCATGACTTCAGCAAAGGTCAAAACGTGCGTACATTGGGAATCCAATGGAACGTTGATAAGGATAATTTTTTATACACCGTTCGGGGTGATGATAATTCGACCGTGTTCAACAAAAGAAGCGTGTTGTCGGTCATTGCTGGGATTTACGATCCGCTGGGTCTTATCGCCCCCATCACATTTTGCTGCAAACATTTCGTGCAACAGTTGTGGTTGGCGGGCACAGATTGGGACGAGCCCCTATCTGGGTCATTAGCCAATCAGTGGCTAGAAGTATACTCTCAATTAGTTTCCGACACTCATTTTAAGATTACGAGGTCGGTTAAGAGTTCGAACAATTATCCAATTAGTTCATTACAGCTTCACGGATTCGCCGACGCTTCGGCTAAAGGTTACGCGTGTTGCGTTTATGTGCGGGCGGTCTATTCGAACGGCGCCATATCGTCAAACTTGTTCTGTGCTAAATCTAGGGTCGCTCCGCTGAAACAGATAACGCTACCACGCCTTGAACTTTGTGCTTGTTTATTGCTGGCGCAATTAACTTCCAAGGGTTTAAACGCCATCAACTACAATTTTGACGGACTATATCTCTATTCGGACTCGATGATAGCGTTGCATTGGATACATCAACAATCTTCCCGCTGGAAGGTATTTGTGGCCAACCGTGTCGCGGAAATACAGCATCTTGTTAGCAGCAGGGGAACTTGGCATCATGTAGTATCAACTGACAACCCTGCCGACATTTTATCACGCGGTTGCCTCCCTCGTAGTTTGCACTGTCATACTCAATGGTGGCATGGTCCGTCCTGGTTGGCCCATAAGTCAGCATCATGGCCAGTCAGCGCCTTCGACATTCATGCTCCCTGTACTTATCCCGACCTTGAGCAGGAACGTCGCAAGCAGGTTCAAACCTCACTAATTGTCGCATCCTTAACACATAGCTATGTTGAAAATTATTCATCCCTTACTAGGCTCATTCGCGTCTTCGCATATTGCCGCAGATTTATTCGCAATTCTAGGCTCCCGGTTGTTGACAGGGCCACGTCCTTTTTGTCTGCTCAAGAATTGTGTGACACACCTTTGGTTTTTGTCCGGCAATCTCAGCAGTTGCACTTCGGCGTAGAAGTTAAGGAACTTAAGGCACATGGGTGCCTTCCTCGCAGCAGTAAAATTCTTTCTCTCAACCCCTTCCTGGATGACTCAGGCATTTTAAGAGTGGGTGGACGCTTACAATTCTCCCCACTTAACTACGCGAGTAAACACCAAATAATTTTGCACCCGCACTCTCGTCTCACGAGATTAATAATTGAGTATGAACATATCCGTTTGTTGCACGCTGGGGTGCAATCAACTCAAGCTTCGCTCAGGCGCAAATATTGGATCATTCACGACAAATCTTATATCCGCTCAGTAATACATAAGTGTGTCACTTGTTTTCGTTTCCGGGCTAGAGGCGCGAATCAACTATTAGGTCAGTTACCCCCTTCTAGAGTCACCCCTGCTAGGCCATTTTCCCAGTCTGCCGTGGACTACGCCGGTCCTGTACTTTTACGCCATGGCGGGCAGCGCTCAAAGTCCACATCCAAGGCCTACATCGCGTTATTCATATGCATGTGCACAAAGGCCATCCATTTAGAATTGGTGTCGGATCTCACTTCTAACGCCTTTATAGCGGCTTTAAAAAGGTTCATCGCGCGCAGAGGTATTCCCGCGCAGATATTTTCAGATAATGGTACGAATTTTCGTCGTGCCAACCACACTTTATATGATTGGTACAAATTTTTAACCTCAAAGGAAGTTGAGCAATCTTCTCAGGAGTTTTGCGGTCTCCGCGGTATCAAATGGTCCTTCATCCCTCCTTCAGCCCCCCATTTCGGTGGTTTGTGGGAAAGTGGTGTAAGGAGTGTTAAATATCATTTGCGTCGCGTAATAGGCGGTACGATCTTGAATTTTGAGGAATACTCTACACTTCTCTCTGAAATTGAGGCTTGCCTTAATTCACGCCCTTTGTGTGCTTTGTCCGACGATGCTAGAGACCCTGAACCCTTAACTCCTGCTCATTTCCTGGTCGGTGCTCCACTGACTGCACTTCCGGAACCCGACTATACCCAGGCAATACTAGTCATTTGGGCAGATGGCTTCTGCTCCAAAAATTTACACAGACCGTCTGGAAACGGTGGTCTAGGGATTATCTGCACCAGCTGCAGCAGCGCACCCTGTTAAGGAATTTGAATGTCGGACAGCTTGTCCTCATTTTGGATGATAATTTCCCCCCCACTACAGTGGAAGCGTGGGGTAATTACCAAAGTTTTTCCGGGTCAAGATTCCTTAGTACGCGTCGCAGAAGTTCGCACCGCGCTAGGTATCTTACGCCGACCCATCCACAAATTATGCCCCCTTCCGGTGGCAACAAACTAGTCGTATGCGTGCCACACGAGACGTACTAGGATTGTGAACTTGTCACATTGCCTGGACTACGCCCGGGACATTCCCTGGGCGAGCATACAAGTCAATTGTATCATCAACGTTGTAAGTATTATTTACGTGCCGATAGCTATTATTGCAATAGTGACTGTGTTTTCAGTGTACTACCAATTATTTATGGATGTTGTTGTATTGTCGTATGTTTATATATTCAAAGTTCCGAGAACTACAAGTGTTACTTATGGTAACAATTATTCTATGTATGTATTGTATTTTCTAATGGTCATATATTATGAAATTTATTGGGGTTTGTTGTGCCAATGTCATGGTGCAATTATTATATTTTTATGATGTTATCACTTGTTATTATAATGCTTTGCAAATGTCAATGGGTATTATTTGGGAAAGATCAATGTCTACTTAATCATTGTATTATTATGTGTATTGTGTTACTATTATGTTTTGGGTAATTTTACTGTCAGTTTGCCCTTGCTATTTGCATAAGGGTTGATTTCTTGTATACATTGTAATTGTTAATTGAATTTATCATGTTAATCATATTATGGTTATTATGTCATTGCGCTGTAGCCAATACGCCAATTGTTGTATTATTTTTGCCATGTAAGTCTAACTATTATATTATTAATTTAATGTTTAATTTACAAAATCGTCCCGATTTTGAGCGGGCAGTATGTTCAAACTTTGTACTTTATTTATCAGCTGTGTGCCGTGACCACTGCAATGCGACACGGGCGGATGACGTCACTTGCTTATCAAGCACTGCCGGCGGTCAGCTGACTGACGGTAGACAAGTTAGTTTAGATTCTAACCAGACTCCGAGCTGTTCTCTCGTTAAAAGTCTCTCTTCCAGCCGCGGCTTCTGGATCATTCTTAATTATGTATCGTACTTACTAATTTACTCAGACAACCTGCGTCCATTTACAATGGACTGCGACTTCTTTCAAAGCTAATTTTATGGGCGTTATGGCCTCAAAAACATCCGCACGTGTCGACAATGGTCTATAAATTTTAACATTTCAATAAACGCATATCAAACAACAGAATTACAGTCCACTTCTTTTCATTTAAAACCCAGCCTTTTCTACATAGCGTTTTTGGAACAACTCAAGATTTTCAAGAGCTTCCAACCGCAACACCTCTGTTAACGTACTTGCAGATGTATTTTATGGATTTTACAGAATTGCAGTACTCAACATTAATATGGGCCGAGAAGGTGCGAGAGAGGACGGGGTTGTATGGCATCACACAGCGATTGTCAAGATCGACTCCACTGATGTTGGAAGTGAACCCACCGTCTGCTGGGGACCACCTGCGGTACTGAGGATTACTATCCTCTTCGGTTTGAGTTTCTTTCAAAAGGGGCCGGGGGTATTTTTTGGTGCAGGCTCCATCCACCATGCAGGGTGAGTTCTTGTTGAGGAGTCCACATGGGCCGTGAATCATAGTCGTCTTGACAATCCATTGAGCTTTATTATATGCTTCACTTTCATGTGGAAAACGCTCGCTACTATGTCATGTCCATCGTGAGACTCTTGGCCTTGCTTCAAGAGCTCTACGATTCTTGGCCATTTCGGTTTGCAGGTAAATGTAATAAACAGTTCCGGCTGTCCGAAATGTCGTACATACGTCATACTATCTCGAGTTCGCTCACGCATGTAGCGGGGTCCTCCAGTGAAAGAGGATAGATAGGCCTACACATAGTGGCTGTCTTTCACCAACATTGAATCATTTGTAGTACAATCGAAACAGGATTTATTTTGTTTGCTTGAACGTTTTTCGTATGCAACTGGCAAAACAGTGTCTCCGTACCCAATTTATTTCTGATTTTGTTTTTATTAACATTGATTGCACTAAAAATTCTTTCAACACACCCACTACTAAACTGGTAAATAGTCAAGCCACAAAATTATTTAAGTTGGAAAAGCTTCAGTATCATTCGTGTTCTTTGTTTTTTAAGTTCTCTCTAAAAGCTTACTAAACTTTCATCTGTACCGGTGTTAATATTTGTATTTCTAAGGACTCTCTCTATTCCTTGTCTAGATTTACCATGTTTATTTCAATACTCTTCTCAAAGGCTGATGCTGCTGCTGAAGGCAGTGACCGAATATCATTAATATTTTCCTATCTACAAATTCTATCAGTGTTGCGGTTTTCCCGTTTTTTCGCAGATAGTCGTTGAAGCTTTCAAAACTCTTTCTTAGTGAGCATCCATAAGCCAAGAGGAATGTATGTGCCGAAATTAGAACTCAAAATAAACCCTCAACGCCACATAGCAAGGAATAGAGGGACAGGGTAAACTGTTTCGCGATTGTTTTCGCGCCTCCTCGTGGTTATAGGTTAGATGAAAAAAATACTGTTTTAGTAACTCCCCAAAGGCTAAAGGAAAGTAATAAAAATAAACATTCAACTTCCAGAACGCGTACAGTTGAAAAAAACTGCATTATCGATGTCAAGGTTTTTAGCGGTTTTTTGCGTTTTTTCGCGGTCAAGCTTTGAAGTTTTCGAAACCCTTTCTTAGGGAGCACCTAGAAGCCAAGAGGAACATACGTGCCGAATTTCAAGTTTGTATGCTTTATAGTTATGGAGATTTCGTGATGAGTGAGGGTATGAGTGAGTAAGTGGTATTTGGCTTTTATATATATAGATATCCTTTGTCACTCAAACAAAATTGTGAGGAGGATTCAAAAACACAAGAGTAATTGTTGGTGTCCTTATAAAAGTATTAAGTAATTATAATATACTTACATGGTACTTATAATGGTGTACGTTAATGATAATTTTGACTTTTTTAAATTTCTTATGAATTAAATAATAATTAAAGTATATTTATATTTAATAAACGTTATTCCTAGTCTAATTAAACTTGAATAACGTTTACGCAATAGTAAGGTTTGTTTCGGTAAAGGCAGACTATTTTGAATGATTTATTAGTACACAGCACAGATGCTTTATTGGCATAGGTATTTGATAGCTTTAAAGACTAAATTTTGCTGAATTTATGGCTGCAGAAAAGTAATAATCATGACTAGTGATAGGAAGGAGAATATATAAGTTGTTTTTTTTTTTTAAGGAAAATTCAGTGTGCATGAGAATAGTACGACGTTTTTCGTCTGTGACACAATTTACAGAAAAGAAATGAACATTTCTCTTGACTACTCCACGTGTCCATTGTTTTCACACCCTGTTTGTACTCATAAAAATTTTGCGTAAGAATAACAGTAACTAACAGTAGGGAACTGACAATATGTTATAAGGCGAGGAAACGTATCCACTATCTGGCAAAGTTTGTGAGCATAAAGTGGGAAAGCAACAAAAAACAGATGTATAGTATTTATTTATATATAATTATTATTTATATAATAATAATAATAATAATAATACTCTTTAAATATGTATAATAATATTAACAAATATTAATAAAATATCATACAAAATTACCAAAGCTTTGGATAAGTTGAATAGAGGATACTACGTTGCACAATATCTAAACATTAGAAAAACTAATCCAATTGTATACTATTATTTTATTTACTTAAGATGAATACTAATAATTATTATTTTTATTATTATTATTATTAATATTATTTGGCGGCTCAGTAGACCAGTGGTTATTGCACCTGGCTACTAACCTAGAGGTCCCGGGTTCGATTCCCGGGCCCGCACCATAAAATCAAGGTGCGTTTTTCAGCCCCCAGGTCGACTCAGCCTGTTGAAAATGAGTACCTGGGATAACATCCTGGGAATAATAATGGGCGGCTGAAGCGTAGTGCTGGCCACATTGCCTTCCTTCTGTGTCGTACGGCTCACATAAGGCAGCCTACCCTTCCTTACTCCTAAGCTACTTCGGTGGTACACATGGGAGCCATTATTATATTAATATTATTTACTTAAGCTAAAGTGGCAAATTAAGGTAATTATTTAGTGGTAAAACGTGTTCGAAAATGACGTTTTAGATGATTTATTAAATACACAGCACAGAAGATTTATTGGCACAGGTATTTTGATAGCTTTTAATACCAGATTTTGTCTACATTGAGTTAGCAAATAGTAATCCCTAAATTAAAAATTTAATAAAATACAATTTAGTGAAAGTTTTAACTGAAGTCATAGAGCTTATAACTTTGTTTTTCTTGTCAGCTGCGGCATTAATAAATACAAATGTGTTTTCAAAAATACCATTACGAAGGAAAATTGGAAGACGGTATATAATATACTTTACAACCAAACATTAACAGAAATGTAATATTGATATAAGTGTTTCCGATGTTATTAAGCTCTCTATTTTAATCTCTAAACATACGTTTTGTTCGTAATGACTGTTAATGAATGGTACTCATAGATTACATATTAAAAAAATCTCACATACATGTACTAGATTAAACAGAAAGAGACGTCACAAAATTGCGCCAAATGACATTAATTAACGTCATTAATAATTTTTAATGTCTTACTTTTTTTCACAGCTTCTTTTTCTCTCAACACATCATTTTCAGTACTTTACTTTATTCTCTTTTCTTCTCTTTTTTAAGTCAGATTAACAATTTGAAGTCATCATTCTGCTAGCCTAATGTTAGTTTATCTTTTCGTTTCAATGATTCACGATTCCACTGTAAAATAAATTCTGTCCATAACAACGGAAAGCAAACTTCTTTCATACCTAAACATCTCTGTGTATCGTAAGTTGAATCCATATGTTGTTTATGATTACATTTCCCTTGATAGTTTTCCTTCATCTCTTACTATCAACAATGTCGATTGTATTTGTATTTGTATAATTAAGCAAATTAAACACTAAAAGGTTCTCAAATTATGCTACTAACTACTAATTATAGTAGAGTTATACCACCTTCAGCTCTTTTTGGTGACCTTACTACACCTTGAGCCGTTCAAACCAAGGGTTAATTTATAAAATTCTAATCAAGCATTGAATGGAATCACTACTAAAACTAATATTAATAATTATTGAAATTTTAAGTATTACATCTATCTTGTAATTGATATGTTAGGTATAATTTTACTAATAAATAACTGTTTACTTAACTCTTGCTTTGGGTAGCGACTCTTATAATTTATCCCAGGGCGCCAGTAATAAATAAACACAATATTAAATGTTATAACTTGTATGTTTAATAACTTTTGCATTTAAATATTACATTTAATAATCTTGATTGATTATTAATATCAATATGTAAATTTTATGATAAATTTCTTTTGATTGTGGGTTCTTTGAAACTGATTGAGTCACTAATAGTAAAAATTTCAAAAATTGACTCTAGATTACAATATTACATGAGTATTCATTAAACGTTTTACTTGTTCGTTGAATTCCACAAATCTGCGAAGCACTGTGTTAAATTCCTTTGATCGTTGTCCGTACTTGAAGTCCTGAGGTCCGCTGCTGAGCCGTAGATTCTGGTGTATTTCACTCGTTGATTACCATTTCACTTATACACAATATTCACATACACTAGATACCATTCACTTTTAAGATCTAGAGAGGATGCTACTGTGGTGTATTACACACTATTTACTGAGCACATAATATATAAGTTATTGACGCTAAGTGCCTTCAACACGGGACAATATGCAGTAATCGTCAGCTTAATTGATACGTGACAAGTTCCGCTGTGGCATTTACTTTGCCCACCGTACGTTCACACTTCGAAATTTGGTTTAGATTCAGACCATTTTTTTGTATATTCGATAAAGACTTATTATTTTACTCGAATACCGTTAATTACATCTGACTTCTCTACTGATTTACTTTCATTATTATTATTATTTAGACGATTCAATATAGTTATTAGTTTCACCCGTATTATAACTTTACCGTATACTGAATACTATGTTCACTAATAATTATTTCTTAACAACACTATTTGCGAGTCTAATGAATGTAATTTCTCCGCAGACTGCCCCTTTTTCCAACTACGTTTTTTTTTATACTCAATTAAGAACTACCCTCACCTAATCCTTACAGAACATTTCCCGATTGGCTACATGTGCCGCGAAATTCAATTCTACCCAACCGATCACGAAAATTCTCCCGCAAAAAAGATGACGCGTTTTTTATTTCGTCCAACAACCTCGCGTTCAAAAATAGTGGGAAAAGACGCGTTACATGATCTCTCTCTCTCTCGACCCTCTCCCTCACACATAACGGTCCTATTGTTGAAAGACACTCAACTTTCACAAGCTTTCATTTATTTTTTTCTAGTTTTTAACACAATATAATTTTATGATAGGGTGTTTGCTACGTGACTTTTTTAGACTTTCCAGCCGTCTGACGGTCGCCAGCTCAAGGCTGCGTTTCTTTGAAAAAACCCCCGTACCTCTATTTCATAACGGTACTTTCTTAGTATAGTTTCTATAGCTATATTTTATTTAATATCAATAAGACATGACTTTATCCCCGTAAAATTGCTTTATAGTAAATTTTAACGTCATAGTTAAGTACACTTATAACACTTAGTTACTTGAATTTGTTCAGATATTCACTTTGGAGCGAAGTTATTGAGCCGTGTTGTGGAAATGCTATATTCATAGAAACAGTACGTGGAATAGAACTATTATCACTTGTTTTACATACCTTGGCATCTATTTTAATCTACATTAGACACTGATTTAGTTGAAAGTTCTATATAAAAGCTCAAATACAGTGAATATATTGATACAAACTATGATATGGTTTTTCTTTTTATGATTAAACTGGACACATAATTTCAAAATGTGCATTTCATTTATGTGTTCATTAATAATTTATATTCTCAAGTAATCAGCGTTGTTATTATGTTATTTCTGTAAACAGATTGTTATTGAAGATTTTATTGGCGGTATTTAGTAAATACTTATTGATTATTTTTTATTTTAATCAATAGATTTTAACAACATTATTTTGAACATGTACCTACGTATTAAGTACAGTTAAGCCATACATGTAACAAATTGAATGCTATGTACTTTTTGTGTCTTAACAATATATCTAACTTCTATTAACATCAATGTCTTATTTGCTAACTTGTCGAAATCAGACTGTAAAATGTTGTCCGTTACGTACAAACTCACTGTCTCATACAAAATTACCAATTAACCTACATATCGTGTAGAATGAATCAAGACGTTTAAAAAGCAGTATTTTAAGTTACGGTACCATAACGTAACATATGGTTACAATACCATTATGTAGATTAAACGTATAGTACTGACCATAGTTTTGACATACACTGTTATTGTATTTTAATCAGTGAAGTTAAGTTTATACAAGAATATAATCCTTAGCTCAGTAGTGACTGAATTTATAAATAGTAAAAGATTTAGTGAGGTTCGTTCATTAACTAGACACAATTTTTAAAACATTTTCTCCAAGTCCGTATAGTAAAATGTCGGAGTATTGTAATTATATCTTATTAACATTGGAATAATAACATAAGTATACGTAATTTGTACAATTTATTGTTATTTTTTATGTAGCATATACACAAACACATTCACACAAAACTTATTTTTATATGCATCTTAATCATTTCTCTGTTGCTTCTGTATGTATCCGAATGATGGCGATAGATTTTAATAAACCTTTGACACAAATAGTTTACAAATTGCGTCTAGCTAAAGACTTAACTTTACAGAAAAGGTTTGCCATTTTTAGTGGAATGTTAGCGGCTACAAAATATCTGCTTGATAAATATATCTAAACTCCATCTCAACTTATGAATCGTTGAATTGAAAATGACCTAACCATTGTCTGCTTTTTGTACTTTTAGCTAGATTAATCTAATATAATATTTATAATTTTAGTTTTACGATCGTAAAAAGGAAATCGTATGTATATTGAACCAATAAACAAGAAAATATTACAGGATAACTAGTACGTGAAAAATTAAATAAACTCTGAAATTATGATTTGTATGCATAACAAAATCGTAATCGTATTTGTAGCATGAACTTCCTTAAATGATCGGAAGATACGAGAAGAATAACAGTCAGTAGTTTAGCTGACTATAACGCATACTGCTGTTATCTACACTAAAAGCTTCAACTATTCTTATAACTGGCAGTACTTAGAAGAAATTGCATGCCTCAGTATAGCTAGTCGTTATAGATAAGCTTAACTACTTGTTTCACTGTACTGGAACGTGCGCCTATTCAATAACGCCAAGGATCACTTACGAGATTGGAACAGATACGCGTTTAATAACCTTCAACAATGTTACGGTAATATTTTAAAGGGAAGTACTACAAACAGTAAACACTTACTGTTCTCTACAAACGAAGTTGTCGGTTTATTGTAATTATGTATTGACTTAGTTCACTAATTCTCGTTTTGTTTTTTTATGTTAATATTCAATTTTAAAGGCACCAGAATACGAGCAGGCATTGTATGTAGTCGAAATCTGTGGTTGTTAATACCATTAAGGACCGCGGTTGTCCAAAATAATGTTTCCAATTTTTATATATTCATTTACTTTTTTGCTTGCAAACGATTACGTTTGACAAAGAAATATTCGATGTTGTTAGTATGTATAACATACCGGGATCAGATTTCAAATTCTATGAACTCGTATTCTTGGTGTATAATTGTTATAGTTCTACCTAAGTCATTAGTGCTAAGTCGCATTTCTTACAAAGGTAGCAGTTAGTGGTTACTTACGGTCACCACAACAGACAATTGCCGTTAGTTAATGAAATTTCACGGCCATAAACTTCAGTGTACAGCCTCGGTAGTTCATAACGCACACTAGTTTTCGCCAATAAACTATTCCCCCATGTAATGAGCTCTGTACAGTTGGGCGTTAATGGCTTTTCATACAAAATTTATTCCACTCACAGTTGGTATTTACTTTTTAGTGCTTTGCTGACTTTGCGATGCAATTAATAGGCCAAAGTGCAGTACTGCTCTTATTTGAAGGCTAACAGAAGACGCAATTTTATCTACACTCTAGAAACAAAATTTCTTTGCAAAAATAGTGGAAAAGTCATTACAGCAATAGAAAAACGCATGGCCTACTAATTGCAGACGTGAATATGTGTCTTTAATTGCAGTGTTTCATAATCACGCTACTACTACTGTAACGGCTACGGCCGTTACGTAAAAATTTTAAACTAGACCACTGGCCTAGAGGAAGCAAAAAATGGCTGGAGCCCATTGTGACAGGACTTGCAATAAAACGCTTGTTTAACAATAATAACTTTTATTGAATTTCCTCATATCAATATTATACAGTTTTAATACGCCATCTGAGTATAGAATAATATTCAAAATTCAAAACCAGCTCTTAATTTGTCTTTCGTTTTAAATATCTTCACATATACAGTATATAGAATATGTGTTCATAATAATAATAATGTTATTTAAACAAGAATTCATCAAGCACATAACAGGTGGATCCTTTAGCAATTAATGATATAATTCACAAATATAAGTGTGTAATCACAGGGCTGGTTCTAACCAAACCTTGATCATTATAATGTACAACAAATTACTGCTTATGGATAATATATATATATATATATATATATATATATATATATAGATCTATAGGTATTCTGTATGAATGATCATTAGCAGATGCAGTTAGCAACAGTTTAGTCAAATAATGAAAGAATGAATCCTTATAAGTTTAACCGGAATATGAATTATAGCAGTAAGTTAGAATTAATTATTTGAAAGTATAAGTACAGCTTTAAACTATTAAATGTTTCTCATAAATTACAACCTTAGATCTTACTTTAAATTCTGAACTCTTTCAGATTCCTTTTTAAACATTACAAAACTCTAATCAGTCCTCAACATTGGGTTTCGGATAATAATTACAATCAAATTATTTGAAAAGTTACAAACTCATTACAATATTGATTTTGAAAGTTAATTAAACTGTTAAGGAACCAAACACTGTACTTCTCATATGTTATAGCAATGTTTTTATAAAATTTAGAGTTTCATTTAAATCAATTAACCATCTGTGCACTGCTGCTCACTGACTTAGTAAACGGAATGTTTCCACCTGTTTTACAGACTGACTTGCCATCGAAAACCCTCTGCTTGAAATGTGGTGTGTGTCGGAGGGCTTGAAGTCTCATTGCTCTACAGGATCGGCGATGCTTCGGGATCTTAAGATATAAGCTGGTTCACCTGACGGCTTCGGGGAGTGGCATTTTCTTAGCTTGCTCTGCTGGTCTTGTCACCATGATCGAAACTCCTCTCCCTAGTCTAAGGCGAGGACCCTGTAAAAATATTGTTTGTAGTTGCCGTCGTGAATACAATTCAACTCTCACAATTTCTCGTCACCGAACACACTCCACTCTCAATGCCATAAACTTGCCAACACTTCAAGTGCACTTAGTTATAACGAATATTCAATTAAATATTTGGCTATTCAACTAACATTTTTAAATATCAATAGCTGCAAGGTTACATATAACCATTCCATTACATATTGACACACTAAAATTTCCTGAACTAATTATATTTTATCTCTTTTAATTATGAAACCCCTTTTAGTAGCTAATTAACCATGTGCTCAGTTACCTGGAGCAACCTGCAATTTTTTGGACGGCAAAAGGCCTTAAAAAAAAATGATTCTAAACTTTCGGATCACACACACGTGCACACAATTATAATAGAATACCCATAGTTAAATTAGTGGCGAAGAAATTATTACTAACCTGAAACTACTTTATCGGTTACTCATACATAGCGAATAGGATGTTACATGAAACACAAGGCACATCCCCTGGACCGTCAGATGAATTCTCTTGGAGTATCGTTAGCGAAATGAGAACGAGAATTCGTTTCTTTACCCGAAGTCGTTTTGCGGAAAAAACAAGTACAGAATTGCAATTGGCAGTGGTCACCTGACCAAATGGCCAGCTGAATTATATCGTCACAGCGGTGATGCATGGCCTGACTAAATTACGTCGCTACTCAAGGTCGCTACGGCTGGTTTACAGTAACACTTGGCTCTGAATGCAGCGGTCAAAGCAATCTAGGGCGCCTAGACTCACGCGGCGGCAATTCGAATTCAAAATCTGCCGGGGCTCGTATATCCACGGCACACTACTACTACTACTACTACTACTACTACTACTACTACTACTACTACTACTACTACTACTACTACTACTACTACTACTAAAAATACGTGATAAGAGAAGTGATAATTGTTTGTTTTATTTATTATGGCTTTATTTATGGCTATTACTTATTTATTGTTTTATTTACATGGGTGACAATTGCAAGCATTCATTATTTCCACATTAATTTCGTTTTAAACTGTCGTCACTACACACATATTATTTATTCCTTTGTAACTTGTTGAGTTTTCTGTAGGTCTCCTATGTAATATCTTTAAATAAATACACTTCAAGTAATTTTATTTTCACCTGACGCACGTTTCGTTAACTATATTGTAGGCAAAACATTTAATTACAAGTCAAACAAACCTCTTTGAATACAGAATAATTTCTGTGAAACATGCGTTAAGTGAAAATAAACCTACTTTCAGTGTATTTATTTGAAGATATTACATATTATTTACTAGACTACATTTTTACATTCACTAGCGTTTTGGTTCTTACTTTAGCTAGTGTGTTTCTCTCAAACTGCATGTGTTTAGACAATATTGCTCTTGTATATCAAGTTTACACACTACAAATGGTCCTTACAACAGTTATGGACATTCAGCCAATGTCAGTTATGTGTACCAAGCTCGACAATAAATCTTTCAGGCCATCTGGTACAATACGTGAGAGACCTTTAAAGGAGATTTTATCTTGGATGATTTACGTTAAAATTTATGTCTGCAATTATCTGCAGCTACATTCGTGTTTTTCAGTAAGCATAAAGAGATATATATTGTTTTATAACGTAAAAGATGCTGACTTTATAAATTAAAGTTAGCATTTGCTACTTGTGCAATGGCTTTTTATATACCTCCTAAAACACGACATGTGTTTGTCCTCGCACAGATGTTTTTCACTGTGACTTTACTCATATGTTTCAACTTACTATTAAATATTTAATTCATTGTTAAAGGAAACATTTTCTTTTAAAGCAAATTTCTTTATTGAAGAAATATCTAATATTTAACATTTGTCTTTTAGTTTACTTGGTTTAAAAACACTCTACTATATGTTATTATACTCCTACGAAAAACGAATCTTTCGACTTTCTTTTTACATGTCCAATATATAATAACCGTTTACTTATAACCTTAACATTTAAATACTTATAATATAATAGTAAATGTAGTGATATACCCTAAATAAAAATTTAATTAATATATTTATCTATGATGTTCTTTGTGTGATAGTGTATTTTAAAAATTTATTATTCCTTTCTTTCTTCAAAACGCTACTTAAGCTACAGAATTTCAGTCTGAGCTTATTCTAAGTGATTACCATGTATCACATCAAGGTACAACACTTTCTAATTGTTCAAATGTATGGACTCATTTTCTTCAATTATGCAGAGCAAAGAAAAATTTCTTCATTAATAACTTTTTCGTAATGTTCAATGGCCTTCACTGAATAGTGTAATATTTTTTATTGTTCTTATATTTCGTTATTTTCATTGCAATAGTGGAAAATGTTTGCAGTACAACTAATTAAAAAGAGATACTTCCTCTCATTCTGGTTGTTTCGGTTTCATTTTGTCTTGTTTTATAGATGCTGGAATAATTTATGACTCGATTGTTTAGTTACAACGCTGCTGTTATACAATATGAATTAAAGTATAATTAAAAGAAAATTTAATTAAATTTTAAAAACATTTTACAGAACAGAAGAACAACGAAACTTCAAAGCATCTCATATAACTATTATAGAAGTTCAAAAAAATTTACTGTACAATCTGAAATAACTTTAAACTGCAATCAATAATGAGCTTGCCTCCAGGATTCAAAATCAAAGTTAAAATTAATTAAACTGGATTAGTTTGTAGGTTATATTCGTTGGTACATGGGCGAGTGAATGTGCGAAAATTTATGAAAAGCAAAGTGCTTCTAATGTTAAAATTTCCTTACATACAATTAGGAATTATAATTTACTAAAGAACAGGTCTTATACATAAATAATATACATATATAAGTGTTTTTATGAGTGTATAGATGGAAAATTGTTTTTTCAATATTAAACATGAAAGGAAAAATAGAGTCTAATTTTGACATCGTCGGACATCCACTTTAGACGTCCGTTACTTGATGAATATCAAATTATAAAAAATGCCGTTTTACGTGTTTCAGTCGTGTTCTTTAAATCAGCTTTGAACCATTATGAATACTACTTTTTTACAAAATATACTTAATCTAAACTTAATTTTATCGTTTACGGCGATAATGTTCTTTGATAACTTACACGGCGTTTAATTAGTGTTAAGATTGTTACTATTCAAGAAATTAAAATTGGAATATTGTTGTCGCTTGAGGTAACAAATTAAATCAGATCAAACATATGTTGTGATATCAGTACAGTCTACTGTAAGTACTTAATAAAATTATAATAAATTGTTATTTTACATTCAACTAAGATTGGCTTTATTATCAGGGCTTTGGTTTATGAACTATTTTATTAGACAACATGTTCCTGACGACCACGTACTACGTATGTAAATTAGAGGCATAAATTACAGCCTCAACAATTTGATTTATGTCCACACTGCATCTGCAACTACTGTTTACACGCTACTAACTGCATTAACCTGCATTAACGTGTGTCAAAACATTTGTCTTCCACTAATTAAATTCTTTCAGAACACTAAAATTTCCTCCATACCAGTACAACATGCTTCAGTTATCCGACCTTTATTGTATCTGCCTAAATGAGACACAGAGAGACAAAACATAGACAAAAAGAAATACAGAGCTTCGGAAATAGTTTCCAGGATTAGTTCAGTAACCTTCGTTAGCATCAAGAACTAGCATTAAGGATCTTGTATTTTTTTCCGCCGTTCATGTGATGCAGTTAATTTTATTTCATTTTAAGTTGAAGTTATAAGACGATATTTAACTATAAAATTATTTTAATTTCATCCTACTGCATAGTAAAATTTTTGCAGTTGCTCGAAGAAAATCGGATGTGGACAACTAAAGTTATTGGCCGTAGTAGCTAATGGAAACAACACGTATAAAACTCTGAACTCTTCATTAATAGGTCTCACATATGTGCATTAAACGGATTTAACATACAAGTACAGCGTACAGTTGTGTACAGCGTTTTGTTGTGTTTGCTGCAAATCGTGTGACTGTTATTAGTGAAGATGTTTTTTAATTACTTAATTGATTATTTTATTATTATTAAAGAGTAAACTACAAATAGTTATTGGGTTTGTGTAAAATTATTTTTGTATTTAGTTCAAGTTGCATAAAGTCATTAAAATTTTAGTAATTCGTGTGCAACACGTCAGATTTTTATTTTTATTGATGTTCCAATTAGCATAAAGATGAAATAAAGTTATCTAAGAGATTCAGATTAGTGAAACTTGCATATCGTTTACGTAAAACTAAAGTGCTATAAAAGCAGGAAACTGAGTCGTTTGCGAATTGATTACAGGTTATCTGAGAAATATATCGAGCGACCCTGAAACGAACAAGAGTCACTGAAACGGAAGCTATAGAAGTAATAATTCAATGATGAATAACTGGAAAAATAATGCCATTTGTGCTTTTTAATCGAACAAATGAAATAACGCGGCTGAGGGTTTAGAAATAAAACAATTCATAAAATTCTGCAGACACTTTAAGTAATTTATTCATATGTATAATTTACAAAAAATGCAGATTTTAGTTAACTTAAAATTACAGAACTTAAAGATAGCGCACATACTTAAGATGCAAATGACAAGTAGATATTACATATTGGCAAGTGTAAGATGATGCACCAATATTTGGTACATTGTTAGGAAAGTACAGAAGCTTAGAAGGGACTAAACCACTTACAATAAAATAATAGTAACAAGAGACCTACTATGGCAACCATATTACTATGGCAAGTGAAGAATAATTATTGTGTTAACGAATTCAATACAGTAATAAGGTGACATTATTATTGCATGTGGACAAATTTAACTTGAATATTATTGTAAGAGAGTGTCTTTGCTGATTTCTAATAGTTGTTTCTGGCTAATTAAAGTTGCTAATTAGTGACTTCATTGGTGTCTGTTATTTTGTTTCCAGTGTGAAATACGACTATTCGTGAGACCGTCGTAATATATGTTACCGACATTGAAATATGAACCCTGTAACAAATTAAAAAAATTTAAATTTGTTGTTTGATAAACAAATTTTTATTTATTATTTATTTATTTATTTTATTTATTTTTTTAATTAATTTAATATTAATTATTTTAAAATGTTTCGTGGTGTTTCGGACTTCTTATTATTTGTTTTAAACAAATTATATCCTTTTCTGTATTTGGAATTCTTTTACCAGTTAATAGGATTGTCTCCAGGAACAATCGATTGGTGAACTTTCCTTATTTGCAGGTTATCTTCCTTTAAAGTTGTGAAATTCTGGTAGTTAAGTCTCAATTAAAATGATATATTATGCTAGTTATAATTTAGGAATAAATAGGATTCAATTTTATGATATTTAAGGAATTTTATTAACAAATAATAATATAATCGATTTTCTATCGATTGATTAATCGACTCTCTCAGGGTATATCAATAGATTGTACAATTATTTATTATCGGGTTCTTTAAACAGTTATTTTATATATAGTCAGAGAAAAAGGGCAAAGTATTGAAAGTATGACATTACAATATATCAGCTTATTAATTAAAATATATATATAACATTCAATATATAATAGTAAGTAAAGAAATTTTCGAACCGTGAAGATTTACTGTCAGTGCCGCTTGGAATTGTGGGAAGTCAAAGATGGCCGCTCCGTGTTCAGATGTAATTGACGAATGCACCTCGCAGATTCTGCTTCCAATAAATGTTGTTTTTCCACTGGTTTCTCGTTCCTGCAGCTGGGATTATTCCTTCTGGTGTTAGTGGAGTGGTCCTGGTTAAGTGTTTGTGGTTCCCTTCGATAAAATGTGTTGGATTAAGTTATATTTCACTTTAGTCTATTAGGTCGATAATTGCACTGTTTGTTTCGTTATGTGGAATTAATGGTTTTAATCGTTTAAATTGTGTATTCGCTTATTTTCTGTTCAGTTTTAAGTTATTTTAAAGTTTTTAAGTGTTCGTTTCACTGAATTTATGGTTTAAATGAATTTTTTCGACACTCGCGATTTTACAGTAGACTAGGCTTGTCGAATGAACGCCATTTATGTCTTCACTATTAGGTTAATATTTTAGCAAGAGCTCGTCTTAAGTGTATTTCACGACGTCTAATAATTAACTAACTCATTTCCTTCGTCTTCTACTAAAGTCTTAGCCAATTTAATATTAGCAATCCATTGTTTCAAAACTTTCTAGCTTCCGTTACATTTAAAATTTGTACATTATACTACTGAATATATTTTTGCTATTATTTAAATTTATTAAATACTAAATACATAATCTTCTTCTTCAGTTCATTCTGCTTGATTTGATACCAAATAAGATAGTTTTACTAAGTTTTTTATCTAAAATGCTATATTTACTTCATTTTGAAAATTGTAAGTCTTAAAATTTACTTCCTGTCCTTCTCAAACTGTTTGCCATTTTCTATGTTATATTTATGATTGTATTAAATCTCAGATTGACATAAAAGTTTATCTTCCCTTAATTTCTTGTAATTTAATTAATTGGTTATCTTTTTAAATATTATGCATTAATATGTGACTCCCCTCTTTGAATTTTCAGCTTTTACCTTTGCATTTTTAACAATAATTCTTACTATCTTTTTACAATATCTTTCTTAATTATAGTTCCAGTTATATGATTCTATGACTGATTTACCTTATATAAATTCCATCAGTTTAACTATTTTTCTGTACTTAGTTCATCAATTATAATGCTGTTTAGATTTACCATTTGGCCTAGATTTTAACTGTTTTTACATACAAAGTTTTTAAATAATTCATCTTGTTTATACCCTTTCTGACTTTCTATTCTAATATAATATTGATTAACATTTCCTTATTTTAACAAAAGAACCTTTAGTATTTAATTCATACTATTAATTCATAACACATAATTGAAATTAACAATGGTATTTAATCTCAGACATTTTAATCTGGATTAACTATTCTTAAAACAAAACAAACATTTTCATAATAAAAGAATGGTATTTAACTCTGATATTTCAGTATTGAGTTATCTGAACTTATTCTAAACAAAACATATCTGTCCTTCCATCGTTTACGCTATTTCTTATACTAGTTTCATTTTCAGTTTTAGATGTTCTTTTGTTTGATTTTTGGGGTAATGATTCTTGGTCACTTCACTTTTTATATGGCCTGCTCTTGTTTTATTTACTGTCATTCTAACGAATGTTGTATATAAAGAGTGGCAGTTATTATTTAGAAACACTTGTATTATTTGTCATTATAATACTCTATTTAGTATTATTCATTGACATAATATAAACACTTTAAAGTTGTATAATTTCACAATTTACTCAGTTTATGAACTCCAATATTGACACATTAGGTTTATTTAATATAACATAAAAACTTGCACTGATCCCCTTTTTATTCTTTGATTTTATTTCTAATTAGTTTTATAGTCTTTTTAAAATCAAGAAGTTTGCCTATAGAGGATATTGAAGGTTTGTTTTTTGCATTATATAATTAATTCACATTGGTTCACTTTCAATTCTACTTTATACACTTTTGGTTTATATCTATTTTACATGGTTTTCTAAATTTGGAATTTTGTTATACTTTCATTGGTCATTATTTTTATTACTTTCTTTTGGGGTTTTGTTTTGGTTTCTTATAAGAGCACTCCTTCTTCTTGTGGATGTTGTCTTGTTCTGGTTTCTTCTTTAATTACTCCTATTCTCCTTGTTTATTATCCAAGTATCCCTTTCATTGTGGATATTGTCTTGTTTGGGTTTCTTCCTTACTTACTCCTATCCTACCTGGGTATTACTTTACTTTATTTTTAGTTTTGAAGTTTATTTTGATTACACATCACTCATTGTAATATTGGTTTTAATGAAACTCTTTCTTCAATCTATGATTGTGCTTTACGGTGGTTCTTAATTAATTTTTAATGTTGCTTTCTTGGATTTAAAATGTTTTTATTTTATTTTATGATCTTTCTCTCCATTCAGAACTATGGGCATTATCTGTCATGCTACAACTCATAAGTATAGAAACGTTTGACTCGTCGATCATTAGCTGTATCCAAGTAAACCGAAACCAGATAGAGTGGAAAGTAAGATTATATTACGATCACAATGAAATCAGACTGAAGTTTACAATGTTTCTTTACAAATATAAGAATCTTTTACCCACTATTTACTTTATCACCGTGTTCTGATTGCAGTCGACGTGAACATACTAAACTATTTACCTACAACAATACAATTCTCGGCTAATTTATTCTCTATTATAAAAAAATAGCTTTTAAATAATTTGCCTACTGCGCCCTGAGCTGATATAACCAACACTTTAAGGACGTAAGTAAAATCGTGGCATACAACGGTAGAATGTAAAGCAATCTAATAAGAATTATTCTTAACGTAACTTACCTCTATCTTGTTGAGACGCAATAAACGCAACAACACTCCCAGAATAAGATAATCAACTTTAATTTTGTAAACAGAAATTTTTAGTTAAATTTTTGTTCTACGTTAGGTTATTGTATTTATACAGAGCCAACAAGTCATGATAGTTGCTCGGTCAGTAGATATTTTTAATTACATAAGAGCGCTGAGTAAGTAACTATTATATGGTACAGTGTTTCTGTAATATGATACGTAATAACTACCCCGTAATGACGTCAGAACAACATAATGTATTATAAACAAGGAAGCGCCGTTAAAACGTCAACATCCGTTGTTCTGCTTACGTAAAATACTGCTGTACGGTGGCTGTACTATTAATAAGCTTTCAGCTGTATTCAGGTAAAATACAAGCATACCTCCTTACCCGATCATTGACCAGGATACCTAGCTTCTTGTAACGAGCTTTCAATTGAACACTTCATTTGGACGAGGAAATACATTTTCTGCGTAACCATCTTCTTAAACACGTCGTAAGTTATTAAGCTGCGATACAAAATTTAAAGTTTTTATCCCACCACGTCCAAGACACTGGAATAGCACATGACACGAATTGCCGAGTTACTACTTACCCACTGTAAGTTAACTTTTAGTTACTTATATTTACATATAAATTTTAAAATATCCATTAAATAACATACTTTCAAATCCGTTGCAACCAATAGTGTTTTATTATTTCTTTCTTGTGGCTTAATAATTTAATGGAATTTTTTTGTAATTTATAAAAATTAAATATGATCAGATTAAAAAAGTATATTCTGTCCCTTTTAAAGGTGGTGAAGGTAGCAATGGCTCCATAGTCGCCGTGTCTTGCATATGACATTTGACTTCACAAGTGATTTTCTGATCTCATGAGCATTTTGTCGGATATTAAATACCATGAAAAACTGAAATTAAGGATTTCAGATTTATTATTTAAAGGTTTAAATCAAATTATTTACTCAGAATAAGGATTGCATTTAAGATACGCGGATTCTTGTGTGTGTGTGTGTGTGTGTGTGCGCGCGCGCGCGTGCGTGCATAATCTGAATGCCTAACATACTGTAGAAGGCATATAAAGTTTAATATTATACATAAGAACATTGTACAAGTAAAAGTATCGCAGTAATTGGAAAAACATATCTCTTAGCGACGTGCGCGTTTTCTTGTTGTTGAAAAAGGGGTGAAAATACATTGATAACTGAGTAGATACAATACGCTTTCTAATCAAATATTACATCATTTATAGAAAGTAACGTAAACGGAACAAGAGACTTCAGATAACATTCTCCATAGTCCAAACAATAACAGTTCATGTAAAACGTATTTTTCTTTTTTAATACAAAAACTTGTTTATGCTTATTTGGACGCAGCCTGTTGTATTTAGTCCTAGCTGTGGTAGTCGGGCCCTTTGCCACGGTAGTCTGTTTATTTCTCCGGTACTCGCGGTACCAAAAAGTCAGTCTCGCAAAATAACTCAGAGGTTGAGGTATGCCTTAAACCCTTGTTCAGAAAAAAATCCCCCTCGGAGGGTAAAGTAAAGCAGGGATTACTCCTTGGTCGATGCCAAAAGATTTGTGACATCGTCTGGCACTGTGGCAGCGGTGCCAATGTATCTTATCATTAAGCGGAATGAACGGGACTTTCTAAAAGTGAGACCGTTTTTAATTGAAAAGGCTACACTGGTTGCGCTGGATCAGTCATACTGGATATGAAAAAATTTGCGGGTTCTTTACTCATGGAGGCCCTAAACGATTAACCGAGTTCAAATCTTCTTAAAATACAGAAGATATAGGATATAGATGTAGAAGTCATACCTGATACGACTCTGAACGCCACAAAGGGGTCTTAGTGTGCAGAGACCTGTTTAAGTGCACAGATAAAGTAATTACGACGGAGCTCGCCCCACAAGGCTTCATCACAGTCGGAGGGTAACGGTGTAAAGGGATGAATAGACCCTCCCATCTGTGTCCCATGCCACAGCCTTCAACAGGACAATCCTGCCGAATAACATCGGAGCAGGCTAAGAGTGAGGGCTTCCATCTCTCAGCAAATCCAGTGTTTTCAGTCCTTGCGTTTTGGGAACATTGCATCAAGATGTGCTCTTGTCAAGACTTGCTTCTTTGGGACGTCGGCTCATGGTGCATCCCTCTGCTGAATTGATTAAATATGTCACTCGCGGTGGTCAACCTGCAATTGTCCCGATTATGAACAAGAAGTGGGTATTCAGGAAGTACGTACACTGAAAGAAGTCAACTATTTCGATTCCAGTCAAGCAGGGCAAAATAAATTACGCTCAGGCGGTAAATATAACAGTATCACCAGCTCCTAGTATAAAGGAAACATTACCTGCAATAATGCAGTTTATTGAGCGACACATTTTTGAAGTCTATAGGAAATAAGAAATTATAAAAGATAGTGCGGCTAAGACAGACAGACTGACCGTGAATAAAGATAGTCAGGACGGGTCTCATGAAAAACCCATACTTTGCCTGCCAAGAAGGGCAATACCTATAATTGACATAATACCTCATGACTATAATTGCAACCATTGACAGTGGTGGCAAAACGGCTAAAGGATACAGCCGTCAGTCTCCTGTCCATATATTACACCAAGAAATATATGTTTAAAATGAAAGCATGCTCAAGACATGTCCCCAAAGACCAGGAGATGAACTCCGGATCAGAGATCAGCTCCATTGACGGTGCTAATGATTACATGACCTCGGTGACCTGGCAGAGCTCGGAAGTTTTTAAAAGAAGAATAAGAAAGGCTGGCCAAATGGCAAATCGAGGAAGTAAGCACGGTCCATACCATACCAAATGACTCTTCAGCCTCCAGTATGAAGAGCATCGTTCAGTGGAATATAAATGGTATCGCTCCATAAACTGAAGATACTACTGCCCAGCTATACACCGATGTATGTGTGCCTGCAAGAAATACATTTGAGGCTACGAAAACTTTTTATTACAAGGGGATATGAGTCCTTCTGCTGTGATGTTACAAGAAACTTTAGAGCTAGGAGAGTCGCTGCTAATTTCTTAGCAGCACATATCCCTCAAAAACGTATCCCGTTTGCTGAAGCCACTGAAAATGAGGATCTGCTTTGTATGTTTACCAAATTCTACATTGCGAACAGAAGAGCTACAGGATTTTGTCGAGTAGCTACCATTTCCACTACTCCCAGTTGGTGATTCCAATGCCCATAGACCCCTTTGGAGTGGTCATAGGACGACCAGCGCTGGATTAAGAACTGAAGATACATTGCTTAACAACGCGCTTGGTTTTCTAACTCAAGTTCTAGCACACATTTTAATGTCGGAGATGAAATTTTCTCGGCTATTAATCATTCAGTCAGTAGACAGATAAGAACATAGAAACCGAATGGATAAATATAAGACGTTGTATGGAAAAAGCAGCAAAAGAGACAATGGGTAAAAAGAAGAAGATACGGAGTAGAGGGGTATTAGGCTGTAGACTAATGAAGTTGTTAAAGCAATAGAAGTAAAGAAAAGAGCGTACCACATGTATGTACAACTAAATATAGATGAAGCTATACAGAAAAAAGAAACAATACCAAGGGTTCAGTGACACAAGTACATGATGAGTCATGAAGTCAGTTTAGAGGGAGCATAGATCATGATATACGTACATGGAAGACAACTTGTACTCGTATTTTAGTAAGAGTAGATAATGTTTCTTCTCTCTTTGAGTTCACGCGTTCATAGAGTGCGCCTGTGGGTGTGAACGTGCATGTGAGATGCTTGTGATTGTGGCGATGTTGGTTTGTAGCCATTGTTAGCGACCGTCTGTAATCTAGGTTTAATCAGTAACTATCTGTTGTAATTAACAGAGACATGGGTCTGAATGTGACAGCCTGAATGTGTATTATTACTAACACGTCTGAAGTAGACAATTTATGAACGTGACCAAATGTAGATATTCAAGAGATTCACTACTAACAGATGTCTGATATAAATGTTAGTCTCATGCTCAAAAACATGAATGTGTACTTAACACATACTTGTAAATATATCAAAATTTTATATTTTTGTACAAATTATACAAATTATTACATTTTCTTCAATACTGAGAAAAAACGTTGAGAAAGTGTGTTGAGAAGAAAACGTTTCTTCCTTTTAAGAAATAAAGGTTTTCCCTACATGATTTTTCTTTTACAATTTTATTGCGCTCAGCCATAAACATTGCGTGAAATGAATATAACTCATTCATGACAAGATACAACTGTAATTGTAAGTAGCCAACAATCCTTGCTAACATTCTTATGTGTTCATTTGTATGCTCAGACCTATGAAAGGTGTGTGTGTGTGTGTGTGTGTGTGTGTGTGTGTGTGTGTGTGTGTGTGTGTGTGTGTGTGTGTGTGTGTGTGTGTGTGTGTGTGTGTGTGTGTGTTTGAACGTACCTACAGTACATTTTAGTGTCCGACCAAGTCTAGGATTTGTGTTACTTTGAAGCAATACATCACACACAAAAAAAGGCAGAGAGAAGAGAGAATGTAAATTGAATTATTTTCTATAACTTCAGGAAATGCTAAAATTTATCTTTTTTTTAAGAGCAAAAAATAAAATTAAAATTTTTAAAAGCGTGTATGTACATAAAATTATAATAATATTAATGTCTATTAAAACTTGCGATTTCAAAGCAAGTATATCAAATTAACATACAATTAACATAAAAAATTACATTATTAAGAAAACAAATAATTAAATTGGAAGGAGACTATTATTTTTTGGACATTTATATAGAATGGACGACAATAGGTTAGCAAAGCAGATCTTAAATTGTCTGTGGGGAAAGAAGTTAACATCAAGTTGGATTAAAGAAGTCTAAAAGAATTTAGAAAAAATAATGTGCACGCAAAAGAAGCAATTGAAAGAGAAATTTTTCGGGCAAAAGTGTTTAAAATGGAAGGAGTCCAGGGTAGGAGAGAGAAAACGCAGGCTGTAAGTAGTCTGAAGACAGGAAGAAGAGACACAGTGAAAAGATGAAAGAATATTGGAGAAAAAGAAAAGAACAAAGAATAAAGAATCGAAATTGGCATGTGGTCCTTAGATGGCCGATACATAAAAAAATTAATGAAACCACTTACAATAATCAGAACAAACAATGTTTCAAATTAAAACTTATACTAAAGAAACACTGTACATCCTTACCTTTAGATTTACGTAGACATATAATTAACTACTGTTGCAATTATTCAGCTTCCGCCGAATGCAACGATCAGCGCATTACCAAATTAAATAAAATTAAATTAAATAATCGCGATACGGAACCATTTTCGTACTTTGCTCGACGTCCTGACGTCATGCTACCCTCCCCGTTATTTCTCTAGTAAGGATTTAACTAGACAAAGTCAAGTCAGTCGACAAGCAGAAATAGCCGTGGGCAGAGTTTTGCCTCGTTTCCAAGTCGACGCCAAAGTGCGGAGCCTTTTTACCAAGGTATTTATTGCCATTTCAGCCACTATGAGTCATTACCAGTATCTAATTATATTGCTTTGTCATTTTTTTGTAACTCTATATATGTATTTTATAAAAAAAATTGTAATCTGTAACGAACCATGAAGTAACATGTTTGTAACCGTAAAGCCTCTGAACAAAAGCCATTTTCAGCCAGTAAAATACAGAAGAGAAAAATATGTAATTTAGCGTCAGTTTAATATTGTTATAGAATTTAAAGATTGGCTTTGCGATTGTAATAGTGATGTTATAAATGAATGACAAATGTTATAAAATTGAACGTGTGAACGCAATAATGCTAGACGTATACTAAACGTTGTGGAATTTACAGTAGGAAATTGGTCTCAAGTTTGGGGACGACAATTCCAGGTTCGGAACAGTAATTCCACGTTTGAAGACAGAAACCCCATGAACGAAAACAGCAACCCTACGAACCAGTTAAAAATCTCAGGAATCCAGGGCTTCACACAATTTTACCTTGCTAATACAGATACGTCCTACGAGCTACGTGGAGGCTTGAACCTGGAACTCACGAGCACATGGCGTGAACACCATCGGACTTGACGCCATCATACACTGCTAGCCGTTCAAGTAACAATGTTTAATTATTATTAACACCCAGTGCTAGTCCTATACAGTCAATAAAGAAGGAAATATCAACATTGTATTGATTCATATGACGGAATTATTCTGATTAATTTGGCTCAGAGTTCGATTCCTTTATAAATTTATTCAGCTTCTAATATTTTGACAGTTAATTTATTTAAGATCCAATGCTCTAATAATTGAAATTTTAATGCCCTGGCTGATTCGTAATCATAAAATATAAAGAGGCTAACTCTGTTTTATTTAATGAATAAACTCGTTCAACTCTGCACACCAACTGATGGTTTATTTTTTTTTATAATGCATCCCCTTTCATTACACGTAAATTAGTTACCTTATATGCTTTGATGAACACTATATTTACAAAGAGTCATAAGTACAAGTTAATTTGATAATTATTGTGGTATTCTGTGTTACATTGTTGTAGCATAATATAGTTGTATTGTGGTATGTATGTTACACGCCTAGTATCTGAGCCCAGCGTTGTATGCGCAAAAGCGCGTACCTAAAGAGGCGTGTAACACTACCAACAAATTTTCACATTGTTTTAGTTGTTTTATTTCTAATTATTATATCTGTTTCTTGTCTTGCCTCTTTATTGTAATAAACAAATCAGTTCATGGTTACCTGATCGTCCATTGCTATTTGCCGTGGTGTGAGTGCCACCAATTATTTTTAATAACTATTCTTGTTCCGTTATGTAGGCCATGTAAGTTTTCATAAGTTTTTGAAGTTATCCTCGTTCTTCTAATACTTCCCACAGCAAATTTCTATCTACTCTGTCAAAGGCCTTCTGTAAGTCAACGGAAGCTACATGCGTTTCTTTATTCAACTCACGATTATTCACAATTATTTCTGTAATTGTAAAAGTGTTGTCTCTACAAGATCTGCTCTTCCTGAAACGTTTTGTTCATTTAAAATAAGATGCTCAGAAATAGTCTTTTATGATCCTTACGGGTCTGATACATTACAGACACCCGAACATATTCGCCTATAGTTATTCAGTCATTAAGTTTTCTTTAAAACAGACAACACTCGAGCAATTAGCCAATCTTGCGGAACTGTTGTCGTTTCCAGCACATATTATTGAAATATAATAATCGAAGTTTAAACAACATACCCCCATACTTAAACCATTCTGTGTTCAATCCATTCTGTTCTATTGCAATTCGATTTTTAGTTCATTCAAGGGCTTCTTCAAGCTCGTCTATTCTTATTAAGTCTCTCTCATAAGTAACAAGTTGTTAGTTACTATATTACTGTGGTCTTCTTTCACATCACCAATATACCCGAGAGATAATAGTCTATCCATTTATGTTTAAATTTGCTATCGGGAATGATGTTTAAATCTACTGTATTATTTTCATTTTTCTTCATGCCTTTTAACATTTTGTAAGCTACAAGTTGTCTTACGTGTATATCATGATCAGTGCTCCCTCTAAACTGACTCCACGATTCATCATGTACTTGTGTCATTAAACATTTGGCTCAGTTTCTTTTTTCTATATAGACATCTTTAGCTTCATCTGTATTTAGTTGTACATATATGTGGTACGCTATTTTCTTCACTTCTATTGCTTTAACAACTTCATCAGTCTACAGCCTAATACCTATTCTACTCCGTATCTTCTTCTTTTTACCTATTGTCTCTTTTGCTGCTTTTTCCCCACAACCTCTTATATTTCTCCACTCGGTCCCTATGTTCTTCTCTGTTTACATTTGCTGTAACTAATCATTTAAAATATTTTGATAGAAGGTTTTCATACTGTAATTCTCCAATAGAAATATTTTAATTACCTGGTCATTCGACTTAATACGAGGTTTTTTTCTCTTCCACCGGTCAAACATGACAATCGTAACAATAAGAAGACTTCAATATGCGCGTATGTTGGCATCTCTATACACATGGACATCTTGAATTTTCTGGCTAATCTTATTATTTTTCTCAACGTTATAACTAAACCCTTTATCCGTGTATGATTAAATTTAAGATGTAATAAAACTTTGGTTGTTAAATAAAACCTTTTTTTTCTTTAAGTGTATGTTATTTCTGTTGATATTGTAACGTAACAAAGTTAAGGTTCCCGACGTTACATAAAAAACTTTGTCGAAATAACTGAAACAAAGCCCAAGGTATGCCATAATTAAGTACAAGAGGGCCAATCTCACCTAAAAAATGTATTGATGATACCTAGTAAGGTTACTAGGTAATAAAATATTGAAAGTATACCTAAATATAAAATATGGAGTGATCAGTGTAAGATGTAAACTATAAACACTGTGTCTAATGAGATGAGTTTACTGTGGATGAGTTTGAATATAATGGACTGTTTAATTAATATTTAATGTTTTATAAAATTTACTTGTTGTTGTACTTTATCATGATATCGTGTTTACATGATATTTATTTTGTGTTTTATATGTAGCAGGTGTGGAGCCATTGCTTTAAGGAAGTACTAAGTAATGGGTACCCATTTCATTCATGTTAAACTTGTATTTAAGTAATTAAATACAAGTATATTTATTATGTATGGTATTATGTTAAGTGTATTTACTTTAAATAATTAATGAAGATGTTTTAAAATAATATTTGTAAACTTGGCCAGGAAGACAATAAGTGTTAATAAGTTGTCAAGTGGTCATTAAAATTAAGTTAAAAACCAATGAAGGGTTCAATGATGGTCTAAATAAAAATAATGAATTGAAATCATAAAATTAAAATTGAAATAATGGGCCATAAGCCAGTGACTCTTTGTACAGTAGGTCAGGTAAGAAAAATTAAATTAAAAACAAAAAATTGTAACACCTGTAATAAAACTAATAGGCCTAAAAATTAGTATTTTGTAAAAGGAAATTGATACCTTTTAAAATAAGTCAATTAAGAAGAAAATGTAGTAAAATGTATATGGTTTAATAAGGCAGATTAAGTGAAAGTTTTATGTGATTTAATGTAATTCCAAGCGGGGAGTATTTTATTAAATAAGTGTAAGAATATTTCCTAATTCTGGCTCTCGGATAACAAATATTATCCAATGACAGAAGAAGCAATGGTTGTTAGGGTAACAAAATGCAGGAAATCTTGTTGATTTAGACATTCAATTGTTATATATAAACGAGGACAGTTCAGTCATTAAAAATCGCCAGAAAACCACAAAACCTCATGAATAAAATTATTACAAATCAACATTAAAATATAATCACTAATTAAAAGGACGGATTGGACGGCTTCCAAAACTATCACTTTGAGAATATAAACTACCTATCTACAAAATTCAAATCAAAAACCTTAAGAAAAATGAACTAAACTTACCACCAAATGAGTTATAAAAGAAACCATAAATAAATGCAGATAATCCAGACCGGAAGAAGTTGAATTGAATAAATACCATACAACAAAAATTAAAGAGAATTAAATTTACCTACTGAACCTCACTTTTGACTGCAGAGCAAGAACTTAATACTACACTAATTCCATCGGGACCTGTGACCACCAGAAACGGAAAAATCAGCGAAGATCAAGAACTGAACTTTCCATTACATCCCGGGACACTAACAACAACTTTTATTGAGAAGCTGGAGTTGGAAATATTCGAGCCATTCTTCATCACCCGTAGATCTGACATCGTTAGTGGAACACGGCCTGAATGAGTATCTTGTAAACGCTTGGTAAAAACCTGCTTATGTTAATACTTTATATAATAAGATTTTAATTTAAATTATAATACCTAGTAACCTGAATTTGCATTACCTGGCCTTACTAATAGTTAAAAGAATTACATGTACCCTGAGATAAGAGATAAACTGAAAATTATAATTAAATTGTAACATAAACCACGAGTTCAATAACAAATGGATTCGGTGTTGTATGATCGATATGATGCTTTAATAACCGAAGAAAGCAACTGTTGGAAATTTAAAATAATATAAAATAAAGAATCCTTCTTGTATTTGACGAGTCTGTGTTATTGTAGAATAGTTATTGTATTTCGAATAGGGTGTAATTTACAGGGAAAGAAAGTGATAAAAGCGTCAAGTGGAACAACTTAACCTATAAGAACGGGTTATTCGCTAATGACAGCGCTCGATTGCAGACAGCTGGTGAATACGGGAGAATAGAGAACTAACTTACTGTCTTCACACTCCTCTCTTTTCAATTTAGATAATACATAGTTACTAGAGTTGGAGAAAAATACTGAATTATTCATTATAATAACCGTAATATAGCGTTTTTCCCTGGTCCGAATAATATACACAACATAATAAATATTTTTCCTTATAAATAGATTGAATTTGTTAATTTAAATTTTTAAATTAACTATAAACCCGCAACAGTAATTAAATAAGAAACACAGATTATAAACAGAATGAATTGGTAACAAATTGCCGCATTCAACGTGGGGCTGAAATAACGATAAACCCGTAACGGTGTTGCACTAGACACACACATCGTTTGAGTTGCAACAAATTGACGTCATCAACGTGGGGCTTAACGTTGATACACGGGAGTCACTTATAAAGAAATAAACCAGAACAATTTGTTGTAACAATATTTATGTTATGTGTTTATTCCTCGTATTTGTTAAATTTATTGAATTATAATTTTATATTCTGAATGACTTTCTTATCTAGTAGTTCAAGAATTAACTGAAGAGAATTATTCAGTCCATCTATTCAAATTTGAATGTAACGGTTGGATTGTCCCAAAACAAATTTTCAACGTTTACATTCGATCTTCATCTTAACCCTATTCGTTGAGGTTAATTTTTGTTTTGTAGTTTCTAATATTCTTGCGGCTCGCCGACGTCTTCTGGATCTCCGTGAAGATAGAACGAATCCTGAGTGTACCTTACATTCAAGGAATAAAACACATGGAGATGATTTTTGTAATATTAATATTTAATCTTTGCAAAATTAATTCAGTTTAGGAGAAACTATCATTTTCGAAATACACGCTAGCAATAATCGATTCTTTACCTCAGGGTCAATAAAATTCGTAGATAAAATCAATGCAAGCTCTTGCGGATTTATACAAACTTTTGCAGGAAAACCTTATATCTTTTGAAATCATCAACCATGTGACCTGGGTTTAACCAATCGGAAGACACTAATTTCAGTAATATTCGTACTCTGTAAAGTAAGGATCGCGACAGTTCTTCGATTGCAGTTGCAGAGTGAAGTTGTGTCTGTCGTCGAGAGTTTTGCTCGTACGAACATATAAAAATCTTAACTTACAATAAAACTTGGAACTCTTTGCGAAACTTTGCGTAAAGAACCAAGCAGCTTACAACCTAAGTAAAAATTATATTAGATTAAAGTGGTTTACGCGTTAGTGTAAGATAGTCCGCATAGGGAATTATTAAAAACACTTCAAGCTTTCTCGGAAGGTGTACGCCAAATACACCGCGTTTCTAATAAGTACCCGTAATCACCCTGAAATTAATAAAATGAATGTGTAAATAACTGTTTCGAGTAAGAACGATCATTATTGTGAGCGTAACAACTTTGTGAAAAGTCAAATTGGTGTTAGCAGCTAGACGGAATTGTCAACGAGCCGTATTGAAGTATCGCCGCTGGAGCAACCCGCCGACGAAGAGGACGCCAGGACAAAGAAGACGCCAGGAAGGAGAGCGACGCCGAAGAAGAGGACGCCAGGACGGGAGCGACGATCAGAAGAGGAGGAACGCACATACGGAGGACGTATCAGCAAGTGCACGGAGATCATCAGACAAGTAAAATCGATATAAAATCGAACTATATAAACTATTATTTCAAAATATAAAATACATGACAATTTGTAATATAATATACATCATAAAACTGTATGTCTTGTGTATAATAAATAATTTTTCATCACCTCCATTATAGACTCGTTTGTAATTTCTGCACACACACTATATCCTTTGCGATAATTAAATCTGTATCGTTGCAATATATATTATAACGTGGCGGTTATTTAGCGAAACGTCCGTCTTATTCAAGCCCCAATGTTGGGTTCGCCATTTCTATAACGTACCGCCTCTCAGATGTACCTTCCGCTGAGTCTGTGTATGTGGCCTATTGAGTGCTCGTCTTATTTAATTAAGACGCACTGTTGTAAGCGCCAATTCTGTAACGTACCGCCTTTTTAGTGTGTGTGTGACGTCCGTCTTTTTTAAAGTCTCAGATCGGTCAGAACACCTCTTAGCAGTCGCCACTTATGAATTATAAAGACTGAGGTTTAAATAAAGTTGGTGGTAATGTTACCCAAACCAAGCAGAAATCGAGTGTGTGTGATTTTGGTTAAGTAGGGAAGTTGTTTAGCCTTCTTTTGAAGAGAGAGCAAGTACCGTTTGTTTACCCTCGGATTAGACGATTTCTAAATTTTCAAATATTTGCCGTGAACCGAATCAGCTGATTTTGACATTTGTCTCAAATATAGGTTAATCAGACGACACTGTGGCAGAATACGACCTGGTGGATTGTCCTCTTCTTATTTATTCTGAAATTGACTACAACTACCCACTACAATAAAGGAAACACATTTTATTATTCAATATCATTCCTCAATAATATTTATTGATAATATTATCGGTTTTTCTCTTCCGCCAAAATACAAATATTACAATCGATATTTTCATTAACTAGTACATGATATCGACTTCATTGAGTAAACATGGAATTGACAAAAAAAATATGGTTTTGACCAATTTTATCTTTTATTTAAACATCAATCAACATATAATTCTTTTATTTATTTCCCCAGGGTTAAGGGTAAGTTCTTTTTGTTATGAGATGGTCAGAAATGGATAATTATACTACGCTTTACAAATATAGAAAAACTTCGAAAATTTGTAATTCTCTGAGTACGTAGTTCCGGCTTTGTCCGTAAGAGAGCAGAGTGTTTTATTTTTATTAAAACATGTGATTACACTTGGAAAGTTTTGTACTGAACGACAATTTGATTTGAGTTTTCTTTGTTAAATATTAAAAGAACTGTTTATATTACCTCTCTTCTCGAAGTTCTTACTTGTGTGAAGCGGTTTCTCAGGTGGTGTTCTTAGTTGTTTGTAGTTTCATAACCGTCTGTCAAATACTATCTCGTCAAAACTCAAAACTCGGCTAGGCTATGCCTAATCGTCCAAAATGGTTTTTTCACTTTTATTATGGAGTATAGCAAGTTAACTTTAATAATTAAGGTAGTAGTACCTAATGTTTATACTGTTATTTAATTTTGTAACAATTTTGTGCTGTTCTAAGATTTCTAAATGATAATTTAATAAAATTTTTGTCTCATCATTTTGTCAACCGGACAGGTTTCAATTTCAAATTCGATTTAACAATACTTGTTATTTCGTTACTCTTAGTAACCCATAATTTTTTATATACCTTTTTATTGGTTCTGCTATTTACTTTTTAGTATATAGGCGGTTTGTAATTATTATAAATTTATTTTTGATTTACAGAAAAATAATTCTTTTTCATTTTGGTTTCTTTCCCCATTTGGTTTTAGGTTTCTGTTTATTTTCTTATAACTTTGGATATAAGTCTTTAACATTATTATTAACTTTACATGAATTTATATATTATTTATTAATCTCTTATAGTATTCCTACACTGCACTACTTCCTTCTGCCATTTTCCTCATACAGTATTATTTTAATTTATATTATCATCTGATATTTAAATCTTTTATGTTTTTAAAAAAACCCTGGGTTATCTTATACAATAACACAATTATTTTATAAAAATATAAAATTAACATAGGTATTAAATTTTGTTGTCTACACAATATAAATACTACAATAACTAAACAAAATACATAATTAGTTAGTAGCATCATAGTCTACTATTATAATTGATAATTCTCACATCTACAGCACAATTCTGTAAGAAGTTCCCTTCACCTTCACTTATTACCTCATTGGGTACACTATAACTCACTTGTCACTGTATATCACTTTAATACTGTTTATAATGTTTAGTGATACAACTTAATTTTTAGCTAGTTATAGTTTACCCATTTCTGACCTTTATGGTATTACAAGAGTTATCATTTATTGGGACTGGGTTATGTACCGTTACAATATATATATATATATATATATATATATATATATATATATATATTAGAGGTTTTTATAAACGTAGACTAATGTATTCTAGAAAGTTGGAATTTTTTCTTCTTTAACTTGATTATTTTTTGTTTCTGAAAGTTATTCTGGCGTATATTTGTGATTTCAAATACGTTTTGAAATATAAAGCTACATGTATGATTGCTTTCATTGGTATGTTCGTTTATTTAATTTTATACGTCGCAACAAACTGTGAAGGCTTATATGTTAACTGTTAAGGTCAACTTAATTCCAGCCTTACTTATCACTAGCAACAAAATGTTGTCGAGATAATACTCAAATATACTTTAAATTTTATTGTAATAAGCATACTATCAAGTGGTCGGTCTGTGCTATGGACAGCTGTACCAGAATGTCCTCCATAAAGTAACATTGTGTTCCTTCCGAATAACAAAATTATTAGTTTACTATACCGTGCCAAGTCTTACATTTATAATGTAAGTACATCAGGCATGCGTAACTAGATTCACACTTTTAGTGACTACAAAGCATACTGAATATACGGGTTAAATCTAAATCTCTTAAAGCATTACAATAATTCTCAACGGAAGTGCATTCCGTAATTACTATTAAGTCAATGCAGTACTAAAAGTCGCAGCAATGACTATCAGAAAGGGATAATATAATTCAGTGATCCACATATTCCGATGTTTGCAGTAATTAAATGGAATCTTACATAGGTTTTAGTTATTTATAAATTTAACATCATCGTATATATTTCAGTACAGTATATATTTCAATTGTTTGTTGCAAATATTGTATTACACGTAGGTAACTAACAGAAAAACAAAACGAATTTTTTACCACTCATGCTTGAAATATATAACTGTTATAAATCGTTAATAAAAACTAGTATACATAAGTACCTATATTTTACGCATAATAAATATTTGTATACAAAAATATACAAAATTATGTATAATATTTTACAACGTTTACAACACTTAAAGCAAACTGTTACGCCGGTCTAGTGATCGTCGTATGGTACAGTGGAAAGCAAAATACAAGACACCAAATAAGTCGCTAATCACCAGCTTTAGTCTGCACAATTAAACAGTTTGTAATCAACTCGTACAATAATGCCAGTTAGATTTGCCCACACGCAATAATAATGTCAAATATAAAGAATTCCGCGCTAAAATCAGTTTTCACTAATACACCACTTGCGACGCACTGTGTAAATCGCCCGACATAACACTGAATTCTAAGCGGCAGGTACGGGCTAGTTATAGTCTGCAGTGTTCCATAATATGCGTCTTTAACAACACATGAAAATTCTAGAGAATACTTCAGCGCGGCCATGGCAGAAACACACACCTTGGGCTAGTCAAAAAGCTTCTAGAACGACACCATGGAACGCACGAGACGTTCCGCATTACGTAACACTGCCTCGCATACCAAGCGTCACGTACGCATTACAGCTGCGCGAGTAGCCGAGAAAAGAATAGAACAACGTTCTCAGTTGTACCAGAACGTTCCGTAGTGGCGCAACCTTTTTCCGCATTACGTAACAATACGTACTGAGATACGGACATAAAATTGTTAATATGTCCTATACCTGGGTCCGCTACGCCATAGAGGCATTCCACACCAACCCAGTACAAAGCTTGTATGCGTATTGTGAAGCAGGAACGAGATCATTATGTCTCAGGGGTCACTGTTGCAGAGATATGTGACTAACATCTAGCACTACCGAGCCACATAAACCACTTGTTGATTGCGAACAACAGACTTGCGAGAACATACAGCCGCCGTTATACTCATGCTCGACCAGACAGCTTCCGTGCGCTCGGATAGCCTAGCGCTACAACACGGTCCAAGCTTAATTTCAATGCGAGGCGTCATCCTGGCTGCTTCGCTAACCAAATTCCCGACTGGGATGTGCCACTCTACTGAACTGAATCTTCTTTTTAGATCAGTCGTGGAGGAATTCGTTGAAGAACATACCATTGTGTACACTGATGGCTCGAAACGGAGGCAGAGTGGGTGGTATGACTGTCATCGAGGGTGCCTCCTACTCCTGGACTTGGCGGCAAGTGTGTACACTGCCGAGCTGTATGCTATGCGGTGTAGCAAGCTGTTCGATACTGCGAGCACCGATGTGAGACAAAATTTTTTATCCGTACGGATTCACTGAGTTTTTCAACTGCCTTGGACAATTCGGGCACAGTGGATCCGTTACTGCAGCAGATAAAGGCGTTATGCCTTATGTTAGAAGACCTTGGTTCACCTTTTCATCTTTCATACACCTAATTCTTTACTTCACGTTTTAATATTTGCAATACGATTACTCTTTTAGGAAGAAATAATTCCAACAATATTTTCTAATTATGACTTTATTTTTAAAGTTGAAGGTCAAACTTTAGTTTCTTGCGCACTCACTCGCATGTCTTCTGGAACAACTAAAAGTACACTACAAAAGTAAATAAGTCTGATATTTTATAATTATTTCATGTGACCTGTAAATAGGAAATATTTTTATCGGCTACGAACAAAGTATATTTACGACTGTTTCTCTCTCATTAATTTTAACGTCAATTCAATTTACTGTAAGTAAAGTACGTAT
Organism: Magicicada septendecula; assembly: GCA_034769895.1. Taxonomy (NCBI): domain Eukaryota; kingdom Metazoa; phylum Arthropoda; class Insecta; order Hemiptera; family Cicadidae; genus Magicicada; species Magicicada septendecula. The sequence continues at coordinate 202,835,533 of CM068367.1, forward strand.
AGAAATACCACGCACGAAGCGTGTCCATACACCGTCAAAAAAATAAAACAATATTGTTAAATTAAAACATTTAATAACCAAAGCTTAAATGAAAAAAGATTCAATACAACATACAAATTTTTAAATATTGTCAAGTCTATTACTTACATTACTTACATCTCGGTTTGATATCAAGCTTGCGCCTGGAAAATGCCAAGGTACAGTAATTGTAAAGGGTCGTAAAGAAACGATGCCTAACAAAAACATAGACACAAAAACATACTATAGAGATATAACTATATATACATGCAGATGTATACATTAGAGTTATATTATGTTATGGAGACATTTTACGCATAGAGTTACATTTACGCGTTATAGAGAATTATGGATATAAATATTATATAGGGCCATTATTTAATTGTCACAATAGACATGTAATTAATTAAAAGTACAATATTCAGTTTCATGTTTTTTTTTGTAACTGAAAATTACAAAAAGTATTGCTATTAATTAAAAGCCTTAAGTTAGTAATGACATTCAGTCAATAAATGTTTAGCAATAGAAGCTTTAGCGATGATCGGTCAATAAGTAGCGACACAATTTTTGCAATATTTTGCAAATAATGTAAAAGTAAAAATTGTGTCTCTACTTATTGACCTATCCTCGCTAACCCTTCCATCGCTAAAAATGTATTAAATAAAAGAATAAGTTTACGAATAAATACATTCACCAATTAATACAAAATTTTTGTTTTATGTAACAACCGGTGTTTAGAAAACACTATTTATTATTTTGTTGTAATACCATTGTTTTAATATATGTTTGTTAAATGTATTAATGAAATATTTAAAAAAACATGGTATAAATGTTGGCAATAGGCAACCCAGCGCTCAAAACTATATATAACCAAAACAAGAATAAACAATACAAGAACACAAGACCGATAAATTTTCCGCTTTGCAGCTCTGTCCTACATTCATTGTTCGTACAGTATAACATAAACTACCGCAGTTTATTTCATCTCTCTACTATCAACTCGAATATAAATATTCATTGTCACATAATATTTCAATACCTTTAAGTTACTGTGAAATACAATTTTGTTTTACCTTAAACTTTTTTGATAAGCAAAATAGGCGCCACTATGTCAAACATCCTTTATTATTTTACAACAAATGTTCCACATTTCTTCTTCATAGCTTACATTTAGTATATACCGTATAAATATTTTCGTGCGCACAAATAAGTATTGATTTAACATTTTAATAAATTTATAGATTTATTCTCTACACAATTAATGTAATTTTTATAGTACAACAAATTTCATTCAAATGCAAATTGTTTAACCCGACTAAGAGAGATAATAAGTTTATAACTAAAGAATACACGAACATGTTGCCGCTAATAATTAAAAACAAGTTAAAAAACAAAAATATCACAATGGACTTTGAAACCACTAATACCCTTCGTAAAATACTGGGACAACCTATTCATATCTCTGATGAAGACAAAAACGGTGTTTAAAAAATTACATGTGACGACTGTGGCAGATTCTATATAGGACAGACCGGCAGACGGTCGGTGGAACGTTGCAAAGAACACCTATTGTAGAAGGACATTTTGAAGACTAGATTTAATTTTGCTCACTACCTGATGCAATACAATCACAACTATACGGATTTCCCAAATAATTTTAAATTGCTCCATAATTGTAAAAAAGGAGTGTACATGGACGTCATAGAAGAGTACGAGATATATAAGGCCTCAAAATTGTCAGTAGACTAGCTACTTAATGATAAACTCTCTTTTAAATCCAACCGTCTATATAATACTGCCATATATATCGAAATACGAACGGCCAATCGCGGTGCAGCAATAATCTCGGGTGATAACGATGCTTAGTAGTAGTCGATCGCGTGTAGTAGTATACACCAGGTCGCGACGCGGCGTGAAGTGCTGCGATAATGTGTTCTTAATTGACCCACATACTGTGATGTTTGATAACAATTTTTGATATTTTGACGACTTCTCCAGAAGGATTGGTGTTTTTTATATAACCTGATGATAAGGATTTATCCTTGAAACGCTTAGGTATTGAAATTTTAAAGAAGTCAGAAGACAGTAACCAAGTGTTTACAAATATAACAATTAAATACTTATACACGTGACTTGAAGACAATAATATAATGAATATAATGAAATTCCATTCCTCTTTACGCCAAGCTTCCATCGCCTTCTGTCTACATAGTTATCATAACGCAAGTCTTTGGCCAACATACCGATTGTGCTTTATTCGGCTTTTGTTAATATAAATAAAGTTTTTGCATGCCACAGAACAAATGGTCTGAATCCATATTTTTGTTACGACTATCATCAGCTTACAGCAGTGGAAAAAATTATTGCATACTCAGGTCATTTTATTTACCTATATATATATCATATAGAAACGATATCGAATGAGATAATAAGTTAGAAAAACTTAGGAGCACCTGAAGAAAGATTTATAGAAGCCATAAATTAAAACGATAAAAGGGTTTGTAACCATACAAATTTTACAATACATTGGCTGTTGCCTATGTGCAAATGAAATTTGGAAATTTGGTAAAAAGAAAAATTTATGTGTTGAAATAATATTTTAAGGAGTGCACAAGGATTTTTCGGCCAACATTTTAAAATAAACGAAGACGTTAGAAGATAATATTAGAATCGAGGCTTTGAGCAAGAAGATTAGGGACAATAGCAGGAGAACACTTGATCCACATGCTAAACAGATTAGAAGCCTTGAGATATGAGCCTAACATGACAGAAGATGTTGGTATACCGAGGAGGAGATGGATTCCAGAGCAGCTCAGCTGGCGCAGGATCCTTGGAAAAAGTGACGATGGTCACAATGTTTTGTGTAGTGTTTTCTTACTCTCTGGCAATGTTATTGGTTACATGAATGTTAAAAACAGTGATTTTAAAATATAATTGCCTAACACGCTTCACACAAGATTAAATATTTTTAAGAAGTAAAGATGTTTTATCTTCTTAGAAATGTCTATCGATAATATACTACTAAACCAGAAGAAACGGTCTTGATGCAATGTTTAGACTTTTCAATTAGAGCGAGTACTAAATAATTTATACAATTACACAACTCTTACACCCTCCACAATCTTAAGAAAGCACATTGTATTACGTAACATAACCAAATTTATATTTTAAAATATTTATTATTCATGTGATTTTAATATTGATTCAACATGCTTAATAAAATTATATTTATTTAAGTTTAACTTTAAACAAAATACTTTTAGAAAATAAACTCTATGGGAACAAAGCACACTAGTAATATACATGATATTTATGTATAACCAATGTCATAAGGATTTACTCTTCGTTTGGGCATTTGTGTCCACTAAATACTATAGTAACATGTGCTTATGATAAGTAGAATATAACGTATTTCCCTCTCTTGTGAATTTGATTCTATCTATATTAATAAACGGAAATTTCTAGGAACCGAACAATAACGTTAGCAAAATGGTATCATGCTTTGCATCTCTGAAAGCTTAACACCAATGTGTCGTATATTGAATATACATAATGCACACGTACACACACACACACACACACACACACACACACACACAAACTCACACATTACAGGGTGTGTATTAATAACCTTAGTATATGGAATGTCCTAAAGAGCCAGAGACATTAGTTTCCAAGATTTCCTTGTAGCATTGAGCTGGGAATTCCTTATAGCAAAGCCTATTTCCAAGAATATCTAAACATGAGGAAACGCTTTCATAAATAATTACTAATCGAAACGTAGTTTCAATGAAGACGAAAGGAATTATATACACAGCACTTATTTGTTGCTCAGATGTCTTGTTTACTAATAAGAAATTTACTTTTGAAATTAAGAAGCCATTTGAACATGCGTATAGAACTTTATAAAGTATTAAATTTATATTTAGTTTCCTTAAGTTACTTTATTATCAACACGCAGTGATACATAACAAAATCTTATAAAGCTTATATTATCAGAGTACTTTTTTAAGTGAAAGACTTCTGTGTAGACTGTCAATATAAACTAAATATACCAATAATTAGTTGATAATAATTATTTCATTAGTGGTAAAGTCTAGCACAATCTATTAACAGCACCATTGTAAGAATTCCATTTAGAGCTAAAGGTGAAATAACATAATACACGCTTCAGAATGGTTATATGTTTCAGCACAGTTTTAATGTACAGTAATTGTTTCGATAACCCTTAATAGTAAGAGTTCGCCTTGCTCTTAGTCATACACTTGATGTTTTCGACTATCTGAGGGACGGCATGAACAAGCTGTGGAATATTCGGCAACGTCTCGTTCACTTGAGAGTCATTTCCGCTTGTGTTATTAGGAAACTGCTGACGCATATGATATTTGTTTCCGTGTAAAACATCTTTCTCCCCTATCTAAAGTGCTCCAGTGAATGTAATAATGCTATTCGACTAGCAGGTTATTTGAATGTCATTGAATAACTTCGTCTCGTTGTAGTTTAGTACTACAGGTTCTCTTACGCTTCCCAAAAATTGTTATCATTATGTGTTGAAGTAGAATCTGTTTTATTCAAATTTTGTCTATGTGCATAAAGTGTTTTTATTTTACTGCCAAAAATTGTCTAAATCTGTATTGTTACAATGCCAATATTGCCAATGCCAACTGATCTTCATCTAACAACGCTAGAATAAATTGCTGAAAACGCTGAAAGTACAATGTTATGAGTTAGTATCAGTTTCAATAATCATAAAAAATATAATCGCTCTTAATAACTTTACGAAACTGCGGTGTAAGATATTGTTTAGCTCCGATACACACGCCGTTCGCCTTATGCGGCTATGTCTTAATTTATCCCAGTTGAGGAATAAATTTTCGACAAAGCAGTCACTTCTTGAATCTGATTTCTCCAGATAACTTGTATCATTGACATAGCACCACGCTCATGTAAATCAACAGTTAAACAATAGACACTATGCACAAACCTAAGAAAATAAATCTTTTCGTTTTGAAAAACCTTTTTCACCAAAGGTTAACACAACTAGAGGTTTTGCACTTTAAAACAAACATAATTTTAGAGAAAAAGTAGTTTTAAGGCGTTCAAAGAATACTTTTCAGGTTTACATGAATATTGCTAAGCTGAACAATGGAGAACACGTGTGCTACGAGACGCTTTGCACGTACTTTACAATGTGAGCGGAAGAATTACGTAACGCTCAACATCATTAGAAATGCCCCTTCCAGACGTTGCTCAACTATTCTACTGGTATCCAGGCTAGTCGAGTCAGTACTACTCCACACAGTCGGGGCGTAATGTAACTTAGCATCCAGCAGACGGCCAAATCAATTTTGGACCAACGATATTACCGTGCGGTTACGAGTGATTGTTATTGTGACTTGAAATTTATTGATTACTGTGTTACTTTGTACGAAACTGTAATAAGGTGACATTTATCGTTGTGTCCTGGACAAATATTAACTTGAAGATTTATATATCTTTGTTTATTTCTAATTCTAATTAAATGTGTAATTAATGACTTATTCTTGTGTCAGTTTTTGTGTTTCCACTATGCAACATTCAGTGCGACAGCTATAACAACATTTTTTTAATTTAAAAAAAAATTTACAATAGTAGTTCCTAAGTAAGTAACTTAGTTACAACTAAGTCAGTTACAAAAGTTACTTACGACTGCACAAAATTTTACATTAAATTTTTCCTCAATTTTAACAAAATTCTTTTTGTGGTAACTCCAAATTCTGTATCTGGAGACTTACCAACTTCTAATTACAACTAAAAAAATGTACATTAAGCAATACATTTATACGACCATACAATATGCGTTTACGGTAACGTAAAGAAAGTATACCATCATAATTAACGAGACCATAATGAAAATTGAGATAAATTATTCACATTACTTGTAGTTGTTAAGAAATCTTGAGACACATACTTTAAACTCACAAACCGTTGTGCTTGTTATACTACAGTGTGCAGAAGGCGATTTATGGTGGACGTCACTCACAGTAATACAAATTCAGGTCACTAGGCATATGTATATGATGCCACTGACAAAGCAGTACAATATTGAATCAGCAGCACAAAAGTCTTCTACGATGTTACTTTTTTCTTCTTGTACGAATGTTATGTGTAAAACGTCTGTATGTATTCAAGGAATGCTTACAATAGGTTGGATATCTACAAGTTCCGTTTGTGCGATCTTTTGATATACCGTATGTTGTCTTTCATACTTCACCATGCACCTTAGATACATGTTTTGTTCCTAGACATGTATGACATCATATATGTGTATAAAGAAACCACAATATAAACGTGTCCTTTGTTTTCCCGGACTGTAGTACTCAGGCACGAGATGTCATAAAAATAATATTTCTAACAGTAGAAAAACGACGTTAAGACATGGAAAGGATGAGAAAATATATACCCATTATCCACCAAAGAATGTAAGCATAAAATAGAAAATGTAATATAAAACAGATTTTATACATAGTAAAATAGTAATTTTCCTTAAATACGTGCTTTAACATAAACAAATATAAAATTTTCAGAAGAAAGCACCTTAGCTTTAGATAACGTTAATGCCGAACATTAAAAAACGCCTGACCAATTGACCGCTCTGATTAACCATTAAAAATTTACTTAAGCTGAAATGTTAAAAAAATTATGATTTAGCCCTACAACGTATTCACGAATAAAGCTATACATGTTTGCTTAGAAACATAGATACGTTGATAGCTTTTAACAGTAGATTCTGATTATGTTGAAATATGAGATTTTAGACGGTTTAACTGATGTATAAAATGAATTTCTCTGTTAGCTACGGCATCAGGAAATATTACTTTGTCATAAAAAATAAGCTTATGAAGGAACTATGAAGACTATCCGTAATGTTCTTTGAAACCAAAGACTAGTATTAACAGAATTTGTAAAAAATAAATGAAATATTAAAAACATCAAAAGTGCTGCTGATGTGATTGAAGGTTGTAATTTAAATTTTAAATAAATCTGTGTGTTGACAATGACTGTGAAATAAACATCACAAAGTATATTAAATTACTTTAGTATCAGATTAACAGTCATCATTCATGTTTTAATATATGCGCCTTTCTCACTTTTTCTTACAACTGTCTTCTCGCAACAAATCATTTCCTGAATCTGTTTATTCTCTTTTGCCTTCTCTTTCCTTTGTATGACATTTGAATTCCTTTCTCTAATAATCTTAAATTAGAATATATTTTCGTTTTAATAATCCGTGTACTACTTACTCTATAACAATCACTGCCGATAAGAATCAAAAACATGTTACATAACTCAGTATCTACATGTTGCTTATTGTAGATTACATTTACCTTGTCTTGGATTACAGTTTTCCTTTATACCTGACTGTCAACATTAGACATTATATTTAGTTATAACTAAGTATAACTACTCAAAAATATCTTTAATTATACTACTATCTATTAATAAGTTATAATAGAGTCGCTTAATACTCTAATCAGAATTAGATATTGAAGTTTTCTTAGGCATCCGGGTTAGAAACAATTTTTGTATTCGTTGTTAAAATATCATTTTCATAAGCAATAAGTGAACAATTGACTCGTATGTTCATATATTACAATATATGTTTAGCCTACGTTAGATGTTGATGTATTTGAAATTTTCATATAAAGAGCTCAAATATACTTAATGCAATGGTGCAAACTACTGTCAAGGTTCACTTTATGGTGACCAAAACAAGCATTTCATTTATTAATTCACCCATTAAAATGTTCTCGTAATGAATATTATTTTGTTATTGTTGTAAGCGTTTTATTATTAAAGTTGTTAGTGCTGATATGTACTAAAGCATTATAAAGTATTCCTTGCCAACATTCTTTTGCGTTTACGCAAACATTCTCAATTACATTTATGCCATTCATGTAACAGATTAATTACATCCATGTGTGCATATAACGGCTATGTATCTTAACTACATAAATAACTTTTATCAACATCAAACAGCAAAATATTGCTTATTACAAGCTCATTATATCATACAGAATTGCACATTAATCTGCATACTGTGTAGGACGAATGAACATGTTAAAATACAAGCCTAAAATATTTTGTTATTTCTTTTATGAATTTGCTAACTGCTAAGACCTGATGATGTCAGTGATGACGAAAAGCTTTGTCGAACAATAAAAATTGTAGCAGTTAGCAAATTCATAAAAGAAATAGTAAGGATGGCTGCTAATTTAAACAATACGAAGAATAAAATATTTTGCGTTTGCATAACCTAACACATGCTTACAATACCATTACTAAGGTTAAACGTTATAATATTTTTAACTTAAACTGTATGAGATAGTTAATACACTGAAGTTAGTTTTGTACAGGTATACGATGCTTAATTTAGTAGTGACTCGATTGAAAAATAATAAATAGTTTTGTGAAATTTGGTCATTAACTAGACACAATCTTTAAAATATTTTGTTGACGTTTCATGTGGAAATAATGTTTCTACAATACGGTAATTATATATTATCAAGTATAATTTGTTCTCCAAGCAGTTGTAATATATTTTATTGTTTCAATTCACTTATAAAATTATAAAAATGTACCGTAGGTGAATGGAAACAATAAAATACATTATACCTACTTGCAGGAGAAATTATATTTGATAATATATAACATGAAACTGGTATATAGTATGTTATGTTAACGTCGACTGTAGATCCTTTAGACTTTCTGGAGAAATACATGGGCCAATTTACTCTGTCCGGCATCACGGTCGCTTCCGGACGTGCTAATAGTTCTCTCGGGTACAATTACATACAATTCCACACCGCAAACGGATACGGTTACTGCTCAAAATGACGCATTAAGCTTACACTTTTCCAGCTTTTTGTGTTTTAATTTATTTAATTACATTCATGGAATTAACGTGTGTCAAATGGAATATCTTTCTGTGATAAAAACGTGTATACAAAACTCCTGAAGACAAGGAGGGTGACATTAAACTTTTGTTTACATTTACACTTCAGTAAATATACAGCCAAAACATTCTTTAAATGACAGTAAAATTGTACAAACTGCGTTCATCCTAAGCTCAAGGCTTTCGACTATATCTAATTGCTTGATTACAGATATTTAAGGTAAACACGTAGGCGTGTGTAAACACACATACACATTTTCGACAGAATTTTATTAAACTCTTCATACGTAGTAGTGTTACGGCGCCACGCTATAACAAGAACGTACGTACATCCGACTTGTCGAGTACTCGTAAGTCGTACGTAAAGAAGAAGAAACAATAATCTAGTATCTCCTTGCACGGACGAATATGCGCTCGTACAGTGTATGGAAACCCACTGGTGTAAATACGTCTGGAAGCTCAGTCTTTACGACAACATAGATTACTTTGATTGGCTAAACACAACGAGAAGTGTCAAAGATACAAAGTGAGCAAACCTTCTAAGAAACGTTTTTCGGTTATCTGAGTATAGCGTTATACTCCTTACGTTTTCGGAAGGCATAAATATATAAAGCTATATTTATGAGCTTTAAAAAGACGCCAAACACTTTTCTATTTGAATAAACTATAGAATAGTGTTTGGCGTCTATTTAAAGCTCATAAGTGTCGTAATTATTTCGTGTTTGGACCCATTTTGAAGGAAATTGAATATAGAATCCAAAAAATGTATCATAACTTATGTAAAATCTAGAATACAAATTTTCATAGTTTTGTCGTTTAATGCCTAGTAGGTGACTCATAGAAGCGCCATTAGAGGCAGGTCAAACTGGTCGCGCGTGTGTGTGTGAGTGCGCGTTGGTGGGCGAGGGTCTCCTAATCTCTTAGGTGCCTTCCGAAAACGTAAGGAGTTACAAGCGTTAGGGAGTGCAAGCGTTAGGGTTTTTAATTGTTTAACTGTGCTTTGGCCGTGGTATTTACAATCGACTAAGTGATTATCATTACCTATCGTGTTCAGCAAGTATGGAAGCATTCGTAGAAGTAATTTAATTTGAGTGACATTATTCTATAAGCGTTAATAAAAATTAGGGCTGTCGATTTCTCTGGTGTTTAAAGTTTTATTTCACGGTGATAAGTTTACGATATACACAATCCTCGATAAATACGATTGCAATTTTTTTTATGCTGTTATCTTTCTTCATGCTAATAACTAAATTGAAGCCGAGATCATGGTCGTCCAGTCCAACCGTCCCCTACTTGTCAATTGAAAATGGTTCGGATTAATTCACGATTAAACGATGATACTACCAGGGACAAATTCACGGGGAAGTAAATGATAAAGCTTTCTCTATTAAGAACACTATGAATTAACAAACCTGCTGAAATTATAATTAAATTTATGTCTAACTGTGTGATAAGCAATGTGATAATCTTAAAAACTCACGAACTCTCCTATATCACTGCAATCTCTGTGCATGCCTGTCTCGCTACCTCCCGGATTGTTTGATAATTCAGATTACTTTGGATTATACACTTACTGGTATTCATTTCAAGTTACTCATGATCAAACCTACTAATTTTTCAGCAGGTGAAATTGTTATAAATCACCTGCTTAATAACCATGGACATCCTTTATCATATGAAGTTCTGTCCCTTACACATATAAATTATGTTATGTGTAATATTTTTCCGTTTTTGTAAGACATTCGAGTCTATCACAGTCGGCAAAACATGCAAGACAGGTTCTTACACACAAACAAAAAAATAGAACGAATATTGGTTTCTATTTCTGGATATTTGTCTCAAGCTGTCAGTCTACGAACACACAATGTTTTCAATCAAAGGCGTTTGTCGCATTAACCACGCAGCTTTAGAGTAAAACCACAGCTGCGTCACGTTGTGAGGGTGGGAGGGATGTTTTATTTACACACTTTCTACCTATTGTCAACTCACTCCTACGCCGCATCAGTTGTAACAAATTGGTTCCAAACAACCAAAGGAGTTAATTAAATGTCTTACGACACTAAACGTTCTACGCAAATTATATTTAAATTTATTGACTCGGTTACATCCTCTGAATAAGTTCGCTAACCGAACTATTTGTCTTCCGACTAATAGATATTGTCGGAACACAAGTGTAAACAGTCATGCTCACACAATAAAATGTAACATATTGTGACAAAGAAGTTGTCGGTAAATTTTATGTGTCTTCCTTTTTCCTCTTTCTTAATAGACCATGCTCTATTGTCAGTCGAAATCACTATAAGTTGATTTCAATTTATAAATATTGTGGATGTCATCGCACGTACTTCATGAACCTAATTTCTATAATAAGACATCGTTAAGTGATAACGGACTCGTATCTGCTGTATACATAATACATAGACGGTATCTGGCGGAAGTAATAAAAATGACACATGACCACTGGCTACAGGATTATTTAATGTTTCCCTATCCACACACAACGCCACACACACTTTAGAATAATCTTAAGTTAATTTTTAATGTGCAGTGGGAAGAGTGTGTATACATTACACTGGAAACAATATAACGGTACCTTGTTTAACCACACCATATTATTCGTATTATTATTATTTTGCTACACCATATAATGGTTACACTATATGCGTTCGTACACCATGTACGATATAATATGGCAAACAGCATATGATCAAAAATATTGCTCTCTCTGTGTGTGTGTGTGTGTGTGTGTGTGTGTGTGTGTGTGTGTGTGTGTGTGTGTGTGTGTGTGTGTGTGTGTGTGTGTGTGTGTGTGTGTGTGTGTGTGTGTGTGTGTGTGTGTGTGTGTGTGTGTGTGAGGGATTGCTCTTGCGCATGTAAACAAAAACAAACACAGATGTTAGTATACAGGATGATTCAAAATTGCACGGCAATCTCTCGGGACCTTCTATAAACTCTTTTCTAGCGAATTTTGTTCTGTTTTGTTTTTAAAGTCAAATTTTTCAAATTGTATTTACTTTTAACAGACTTCATACACATCAATTTTTTCTTAATTAAATTCTCTACAAAGTTAGTTAGAAATTTTTATTTGTTTATTGCCAAATTAACAAAGTTATTTTATCCCAAATCTAAAAAACTGTGTTTTCAAAGCCAATGTTTTGTGATTTACACAGTTTTTCATAGAAACTAATTGAGATGGGGCTCTGGCATCTTCTTTATTTAATTTTTCAGATCAAAACCCATAAGAAACTACTAAATTTATCTTTTATTTTATACCCTAAGAATTTCAGTATGATGTCATTTTACCGTGGGGGCAGAAAACAGGGCGAACTGGTTCTCGAGCCGTAACTTGCCAACGAACCGTTTTCGCACCTATGTTTATATGGGCTTCTTTTCTTATTTTTGGCTACAGAATCAGCTTCTGAGAGATTGAATCAGATATTTTTCACACTATATACTCTACAGGTTTATAACAACGGTAGACCTTTCTTCAGAATCACTTTTTAAATTTCAATATTTTATTTCAATTACTGGAATTACAACAGCGTGTGAAACGCTGCGCTTACCAGTATCACTCAAAACGTATGCTCTCAGCTGTATCACAATTAATCTGATAGAATACACATCCACTGCACGCCAAAAGATGTCTGTAGACATAATTTCTAACTGTAGTAAATTTTCAACAACTGTATCAGAATCTTCTGTTTCAGACAGTTTTTAAATGATTACGACTTCTTGTCATTAGTTATGAAACCAAAACACAAATTTTACAGTCTTAATGTTTAGTTTTTCATGCAAACCGTCTTCTGATTCTTGTATTATGGTTTCTGTTCTAATACTATTTATAAACTAAATACATAAGCACAACACGACGCCCGAGCGTGCGTTCGTGTATCCTTATCCGTGAAGGTGCGTCGGCCGTCGTCCTCATCGTCAGTAGACGATGTTTTGTCTGCATACTGTTTAGCCAGTTCCTTCCTGGCATCTTCCACTAATTTATTTCTATAAAAAATGTGTCTCCTCATAGAACCCAATTAGACGTGTCCATATTAAATACCCCTTTTTTGTTGTTCTGTACGTTTCTTAAAAACTCAGCCTTGGTGATCATTTGACATTTACAGGCCTATCCAAATATTTACTCGATTTTTATTTTTTTTTATTCTGTTAGTAGCAATTATTGCTTGTCTATCACTCTTTGTAGTACTCATTTTTCTGTCATGTTCAACTCAGGCATTGTATGCCTCGTTATAAAATGTGTGCTAAAGACTCGGCTGTAAATTTTGTATTTTGTTAAAAACTATGGATAAATCCACTGGGCATTAACAGAATAGTTTTATCAACTCAGAAATTTAATGTTCTTCCCGACACTTAAAAAACATTTACTTAACGTTTTCTTAATGGCAAAATGTTTTCTTAATGTACTGCTACTTGTAGCTTTATTCAGAATAGGAAATTAAACTAATAAATAACACAACGGCTATCAATTATTTCCAAGACGTTTTGTAATTACAAGCTCTTACTTTTTAAAATTTTCTTCAGATGTCCAATAAAATATGCAACAGTCGTTATAATTTTTTTTTAATAAGTTTAAAGAATTGTTATGTAGGAAAGAAATTCTAATCATATTACAACTTCAGGTTTTTGTATCTTACATATTTCTTGGATAATGTACCAAACATGTGTGTGTGTGTGTGTGTGTGTGTGTGTGTGTGTGTGTGTGTGTGTGTGTGTGTGTGTGTGTGTGTGTGTGTGTGTGTGTGTGTGTGTGTGTGTGTGTGTGTGTGTGTGTGTGTGTGTGTGTGTGTGTGTGTGTGTGTGTGTGTGTGTGTGTGTGTGTGTGTGTGTGTGTGTGTGTGATACTTACAAGATCTTAACTTGTGTGATACGATGTATCCTTGTATCCTTTTCCCTGGTGAAACAGATCCGTCTATATTACTCGCAGGAGGTATCATAAATGACTTACTATTTTGGGTACATCCATGCATTCGTGTAGAAAATTACACTGCGATGTATTTTTATAGAATAATACAAAAGCTTATTCACTGCTTAAAACGGTAACTTACAAATGAGGCTTAACAGGAACACCCGTTTTCCCGAGTGTAATTTGCCTTTCCATTAAACTGACATTTAATAAAGCGGCACTGCATTTGTTATCGCTTGTTGAACAAGTTATCAGCTGGTAAACCTTAAAAGTAGGTCAATTTACGCCTAAAGGTGAGCACTGAGCACGTCTAATGACTAGTAACGTTGTTACAACGGTGGGGTAGTAATTACCCCCATGCTTGTTGAGAGAAAACGCTCGGTTTGTTCCGCCGTGTTATTAAAATAATTACATGACCTTACAACTTTAAAGACTGGCAAATGTTAATTGTGTACAGTTCATTAATATGTTCTATATTGTTGTGTTGTGTAACCTAATTTCTCTTCACTATTGTTCCAGTGAATAATGAAATAAAAATTAGTACGAAACTGTGTCACAATACTCAGCAAGCAAAAACGTGACTATCCTGTTACACTCAGTGTTTGCTTACAATCTTAGAAACATCAGCATTGAGTTCCGCTCTAGATAAAGATTAATATCCGAAGTATACTATCTAGTCGTAAAGAATCTTATCTTCTGTCTTAACACAGAAAAACTTTAACTCTTATTATATTTATTTGTGGTTTTTTAGTGGCTTTTCAATGCCATTCTTACTAGCATAGGATAGGTAGGCCTAATATGTAATAATTCCTTAATGTTAATCTCTTATTGCATTTAGAAAATTAGTATACTACTACGTAATTGGAAATTTATAATACGTGTAATTTAATTACCTAAAGATATGTTTGCTTGCAGGGGACTTCAAGAAATAGGAATTTATGATACTGTAACCACCCATCCTTACTTTTTCAGTTATGTTTCTATGTTATGTTATGTTGCCTATGCTGATTTCGTCTTAGGTGTAGTAACACTTGTAACGCATATCTTTTTCAACCGATGTTGTTTGTAGTCTTTACAATAAAAAAGAGTTTTCTTACTTCTCTTTACAGGGAATAGTAGTGTACTTATAGTTTAGGTATACCAGTGCTATAAACTAAAGAAGAGAGAAAAAGGGTTGAGGGTACTAGAAGTCCCGCGTACCTGCACCGGTTGTAAAACCAGGAAAAGGTTATTTTATGATACTGTTCCCTGACACGTCTATTGTTATGTAGGCTTGTGGTTTCTCCGAGGATTATAAACGTATGTGGCTCCTCCAGTGGCCTGAGAGACATTTTCATGCAGGCAGATATTTTCGTGTAGAGTATGCTCACAGCCGCTAATAGAGAGAAATGTTGATACTGGCATTTAAACAACAATTGCTTCACTGACTAACATCGGCCAGTGAGGCTTTGTCGTTTTCTTATATCTATTTAAAAACCTATCTATGTATTAAATCTGTTTTTAACTATTTTTATTTTTTTAATATTATTTATTTTTAGATTTTGCTAATTTACTTCTTTCTATCTAAACTTATTAACTACAAATTACTATATATTCAATTTAATCATTGCGGATAAAAATAATGAATAGTCGCTAAAAAAATCATTAAACAATTCTTCTGCAGAAAAAAACATATTTCTCCAAATATATTCAATTAAGTACGTTTGAAATGTACTTAGACATTCTACCGACTCTTCTCCGCATATCACACTCAATTTTGGACCAGTGGCTCTCGATCGTTTGGGTATGAACAGCAGAGTTGCAAGATCACACAAAATTAGGCGAATGGTTCACAGACAAACGAGTATACCCATATTGTTCGAGCGAGTTGTACCCGCACCACATATCTGTAACTATAGTAGTCCCTGGTTCTACATTATCTAAAATTACACTATATAGTGTATTTGCATCGCGTTTATCCACCACCTTTAGGAAGCACTTCTTTGTTCTCCTGCAAATTCCCCCAAGTACCCACCGAGTTTTGGTTAATCGGCCCCTGTTGTACTTCCTTCTACCGAACGCACTTTCATCTATTTCAATAATATCTCCTGGTCCGCCAATTTTTGAGCTGTTCTCCATCAGCCAGAGAGTAAGGATCTCCCTGAACTCGTTTATCAACTTTTGCGTAGTTTTTCTGTTTATGTCGACCTCCCTTGAAATGACTGAAACTGGATATTTTAAAATCCAAGCGACTAATACACACAACATAGATAAGGGAGGAATACGCGCTATTCCGAAAAAAGTGTTATCACGTATGTTTTTTGTATCTCTGCAGTTCCGTCTACCACATCTAAAGGTGAAGTTTCTTTATCCTTTCACATTTATTAACATGTTACCTTCACATTTTACACATTGTACTGAATCTGGAAGAAGATGCCAATCACGAACACATTTTCTAAAACCTTTTTTTTTTTTCAATGAAAACTCAATTCATTTTCAATTATTAACACTTTTGAACTCCATTTCAGTAAGGAATGGATTTGCACAACACTAACCAACGAATGCACTACAAATGTCTCTAAAACCGCTAGAAGTAGCCACGTAAATTTATAGCTGTTGGAAACCTCAAGCAAAGTCTATAACAAGAGACATGTCAGTGACAAATGCTGACAGCGGGTCACTTTAAAACCTTATCCTGGTTTTACAACCGGTGCAGGTACTTCTAGTACCCTCAAACCGAGCAAAATGTTATTAAAAGTTATTTTAAATAAATAATCATAATACAAGAATACATGTAATATAGAAGCACATGACAACATTTGCAAACGTGTAGGTAACACTTGTTTAATTTGCCCGAATGTAGAACTAAAATATTCAGAACTATAATTGTGTATTCTACACAAAATACTGCACCCCGTGTACCACATTGTAAACAACTTTTCCAATCATACTATGTAACGAGTACTGTAATAAACTGTAACGCCACTTAAAAACTGACTAAGCGCCGCTGAAGTCTTGTATTTATACCCCGCTGAGATTCCAGCATATTCCATAGTACGCGTTTACTAGAAAACACTAGAGCGTAATTGATTGCGGCCTTGAACACAGCGCGCGTGGACCGGTATGGTCTGGAAAGGTCTCGTTGCGGACGCGTGACAAGTGTACAAGTACGCACACACACATTAAAGCTATAATAGCCGGGAACAAGTAGAATGTTCTATATTTGCGTACACTTTTCCGCATTACGTAACAATATATTAACTTTTATTCGTAAGTAGTGTCCAACTGCCTATAACCAACACGTATTTTAAAAAAAAAACATGATAATTTTGAAAATTGTGACTTGTTATTTACGTTGTAACTGTATGCAACAGTTATGCTCGATGAAAGACTTGATTCCGTAACACATGTTTTAAAACTTTTAAAAAATATTACTAATTGTTTCTTTTAGGTAATTTTAGCTTCGCACCAACGTTTTTAGTTTTTTGTGTCGAGCATTTGCCACCAGTGCCGTCAGCAGTCAACTAAGTTAGACATTATGTACGTGCATTTTGTATAATTAGAATATATTGCTAATTTGCAGGAGCTCTAAATGCATTCTCTCAGAAATGCATCTTGCCTGATATAATTACCACTAGAAAGCATTTACATGCATTACATGAATGTAGTCATAAAGGTTAACGTTATAATAGTACGTGGTTTTCTTAAGAGAGCGTTTCGATTTTAATTATCTTGAACAGTCAACGAGCAGAATATGATCTTATAATATTCATTAATATTCATTTAGAAAGTATTAACAGATGTGTAAAATCGCTCAGTATTACTTGTTAGTTTATTCACCTTCAGACACGGCTATTATATTTGGAACTGCCTTTCAATATTGTTTGTATTTTTGTAGCATTTAAAGTGGCCCGTTTTGAAATAAGCACACAAAATTGTCAGATAAACACTGAGAAAGCCAATCAGTATCACATAAATTTCCTGACGTAAACTAATTATAAAATCCTTTAAACAATTTCATCTGTAATAAATTTTATATTTTTCTACAAAAAATTTAAAAAAAACATCCTAAGTAAATAAGACTAATGATGGGTCTATTAATGACAAAATTTTTATAACTTTATTATCAAACTTTTACTGAAACACATATAATTTAATATTAAATTTATTTAACTTTTAAATTCTATTTGTTTTGGTTTACAATTTTAATTATCATAAAGCCATAAAAGTAAAGATTTCTCAATAAAACAAATGTTCTGTTTACTGTTTGCTAATAAAATGTTGATATTATGCAACTTATTTTTTAATTTTCCTGTTAATTGATGTTTGATGCAAAGTAAGAGTAGTAAGTAAGAAATTTGCCTTAATATTTCCATAAAGCTTTGAATTGTCAAATTTATATTGTAATTTGAAAACAATGGGACGAATGCTATGACTTTTCAAGAGACGAGCCCTGACATACAAGATATTTTTAGGCGGGAAATTATTGTACAGGTGTCGAACTTTAATTATCTCGGTTAGATATCAGTTAGCTGATGATTATGGTGTAAACGAAGTTTGGAACCCTATGAACCTTTAGATCGTACAGACTAAACAAAATATAAAACTAAAATTATATATAGGCTAATAATCGTCATACTAGTGTCTGTATTTGGAAGTAAAACTCGACAGAATCCACAATAAAGGACGATAACTAAAAGATCCGGAAATGAGGTTTTAAAAACAATAAAGAATGTACTAACAGAAATATGGTAAAAAGTTATGAAACTAGAAACACGTGCTGTAAATGAGATAATACAATACAGTAATATTATCAATTGGATAATAAGGCAATAGAAAGCAGAAGCTGTTTTCTACTACCAATTTATACTCATTACGGTAGGTTTTTTTTTGGGGGGGGTTGTCATTCATTTCAGTCTACATTAACATGTAAATAAATTAAGGCTTAAAAAATTTGGCTTAACAATACACGAATTTAATGTATAAAGAAAATACAGCCTTTTTTGAAGTGCTAAATCAGGCAATTTGACGATGGCAGACTTAAATCACAACGTATCAGTTATCAGTTGAGGAAACGTATCTACCACACAAGTCAAAGATAACAACAAAACTACTTTTTGAACGTGAATACAAAATGTACAACTGGTGAGCAGAAATGTCTTCTCGAAGTCTTTGTCAAACACTTCAGTAAAACAAAGTTTAATAATTAATTTTGTAGACGCGTATGTATAAAATTAACCAATGTAAGCTTAAGTTACAGATTTTTAAATTTAAGGTAAGTCGTCTACACTGACTATATACAGTAATATGTAAGCACATGCCTGTAGAGCACTTTATAGACGATAATCAAACCATACCAATAGAGGAAGTTGATAAATACAATAAATATCAATAGTGTTCAGTCCTTTTAGTTTTGCCGTGTGGCATGTAGTATTATATAAAAACAGATTTTAGTGAATTTAATGACTACATAAAATAAAGTATACACTCGTATGTACAAACAATGTACAAAGATAGTAATCTAACCTAAAAAAGATTCGTTATTTTCTATTTTGTATATTTCTAACAAAAGTAAATACTTCTGTTCAACATATTTTTAGCAGTGTACCACTAAGTGCAAATTTAGCAAACAACCTAGGCTAGTAATGTTGTTATGGAGATGAATAATTAATTATATTCTTTGTGCTGTTGTGTATCAGTCAACCTTGAAGTGCAATAAAATATTTATCTGCACATGTAGAGCTGAGAATCGATATTTGATACCCGTCTTAATATTTACACAGTCCTTGACTTATATCACGTGGTATTATGTTTAACTGTTCAAAATGTTCTGTTTAGTTGTGTATAAATAAAATTTCCTTAAATTAAATCTCACATTCGAGTCGAAAATTCACATGTATGTAGAGGCCAAAAGCGTGTAGAAAAGGTGGTTTTCTTCGCGTTCTCTGACCTAAATGTTTGCTTACCACATCATGTTTTGGTAACAGCAAAAACAATAGTAGCTAGTTACTCAAATATTGAATACTCTTAGTAAATGAGTGCATACACTCGCGTAGATACAATTAACAACATAAGCAACAGATTTATAAAATTAAAAGTTTAATAGAATTACATTTTTCTTCAGTTTTCTTCTACTTCAAAAATAAGAATCATTTCATAATCCCTGTACTATATGCTTACTATATGCTTCAATTATCAGACACCCTGCCTGTTACAATTTCAGTCTTTTCATAGTCTATGTAAACAGCCTTTGTTTCAGGTTATGTCTGAGAGACTTCCGTGAGAAATTGAAGTAAGTAGTATGCTTTCTGCACAGGTTATCATCTAGTAGCAGACGAGACAAGTAGTAGACTGCCCCTCTGCCCTGCCTAATTTTTTCAAGGTTGCTCTCTTCTAACGTTAGAACACCATTGCCTTGTTACACCCGTACTCAAGACGCAGGCTCCTCGAGGACATTCGTATTGCTAAAAATTGTAAAGCTGTTTAATAAATTATTAATAATAGTTCATGGGGGCTCAGTAGACCAGTGGGTATGGCACCTGGCTACTTATCTACAGGTCCCGGGTTCGATTACCAGGCCCGCACCATAAAATCAAGGTGCGTTTTTCAGCCCCCAGGTCGACTCAGCATGTTGAAATTGAGTACCTGGGATAACATCCTGGGGACAATAATGGGCGGCTGAAGCGTAGTGCTGGCCACACTGCCTTCCTTGTATGTCGTACGGCTCACATAAGGCAGCCTGCCTTGCCTTCTCCTAAGCTACTTCGGTGGTATACATGAGAGCCATTATTTATAATAGTTCGTAAATGTTTGCTTTATGCGTTGGTATTAAATTGCGTAGTGCAGTCAAGTTACAGACTAAATTAAAACCGGCTATTATCTCTATTACTGATAAATAAAGTAAATGTCTATTATTCATGTATATCTTCCTCCAGTTAATATTTAAAAACAATATAAAGTCACTAAGAGCTAGCTCAGATCGGGATAACAAGAAGAGTGATCATTTTAAATAGTGTCCGGTACAGTATTTCCTTACCGTAGAGTAAGAGTTCATTGTTAAAGAAACCTAATAATGCTAATTACCATTACCTTTTTGTAAATTTAATACAGAGTAAATTTTTGCTTGTTCCCGTAATTGTTTGTTTGTGTATGTATATAAGAAATTAACATAAAGTATATAATTGGACGTTATGTTGTTTGGAAATTTTCTTTTTGTCAAGGGATTTGTAACTTATGTATTTTAATTTAAGGAGTCATAATTTAACATATAGTCTCAGAGAATTTTATGCTTAAAAAATCTGCTAATATAAAGTAATGTTATTTCTATCACTTGTAACAATTGTAGTGAGTACAGTATTGTAACGTCGGTCATGCAGATGAACGTGTTGTACAGTGGAAACAGAATAACTGACAACAATGAAGTCTAATTACAAACTTTAATTTGACACAAATAACAGATGGAAATCAACAAAGGCGCTCATGTACAACAATTCCAGTTAATATATTCAACATGCAACAATAAACATCACCTTATTACGCTTCTTACTAATTAGCACAGTCATCATTTTCCGACAGTCATAGTAACAAACACTCCGAACCTCACTGTAATATCGCTTGTCTAAAACAAACTGGGCTGCTTCGAAATCCAATATTTATACCTTCCAGCCTTTCATTGTAACTACATAGCGAGCCTGGATGTTGTTAGCGTAGTCTAGTAACGTAAGGAAGGGGCACGGACAATCTCGAACAATCCAGAACGTTACGCAACCCTGCCGCGCAGAGTGATCTCCACCTCACGACTGTAACAGCCTCGTGCGCAGCCTCTTGGCGTACCAAGAGTCGTGTAGGCGCTCAACCATTCGGTAATATTCATTTCCTCAGCGTAGTAGTATTTTTGGATAAGAAAAGTGACCAAAGTTCTGTAAATCTGCTTAATTAAGCTTTATATTTTCCCAGCAATCCGTTCTTAAATAATAACATAAATACTACAATTTTCAACTGTAAAATACCATTTTGTACTGTATGATGTAGGCCTAATATAATTACTCTACTGAATTTTCAGTTATCAGTATAAATAAATACATAACAAAACCCAAGTTTGCGTTGTAAAATAATTATGTCGTTTTGATGCGGTTTACAGTAACAATTAAGCTAGACTCGTATTTTATTTATTTACAGCTTTAGCAACTATTTCCGGTTCCATAGAACAGTAAGATAACAGTCGTGAAGTTGACAAACCTCTTCGTCGCGGTACAAACAGTTTGCATTATCTTCCTTACGTTTTGTTGATAATAACGGATCTTCATAGATGAGAAAATTAACTGTATTTTACTTTTAAAAATAATAATATAGCAGAACTATTCATCTACCTTATAATCGTTGCAACATCTAGTACCTGTTACATTCTTTTTATTTTATTTTAGCCAGTAGATCATGGATATCCCTGTTTGTTTCTCTATTTTGTGTCTAAAATTACAGAGTTTCTCTTCTTCATAATCCTTTTAAGTATTATGTTTAATAGTTTCTTCATTACTTTAAAATAAATAATTGGGTTTTTAGTTGTTCCAATTACATTTTTAGCTTCTACTTGTGTGTTTTGTCTTAAAAGATGGTTAATTAAACCAGACAGAAAACTAAGGAAGAGTTATTATTTTCTGTCAAGAACATTTTTAAAATCGTGGTATGATTCTTTGACAAACTCGCAGACCTAATCATGATGTTTATTATTTTCTTTCTACCCTTTTTCTACGATTAAATTACATAGAATATTAACTGATTTTCTACAATCCTTAGATTTTCCTGTCATTTTAGTTACAAATGAAATTATCATACTTTGCTTTAAAGTATAAATGCGGCACAATTTGAAACAAAAGGTATCAACGTCACACCACGATTTATTGCGAATCACGTTATTCAGAATGTTTAAAGGGTCTTCACAGTTAAAATATTTTATAGTGTATAACAAATCCATTTGTATTTGTTTGTTAATAGCTAACATACAAATTCCGTTTGTGTAGTTTCGAAATTTCATCAGGACTGTTATTATATGACATTATAAATATATTACTAAACAAAACTAAATCGTTTTCATGTCTTAAGCTTTTAGTTTCTTTTTATGGGTTAAATTTTTAGTATGTCAAATAATCGCTTTTGCTTACAGTAGTATCAATTGCGTTTTACGCTAAAAGGATATTTTAAAGGCAACGTTCGTTTACATGACTTTATTTTTTCCTACAGGTAAGGGTATCTTGTAGCAGTTTGATAGAAAAAGACTGGCGCCGCTTCTGACTTATATAATCATTAATCTCTCTTACGTAAGTATGAACTAGAACGCTTACTGTAAGCAAAAAATATTGTATGCCATCATATTTCATCTCTAGTTATCTTTATATCTTATGAACTATGCTTACTTCCTTTGGATACCTACTCCATTGTTACGTATTACGAAGGTAAACATTTCAAAGTAAACAAGAGTTTGTATTTGTAACACTGCATAGTCAAAAACTTAACTCAGTGTTGCCTAACTCATTTGATAAAGTATGGCATCTTGGACCGTTATACAAAATAAACAAAAATCTGCCACATAATTGTTACCGTATTCTACATTCCTACATAGTGGGCAGAGTGTTGTAAGTCAAGTTCGCGGATGCTACTTCCCCTCTATTACCACCAGTTGGGTCAGGTGTTCCCCAGGGTAGTGTCCTGGGTCCGCTGATGTACCTCCTGTTCACCTCGGACTTACCGTCACGAAGTGAACCCACTGTTGCTACCTACTCCGATGACACAGCAATCCTAGAAACACACTCCGACCCCTCAATAGCATCTCTCATGCTACAAGAATCATTAAACACCGTTCAGTTGTGGCTTGATAAATGACGCATAAAAATAAATTCGTCCAAGTCAGTACACATTACTTTCACCACACTTAAGGCTAACTGCCCTCCAGTAACAATTAACGGTCAACTAGTACCCCAAGCTGAAAGTGCCTTGGGATACGCCTGGACAGGAGGCTAACGTGGAAGAAACACATAACCGCTAAGAAGACTGAACTTAACCTTAAGGTCAGAAATATCTACTGGCTCATAAGCAGAAAATCGCGGTTAAGTCTTGTCAACAAACTATAAATGCATAAAGAAGTTCTTAAACCGGTATGGACTTACGGTATTCAACTTTGGTGTACTGCTAGTACGAGTAACATCGAGATCATACAGCGTTTTCAGTCCAAAACTTTAAGATCAATAGTCGACGCTCCATGGTTTGTCTCCAACAAATCTATACACCGAGACCTCAATGTTTCAACTCTAAGAGAAGTTGTGCTTCTCTGCAGGAAACACATCTCTAAATTAGAAAACGTCCTAACCCCCAAGCAATTAACTTGTTAGATAATATTAAAGACATTTACAGACTAAAAAGGCATAAATTGTTACACTTACCTTTCAGGTTCAACGAATAATGTGTACTCTGTATTATCTGTATTGTAATGTCTGTGTTATCAGTTCTGTAACATCTGTATCTTTTTTTCATCTAAACATAAAGTGTTCGTGTCAACCATTATATCTGTCTTATGGGCTCAGTGTTTAACATTTTGAATTAATTGTATCATGCCAGCATCAAGTGGAAGTGACTTTTCATCATTGTTTACATGTTTTTGCCATTTAGTCTTGTAATGTGTGTACATCTGTTTAATCTGTTAACAAAAACAGCATGATTATTACGATAAATACTGAATCACAAAAGACATTAGACATTAGTTAGCAGTGACGCGAATCCAACAAACGTCATTAAGATATTTATATTTTGACATACACATGTAAGAATTAAATAAAATTTATTTATCTTTGTGTATTTGAATACAGATAAAAATAATGAGTGTCTGCGTGCGTATACCATAAAATTGCTGTTTAAATGTGCTAACATCTCATATATCCATGTTGAATTAATCAAAACAGCAGTCAATGCACTGCCTGATATCCTACAACGCAGACTGCCCAAATGGGAAGCATCAAAGCAGTATTTGGAGCCTTCCGATAGAATTGATATGCCAGCTGCGCTTTTTATTTTCGACGACGTTATCTGTTTATTATAAATTGTTTGACAATGTGGTAATTTGGTACGATGTGGAGTAATTAAAGTAGACGTTCATAACCCTAAACCCACTCAAACACACCACAGATAAAGACAAAAAGGAAAATATTGTACGATATTATTACAGAAAAGAGAACAAAACGGTGATAAATTTTTAATTACAAAAACAAGTGACGTAATGAGTAGCTAAAAACACTTTACTCCCAGACGGCGGTAATTATGGTATATACCTGCCAAGGATTACGGGCCGAGTGCTCAAGTTTATGTTATCAAAATGTTTCTACTAACCACACTATTCCGCTGTAACGTTCGTAAACAAAAAGGCTAAAGTTTACTAAAGCGTCTCCTAACAAGGCTCCTATGGACTACACACCAACTATTTTACTGCTGTGACTATTTTAGTTATCGCTATCCAGCCGACTAGAAGAAAATTAATTATTCATTCCACGCAATACGTGTACGTGTGTGTGTACGTGCAAGTGTGTGTGTACGTGCAAGTGTGTGTGCGCGCTCGAGTGTGTGAGCGTGTGTAAGAGAGAGAGAGAGAGAGGGAGAGGGAGAGGGAGAGCGAGAGAGAGAGAGAGAGAGAGAGAGAGAGAGAGAGAGAGAGAGAGAGAGAAAGAGAGAGGAAAGAGAATGAATTGAGAGACAGAGACGGGAAAAGGCAGACAAAAGCAGACATAGAGATATGGGTATATCTACTGTGGAGTAAGTAGACAATAGATCTCACTGAAAGGAAGACTGTAGTTTTGTTAATATTTTTCACATAGAATATAATTGTAGTTCAAGCAAGTAAGGCGTGCAAATATTGTTAAATTAGCTTTAATATAACAAACATGTAGTTGTTATATATACTTTTTGTTTTCTAAATGTTTAAATAACAAACGTCGTTCGTCTCCTCAGAGATATAACAGTTTTCAACGTTATAATTTATTGTTGCTTCTTTTAGGTTTTTATTGTTGCTCTACGGTAAACATGTCTTTTTTTTCTATTTCCAAAACATGACTACACATGTAACTGAATAATATATTTGCATAAATTAAAATTAAAAAGTTACAAAAAATATATTTATTTTTACTTGGACCAAACTGATATTTCGTAACCAAGTGAGTCAATAGATATTGTTAGGTAATACGGAACATTCTCGTACAATCGATAGTTTCGTTCTACCAGCTTCTCAACTAACCCATCCGGTGTGTGTTTCTGCCACGGGAGCGCTGAAGTATCCTCTAGAATTTTCATGTGCTTGTTAAGTACCCATATTATGGAACCCTGCAGACTATAAGTAGCCCACACCTGCGGCTTAGTTTTACGTCGGGCGATTACTCAGTGCGTTTAAGTGGTGATTTATTCAAGTAATGGTTCGAATATTGTGGCGAAGTGTTATTGTGTTATAATTGTGGGGGAATCTATTAACTGATATTATTATTGCGTATGGACAAATTTAATTTGAATTATTGTATAAGTATAATCTTGTTGATTACAAACCGTTATTTGTGTTGTAACTAACCGTTATTTGTCATTAAAGCTGGTGATTAATGACTTTATTCGTGTCTGTATTTTGTTTCCACTGTAAAATACGACGATCAGTGAGATCGTCGTAACAATATTTAGAGCCATTCCAGATCATTCGTCTTTGAACATAACAACCAGAAACTGTCAAGTTCTCATAATACACTTGATTACTAGGATTCAGAGTTGGCCCTTCATTCTACACAAATAAAAATCAATCAACTTTATTAAAAGCAAGTAATGTTACTTTTGTAGTTACTGACATAATACTTAATATTTACTTTAAAGTGTGTTGCTTTAATTCTATTGATGTAGTCATTGTTAATGTAAGTTAGTCAATTAGTTTCACAGAGGAATTATTTCTCTAGCGTCCTACTCAGAATATTGGCCTTTTGACCAAACGAATGCACAATGTAAGTTACGTAACATTTTGAGAAACAAATACCATTGGTTATTTTCAAAATAAAACCGTGTAAGGTCAGTTGTCGTCAATAGTGAACAACGTTACTATTGGTAGAGACAACAAAATTTTGGATTCCAGCTTTCCCATAATATTCCTTTCAAAGGTAACCATCATTTTTGTTCTGTTTTATGCGCTGCTCAATATACTAGAACACAGACAAGCGCACGCACACACACACACACACACACACACACACACACATAAATTTATACAATTAAATATGTGATTATATGTAATAAATAATTTTATTATTATCGTTTGATGTGCGTAATTTAATAAACCAATAATTAAAGGATGCGTTAAAATTAAAGGATGTCTGCTATTTTACTGAAATTATATGCGATATTCACTATATCGATGACATTATCACCTAATCGAAATATCGAAAGTCAGTGCAGGTTCGGTTACTAGGAAGTACACACTTTTTTTCTAGCAGACTTACTAAATACTTTTTTCTAAAAAAAGTAACGTCAGAGAAAGCAGATTTATGTGGGTAGTTAATCATAAATTTTTTTGTACTCTTTTAGCACTCAGTGGTATACGCGTTGTTTTGCAATTATCAAACTAGTTTACATATATGCTGAAAATAAAATATCGTTTTTATAAAAACCTTACATATTATAATATAAACTTATAAGCAAAGTTAATTCATGCGCGCAGGTTTAGCGTATAACTGGATAAATGTCATTTTGCTACTAAGAGATCTTGGCTTCAATTCATGGGCAGCATCATGAAATAAAAACGCGTTTGCATCAACCTCCCACATAGACTCGGCCTGTACACATACATAGATGGAATAACGCCTAGGAATATAATAGACGGCTGAAGCCTAGTGCTCGCCACAATACACTGCCCATATGAAATGCAGTTCAAGATGGCAGCTTACCTTGCTTCTCCAAGTTGTTTTGATAGTTCAAATAAAGTATTTTTTTTAAACGTTTCAAAAAGTTTGTTTTTGCTAGTTGATAAGGGAGAAACGTTTTAGCATACATAATTTGTTTTTAAGTTTTAACAGCCTGTGGTTATAGATTAAAACAATGTAATTAATATCTAACATATTTGTCACTTAAACAATATAACCATAATACAGAACAGTGCCACGTTTGATCATAGAAAGAAGAAGATATTTCTTAAATATTTATTACTAGCTGTTACCCGTGGCTTCCCACGCGAATATTTGACTTTTAATAAGTATTTTAGTATAATTTTTATTTGCTATGTCTATATGGCGTTCAGTCAGTCGTATAACGATTTTGTACTTATTAGTCAAATTCTCTCCAAAGCTGTTTTCAACACTTGTATTATTTTAACTTGTACAAAATTATTATGTTCGTGCAACAGCCTTTGGAGATTTAAAAGTACCCGTTTATAAAGCCTTTTGCGATATTTATAAGGTACCCTTTAAATTAAAAACGCTAAATTCTTTATTTCAAGTGTTACCATGTTAGAACCATTGTATAACACATTAAACGTTATGTTTTCCTCAACCATAGCTTTTATTTATTTCAGCAGTAAACTAAAAACCAAAAACCGTTGTCACCTAACCTTGTCAATGAAAACAACACGTATTTTTGCTTTGCATTAAGTAATAGAACAATTTACAATTAGTACACTTCTTCTTTTCCACATCATAATGTATCGATACAATCGCATATTATATAAAACATCGAAAATGTACTGCAGGAATGGATAAATGTACAGTTCCAAAGGCGCTAAATAGCTTTTGTTTATTTACTCGTTACTATGGTAATTAATTCTGGTCTCCATGGTGGTATTGACATCTTTAGTAGTAGTATTTAATATATTTCATTACTTATTCATTGCATCGTCAGAAACACGTATAAACATAAATTTTATAATCGTTTAAGACAATTACAAAATATATAGACGTATCTGTATACAAAATTACAAAATATATTGATACAATCATATATTAAAAACTGCAGGAACGGATAAAGGTACAGTTCCGATGCCGCTAAATATAATTTGTTTATTTATTTGTTACTATGGTAATTAATTTTGGGCTCCATGGTATGTTGACTTCTTTATACGCGTCAACGAAAAGGAATAATTAAAAGGGCCTAATTCGTGCGAACAGGGCAAAATATCAAATTCCAAGTTAGACAGTATTTTTTGCCTTGTGTCAAAGGTTACCTGTGCAAAATTTGGTGGCAATCTCTGTAACGGTGTGGATTTGTATTCGGTACACATAAATCCTCAGAGTTTGAGTTTTATATTATATATATATATATATTGTAACGTGATGCTTCTTCTCCAACCACTTTCCCCGTAATAATAGAATGATAAATACAAGGTTGAAGTACAAAATTGTAGATATAAGCCTAAGTAAGGAACTAAAAGTAATAAAAAATCTAACAGTAGTACCAGTAGGGAGTATAAGAAGGTTAATATAATATAAAAACCAGTTTTTTAATGAACTCTTGGACAATGATTCAAACAAATCATGTATGATTAGATAATTAAGCAATAGCTTAATAATAGAAAACTAAATGGACTATTGATCACCAGAGAAATAGTACAGGAGTAAATATAATTCCATGTAAAACCATAGGGACCTAAATGTAAAATAATAAATGATAATGACTATAATGTTAATAGACTATAAACAGAATAGAACTATTACCTAATAAAGGTACAATAATTAATGGTGTAAAGTAAGATGTGTGACTAGTTTTGAAGAGAATGAAAATAATGTCAACAATGATTACTTGAACTAAATAGTGTATAGAAACAATAAACATTATACTAACTAGAAGACAGTAGTATAAACAAACTATAATAGTAAAAGTAATTAATACTCGATATAAAAGAAGTGATAATGTGTACTGTTAAAGACGGTAAAAGCCTATACAAGAGAAATAGGTAATGTATATAATTTAGAGTATGCAATAATAATTAAAGAACTAATCATAATTGTTTGTTTCAAAAGCTGTATTTAAAGGAAAAAAAATGCTTTATGAATAATTATTAGTATGATAAGGAATGTTTGTTATGTCTTGAAGACTGGCATTTGCCTAGAATGCTAAAAAGGAGTCATGCTATGTTTCGAAATAATTATGAATAATTGAATGTTTTGTGTTAGCTAATTTTATTCATTGTAATTGTGATCAAAATTTTTAATGTTCACAAAAACTAAAATAATCTGTAATAATAAATGTATAATGAGCATAAGGTATACTAACCTTATAGTAAAAACAAGAAATTTGGAAAATTTGATGTTAAGACAATAGTAATTAATGGCACAAGGTATGTTATCATCTCAGATTTGATTGTATAATCTCAGAAAAGCAAAATGTATATAAAAAGATTAGTTTAACGGAATTTATAATTGTAAGCAAAATTGTTAAATTAGTAACTTTGGAATTACTGGACAGAAACCATGCATATTAGGTTTCAAATTAATCTATGTCAAAAAAGCAATTCAATGGTGTTATTATCTTTAAGATTAAAGGTAGTATAAGAAGGTTATACTAATTTTAAGAAATCTGTTAATTTTTGTATCAAAAAACAGAAGCCATAAAATACCCCCCCCCAAATTTACAAAATTTCCACCAATGGGAATTTTACACTTTTGGTGCTTTGACAACCAAATTTCATAGCGAGAGAGTTAGTTCATTATTGGATTCCGAACAGTAAACGTTAAACCTCCGTACAACTCGAGGATATAAAAAGTGGTTACCGCATCGAACTGAAGTGAGGTTAGGCAGTAGAGTAACCTAACAAAAAAGAAGAATGAAGTGAAATTGAGTTCAAATAGAAGAATAAGTGCTTAAAGTGAAAAATAAGTGCATACTAATACTTAAAGCAAAGTATTGTGTATAATATTGGATTATAAAAAACTAATAAATACGATAAACTATACTTCACATTTACACTTTTCACTCACTTATAAACTATATCTAAAACGTTCACTTAGCGAATAAACTCATAATTATAGATTTATTTCACTGTTAAACTATTATTTTATTGTCATAAAATTATTGAAAGGGTAATAGCTACTCGAACACGGTTACCCTATAAACACGGACCGTTGTCAAAACGAACTTTTATAACCTTAAGTTTAATTTGTTAATAATTCACATTAGATTTAATTGTATTGTGTGACGTTTGTACTTCACAAGAGGTATTTTTGTTGACTTTTCTGTAGCCAAAAGACCTACAAGATTGAATTTTTATAACATAAATAATTGTAATGTATGCTCTACTCTGGAGATACGAGAAGGTAATGCCACCTACTGAGATTGAATCAACATAGCCGGAACAATTATCCTTATTATAAAATCATTTAATTTGTTTAAAAAGGAAGAAAATAAGAGTTAGAAAAAATAAAAACAGTATTTGAAGATTTTGAATTGCAGGTTTAATTTATTTTGATGTTAATGTTATTTATTTCATATAGTTGAATGTTAATTTTTTATCACAAAAGAGAAGTTGGCAACACTTACTCCTGGAACGAAATTTGAATTGAATAATCCATATATTCTCCAAATATATTCTCCAGAGAAACAACAACAAACCATAATAAGAACGATTTGTAACCGTTAAGTTATATAGATGTTAGTGCTGACAACGTTTGGAAATTTTATATTCTGTGTCAAAAGAACTATGTTAATTAACAACCGAACTTTCCATTGAGCAGATCTCATATCCAGTTGCGTAGTCATGCCTGTTTACGAAGTTCATCTAAGCGAAATTTATAATGATACAAACAGGCTAAGTAGGTTTATCAGGATATTTCACGTAAATAAATTATGTGAACTTATAGAGAACCGGATAGTTACTAATATCCATTATGGTAACATATTTTGCCTTAGCCTTGTACAAACTTGTGAAACAAACATTTTTCTGTTAACTTCAAACCATTCAGTGATACTAAATACGAGTACAATCGCATTAATACTAACGTTTCTTGAGATAATAAAATTTAATTGTAACGTTAGCGTAACGTCTAATGACAAATCTAGAAATTAAACCCAAATATCTTGATAGTTGCATTTGAGAGGATATTAAAAACAGGCAAAAGGGGTTTATTAATAAGATTATAGGAGATTCGAAAAAAATATCTTTTAATACAACACTTCTACAGTGTTCAATTACAGTAAAGGTTTTTTTCATATTTTTTTTTTGCTCGAATATCTCTGATTATAAAATAATAATTTAATATTCATGTTAAATGCGGTATCCAAGTCACTTGTACGAATTAATAACTAAAATTACCTTATTTTGTCCGCCTTGTGACTTCTTATAATTTTTCTATGACGCGTTTCAGAGCTTATGCTCTATCATCAGATATATATTAAAATAAAACTATCACTCTTACCGAGGACGTCACATGATATAAATATCAAACATTTTTGCATACAAACAGCTCGTGGAAGTAGGGTGCGCACCCGTTCACGTTCAATTTGCCACTCAGTTCACGGGTGCGCACCCTACTTCCGCGAGCTGTTTGTATGCAAAAATTTGTTGACATTTTATATCATGTGACGACCTCGGTAAGAGTGATAGTTTTATTTTAATATATATCTGATGATGGAGAATAAGCTCTGAAACGCGTCATAGAAAATTTATAAGAAGTCACAAGGCAGACAAAATAAGTTAATTTTAGTTATTAAATCCTTAAATTTTTTAGTGACCGTCAATCAGTGAATGTTTTAGTGGATGGTTAGTGAGGATCGGTCAATAATACAAATTTTAGTTATTTTTCGTCGACGTTTCGATAATATTTATTGTCATCTTCAGGACCTGTGTATGAAATACAATAGAAATATCAAACATAACGAAACAATTAAATATTTGGGTGAACGTGTTGGTGATGTGAGTGTGTGCATGCGTATGTATGTATCATTTTTTATGTGAAGACTTATGATAGTTTGTTTACATCTTCAAATTATCTTTAAATTTTTTAGTGACCGTCAATCAGTGAATGTTTTAGTGGATGGTTAGTGAGGATCGGTCAATAATACAACTTTTAGTTATTTTTCGTCGTTAAATCTTCGTTTAGTTTTTTCGTTTTTTTTAGTTTTTTAGTTATTTTTCGTTTAGTTAAATCTTCAAATTATCAAATTTGCTCGCTTTCTTAAAGATAATTTGAAGATGTAAACAAACTATCATAAGTCTTCACATAAAAAATGATACATACATACGCATGCACACACTCACATCACCAACACGTTCACCCAAATATTTAATTGTTTCGTTATGTTTGATATTTCTATTGTATTTCATACACAGGTCCTGAAGATGACAATAAATATTGTCGAAACGTCGACGAAAAATAACTAAAAGTTGTATTATTGACCGATCCTCACTAACCATCCACTAAAACATTTAGTTATTAAAAATAATAATGTCTTAATCTCTTTTAAATTGCTACTTCTTTCGCATCTAAAGTTGTGAAATTATGGGATGGGCAAAACGAGTACCAGCCGATATGTTTGGAATTATCAAAAATTATTAAAGTTATGATTGCAAATATTTTAAGTAAGTATTTTTATTACAGATATATTCAGCATATCAGAAGCAATACCTAGAAATATCTAAAATAATCCAATTATTTCTTATCGTTCCTGTATTATTTGTTATCATTCGTATTATGAAATGAGAGGATTGCATACTAGAAAAATACATTATGTTAATTTCTTTTACATAAGCGTTTGATGGCCATTTAACTAAATTATTACGGTTATTAATTTAATCAACATTACAATACATAGTCACGTCAGCAGGTTTATCATGTGTACAGGAACATCCACTTCACAGTGTCACTCATAC
Source organism: Magicicada septendecula (assembly GCA_034769895.1). NCBI lineage: Eukaryota > Metazoa > Arthropoda > Insecta > Hemiptera > Cicadidae > Magicicada > Magicicada septendecula. The sequence goes on from CM068367.1 coordinate 202,869,238, forward strand.
AATACACATGTCACTCGCAATGTCTGTGCCCAATGTTTGCTGGCAGTATGTAGGTCAATTGGGCTGTGTTTGCTTTTTACTACACTTATGTACAACTGTGACACAATGTTGTACGTACATCGACGGCCAATGCTTTAGAACCGACTGCACACTGTGTTTACCTGTTTTATACTATGTTAACAAATATCCGTAACTTTTAGTTAATTCAGACTTTAAGTTTGACATCTCTCCTTCAGCTTTTTCTGTATACCGTTATTATGTTAATGCCAGTAGAACATATGCAACTGACGTTGAGATGAGTCCAATCAAAGCCATTATATTTCACATGAAATTGTACTATAATTAGAATTTCGAAATAAACATTTTACAAAGACCTTCTAAAATCTCAGAGATCCAGCATGGTTTCAGAAAGTGCGGACCATGATTAGATTGCATCTTCATAATAGCTCAGGTCATCGAAGAGCACGGAGAGTTTCCCATGTACATAGCTTTCATCTACTTTGGAAAGGCATCTAATAGAGTAAATAGGTGAAGGATTTGGACAATAATGGCAAAAAGAAAGGGGTCCCGCAACACCTCACTAGAGCCATACAAACTCTTCATGTGGAAAACAAATTCTTAATTGAGACAGAAAGACGGAGACAACTCCTAGTATGTGCCTGATTAATTATGGAGGAGACAACGGTGCCCGTTGTCACCTTTTTTTTAATTTATATATAGACGATATAATATTTAATTGGCAGATGAGCTTCCTAGAACATTTTACGACTGGTAACTCTGCAGTTGACACGTTGTTGTATGCGGATGACCAGACTATCCTGTCGAACTCCGAAAGCGGTTTGCGGTTAGCTGTACACTCATTAAGTCGAATCCGCAAGGATTTCGGATTACACATCTCCACACTGACGACAGAGGTGATGGCTTTTCGTGGAGGTTGTCCCACACGAGCAAATACTGGTACTGTTCTGGAGCAGGTCAGTAACTTTGAATATCTGGGCCTCACATAACAAACAGTGATGCGGTGTACAAGCTGCACAAGTTCGACCATGTGTGTGGGATCACCAGGAGAACTCTAAAATCAACAAGTAAAGAAACACGGCTGAAGTACTACTGGATCTCCCTACACGTTTCTATGAGTCTGAGAATTCGATTTAACGAAATTCTATGCCAATTCTACACAAGCGGCCAAAATGAGATTTCTCAGGCACGTCCCAGGATATATTCTTCAAGAGCGCAGAAGAAATGTCGATGTGCGGCAGGAAATGAATATTATGAGTATACTTGATAGGATTGATCAATATCGGCTAAAACTGTTGGAACATTTTAATTGAATGGATGACTGCCGCATTCCAAACCAACTATTGAATTAAATGGCGAAAGGACGGAGCGGTGTGGAACATCCGAATAACCGTTGGAGTGACTAGCTCTAGTGTGTCTGCTTGGCACCGGAACAAACCAATTCTGATTTAACCCTTTCTGAAGGTAGTGATGATAACAAACGTTTTTCTTTTTCAGCTAATACAATTGCATAACGTATACAGTAATAAAAACGACATCGATAAAGCATCAACTGTTTACACAATTCGATTCACGACTTCATAGTCTTGTGTACTATCTAGGCCTTCCAAGATTATCTCACATATTTTATTTCTACGCATATTGTCTCATGCACGCGTAAACAGCTATAAATCACGGTAACTACCGCGCTAGGTGCTTAACTTGATGTAGTATTTTTGCACCCTTCTTAACAAGATAACGTCCATTGACCTACGTAATACTATATTGTTTTTCTCGTTTGTTTGGATTCTCATGCTCGCGAAGTTGCCTTTGAATACATTGCAATTCGTATTACGTTGCAATGCTTTCCTGGCTAAGCACTGGAAAATCTCAAATTATACAATTCAATAAATTTTTAATCAAAGACAATATTCACTACTAATAAATAATAAAATAATATGGAGATGATAAAATTAAGACTCTAAGAGAAAATTACATTACGGAAATATACAATTGCTCCGTACAAGGCATTAATACATCGGCTTGTTGTGATGAACAACAAGAACTAAGAACTAACTGTTTCTTTGCTCTTATAAATAAAGCTCCTTGTAGTTGCAAGTAGAAATGTAATGAACAATATTTTAATACTATGTTTAAATTATTTTACCTTCTTGTAAAAATGGAGGTCTTTTTTAAAGAAACATTTACGATAAGGATGTGCCGTTTAGTTATATAGCCTTAAACTGTACGAGTAAGTTTATAACTTTTTAGCATGTTTACTTATAACTATCGTTGCTTTTACAATTATTAAAAATAAAACTACTGAATGGATAAAATAACTTTGTTGTATAAATATGCGATATTTGGGTTACAACAACCGAGGGCGCTGCAATGTAAAGAACTAAACATAGCTGACAATGATATTGTGTGAGGGCGCTATTCATGGGCCTGGTACACATACCAGTATATAGTGATAGATATAGAAATGAAATACTCTAGTAAGCTATAAGCCTACGTGACAACGTGCACACACCATATCTTACGTTAATCTACCGTATATGTTTAGTATAAGTTTACCCCAACTCAAGATTCAAAAAAGACCAAAACGTAGAACAAAATATTTTCCTGAAGTATGAAAGAACTCAACTAATTTACTAATCAATTCTAAAAACATCAACAAAATTATACTCTTTATTATGACACATTTCATCTATTACTGATTTCTTAAGTTTAATGAAATGAGATCGCTGAATGACAACTGCATATATCTGTTTCTCATTAACACTTTAATTCTAAATTACACTTATTGCGTTCCTAAAAGTAACCGTATGATAATATTTTAATTAGTTTTAATAAATAATATTATTTTGTTATAATTAATGAAGTTTAGCGCCTTCATTATCTCCTTTAAAACTATACACACAGTTTGGAAGTAAAAAGCAATAAAAATTATGAATAATTTTAAATTAGTATTCAAATTTTATACACTGTTTCGATGCAATATAATCTGTCTAGAAGCAGATACATATTATACAACAATAGTACAGGTTTCTGTGTGCAATACACGAGGACTCGGTAGACACTTGTAGTGAGATATTTCTTTTTTGTAAAAATGGATACATCTGTAGCAGAGATAAAAATATTAATCAGCTCTGCAGAAAATCAATAGGAGGCCTTGACCTTGACCTTGCGTACAAACATCGTCCGTAGACGATTAAATTTAGCCAATAAAGTTATCGTTGCGAAGGAAACTGATAAGTACAAACACATAAAAAGACATCTATATTAGGACGCCATCAAAATTAATTGGCTTTCATTAAGGGCTTCGTATTTCCTTTATAAAAACAAATAAATTTTATGTGTTATATTCGGTTGAGGATATAGGCTTATATGTTCATATATAAATATTTATTGCACACACACACACACACACACACACACATACACTTTAAAACAGTACAGTACAGTAAAGCAAACATTATTTCAGGAAATCCTCCAGTGCAATTATCCTACTGTACTAAATAATATATTAAATCCTATAATATTGCTTCAAAATAGTCTAACTGACCGTTAACAACAATTATAAAGTGTTACCAGTCAGATACACTTTATCTCTAATTCAATAATCAATGCAATAATCCGACAGCCGAAACTCTAGAATTTATATAAGCACTAGGTTTTTAAAATTAAAAAAATTTTAGTTTACTGTTGATATATTAATGCTGTTAAATTGAATAATGACTCAGACGTACAAAACGCGAAAAATGTCCTTAGTCAAGTAAGTTCACTTATTCATAAATATTATACATTTATATATTTTCCTACTGCCAGGTGTATTTTATCAACTGGAGTTGACAGTTTTTTTTTGTATTTATTGAATAGTCGTCTTATTTTTCATATACATTCATTACACGTGTAAATAATTTGTATCGGTTCTGTCTTATAGCTTTATCATACTTTGTGAAGTATGCCAGCGATAGAAGACAAACGTCTCTACCAGGAAGAGAATGTTATTAATACTTTTATTGAAACAACATTCATTATCTCCAATATTTCCCTTATAAAACATTAAAACGCAAACTCGTAAGAAAGAATTTCTCGGAAAATCAATGGTAATAAAACAAAACACAGTTTCCTAACGGAGGACAATAATTACGTTTCCAACTGAAAAATATAAAAGTTCCGATTTCCGTTTTAAAAATAAAGAGTTTGTTTTCACTCTTTCGATTTGCGGAACAAACCTTTATTTAAGTTTACCCTAATTACAATCTCTAACGTATGCTATATAATTAACTTTGAACGATCTGATATGTTTTCAAATAAATAAAACATTTTTTTTAATTTATTAAAAATTCTCGTCGTACCTCACATCTGCTCTCAACTTAAAGTTAATTCCAAGTGTCCGATTGCACGTTTGAAAATTTAATCCTCTGAGGCTACTAATTTCACCTCAGTACTGGAAGGATTTTCATTAACATTATATATTTTAATACATTTTTAATCTGCGAGTTACAGTTTTTTGATATTAGATACGTACGGAAAAAACTAGAGTACAAACGGAAACTGGTATAAAGGTTATTGGTTTTCTGTTTCTGGATATTTGTTTCAAACTGACTGTCGCAACATTTCGAGTCAATGGCACGCATCAGATCCGCCACCCGGCTTTGTCGTAAAACCACAGATGCGTCACATTCTCGCTGTCAGCGGGAGGGTGTTTTATTTACACACTTATTATCTGTTATCAGCTCACCTCCTACATAGTATCAGTTGTAACAACCTGGTCCATATAGCTGCAGAATTTAATTAAATAACTTTTTAAATATATTACATATTGCTGCACATTGTGTAAGTAGTCTTCATTTGAATGTAACATGCTTCTATCATGTTAGCCTTCATTTAACTAAATGTAATTTTAAGTGCAGTTCAGTAGGTTTTTACACGTCTACTTTAAAACTGTATCGAATGTAAATTTTAGCTATTCATATTCAAACAAATACGACCGCGCGCGGGTTCTTGATACTGTGTACGTAATAATGTATAGGATTAGGATACATATTTGTGAGCCTACAGAATTAATTGTTAGTAGTATAATGTGATGTTATGTGATGTTACTTAATTGTTATTTTTTTATTTTTAAATTAAACAGCCTTAATCACCTTAAATTGTGATATAATAAATAAAAATGCCTTATTCAGATGCTTGTATGAAATTAGATTTATTTCCTTATTTAAATTATGATTTTCAATCCTTGTACATCATCAAATTTGATTTACAGTATTTACCTTCATGCTCTCCAGTAGCTCTTCGGTACATAAAAACTCTTTTTCTCAGGGTAAAATAAAAATTGTTAACATATTTTCAGAGTCATAAATCCATTTAGTCTGAAAATAATATTCAAAATATAAAATAAATAATGTACATAAGTATTCTGTTGGATGTGTATGTATTTTATAGTGTTTTATAGTGGTGAGTCCTTGTGATTATACAAAAGAACAACTGAAAATGAATTAACTAAATTAGAATAACACATTTGAACAATTTTTTTTATCATTAAAAAAATAAGAAAATAAACAAGGAACAATTATTTCTGTTGTTTTAATGTTAACAGTTTACAATTTCTCTTCTAGGAGTGCTCTCATTGGTTAAATATTAATGTTGGGTTGAGAAGTTCCACCATAATGGTTTTTTACAAACAGAATTCATTACACATATTTAAGACAAAATATACTGTTTTAACACTTTATATCAATTAAATGAGTTTGCGTTCTTCAAAAGTGATTGTTCTATAGTGTTTGTAATATGTAGTTTCACTGTTTCTGTTCTTTTTAAGTTTATATTCTTTAAATATGGGAAGGTTGTGTTTGACCTAACCAAAACTGTATGTATAGGAAAGGTCTCACCAAACTGGTTGTTGATTCTTTCAACGTTAGTTCGTTATCTTCTTTAAACACTCTTCAATATAATCAGTTTGTATGATATCAATTACTATTCTTGCTATTTCGACTTGTTTTTTCTCAGAGTATGCAAATAATATTTCCATTAAAAACTGTTACAGTCAATTACCATGAACTTAGTGGTAATAAAAACATTTGTCTAATTTTTATAATAACACTAATCACTGATTAATTCGTCTTACAATGATTCACTAACAATCTATCTTAGGTTCGCAGACCTCTACATATTTCTTTATATTAATACATTAACAGTTGTTCTCTTATTAACTACTAACACATTAAAACTTATACAAGTTTCCTATTTACAATTTATTCTATCTACACAGTAAATCTATGTGATCTCTTCTACTGGGTAGTGTATGTCATAGTGGTTAAGTCTTGTCATTGTCACTTATTCAGTTAGTTAATGGGATATATATCATTTTATTTTTATGTACCTAATACAATGTTTACTTTTCATAATTCTCTATTGTTTGAACTATTGTTTTTCCTAAATAATTATATTTTATTATCTTCACCTGATTTTAAAAATTTTATTCTGCTCTTCTGCATGCTATGTAAATAAAACTTACATATGGGCATATCTTACTGCCAATGTAGAGGATTATTTCGTGTTCTTTTTATGGCATGATCTTGTCATGTTATAATATGATGCATTGTTTTGATAGTGTTTACATGATATTATTCACGTAGATTAGGTCACTTTAAAAATAAATCTACACTTATATAGGCCTAGTCTGTACTTTGTTAGAATGCTATTTTCAATATGTAATTATATCTTTATTTATTTATTTATGTGTTCCGTTAAATTTTTTACTTATATATAAATGTATGTATTTATTTGTTCCGATAAAGTTACAGATATTTTTATATAAGAATGTAATTCTTTAATTAATGATTTCCTGTAACGTACTTTAGAGAGTTGTATATTTTTGTCCCAATGTAATAACTTACTTAAGAATATGAAAAATCTTATTTTCAGGTATCATTAGACAAGTAATTATGATAATAGGATGTCGCAACTGTCAGACATATGAAGGGAGATGGTGGGAAAAACACAATTTTAAGAAAACATCATCATATGACTATGATTATATGGACACATTAAATAAAGGTATACTTATGGTCATTTAAAAACATCATGTTTTATGTAAAGAAGTGTATGTGTATACTTCTTCGTGTTTATTATATTTATGTGAACAAGTTTTTAAAAAAAGTGATACATATGTAAATTTTCATAATTACGTTTGTAAGTATAAAGTGGTAAACTTGAGAGAGAGAGAGAGAGAGAGAGAGAGAGAGAGAGAGAGAGAGAGAGAGAGAGAGAGAGAGAGAGAGAGAGAGAAATAAATGTGGGTTTTCGGATTTTTGTAATTACCGTGTAAAATTAACAAGATGGTCTCTTGATAAAACGTGGTGGTTTAAACGCCTCTAGAAGATAACGGTAAATGCGTTATGTTAGTTAATATTATTCTCTCATCAACCACTCATGTCCTCCTGTGTCTACTTACATGAACAGTATATATCCATCATTGATTTTCATTGTCATGTAAATTCTGCAGGTTCAGGTTAGAGTACTTACATTTTTACCGACAGTTCACCTTTAAAACTTTGTAAGATTTGTTGAAAATAATGTTCTCAGAATATGATAATTTTTGGCGTCCAATAAACGGTGTTTATTATTAAACACGTGTAGGTCAAATAATAACAAGTCACTATATATGAATAATTAATTGTCTTAATTAGGCCAGCAACATTTAACCAAGTTGTATAAGGGTATCAGCTAATGATAATAAGTAATTGAATTCCAAAAGGAATGACTTGGATTGTCCAATATCAGATCAAGAAATAATGACAATTTAATGAAATATTAATAAAATATAAAGAACTAACGGTAGTATATACACTTTATCCATTTTATTACCGTTTTCCATTTATGTATAAGGCTTCCATAATCATAGTGTCTTGTTCGACATCTCAAAGTGGGTAATAATATAACAAGCCCAAAAAATTTCACGATAAGTAAATTCATCTGAAGAAATGATACCACACCAACTCGCTTTCAGAAAAATATATTTTGCAGATTTCTTTGATAAATGACAGCTAATTTCATCAAAGGGAAGCCTGAAAACATTATTACATTATTTTATTAAATCATCAGACCATTACACAATGAGGGCCTATTGTACATAATATAATTTCCGTGTTACTGAATTAAATTGCAGTACAGTTTTACACACCATTCCTGCTTCCAGGCATCTACGGTTTATTCATTTTTTTCCTACTGAAGTAACTTAAAAGTTGTTGTTAAACTTCAGAGTTTAAATACCTAGGCATATCTAAATAAAAGCACATTAAACAAAAATAGTTGCCAAAGGTTCTCTTACTTTACTGCTTTATTCGTTTTTGGCATGGACTTGTATTCTTTCGTGTCAATGTCTTCTGAATTATAAACGTTAGAATAAAGCGATACATACATACACACCTACACAAATATCCGACACTAGTCCAGGATGGACCTTGGCCTCCCTAATGATCTCCCTCCAGATAGTCCGATCATTTGCCTTGGTCTTCCACGAGCCGACAGCCATCCTAGTCAGGTGTTCTTTCACGTCGCCTTGCCGTGGTTTCTTGGCCTGCCTCGTCTTCTGCGCCCATCTATAAGCCCATTCATTATCCTTTTGGGGAGTCTTTGGCTGTCCATTCTTTCTACATGGTGATCCAGCTCCACGTCATCCAGCTGATTCTTCTGGACTTTTAAATTGGACGATATCTCCCTCTTTTAGAATTAGGTCTATTTGCCGATTAGATCTGATCCTCCAATCTCCATTACAACATACTTGGCCAAAGATGCATCTAATAATAGAAGAAAGTAATAATTTTTTTTAAATGCGTTTATTCCTTAAGGTATTTGCCTAAAATGTACAGTTTCATCTTCTGTAAAGTGTCCGCTGTCTTAAGAGCTAATTCAATGATTAAAATATCTCTTTAATGTCTTTCCACATTTTAATAAATTATTTGTTTCTCAAAATTAGAAATAAATAATGTATGTTTATCTCATTTTTCATGTTGTGTCAATAATTTAAATGCTTCTAGTAGGCAAATAAATTTAACTATACTATCCTAGTTTCAGTTACACAAACATTCTACTTGTTTTATGTGGCGTTACATACCACACGACCAAGGTGTAATAAAAAACATATCTTTAAATGCTAAGGATTGATATGTGTTTTCCTTTTAATATATTTGCTGAGCCTTGAGTACTTTCAACGACGATATTGTTAAAATTATTATATATAAGCCGTAGCCTATTGTAAATACATAAGATCGTTTACACATGTAAATTAATTTTAATATATATACATGTACGCACGCACGCACAAACTCATACACAAACACATGAGAGCGCCCGCGCCCACACATAAATTGCGAACTTAGAATACCAATTGTATGCAATAGCCAAAACAAATCTAACAGAAATATACAATGGCAATGCAGAAGATTATTTGAGACTAAAAATAATAATCTAATAAAAAAATAAAAATAAAATACTTCTTTGTACAGATGATTCACGTGACCACCCGCAAAGAGGTAGGAAGTGCAACTACAAGAAGAAAATCTGTTTGAAATTTTCATCAATTACAACGCTACTGTATATTTTCTTTTACATTTACGAACGATAGTTATTGCATACCTTGTCGTACGTTGGCAGTAAATTTATAATTGGCATTCGCCACAGAATGGTTACTAATGTTTTTGTTGGTTAATTTGTGAACGCAAACACAAAGGTCTACGAGGCAGTCGTATTTCAATTGTAAATTTAATAACAAGATTTTACAATACAAATAATTTTTATTTGGTAAAGAAATATTTTTTCAAGGTGGGTTAAAATATTTACCGTTTAGTTATAGTGGCAAACACCAAAACCCAATTCTTTAATGATCAGAAACACTATGAAATACACACTACAGGTACTACTTTTGATAATATTGGATAATCCTGTGATTGAATGTAGAATGTTATGCCTAAAACTGATGGTTCGGAACCGGTTGTTCCTTTCGATTATAGGTCCCGTAAGTTTGAGGTGTAATTTTGTTTAATGTCTAGACATAACAGTTAACAATAAAATTGGTCTATAAGATAACACACATGTAGTGGCTTTCCTGGTTTCATTCAATTTTTTAACAATATAACCAGAATATTATCGTTTTAATAATAGTAAAACATTTACAAGCCAAGAAACGAAAGTGCTACTGCACCGATTATAACAACATGTGACACAAAATACGTCAGCCAAAAGTTATGCATCACATTCGGCAAAAAATATAAATTATCTGTTGACAAATAAAATAACAAAAGTAATGGCCTTCCTAGGGAAGAACCCTGTAAGAGCGAAACATTTTAATCGATAATAGTGTTTTGGAGCAGGTATCACATTTTAATTATTTATGATGTGATACCTCATATAGGAAGGACAACAATATCAAGAACAAGTTAAATAAATTTAGTTCTACCTGTGGAACAATAAGACGACTGTTGAAGAATAAAACGCAGAGGGAGACACAGCTAAAGTTCTATAAGGCCGTGGCTGTGCCGACTTTAATTTATTGATTTGAAACATAGACTCTCCTGCAAAAAGATATATTAAAAATACAGGCCTCGGAAATGAAATGTTTAGGAGCGGTTAAGGGATGTAGTTTGAGAGATCATCTACAAAACGACGACATAAAAAAAGACCTGAATTTGTAGTCGGTCCTGGAGAGAATAAAGGAACAGGCAAAACTGGAAATCCCATGTGGAATGCATGGTAGACACGCGTGTTCCTAAACAGGCGTTTGAGTATAGGCCATTGGAGACGAGAGTTCGTGAAAGACCCTGGAAAAAATGGCCAGGGACTCTGTGAAGTCGGAGCCACGTAGTGAAGAAGATAAGCATACACATATTTTGCATTTTTAATAATTCAATTGATTTGAAACTACAAAATTTCAATAATTTATTTATTAAGTAACGTCGCCCAAACTAACAAATTTCATACATGCTGGCACAAAATATCTACAAAAAAAAGGTTTTATTGTGTACTCTTGAACAACTGTACTATTAACAATATTTTCAGATATGCTGTGCGTGTGATGAACAGATACGCTGTACGTTGAATGAAAGCTTTAATGACAACAGCATTTCACAAGACATTATTTTTCTCTAACGGTTGGGTATCATGTAGCTGATACAGACCGACCAGCGTCGCTTCTGACGCCTACAATCATTAATCTCTTTTAAAAAACAACGTAGTGTAACGTGTACTATAAGCGAAACATATTACGTAGCGTCATATGTTATCGGTAGTGTTCTGATGATTTATGCATACTTTGTGTCTGTACTAAAATCTAACAGACAACTTTTCAAAGCTAACGATTCTTATAATTCATAACAATCTGTATTATTGCTGTATATTTGTCTAGTGTATAATAAAAGCCGATGTCACTGCATTCCTTTGTCTACTTGCCACTCACTGTAGCCACATCATAATAGCCATTTCGCGTTTAATAACAAAATAATTAAATGATTAAGTTACATTAATCGCAATTAATTACCATTAGTTTACTGTATTTTATGAAATTTCTCTCCAGTTTAATAATAGTTATGTAAATAACACTTACTAATATAAAGACATTATATTATTTTTCCCTTTATAGAACATTCTTCTTCTTCAGCGGCGCAACAACCCATTACTAAGTCAAGGCCTCCTTTAACAGCTTCCGCCAGTTGTCCCGGTCAAGTGCAGCTGCTCTCCAGTTCCGGGTCCCAAGGATATGGCGCGCATTGTAGTTCACACCGTCTTCCCAACGTAGTTTGGGTCTTTCAACTCTCCTGGTGCCATAGATCTGTTCTGTGAGTGCCTTTCTTGGTATTTCATTCTCCCCCATTCTGATCACGTGTCCAGCCCACCTGAGTCTACCAAGTTTTATAATTTTCACAATATCTGGTTCATTCAGAAGAGCGTTCATTTCTTGGTCGCTTTTTTCCTCTATTCACCTCCCACACATATTGGACCAAATATACTGCGGAGGATTTTGCGTTCATGAACCACCAGGCTTGACTCAGACTTTCTAGAAATGGTACAGGTCTCACAACTATAGGCGAGAACTGGGCGGATCAGTGTTTTATACAAAAGCAGCTTGATGCTCCTGGCAATTATTCTGCTCTGGAACAGGGGTCTGAGACCAAAGAAGCACCTATTAGCTGAGGTGATTCTTCGCTTTATTTCTTCTGTTGTTTCCCTATCGGAGTTAACTTGGTATCTTAAATAAACAAAGTTGTTGACTTTTTCGAAGGAATAGATGCCAATTTGGATGTGCTCTCCTTCTCTAACCTCCTGTCCTGTGGCCATGTATTTTGTCTTGCTTTCATTTACTATGAGACCCAGCCTCCTTGTGGGACCTTCAAGAGCAAGAAAGGCTTCAGTGACTGCTCGAAGGGACCTCCCGATTATATATAGGTCATTGGCCTATCCTAGGACCTGCACCAACCTGTTGAATAGAGTCCCGGAGGAATCTATTCCAGCATCTCTCATAGCTTTTTCTAAGGCAAGATTGAAGAGGAGGCAAGCAAGAGAATCGCCCTGGAAGACTCCCTTTCCATAGTCAAACTCTCCTGATAAGTCATTCTGAATCCTCACCATGCCCTTCACTGTCAGCATTGTCATCCTACACAATCTTATTAATTTCTTTGGTATGCACAGTTTTTCAAGAGCAGTGTAAAGTTCTTTTCTGTCAATGCTGTCGTATGCATTTCTGAAATCTATGAAGAGGTGATGGGTTTGTAGCTTATGTTCCCTACATTTCTCCAGAATTTGTCGGAGTGTGAAAACCTGGCGTATTGTCGACTTTCCTCTTCTAAATCCCCACTGATATCGACCAACCACCTGATCAGCATGTGGAAGCAGTTTTTGGTACAATATATGGGACATTATTTTATACGGCACAGCGAGAAGAGAAATGCCTCTGTAATTGCTACAGTCTAGTTGATCTCCCTTTTTATAAACCGGACATATAACTGTCTTCTGCCAGGCTGTTGGCAGTTTCTCTTCCATCCATATATCAATGACAAGGTGTTGAAGGGTTTTAACCAGCTCTGGGAGACCGTTTTTGAAAAGCTCCGCAGGAAGATCATCAGAACCGGGAGCTTTGTTGTTTTTAAGGCTTTCTATTGCAGCTATCACATCATCTTCATCCGGAGGCTTGATGTGTTCATGTTCCTCTAGCATAGGTGGTACATAGTTGTCCACCTCGTCATTCTTAGAAAGAAGACCTTCAAAGTGCTTGCGCCACCTTTTGAGAATCTTCCCCTTTTCTGTAAGTAGGATGCCGTCAGTGTCACGACAAGCTGTTGTTCTGGGCTTAAAGGGTTTCCTACATTGATTTACCTTATTATAGAATTTTATCATTTCATTTGCATCCTTAACATCTTGGATCTCTACCAGCTGTTGACTCTTCCAATGCCGCTTCTTCTGCCGATGCACCCGCTTCTCCGCTCTCCTCCACTTCCTGTACTCCTCTGCACTTCTTCTTGTGTGCCTCTGTATCACTGTTGCATCGGCTTCGTTTTTAAGGTCTGTAGCAACTCTGCATTCTTCATCAAACCACGGATTTGAAGGTTCCATTTGTTTGAGGCCCAGAGTTTCCTCTGCAGCACTGGCAAGTGCTGAAGAGATTTCTTCCCAAACAATGTCTATACTTGGATTTCCTGTAGTCGTTTCGTTGATTTTATTTCCGACTAGTGCTGTGAATCTCAAGCGGTTGGCCTCCTCCTTTAGTTTGGATATGTTGTACTGTTTATAGAATCTTTTGTTATTTCAAAATCTTTGTTTGTATACAAAAACCTTATAAGTCGTATAGGGTCAGAGATAAGACATGATATGAGACCTATATTACAAGTATATATCGGATAAACTATATCCGATATTCGGATATAGTTTAACTAATTAACCTACAAAGTTCTAAAACAGTTTCGAACACTCTTGTTGCGATAATTGGTTTACAGGTGTCCCTATAAACTGGTTGCTGTGACTGCTGCTAACAAAGGGTATCTGGTTTTATTTCTTAGTGTGTGTACCTCTAAAAGGTATTGCCAGGCCGTTGGTATACAACATTGATCAATTTGTACGGTTTGCATATATATTTATATTATGCGTATGTGTGTATGTGTTTTTTCGCGTGCGCGTCTGTGTGTGTGTGTGTGTGTGTGTGTGTGTGTGTGTGTGTGTGTGTGTGTGTGTGTGTGTGTGTGTGTGTGTGTGTGTGTGTGTGTGTGTGTGTGTGTGTGTGTGTGTGTGTGTGTGTGTGTGTGTGTGTGTGTGTGTGTGTGTGTGTGTGTGTGTGTGTGTGTGTGTGTGTGTGTGTGTGTGTGTGTGTGTGTGTGTGTGTGTGTGTGTGTGTGTGTGTGTGTGTTAGTAAACACATCACATGTGTGTCGTTTTTTGGCAGCTCAAAGCTTTGAAGCAGATATTCAAGAATCAAAGCAAGTAACACACGGCCAAGTCTAAAATTTTTGAAGAACATGCTTTGTTCGCAAAGTATGGGGAGAAATATGCCTGCCACCTAAAAATAAAGAGCATCCAGAAATTCCTAAATATCTTTCATAACCATATTAATAATAATTTATTATTTTAAAAAACAAACAAAATATTAACTATACAATAAATTATTAATAAATATTGTACACGTAGATTCCGTTGAAAACATTGCTATCGTTTAAATACATGTGACGTGACGGATGGAATTTTCCTATTACAGAGCAGTTTTTAATGAAATGTGTATAAGTTGCCCTTAACAGAAAAGCTTAAAAGATTCAAGCCCTTGAACCCTTAAAGTATGTACAAATACTAAATAAATAATTAGTGAATATATAATTAATGATAATATTGTAATTATTATCAATAAACATTGATAACAGCAAAAAAGTAATATCTACTCAATTGCATTTTAATACTTACAATTACAATCACTGATAATATAAACAAATATTACACTTTTGAAATAATATTGGATTGGAATGCAAATTGATTATTCGCCAAATAATTTAAGCTCCTCAAGGTACAGGATGCATTCTTGCAAAACGTACATCTTGTGAACGTTATTCTTGTAATTGTTGCTTACAATGAAAACAATTATTTTTGCAATGCCATACGGAAGAAGATATTGGGTCGAACGAACACTGTGTGATTACATAACTTAAACGCGAAAGTAAAAACGGATTATGTAAGCCAAATTACATTAAGGAAACGCTTCCCATATTAAATATCCGGAACATTGATAATCGGCGTGTACAGAGGTATCGCTCGTTGTTGCCGATCCGGGATCGGGTGTACAACGGCATGTAGCAAAGTACTTTTTTTATAGGCACTATAAAAGGCACTATTTATACAACTACTATTGGTTGCAGGATGCTACAAAATTGTTATGTGTAATACTACGTGACCGGACATGTTAATCAAACTATAATTAATCGACTGAATAATTTACGCAAGGAAATCAATTTATCCCTAAAAGAAACGTAAATTCTTTTTATTAAAATTAGCACCAGAAAGTGTCTGTACCAGTAATGTAATATTTATTTATATTCTTGTATTTATACGATAACATATTGTCATATAATTATTATGTTAATGAGAAATATAACTCTTAAGTAATAATTTGTGAGTAGACCAGTGTTAGTTATTACACATTTAAATGTATTCAGTATTGTTCCAAAACTAATTTCAACAAAATTGACTCCAGAAAAGTTATAATCATACCAAATATCACTCTAATAACGTCGCATTCAACCACGCCTTTTTTGCTGTATAGAAGGTTTCTGATTAGTTTCTGATTACAGTTGATTCGCTATAAATTTAAAAATGTCCAAAGCCATACGTTAAAAAGACAAGAACATATTTGCCTGAACTTCTATCTGTATATGTACAATTGTATTTTTTAATTTTTCAATCGTGTAACTTTAACAAAAATACGTGTGTGTATAAATAACCAATATTGAACTTGAAGAAAATCTGTACGTTACTGAATTTTGAATATACTTTGAAAATTCCTTTATTCTGACAACTTTAATTTCATATTTATAAATAAAGTCGTAATTTATACATTTCTGTGAAATTTCAAACTCTTTTGGTAATAAAATTTGGCTTTCGATTAAACGTATTTTTATTTCTAATCTATGCTCTCCTATTTGTTTGGATTAATAAACAACTCATGTCAATTATTCTCATACGTCACTCAAATTATTTTTTTATTTACGGTTTTGAAATACACATTGTTTTCTACTTATTAACTATTCAACTTATATTTAGTTATTTATGTACAACAAAACCTATACTCCAAAACCTTAATAACTGAGTGTATTAAAAGTCATAACGCTAGTAGCAATCTGGAGGGGAGCTTTAGATTAAAATATCGAAATACAAACATATTAAAATGTTTGAAATTAATTAACCCATTTACGAAGCTTCACGAAAACTACATTGAATATACTGTGTGTTACATTGATTACCAATAATAGCGGACACAGCTTACAAATTCTAAATTAATAATGAGACACTAAGAATTTAACCAACATTAAACAATTTTTTACATAACATAAATTGCACTTATTACTTTTTGCCTTTTTTAATTATACGAAAACATTCTTACGAACGTTAGCAATTTAATTTAAATAATTTTATTAAACTCGTTAAATTATAATTAATAATCATAATTAAATTATGACTCGTTATGATTAAGATGAGGTTCCTATTATTAATAGGAAGTTTATTAGAAGATGTACTGTGATAAAATAATACTTTTAGCTATCATATTATGCAGACATTTTATTTAAGTTCTCATGAAATACGACTGTAATCTATTTCTCGTCTGTTGGGGAAGACGACGTGCATAATGCGGAATATAAATCAACAAGATTAATAAGCGCACGTAGGCTACACGGTTGAAAAATCTCCTCACGTACTCTTGTATGCCATCCCCTATATTTACAGCGCAAATGCTAACAATGCTTAGTTACCCTTAATGACGTGAGGGAGTGTAAAAATTTCATATTTAAGCTACAGTTATCAGAAACATAAACGCACCCCCCACACACGCACACACACACACATGCACAGGCACAAACAATTTTTATTTTTAATCGTTTTAAAGTTAAAACAAACCGATAAACAATAAAAAAGTCTACCTGCAGAAGTAATTATAATTTGATTATTTATACGTGTATATAAACAAGAATTTCTTTTCTTCAAACCCGTTTACAGAATAACAATTTGAAAAATATATATCTGATTTCGTAATTCCTTTTTCATTAGTACTTTAATATATTTACCGTTAGACAACATGAATCTACTATTAAAATTTCTATACTTTAATTGTATCTATGCTATACTGTCTAACTAATATAACTTAAAGATATTATAAGTATAGAATTATTGAAGTTTCGCTACAAAGATGTTACTTAATATCGTTACACTTGAAACATACTGCCTTACAACGTAGTCTACCAATACACGTAGATACCGTTGTAAAACATGACTAACGTTCGGATACACGTGACGTGTTGGTTGGAATATTCCTAACAAATTTTGCTACCATACAGGGCAGTTTCTAACAAAATATGTGTATATTGCGGTTAACAGAAAAGCTTAAAAAATCCAAACCCCTGAACCCTTAAAGTATGTACAAATAATAAACAGAAAATTAATATACATTTTTAATGATAATATCTGTACTAATTAGTATGACACTGATATATGAATGTGACAAATACAGTTATTCCTATGTGACAATAGCAATTATTTCTAACGTCTCTTCACCTGCGCAGGGAATTCAAATAAACAATCAATCTGTCTTACAAGATATTTTAATGTATAAAAAACTGAACAAAATACTTTATACGAAATGTATAGAAATAAGATATACCTTATCTTTCTTTTGTGTAAATATGTTCTGGAAACCATACCTTTCCATCAACAACGATATTATTACTGTAATAGCTTCATCAACATCAACCGCTCTCCATTATATACTTAGATTTCATAATACGTCACGTCGATTTATTGGAGATATTTAACGGACATCAAAGTGCTACTCACTACATTTATGTGTAGGTCAAAGCAATTTAGTTAAGTTGAAGTTTGCCAACATTAATGTACCAACCTACGCAGGAATTGCTTCCTATCTGAATAGCATTTCCTCCTTTTCAATATGTAACATTATAAAATTATTATTTCATTGAATTAGCTCTTACAATTCGTTGCAATTAATAATTAATATTACTAATATGACATAGTATATTTAATAAATAATAAATATAAATAAAATAATAATAATACATTTTATAATTATAATAAATTAAAAATATTAGTAGAAAATTAACAGAAGTTTAATTAAGAAAGTTGTGTTAGTGGTTATAATCATAAACAGAATTATCACTGTTTCACACCACTATAGAAAAGTTAATCCGATTAGCGCTAAAATGATTTCCGATCTGACGATGAGCTGAGAAGCTTGAAAGCGCTAATCGGAATAATTTTTCTATAGTGGTGTGCAACAGTGGTAATTCTGTTTGAGAAAATTAACAGTATGACATGGAATGCGCACCACTTGTCAAAGCCAAACTAATAGGGTCAGATTTTATTTTTAAACGTTGACATTTATTATTAACATTTCATAAAGATAAACGTGCAATGGTTAATTTCAAATTTTTATAGGCTGTTAAATACGCAAATCTATATTCAATTCAAGAAATGTTATTGCATTATACTTAACAATCGTCAAAATGATAAAATATAAACAAAAGTTACAAAATATCGTTGATTATAAATCACACTAATATTATTTTTTTTATGTGGTATAATAAAATTGAACTTTTCAAGTAAGTGTAAAAAACTATTTTATTGTATGCCTTTCTGCCATTATAACAGTTTTCCTCTTTACCAAAGAAAATAAAGGTAAGAAAGCGTTTTGACCTAACATTATCTTGTACGGAATCTCCGTAATCGTCACAAGACTTATATTTACAAGTAGCACAAAACACTTAGCATCTAAGTCATTAATGGGATATGTATAACCGCGTCTGATACACTTTAGTGTTTACAGATGTATTACGTTTTACATAGCAATACTAAATCCTACAGAAGTTTATATTCAGCTTCACATTTTCTCTTTGCGAAAGTGTATGTGTGCATACAATTAAATTATCGGCATGTATTTGAACACAAAAAACATACATGTATATAATTTCATCTTTAACGTACTATTGAGTTTAGGGAGGGTGGAAACAGTTTAGGTAGGGCAGTTCAGGTAGGAAAGCAGTGCGAAATTTTTCGAATGAAAACTTTAATGATTTGATGGTGTTTAAATATTATACCCTACGTAAGTTATTAGATGCCTATATAGTCTTATGACTTTCTATAAAAACTGATTCTGCAGCTAAGGAGCACATTACTCGCATACTATAAATTTTCGTATGTAATATCGCAGAAAATTCATTTCAAACATTGTGTTTGTGGAAAACAATACGTGGCAAGTGGTACATACGAAAATAAAGTAAAATATCAACTCATATACGACTTACTTAGCACATAACAAAACTATACCCATAACGTCTTGAGTTCAGTGTTTTTTTAATGTCTTCTTTTTCTCCTCCTCTTCCTTCTTCTTCTTCTTCTTCTTCTTCTTTAGCACTACATCCCAACGTGAGCCCTGGGTTTCCAGCACCAATCTTCTCCAATGTCTCCTATCCATTGGCTTCTCAGTGTCATCCCTTACATCCATTCTTCGTAGATCTTCCAACACATCATACAAGCTTTATCCTGAGTCAGTCCCTCTTTCTGCTTTTATAGACTTGCGTCCTAAGGATTTAATTTGGCATACGCTGATCATCCATCCGCTCTAGGTGATCTACCCATAGTATTCGTTGAGCCATTACGAAACTTACAATGTCCTTATGCTTCCATAGCTCATCCATCTTCTACTTTTTATTCTCCATTCATCATCTTCTATAACCGGGCCATAAACACGTCTTACAGTCTTTCTTCCAAACCTTTTTAGTGTTTCTTCAAAACTTTGGCATACTAAAATCTCACCACCTTACTGAAACGCGCCAAACAACTTTACGTAGTAGCAACTCGACTTGCGAAGTAAACAAATACTTGCGTAGTAGAAACATTAACGTAGCAGAAATGTAACAGCGATATATTAATGGCAATGCCAATTGATACGTTTATTTGCAAAACTAAGGCATTTAACGTGATTAATGTTTAACGTAGATGATATCTAACGAAAACGTCATCGTCGTCATCATCGTATTCGTCATTATCATTATCATTAACATCAACGTCATTAGCACATGTAGTCCCACTACAGATTTAATGTTTCTCAAATTATTTTGTATTCGTGCGCGCGCGCGAGCGTTGTAATACTTCACAGAACTGAATAACCGATCGATGCATGTTTCCTCAAACCCTAATATGTTAATAGATGTAAATTTTAAAATGTATCGTATCATCCAAAATTGTTTGGTTGATATATACCTGAGTCTCGGACACTCCTACACACAGATTCTGACATTGCACAAAACAACAGAAAATTCCCTGCGAAGTTATCTATTTCTTTTAGTACAAATATAACTTACGGTCAAGGATATAACGCCGTATAAATAATCTCATGAGCTGCCAGGAAGAGGACACTTACACGAGAGACCAAGAAGGAACTGGGAATGTCGTTCGTTCTCAAAGATGGCTGCTGCAGAGTAAAAAAAAAGGACGTTCACAGGAGTCTCAGAAACAGAATGACTTCAAAACAAAGGAAAGTCCAAAATAAATTCAAAACACGCAACAGTAAAATACACAAGGACACCTACTATAAAATTATACAAGCTAAATTTATATAAATGAAGCTAGTAGATTTTTATATAAATCTTGTACATGTCATTTTATAAACATTCATGTACAACCTTCATTATTATGTGTCATAATACAACTTCCTGGACAGCGTAATTACACGCACGTAAAACAGGTCATTATCCTCACGTCGGGGTACGATAAATTCGTGGCACGTCAAGTGGGAAGGCTGTAATTTTCCCATTGTAATTAACGTAATTAACATTATAAGAAATGTCGCTGCCAACGTGGGGCTTGACATAATTGGTGTTGAAAAAAGGAAAAAATTCTACATTAAAAAAGCCAACGTAATTTGATTTTTACAATAAATCAATATTACAGTAAATCAATATATAAATAAATCCATATTGGATACAATAAAAATGTATACGTTAGATACAATATATTAATATAAATACAGCGTTGTAGTGAATGTATGAAATGGGCTATACTAAATTAGGTGAAAAGTGAAATTGGAGCCCGAAAAAAATAAATATTTTGTATTATTTAAAAAAATGTAATACAGAGTCATAACTCAGAACAAAAAAAAAAAGTTTACTCTATTTACTAAGTAGCCTACATTATTCAGTGCACTAATGAAGTAGCTCCTTATTAATTATTATTATTAACATCATTGTCGCCCGTTTCAAATTTTCCATTTTTCTCTAAACCCACATTTTCAATACAAGGACTATACATTTTAAATTATGCAAGAAGCGGCTACACAAGTAAACTGATTATTCTAAGACAATAGTAATAACACAAACGGCATTACTATAAGTAACCGCAAAAAAAAAAGGAAACAGTATAGTAAAGGTCTGCAAATGTTGTGACATAAGTACATAAAAGCTATTAGCAGAAAGACGAAGACAGCGCCACAAGGCTACTACGTAGTTTTTGAATACGTAACCAATAATTATATAACATCTCCACAGTCAAATTTTTAGGCAGCGGCAATGGTTTAATTATTTTTCTAGGATTTGGAGATACGTGTTATCGTTACATCCTTAAGCCCAAATAGAAAAGAAGTGATGTGTGACATTTTTGAAAGATTGTCGTTTAGCAGGAGAAGGCATAAAAGTTAATCCTAAAAAAGCAAAAATCTAGTTGTCGTAAAACATAGCATATAGATGAATAAAATTCACATTTCACAACGCATTCGGATATATGACAGAAATCGTACATATAATATTAAACGGGAAGGTACAATAACACAAACCAGCACAATAACAGAAACTATTTTGTTGTGCACAAATAAATCTGAGAAGTCAGACTTTGATAGAAAATATTTGTGCACTGTCCAAGTATTGCGCACAGACAGTGATACGTTAGTAAACAAAGTTGCCTGTAGACATGACAGAAACTAATATCACATGAAATATACATTGTGAATGGCTACATGCCACACGCCTTGAAACGCAATAAAATATTTACCTGAACCAATAAAAGTCGATATCTTGTTTTCTGTCGTATTATTGACACATGACAGACTTCCTTCCTTGACAGTAGTAAATTAAATTAAATGTAATTATTTCATTACATTGTTAAGTACTTGGAGTTGATATAATATATAGAATTGTTATCTCGTTAATGCGTAGGACTATACTTTTTCACTGTTATCTTAGAATTAGAAGATAATGATTAATGATGTTTCTAATACGTGTTAATATAAACTTAACAAAACCTAATGTTTTCAGTAAACCATTTAACTCAAGTAGATAATACTAGAAATAATAATTAAATTCTACAATTTTAAAGTTCAAAGTAATTTTTCATAATTTAAATAGATCTACAATTTCTCATAAAAACCTGAAAATTTTTAATATATATTATACATTATTTAAATAACACATTTCTGAACACATTACTGCATTGTGTACTTGCTATCTAGTTTTAATTATTCCTGTTGTTTACTTTATTAACAAAAGCAGCGAAACCATTTGTCGTAAGATTAGTTATATTTTAATAAGTTCAGATTCTATTTCGACACGAATACTCATTAACTGTTACGGCAGTTAAGACTTTCACAGTATCAATTACTTATTTTTAAGTGTATAAAGTTTTAAAAAGCTAGAAAATTTAGTAACTTTATTCCTTTCTTCATAAATATGTTTTATGTTTCCGGTGCTCCATTGTGCGATTGTAGCACAGCCTAATTTCGACGCACAGCCTAATACGTTTTGGAAAATTGTTTCACTTTTTATGGCTTGTCTTTTATGGCTTCGTCTTTAATAAATGTCTTGAACAAAATTAAAAAAAAAATAATTTGACTTCCACTTACAGTGTTTTATGGTACAAAAACGAATACGTAAAACGTCTGAACGATATAAATTTATTGATGACTACATATAACATTACTTGGTCTGCACCCGCTTTATCTGTACTATGAAAATGAAATTTCATTTAAAGTTAACCCAAAACGTATAGCCATTCTTATTATCTTGAATAGTATGAATATCGTCTTAAAATCTTGAATAGGAATTTCAAAATACTTCTTCGTTTTTTATTTTTTTCTTGGTTCAACTGATATGTAACCATAAGTTGTACACAAAAAATATTTAACGTATATCTTTATAATATTATGTATAATATATGTATGTGTATGTGTTAAATTTATATTGGCACAAGACAATTGGCTCCAATCGAACAACGTGTAGTTCTTAAATTAAATGACATTTGGGCGAGGACAGTAGTCGCTGCTACTGCAGCGAGTGTACACTGCGAGCCTCGGTGTGATATTCGGCGGCTGCCCTCCCTGTTGGTTCTGCCCGCAGTCCACTTCACTCGGCAGCGGGATGTAGAGCCCGCTGCTGTTCCAGTCGGTGGGCTTTGCTTCGTCTTCTTTCTCTACTACTTTGTGCTCTTCCCTTCTTCCTTCTCCGTTCTTGCTTCCTTCGCGTCGGCTGACGGAATGGATTTTGCCAAGGTGTTAAGTTGTTTGCGACGCAGGCCATACCCGTCGCCCGCTTGTGTCCCTTGTCTCAAGAGTCTTATAGAGCTCCCGCCGCGGGAACCATAATTTGCTGGATTACTAGATGTGGCCTTTTATCGACGTGGGATATTAATTAGACAAGTCTAATTGAGCGTGAGAATTCGCCGAGGCCAGTTCCAAGATTCGCCTGGCACAGATGGATTTTGACCGAGAGAGCTAATTAGGAGATTAATCAAAGCGGGCACAGCGGCGGTAAAACTTTCTGGATAGTGTCAGTTTGGTGGCGCTCAGGGAACGGACACACAGGGATTCTCGGATGGTCTCGCTAGAAGTAAATAGTGGGCTTTATATGCCCTGCGCAGCGCGCAGTCCACGGTCCAGGAGAGACTGAAGCTTACGCTTGTGGGTTTGATGAAGTAATCCTATACGGGTATCGCGTAGGTAATCATAGGCGCTACATACGTGGTGACGATGAGTTCCCAAGGGGTCGGGTCATAGAATTTCTGCAACGTAAAAGACGGAGCTGACACAGACGATCGGCAGTTTTGGGGATACTTGCTCGGAGTGTGTCCGCCAGGTAAACCCCGAGGTACTTGACACCGATAGACCAGGGCAAGGGTGTTTTGCTCGCCCACGTAGAATCTCTCGGGGAGCCTTCTGCGTCTGGAGAAGACTACAGCTGTGCTCGGGGGTTAACAGCAACCCTCCATTTCTTTGTCCACTCAATGCAGGAGTCAAGCTGTTCCTGGAACCAGATAACAGCCTTCTCAGCACGACGATCGCCAGCATACACTGACGTATCCTCGGTGAACATGGTCAACCTGTTTCCAGGCAACGTGGGCACGTCATTGACGTACACAGGGAAAAGCAGGGGGCCTAAGACGCCCCCTTGTGGTATACCAGCCGTAATTGTCCTCTCCGAAGAAAGGGTGTTATCTACTCTAACGAGGAAGGTTCTGTTCTGAAGGAACCTAGCAATCAAATGGATGTATCAATCTGGAAGCGGAATCTCCATGAGTTTCTAAAGAAGTCCAGGATGCCTGGAAGCCTTCTCGACATCAAGGAAAACGGCAACCGTCTGATCTCGCGAGCAGCCAGCCTCAGCAGTGTCCACGAAACCAATAAATCAGTGACTTCATTGGTGTCAGTGATTTGTTTCCAATGTAACTTACGACGATCAGTGAGACCGTCGTAACAATACACTCCGACTTCCCAGAGACTATGAGAGACTCCTTATTACAGACCGCAAGAGAGACTCCTTATTACAGACCGCAAGAGAGACTCCATATTACAGACCGCAAGAGAGACTCCTTATTACAGACCGCAAGAGAGACTCCTTATTACGGATCGCAAGAGAGACTCCTTATTACACACCGCAAGAGAGACTCCTTATTACAGACCGCAAGAGAGACTCCTTATTACAGACCGCAAGAGAGACTCCATATTACAGACCGGAAGAGAGACTCCTTATTACAGACCGCAAGAGAGACTCCTTATTACAGACCGCGAGAGAGACTTAGTAAAGACTGCGTAACTCACGGCTCACCCGTTCTTTTATAGATCTACACATATGACGTCATTTTCACATATTAAAACGTTCTGGATTGTACGATAAAAATCGACGTGTTGCTGAACATGAACTTTCGGTTTCTAGACTTTTTCAAACCACATGTTTTCAACTGCATGTGCTTTTATGACTTTTTACGTGTCAGCTTAATAAACACGATTAAAATTTACTTAATATTAAAGTAATTAGTTACTAATAAGTATTCCAATTTGCACACTAATATAAGTGACTTATAGTGTGTTTGTTAATTGGCTTACTGTTAATTACCTTCACACAACTCGTTGCGCGCACACCACTTTTTCACTTTCACTCTACACTACACTGCTGTTTTTTATTGTTTATTAGCATCTTAAAGTACGTTAATTTGCATTACGTATTCTAATAACAATAGTGTCTTAACACATTCACACCTCATTGCATAGGACACTAACTAAGGCTTATTGTAAATATGTTCCCATATATATTGAATGTTTATCCCATTGCACACACACACACACACACACACACACACACACATAATTTGTATACTTAAGACGTGTAGTAAAATTAGAACCATCTTATTTTACCTTTGAACTTTTATTTAGTTTTTTCTGTGCATATCCGATTGTTTCTACGTAACTTGTTTAGATCGCCAATGCAGGCGACATTAAACTTCGTCAGGTTTTACATTACTTTACTGCACTTAAGCCGTTATAGTTTACTTCTTTAAGTTATAGGTATGCAACTGGTAACGTAAAAAAATATTTTAGTTTATTTCTATGCGTTTTTGTTTATACATGTGTCCGAGATGAAACCGTTTTCGTTGGTTATTGTATACAGAAACGTATGGAATAAAACTTGTAGAATCTTAATGACAGGTAACATAGGTACAAAATTAATTTTTATAAAACTCTGTACGTGCAAATTTAACAAATTTTGTGAGGTATTACATGTGGTGCTTTAGAACTGCTTCCCGAATTCGATGACCTTCAAGAGGCTCTAGCTTCCAACCTCAAGGGAGTATCACAGCCTAACTTTCAAGTATTGCAAGAGTGACCTGATCGCACACGGCCGCGTGCAAACACGCGCTCGCGCGCGCACGCACACACAAACACACACAAGGTGTGAAGCTGATTATACACTCTGTAAACAGGCTTTGTTACGATTGGCCAGAGAGAAATATATCATTTATAAAGGAAATGTAAGCTCTGAAATGTTTCTGTATAACAAACAACTTTTATGATAACTGTCTCTGACAATTCTGGGACTCATATTTTTAGTTTTCTTTGGTGAAGAAACAGGATCTGAATAGTAACAGAGCCACATACACCCACACACCATAATAAGGTTTCATTCTTGTGTGGTGCTGTGCAACTCTGTTGGAACAGAAAAAGAAAGATCGTAATACATCTTATAATCGACGGTTCTTTTAATTATATTTTGTTTACCTTATATCTTTTACAACTAAATTAAACACCAATATATTATACTTTTTAAATTTAATGTAAATCTGCAAAGCATTATGTATCTAACAGAGTTTCAGATATTTTTAAAATATTAATGGTACATCCCAAGTGTGTCTCCGTATCCATAATTAATCCATAATAAATTAAGGATGTAATCCATAATTAAAAGCTAAATTTCGTTACAAATGTTGCCTCTGTTAGTTAGTATCTGTATCAGTCATGTCATATGCATTTGTACGCTCCGCTGTAAATTAGCAAATACTAAACGGTCGCTTGTAACGGACTGTAAAATTAATTCAGTTGCTAGTTACACAATAACTCTGTACTGTTAAAGGCGGAAGTGTTATTCAAATGGGAAACATCGCTGCGTGGGTTGACACATTACAGTGGCATTTCAGTTGACTCACTTCTTGTGTTACGTACAAGCGGAGTGAGAAGTGCTTTGATGTCCATAAATATCATATACCCAATCAATATGTGGTAATATTAAATGGCAGAATATTGTGAAGATTGATTGACGGAGCTATTATCATTTACACTGTTAAGAAATGATATAGTTTTCAAAATAATATTATATGTGTTATCAATAAGGCCTATAATTTCTTCCGCAAGTAGCTGTAATGTAATTCTGTTGTTCCAATACCAGCGAGACGTACGTCAGGGGAATTGAAACAATAAAAATACATTACAACTACTTGCAGAAGAAATTATATTTGAAAAATATATTATCAGTATTATACAGCACTGCTAGAGTCTGATCGAGTCATTTAAATAGAAATTTTTCAAAATATTTGCATCATATCAAGGACAAAAATCAGTTTGGTACGCTGAGTGCCATGTAATTTTTAAACAGCAGGATTTTAAATACTCAACATAATAGTAGTGTCAATAGAAATAATAATTTTTAATAATTACTGTATAATGTGATAATGAAGACAGACCTGCGTGTCATATAGGCCTACAAAACATTACCATTCATTATGCTTATGCCTATACTAATTAATGCAAGTATTATTACAAAAAATCCTTTTTATGAGCTCTGGATAGGTAATGAGAACCTATAAAATATTTATTGAATATTGCGCAGCTTTGAGGCCTCTTCCCTCTCACACCTGGCTACCAACTACATAAAACACACAATTACCCCAACATGCACTTCTCTTCCATCTGCGTGCCACTACCTTCTCAACGGTCGGTCTGGAATGGCGTACGACTCCCCACAAAATTCCCATACCGTCTGGCTGAAGTAAAGGGGGCTTGCGCCAGACCAGCCCGAGTCTGGCCCAATTCGGCCCAGACTCAAACAATCCCCCCAAAAAAAAAAATTAAGCGCAACTTTGAAAATAAATATGGTAGAAATATTTCTTTAAACGTCCTTCATGGTTTTGAAGGTTTTTCTTGTTTTCTGACACTCTCTCTAATAAAGATTAAATCATTTTAATAAGGTAGTATGCTACATATTCACTATCATGTTAGCAGGAAATTCTTAATCATTATAGATAAAAGAAATTAAAGTGAAAGTTAATAAAAATTATTAATAGTTTTAAAATTTTTGCATTAATAGACTTGAAATACAGGAATTCTTATCGCTTATTTATGTTGTCTAATAGTATCTTATGTCAAAGGAACGCAAACTAAATAATCAAATACGTGTGTTAATCTATAACTAAATATAACAATAGTAAAAAGATTTAAAAACACAAACACTTGGTAGTTTCACAGTTTATGCTTTTACTCTGACAATTGTTTGAGCCTATTAGGCTTTTCTCAAAGAGGTGCTAAGAACAACTAAATCCAAAGAATGTGTGAGAGGGTAAACATGCGTTAAGGGTGTGTGTATGCACATGTGTAAGGGGTATATATGGTGGACGGGTTGGAGGAGCTAGTATAGGAAGCCTAAGTGATTGTAATAAAAAAAATGTAACAAACGAATGGAAAGAATTCTTTGTATCTCCTTTGTTAAAAGCTGTTATTTAGTTTAGTTAGTTTTGGAATTTGCATTCCTATAATACTTAGTTATTACAGTCTCAACCCACTGTAAATATACTATAACTTCTGAACTTACTGGTTTCTAAACATATGTTATTTCTGCACCGATGTGGTAATGTTTTTTACAGTTAAATCAAATTTATGTCACTTGTGTGTTCTATACGATACACAAATGTGTTTCAAAGCTTTGAAACTAATGCAGTGTCTTAGTAGGTACAGTGTAAAAATGTAACTGCACAGATAAACAGCGAGTCGTATAATATTTGTAACAATTGAAACGCAAAAATACACAACGCTTAGTGATTAGTAAGTGGTTAGAATGTTTCCACTGTCAAGAAAATACATTGATGTAACGAGTACATATGGGCAACAACGTATGACGTCATAAGTTGTAAATGTACTAATGTCCTTCTGAGTTAGTTTAAATATGTGTGTGTGTATGCCCGCGCGCGTATCCAAAATGATAGTGACAATAGCGGACGCTATCATTCAGATAGCCATCCACATATATATTATAAACCAAAGTTAAATATCTTTCATGTAAATTATAGAAAAACATATTTTTAATCTTATGCTCTTTGAGACGACATTTAGCTGAGATAAACGTAGTAGTTGCTGGGTAATATAATTTATAGAAAAGCTGTCAACTTTACTCTCTATTTATAGACAAATCCTTACAAATAAAAATATTTAATTACTGTAAATAAGTCTTTGTTAGTCTTTATAAGTGTCTTTGTTACCGAGTGCAAAGACGGATTTCTGAGAAGTAGGGTTTAAGTGAGAGATAAATTCAACATCAATAAAGTACTTTTACCGTCGTGGTAAAAATGTCTCTATAACGGAGACACGTTACAATTTTAATGTGTATTTCTCCATATATTATTAATTTTGTGTATGTTTTAAAAAAATGTAAAGAAAGTTATTATTAGATCAGGTTTATAATTTACTTTATGCTTCAAGTCAAGATTAAAGTTCATGAATAAGATGTTTACTTAACTTATAAGATGTTTGAAAATTAGAAAGCGTGAACAATGTTTTTATTTTAAAAAATTTTAATTTTATTCTAACGAACGAATTGCGTGTTCTTTTTATTTCTGAATAACACGGTCAAAATAAATAAAACCCACATGTCTGTGATATGAAAGCGTTTTTCATCATTTTAGATTCTCTTTAGGTACACTGAAATGTTGAATTTAAAAATCACAATAGGAATTCCACATTTCGTACGAATGTAAAAAAACATATTTTTATTTCCATATAAGACAAGGTAACATGAGATTTATATTCAGTTTGTTGTTACATATTAGAAAATATCTCAAGAAATTGCCAGGTTATAATAAATAACCATAATGCGCTGAAAAAGTGACGATTACTCTTACGCAAGGGACACAGTCAAGGCTCTAAGTTGTAGAAATTTACTTCCTTTTCTTACAGAAAGGACCTGATGAAAAGAAGAAACATACACTAAAGAAAAAGCAACAGACTCAGATTGATCACACTCTCAAATCCTGTAAAACCTCCAACTAATACAGAAGTGTTTCGAGTATTAAATTAAAGAAATATTTCGGATCAAAATTTTATCACCAAAAAACAATCGTTTAATTTAATATATTTTCACTGTCAGTTACACTGAGCTAAATACTCTCGAGTTAAAATTGTTACACAAATTGCAAACAAACTGTATGCAACTGAGAAAAACTGAGGTCCATTTTTAAGTCAGCGTTATAAAACTATACGCTCACAATAAACATTTATTAAGTTTTTATAAACTTAAATTTTATAGATCTGTATAACTAGTTACACTTTATTTTTTCTAAACATTACAAGAAGGATACATTAGTGATATTTACATAAATGAGCATTATGAGTATGTGGTGTGCCATTTACTGATAGTGAGTTAATTTTATGTATGTTAACTTTACATTGATAAATTATATTTTTAAGTGGTTTTTTAGTGTGATAATTAGCTTTGTAATGCGCATTAGTATTGTGCCGGTTTATATTTGGACGCTTTGCGGTGAGTTATGGTACAAACGGAGTGAATATGTTATTTTTCTTCCTACGCGGTCAAAAACGTTAGGAGAATCGAGTGAGACCAAACTATAGTCAGAGAGACATTAGAAATCATTGACATCATCAGTATGAAACCCATGGTAGAGGTTTTTCAAGATTTTGATGGAACATGCAGTAGAAGATAATTTAAATATATTGAATTATCTTCAATTTTTCTTCTTCTTCTTCTTCTTCTTCTTTACTTCACAGATTTGGCCCTAGTTGACCTGTTCTGGAATCCATCTTCTCCTCGTGGTACCAACATTCATTTTCCCATTGGGTTCATATTTCAAGGCTGCCATTGGTAATCGGTTATCTGGCATGAGGTCCAAGTTTTGGCACCATCTCCTCTTATCAAATTTATTCGTAACCAAAATAATACTGTAGTAGTGATATAAATAATTTTAATATACATAGTTTAATTTCTACCTAGAAAATAATTATTATAATAAGGGGAGTATGAATGGCCTATCCCGCTAATGTTAAATTTGCTAACTTCATGACCCATTTTCTCAAGAACTACATCATGCAACTTAATGAAACCTTTGCAGGTCACTTATACATGCTTCATGTACTTACTCCTCTAGTTTGATTGAAGTACATGTTCTAGGAGTTAGGATAGAATTTTTTCTGTTGTATTTTTTTTACATTTTTTCCTTAAATACTTGTGCATTTCACTGCAAATATACAAGCTATCTCTACCATTCTACAGGTATAGTATCAGAAGGGTATTATAAATGAACTGTGAAAAAATCAAGAGTCTATCTTTTGTAGTTCCTGAGAAAACGGGTTATTTGTCTGAAAAAGATAAGTTTTTCAGAAATTGCAATTAAAAATTAATTATTTCTTTTATGAATTTGCTAACTGCTATAATTTTTTTTTTATTGTTCGACTAAGCTTTTCGTCATTACTGACATCTTCAGGTCTTAAACAACCAAGACCAGGTCTTAACGTTGTTTAAGACCTGAAGATGTCAGTAATGACGAAAAGCTTAGTCGAACAATAAAAAAAAAATAATAATAAAAAAAAATAAAAATTATAGCAGTTAGCAAATTCATAACAGAAATAGTAAAGATGGCTGCTAATTTAAACAATACGAAGAATAAAAATTACTTATATTAATTAGATTAACAAATTTATAAACAACACAAAACATATAATCAAACCAGAAAGCACCAAGTACCTAAAACAAATAAAACCTAACCCCCCTATACTAAATGCATTACCAAAAATACACAAACCTAACATTCCCATCAGACCATTAATAAACAACACACAAGCTCCCTCCCACAAAATCGCCAAAACTTAGACAAAATAATCAGAGAAAACATTAATCTCAGTAACAACACATCTATCAAAAACAACATCGACCTAGTCAAGAAAACTGAACACATCCACATCCCACACAACTCAACACTAGCATCTTTTGATATCACCAATCTATACACCAATGTCCCAGTTCAAGAAACCATACTAACACTAGAAAATTTACTCAGACAAAACAACACACCTGAAACACACATACAAGAGATCATCACACTTACCAAAATAATAACTGAGCAAAATTACTTTACATACAATAACAAGATATACACACAAACAGACGGTCTCCCGATGGGATCCCCCACATCAGGAATACTGGCAGAAATATATATACACAACATAGAACAGAACCACATAATAAACAACAACAAATACACCAACAAAATCATTTACTGGCACAGATATGTTGTTGACATACTACTTTTATTCAAAGGCAACATAAGATAAGTTGAAAACTTCCATAAATACATAAACACAATACACCACAAATTAAAATTTACTTTGGAAATTGAACAAAACAATAGTATAAATTTTCTTGACCTGACAATTAACAAAACTAACAATACACACACGTACAAAATATACAGGAAACCTACCACAACTGGCATGGTTATACACAACACATCAAACCACCCAACACAACATAAACACGCAGCCTTCAACCATATGCTCCATAGACTAACCAAAATACCCTTAAGTAAACAAGATTATACTGACGAACTCAACACAATCAAATATATAGCAATGAAAAACGGTTACAACCCCAATTTAATAAACAAACTACACAAACGCATCAAAAACAAAAATAACAAAACACAAAATACCAATAACACACAAAACAAGAAATACATCACACTCACATACCATAACTCCAGCACACACAAACTTGCCAACGCATTCAGAAAACACAATTACAAAATAGCATTCAGAACCAACAATACCATCAAAAAACACATCAACGATACAAACAAGGACATACACAAATACAATAGAACAGGTGTCTACAAATTAAATTGTAATAACTGCAATAGTTTCTACATAGGCCAGACGGGAAGATCTTTTTCATCCCGTTACTCTGAACACTTAAAGGCCCTTTCCAACAACAATATACATTCTGCGTTTGCCACACACATACACACACATAACCATAGCTACACCAACATAGATACTAATCTTGAAATATTACACCTCTTACCCAAAGGACGAAAACTCAACACAGCTGAACAGTATGAAATATACAAACACCACACAACACAACCAAACAACATACTAAACGACCAATTGCAATATAAATCACATACACTTTTCGACACAGTTATACACAAAACAAACAATAATTCGGATCCCCGCGCCAATCCCCTTCCTCTATACACCACCCCCACTATACCTTCCAACCAACAAAAGTTACTAGGTACTGGCAATCTGCCGCAAAGCTGAAGAAGGCGAATACGACGCCGAAACGCGTTCTACATACAAAACAGACAAGTAAGTTTCACTTGAGAAAGTTTTCAATATTATATAAAGTTAAATGAAAACTCACTTTTTAATAGAAACAACAGCTAAAACCCTCCAGCACTGTAGTCTTCATCATCTTCTGCATTTTCCGAGTGCATCCTCTTCCTCCTCCTCAAAGATCTTGCCTCCTTGGACACTTTTTGGGCTTGTAGCTCTGCCTTTTCGGCTCGCTCCTTGTCCAGTTCCTCCAGTATGGCTCGCGTATTCCAGCTAGTCTTCACTCCCAGCTCCTCCAAGACTTTCAGTCTACCAGCATGACCATCATTAAATGTGTTGACAGCATCATACACACCAAGCTTCAATGTATGGTACCCCACAAATACATTTTTAGGTACTCTTGTCCACACTACATTGTTGAATGACTCATTCACATTTTGTGTTTTCCCTGTCAGACATTTCTTCAATAGATCTGGATTTGCCAAATCTCTATAAACTGGCTTTATAGCCAACATAACAGCCTCAGATAAAGAGTTCTTGTGGGTAAACTTATCTAAAGTTCCAGCTGCTTCAGCTTTTTTATATTTACACCATTCGCCTGAACAAAGGTTGTGGATCGGCTTGTCATCTGTTGATATTGTATGGAAAAAGGTTGACCACACAGCCTTTTTCATACCATCTAGGTTATTTTCGTTGCTTCTTATGGCTTGACCATAGAATTTGTAACCCTCTTTCTATTTTTTCTATTTTTATGCTTCCAAGAAAAAACCTACTTTTTTTTTTTTTTTTTTTGAAAGAGGGGCCACTAGTTAATTAAAACTAGGCAGAAGGCCTAGAGAAACAAAAATGCGACGGGACTTGCAATTAAAACTCGGTCGTTAAACAGCAATAACAATCTTTTATTTACCTTCTTAATCCCCATAATTCATGTTACATACATAGATAGATTACAATTCCCATTATTTGTTAATACGTCTTAATTCAGAAAATTTCCATATCCCCTGCAAGGGCAATTATAACAATAGGCTCAAGAATTCAATAAATCTCAATGTATCAATAATCAATTTCCATAACCCAATTTCAATTATAACAACAATTAAAAATACTTCGAATAATTCACCTATATATATATATATATTACATTTAATATTTATATATTATAATAATATATATTATTTATAATATTTATATATATATATATCGATCTGGTTTATTGATTTAACACATCATTAAAACACATAATATAACACACATATACCTATACATCACATAATCACAGACAAATTATAATTATAAAGCCTGGCGCACCACCTGCATATTTATCAAATACATAGATGAGGGTAGAGAATATCTGGCCTTGCCATAATCACAAAACTACACTTATAACTTGAGGTGCCAGCACAGCCTGTATAATTTTTATAAAATTGTAAACTCTTAATTTTATTCTTCGTATTGTTTAAATTAGCAGCCATCCTTACTATTTCTTTTATGAATTTGCTAACTGCTGTAATTTTTATTGTTCGACTAAGCTTTTCGTCATCACTGACATCTTCAGGTCTTAAACAACGTCTATCAACTGTACGTTGTAAGCTTTTATACTTTAGGCCCCTCCCCTTATGTCATCGCCCCTCCTATTGGTTCTACCTGCTACCGCTCTTCACGGGAACTTTGTCTACATTTTTCCGTTAGGCATTTTTTTAACGTCCGTCAAATTGTTTTAAGAATCTCCAGTTAATTTCTTCATTCTTGACTTATAATTTTTTTGTAACCTTTTACATTTCGTCATTTTTAGTGTGTTATTCTTATTATTTTAATTTATTTTTGTTTATTGTTTAATATATAATAAAATATATATACACTCTTAATTTTATAAGAGTGTAAAATTTTAAAGCAGATCTAAATCAATCATAACAGCAACCCCTGTTACATTTTACAATGTCAGCAGACGGACTAACAACGGTTACACTTCTTGAGACCACATTTGTAATAAGTAAAGGTAACAGAACAATAATACTTAATCTTGTTAACAATCTAATAATATATAATATTTAATTTGTGATCAAATATCATGATAAGTTAAACTTGCCAAGTGACAGGCGAAATGTACAACTAGTGGCTTCATATAATGCCCAGGACATTTGTCCTAAAAAGAGAAGTTAACTGTTTAGAAAGAATTCATTCTTTAATCATAATAGTTTGATAAGAAACAAAATTAAACAGACAAGTCTAGCAAGCAAAGCCAGAACCTAAGTTACAATAACCAGTACCGCCTGTATGATTTTATAATCTCAAAATATTAATAATATATGCCTTAAAAAAACAAATTTTAATATCAGCCATCTGTGCATATATAAAATTTAAATAACAACATGTTGTATACTAGCAGCTGTAGGAGTGTGCCAGAATAGGCCTGGCCTGACCAGGTGAGACCAGTCACAAACTTGCATGAAACGGCACCAACATGTGCCTAACTTGTGCCCAGAAAACCTATTTAGAAATTAACACTGAAACAGAACGAAAACCCCAAAACCCCCAGCCCTTAATACAGGAAAATATTTAATATGAACCCCCCTGAACCAGCCGGTTCAGAATCAAGCAAATCATGACTTAAACTTAGTTTTTAAGAATAATTACTCTTACAGCATTTGCATTAAAAGTATATGAAGAAAGAAAAAAAGCTCTGGCACGCTCCCACATTGCAGCTCACAATTACAATGATAGTACGTTAGAAGTGTGAATAAAGTTCATAGCAAATGTCTTGGTGACACCCGCTTGAGTTAACTTTCTAGCTGGATAGGCACATTGTTCGAGCACAAATTTGTTACGCTGATGTTCTGCGGGCCAGATGAAAAGAAATAATAAAAGAGTTCATATCACCTTATTCGAAGTGGTTGTACTACATCGTTACTGGTGGCTAGCTCCCTCCTCGGTACAGACAAGTTTCAGGTGGTTCATGGCTGGTGAAGGTGGCAGTACACCAGCTGTGGCCAAGTCTCCGTTCTAGGGCGAGAACCCTAAGGATTCAAAAAGATTAAAAATGCTGTCCACTAAAACTTGCACCCTAGTCATGTATTTTAAACATCAGAACTGGAGCTCCCAACTAACTCAAGATAATGCATAAAAGTTTTTAAATTTGCATAAGGAGTAATTATAACTTCAAGATAATTATGAACTCATAATAATAATAAAATGTGCAGAGAAATGAGGCACTCGATCCGGATTTAACAAGTGGCGACATAACCCTAAATGTTCTGAGCCACCTTGCCACGTGGCGATACAATTATCGCAATCATGCAAATAAAGAACACACTAAAGGCCCTCTCAGCTACATACAATTAACAGAATTACAGTGCTTCATGTAGGGCGGTCATAAATTTTACTTTTAATGGATTTAATTAGAAGAAAGTTCACACCTCCGGTCACCAGTGCGTGTTCATGCATAACCGACAAGATACAATTCTCTCTAACGTACTTAATTTAGTTAAAACTTTATATTAGGCTGAATGAATAATGACTAAAAGAATTACTGGCGGTATCTAAATACTATAACCCTGATTAAATTTCTTACTACACCCACACACACGTCTGATCGAGCCACGAGCATTGTAACGTTCACATCTGGTTGAATTCATTTTGAATTTAATATTTCTTACTAATAAATCATTGTCTACAATTCTATAAGTCACTTACCGGGAAGTCTCAAGCGCTTAGCCTGCCATCAAGGATGAGAAGAAGACACACGAAAATTCTCAGCTGAACCGAAGGAGGAAGCGAGTTGTATTCGTAACGAGAGCGATGCAGTGACTGGCATTTGCTGCGTGCACAGAAACGCAACCCAAATTTGGCCCGCCAGGTAGCGTGCGCTGCCGGACAGCGCCATACAGATCTCGCCTCGCTCACTGACATCGATAACTAACGAATTTATTAATACTAATATAGTATTTGTATTTTCTCGATCGCCGGGATATGCCAACACGGCACAAATTTTGATAGTTGATTGATGGTATTGTCTAGCAGACGACCCCTAATAGTCTTGCCATCAGACAGCGGTGTCTTCGACAGCTCCTGCTTCCTCCGTCGAAGTCGTGTGCCCATTCTTTTCTGTACGTGGTTGACACACTCTAACTTTTCTGGTATCTTGTTGCCGTAAGGTCTGCTATCAACAACAGATTTGAATGAGCTTGAGTCACCATCTCCAATGAATTGCACATAGCGAACTCCTCGTTTTTGTAGAGAGCGATGAAAAATGTTTACAGCTGAGGTACTTTCCATTCCTCCACTAGAGCCTGTATAATTGTTGGTGCACTTTGGTTCATGCTGCGCCTTTTTGTCTGCATTTGACTTAGCAATATTGCATCCATGGCAATGTTTACATAAAATTTCTACATCTAGGACCTTACCTGTGTCAATAGTTGTGGCAGCTGCACAGGAGTTCAAAGACTGATGGCCCCTCTTCTGCCAAGTACCATCAAATGCAATTGTAATATCTGTAGGTGTCTCACTGTCTCTATTTTCCTCAACTGCCTCCTGTGTTGCAGTTTTCATTGATTCTTCTGCCACTTTCTCTAGTAAAATGTGTCTGTGTTTTGATATGCTTGTAGTGGGGCGTGGCAGATTCATTATACCACATAATATTTTCCCAGCAGTAGGCCCTTTCCCAATGCACCTCAGTCCATAAAAATACCTTATGTTTGACTCAAATAATTCATTACCTTTGCACTTTTCTGAAGTAAAAAATTGTTTCTGGCTCTTACAATTTTCACATAAAACTGTCAAGCTACAAACTAACCCATATCTTTTAGAGGCATCTTCAGTGATGTTTATTTTCCCTCCACATAAACTACAACTTGTAAATTCACTGAACACGGAACTAAGAATATTCAAATCTATAATGATGCTAATGTCTTTATCATTCTCACTTCTCTTATTTGAATACAGTTCATCATATTTCGCAAGTTTCTTTTTGGAGGAGGAACTTGAAAGTGTACCAGTGTGTGGAGCTGAAGTACTGGGGAACTTTCATTCCTAACCTCACTCGCAACCTCCGATACACCAGGATAAGTTCTGTAGTACCGATTTTCTTTGTTTATTACTTTTTTGAACACTCCTTTTGCTCTTGTCATGATCAAATGTAATAATTAATACACAAGATCAATAGTACACTAGCATAACAGCACAAAGAATAAAAAAATTACACACGTTATACCAAGAATATCGCATGCACAACGTAAACAAGAATCACAACTGTTATGCCAGTCCTACCAACTTATGCAGCAAGGTTTCCACTAGAATTTAAATCGAACCATAGCCTTTTAGACCTTATGGTTCTTGAGATATTAATTTTTAACTGACCAATGGTTTATGAAATCCTAAAAATGCCCTATGCAGCTAATTAAAATTAAATTAAATTAAATATACTTCCAGTCAACCAAATTTAATAAATCGTACGCCAAATTAATCAGAAAATTCGAAATAATGTTTCTGCATAAAAAAACAAAAATTAAAAATTTTCAACAAAGTGGCCATTTATACTCCCCATCAATATAACTTATTTTGATAGAAACGGTGCTTGTCAAAAATATTTTTTTAATTCACAAAAGTATTTAAAAGTAAAGCTATTTGACTTCAATTATAAAAAAATATAAATAAACTATTACTACTACAATTTCTTCTTAATATCTTTTACAAATATAAAAAAAATATATATATGTCTGATAAAGTATGGGAAGATACAGACTGTAATGTTCCATCAATGTTACTATTAAATGAAGACTATTATCACAGTGAGCCAGTGAGCCAGCAGCAGCAGTATGTAGTAATGTAACGTTTGCTTCTTAAATTAAATCCTTCAGCGCTATGAAACAATTTGTTACAACTGATGCTGTGTAGGAGATAAGTTGACAATAGGTAGAAAATGTGTAAATATAAAATTCTTTCAATATGACGCAGCTGTGGTTTTACAGTAAAGCTGGGTGGCTAATCTGATGCGTGCTAGCCAGCTTAAAATAGACGTCTATAAACAGAAAGCAATATTCTTCATAAGAGTTTTTGTTTGCTTACTTTAACCATTTATACGGATCTTACTATCAGAAACGCTAATTCAGAGATGAATAATGTTTGCAAAACAAAAAATGTAATCATAAAATGGTAATGAGAGCACTATTTCGTTTCATTAAGTAATAGAAGAAGATGAACTTTTTTCAAAGTGTTTTGTATTGTAATATTCTTTTAAAATTGAAAAATTAATTATTTGACTAACAATAATAATATGGAACATAATTTTATTCGTATGAAAGTGAAAAGACGTCAGATACAAAGTGTTACAACAAAATTCATAATCTCAAAAACAAACTATTTACAATACACGGAGCAAAATAGAGCCCCATAGTTTGTTATCTATTTAGGTCTGTCAGACGGTAAAATTTGCAGCCGTATATAAAACAAAACTGAAAATACAAACGCTTCAACAGATATAAATTGTTTAGTGATAATGACAGGAAATTTCTCAAAAGTAAGCTGAAAATAATTTTTAAGCTCTATAGAACTTTCGGACTCTCAATAAACAAATTTATTCTAGAATATGTTTGAGAGGAAATAAACAGATACAAAATCCTAGACAAGAAGAATTAATTCTTCAAGACACCTGGATCAAAGAGGCAACACAAGACATAAGTGAAGGCACGTAAAATGCAAATACAAAAGGTAATAGAGATGAGATTCTATGAAGAAATAAAAATACTTATGTGATACAAGAAATTTTTGATATAACAAAAAATCTTTTATAAAAAGATGAAAATAGAGGCACAAGAAACAGTCAGCAGGGACAACTAGAAGGACATATACATCATCATGTAAAGCTGCCTGGCAAAGGTTTTCTCAGAGGTAGATGAAAGACTACATGGTGAAGAACAGAGAGAAATGAACTGGGGGCTGCAAATAACACGTAAGTCAATCAAAGGTTCAGACAGGAGACAGACACGAATAGAACGAATTCGTGAAGTCTTTGCACTAGACCTAGGACTAAAAGAAAGAAGGACGTGTGTGTGCGTGAGGGAGCAGAATTTGATTTTTTTATAGATTTTCCGTAAATCGTTAAATAACATTAGTAAAATATTGCAATCAAAACTATTAGAAGGTAAGATAAGAGTTTACAGAATCACATGCAATGCTTATAATAGATTCTACATCGGACAAATTGGCAGAGCATTTATTAAACGATGTAAGGAACATTTTCTAAAAATGGCATTGAAAAGTATAATTGCTTTATTTAATTAATACTGACTATAATTACACCGACTGTAAAACAAAGTGTAAACCTCTTCATATGCAAAAAGCAAAATTTTAAATGCTGAGAAGCTCTGTTTTAAATACTTTAACAACAAAAATAAAGAAAATAAAAATACTACAGAGTTCTGAATTGTCATGTGTACTTACAGTGTAACTCTCTACACGACCAAGCATAAACTATCAAGCCTGGCAGCACACAAACAGTAGTGATCTAAATGTAACAGTCTTACAGTAACGTTCATCTGGTGGGCACCAACACCTTAAAATTTTATTGTATTTTTGTTGAATTGAAAAAAAGGTAATCCAGCCTGCAATATTTCTAATAAACATTGTTAACGTTAATAAGTCGCAAATTTTAAACCGCTTTGCTAATTATTACTACATAATAAGGCCTTAATATTTTACATAAATAAGGCCTTATACTTTACCTTTACGGTTACAGACTACTGTATTATTTGATTTTAAGTGTTTATAATTTTTGGTAAGATATACAAATTTTCTGTCCAAACACAACCAATAATTATGAAGAATACGTGATGTCAACTGCGTTTTTATTTTCATTGTGAGTATCAACAATGTAGAGTAAATTGACCAAAATAATATTATTTTGGCTAAAGTAAAGTAGCAATTGTATACAAATGTGACAGTGTTGTAGTGTATATTATGGAATGAATGTGCTTGCTTTTTATTTGTATAGGAAGAAAACCAACAAGCCATAATTAATGTTTCACTCTTTCAACTCTACTGAGTAGTTAGAAGTGAATATCATGGTGATATTGTTACACATTAGCTTATCCTGTTACGTTCAGCCGAACAATTTATGTGGTTTAACCCACGGTGAAATTAATGTATTTATTAGAATTTTGACAGCTATTTATTGTAAATTTCTTGTAAAATTATATATTACTTGAAGCAAATATGCGTGCTGTGAGATTGTATCAACAACAGAGCATACATACATAAACACATAAAGAGGTGTGCAAAGTTTTTTTTATATTTTTGCATTATTCTGCATTTTTGCCACTAATAACACTGTAGGGCTGTTTTGCAACGCAGTAAGGTTTTTTGAAGCCTTGCCTACTGCTGTAGATCTTCTCTTAAAAAATCCCATTGGGATATTTTTGTTTTTAAATATTCCATGGAAGATGTCAGCTATTAAAGCGTTTACGCTAATTTGCTCCACTAGTGCAGAGTCTATTTAATTGTTTACACAAGTCGTTTGTTGTCTGTTTGTAACAATTTTTGTAAGCTTTAAAACAATACAGGCTTTTCCAGTTTTATTAGAGCACTAATTAACCCAGTGCTTTTTTCTTGAGATTATGGGAACGCTACCAGAGCTACTGTTAAAAATTCTTTGGTTAAGTACTTAATTAAAAGAAAAAACATATTTTTTAATGGAATTTTTAATAAATATTCGATGTTTTAATCGAAGTGATTTTTTGCAAATATCAGTCAACTGTATTAATATTTCAGTACGACCCTAATGCCAGAATTAAAAGGCGTCTTTAAGGGAAAGATCAATATAATCAGACTTAAACACATGCATATGACCAAATTTTCATAACTTACTTGGTTTAGAAATACTACTCCAGTATACCTTTATTGAAAATCATACTGGTTATAGTTAACTAACGTTACAAATACTGAAACGCTGATACGACGTAAACAATTTGCATGATTTGTATTAGTTACATATTACGTAATGTGATGGATGAGACAATAATCTGAAGCAGTTCAGAATAGCATAAACGGCTAGCTGATGTTACAAATATCGAGACGTTGCCTGATTAATTTAATGCGCCATGCAGATTCTCGTTAACATTAAGCCGGACAAACTAACTCGTCTTGTGGTCGTGGCAGTAGGGGTCTGTTGAGATTTTAGTTCCGCGAATTATCCAGCGATTCGCCTTCGACTAGTTCCAATTCTCCGAACTGATTGCTTAT
Source organism: Magicicada septendecula (assembly GCA_034769895.1). Taxonomy (NCBI): domain Eukaryota; kingdom Metazoa; phylum Arthropoda; class Insecta; order Hemiptera; family Cicadidae; genus Magicicada; species Magicicada septendecula. The sequence goes on from CM068367.1 coordinate 202,912,097, forward strand.
TCAGTGCTATTCACGAGCTATTGGAGAAAGTATCAAGTATTTAATTTTTTATTTGTTTTCGGACTGCCGAAACTAGCCGACTTTTATTATTTTTTGAGATACTACGGATGGACAACTGGGTAAAGGTAAAGAGAATCGTTAAAATACGAGTGTACCAGAAAGGTTATTTTAGAAAAAAGTTAATAAAATTAGTGTGTACTAATTTCTCTGGCGTTCAATAATGTATTGCATCATTTTAAAGTCACCGGATCCATGCGATCCTCATAAAAATATCTTAAATTAATGATAATTTTCGAGTCATATACTCGTATAGCCTATAACGACGTTTTAATTAATGTTCAACGACCTGACAGATGTTATACTACAACAACAGAGAGAGATAATATAATTTTAAATGTGAATATTTTTTACCCTGGTCAGGTGAGTACCAGTAATTGAAATCAGCCAGTGAACTGTAATTTAATTTTACTGTTAGCGTCATCGAGGCTAACGCCGCTATATTTCAGTGGAATTATCTGAAAATCATAGGGGATTTGTCAACATGGCATCCAATTGACTGAAAACGTCAGGTTTTATACTTTATACTCTACCACAATTCGCATCTAGTTTAATCGCTTAATCTTTTCCTCCATACCTCTCTTTTTTACAAATACGCACAGTCGTCTTCAAACATGTAAAATAGCATAGACAAACACATTCAAACACAAATATGTTGCCTTCATTTCTGTTATACAAACGTGTGTGCACGTTTGTGCACTGCGTGCGTGTGTGTTTTCAAATATGAGAAGTTGAGGGTTGTCCTCTTGGAATAAACTTCAACAAACTATTCTATATGGTGACTGACAATTTTATTGTTTGGACACATTTATACGTAAAAATAATAATTCGCTTTCTGCAAGTGAAATAAAACAGATTTTTCTTCTCTAAATTTAAACAGAACTGTACAATATTTTGTATGAAAATTAAATAAAGAAACCTTTACTGACAACTCATATAAATAAAAACATGTCTTCAAGTGATTGCTTGATAAAATTACTTAAATTCTATGTAATCAGATTATTACTTATTTTTGCAAATACAACAAGTCATAGTTCTATAAATTTAATTATTGTGTTTACACTTACTTAAAATTGATTTGTTCATGGGTCAACTATAGAATAGTTTTTAGGCTTTCCTAAGAACGATGTGGCGTTGCAATTACCTCGGTTCTAGCTAGCTCCCACGTCGAAAGTAATCAATTGTAAAACGGAATCAATTCCCGCTGCTCGAACTCCGGGTTTGTCTATACAGTGGTTCTCAACCTTTTTCCACAGTACATTATCGCCTGTAGCAAGTTCCCGCGCTAGCTGTATGCATGTCAGGTATACGGGTCTTACCTATCTGTAAATACGTAGCCTATCTAGTTGAAATCTAAAAACGTGTGTGTGCAAATAAGTATTATTTTTTGTTTTATTAATTTTTTTCTAGAGCAGTTTGAATTGTATACATTTAAAGTGAATAAGAATTTTTTAGTTACCACAAAGGTATACAGTTTTATATGTTACATCCACGGAAAAAACGTGAAATGCTCATTGATGAAATATTGATTTTCTCGAAGGGAGTACATGTTTTTGATATGACATGAACTTATAGATACGTTTTATATGTGGCTTTGAGAAAAATCTTAAAAACGTAGTGTGGGTGTCACGTGTCCTTATTGAAGTCAACTTTTGGATCTACAGAACGGAAGCAGACCGCGGAATGTTCCGAAGCAGATCAGCTTCGCCGAGAGACATAAAAATATTTATCTCAGCAGAATCGTTGAATTAAATTTAATTAAATTTATTTGAAGTCAGGAATCAGAGTAAGTATAATTATTGAATCTATTATATAAAACGTAATCGCTCTGTGAACTAGTTTTCGACGCTAATTATGAATTGACAGCAAGATATCCGATTAGAATAGGCTACCCCGAAGACACCTTGTGCACAGCAGTAAGTCAGCAAAGACAATTTTTGAAGAAGTTCCGTTACATCTAAATAAGCTTTACCGCAAGTGTACAAACCGATTTTGCAGGACTAGAAAGAACACAAGTCGAAACCTACGTTGTGCCTGTCTATTTTATTCTATATCAGTCGACACCATAAAAGTAAACACAGTAACAATTTTCTCATTAAAACAAACTGTACAAACTATTTGTATAAATTTTTTTTAATACAAGAGATTTGTGTCATTAATGTATATAAGAAGAAGTTTTTTATCCTATTTGTTAGTAAATGAATTTATGTAAAGTTTTACAATACTAATTTAAACAGTGTTGTTTATATAACTATGCCTTATGTGACATTAAGAGAGGTTGAAATGAAAACGTTACTTTATTATTTTACATGACATATGTACATACTATACATGTGCGTGTGTGTGTGTGTGTTCAATCTCAGCAAAACTAAGAGAACACAAATAAGCTTTGCAGTAAACGTTTGGAAATCCAGCCATCATTAAAGCTTTTTTAAATAAAAGCAACGTTTCCCTTGACTTACAACTATCTCTTATCACTTACACATTGGCAATTGGTGTTGTTCATAGACCAAAATACTCTAAACATAAACTCTAACATTGTTTGATGATTCTTAATGGCTTTTATGTCTAGCTAAAACCTAGTGACTATAAGTAGAATGTGTGTACAAGATTTTTTGAATGCGTTATATTATCCTTGGCCATGCAGAAACACAATTATTGTATACGATTGATACTTATAAAATGAAAACAATACACTAGCGTCTCTAAGAATTTGTATACAAAGTTAGGTGAACCAACAGTCAGACGGATATATGAATTTTGTATATGTAATGTTGCATGCTAAACTTTGGACTGAAACCTCGCATTGATGTTCTTTGTAGTTTGCTCACTGCGCACTAATTCCGAAGCTAATGTCGGACAACTCCACCCTTTGTATTCAACGTTTCTTTAATTTTCACCTACAGGTTTTACATAAAGTTTATTAATACAGTAATATTAATTTATTTTAATTAACAATGTCTTGTCTTAATTAGTAGTGTTTCCTTTGAGGTGTTAATGGATGTTTACGTTATACATGATGGAACGTGTTTTACCGGGAATATCGTAAATAAAGAACTTCAGTTACTATTAAAAAGTGGATTGTAAACTACGTTGTAAATTAACGCGCGCGCGCGCGCGCGCGCGTGCGTGTGTGTGTGTGTGTGTGTGTGTGTGTGTGTGTGTGTGTGTGTGTGTGTGTGTGTGTGTGTGTGTGTGTGTGTGTGTGTGTGTGTGTGTGTGTGTGTGTGTGTGTGTGTGTGTGTGTGTGTGTGTGTGTGTGTGTGTGTGTGTGTGTGTGTGTGTGTGTGTGTGTGTGTGTGTGTGTGTGTGTGTGTGTGTGTGTGTGTGATGGAGGGAGAGGGGGGAGAGAGGGAGAGAGAGAGAGTAAGAGGTTGAGTCCCTGGGTTGTTAATTGTCATTTACTTGACTAGTGAGAAGAAAGCATCTTTATTATAAAACAGTCATTCGTGACTATGAGTCCACTTACATCGTACGACAGAGATTTGCACTCGACGAGCAGTAATACAATTAACTAAAGGTATTGCAATTTATATGGAGAGTTAATTCTCGTACAGAAATGTAATTCTTTTCCCTTTAACATGCTCAAATAGGACACGGCACAGAACACAGGACAGAATAATTTGCCTTCACCATACAAAGGTATGTCTCAACTATATCTGTATCAATACTAACATTTTGTTGCAAGTAGGCCTATTATGAAAGGGATAACACAAATGCAATATGTAAGAGGACAATACAAGCAAACAAAATACGAACGTGATAAATTAAGATTAATATGTTTACATAAAATAAAAAAAATTTGTAGAAGTCGTCACGGCTCTGAAAGAATACACAAATACAATAGAAGAATACACAGATAACGTGTCTATAAGAAGAAGAAAGTATATTTAAAAACTTTTTTCATTCTTCTATAATCTAGCAGACAGATTAAATAATTCAGTAATTGTGAATTAATAAAATTAGCGGTATTTGTAGTTGGAAGAATTATATTGGATAATTATGGTCCTGATAACGAATTGCTGGATTAGGTATAAGATGGGATTAAACAGATATTGACATTGTTTTGATCCTATCCGTTTAAATTCTCTCTGATTACTGAAACTCGTTGAAAAAACAACAGTTAACATACGAGAATATGAAAAGTAATGTTACTACAAAAATCAGAAAACAGACAGTATACAATTTTAAATAGGTTTTAAAATTTAATAAAACTTACGTTAAAAATAGATTTAAAATAGACTTGAGTCAACAATAAAAGTAGGTAAATTTATTTTACTAAAACATGTCACCTAATGCTTAAATCGCACAGGATCATGATAACTATTGAATATACCAGTTCCTATGGCTATTTACAATTTTTGTTCCTAAACGTCGCCAAATAAACTGTATAGTTCTCCCTATTTACATTGGAGAGACCAAAGTAAATAATATAAATAAAACACAATTTATGTCTGATTTAGGTACATTATGAAGTATATCACATTAATAAATACTAATCTGAAATACGTATTAATGGTGTAAATCATAGTAACCCTCATTTACATAGTATAAAAACATACTTAGTTCAGCTGTAATCTTAATTCTTTTATGATCTCGTGAGACCAGCTACAGTTACCCTACTTCATACAACATTTTATAATTTAAAGGTTGTCTACTTGAGCAACGTTAAGCAACACACACAAAACGTTTGCCATTATATTCACGACTTTAGACCATTCTAGAACGCATTATAACACAACCGTATTATTCTTGGAAAAAATACCACATAACACTAGACAAAGAACGCAAAACCCCAATATTTGTAGCAGCAAGCATCTGGTTAACTTACAGAAGTATACGTTTCATAAGTTTTATTTGAATTATTATCCTAATTTTTAACTAAGGTAATAAATTGGTTCTAGTGTAAGAAGTATAACTAACTAAATTGTTAAACATATGATTTTAAAATTCATTATTCATGAGTAAGAAGTTCGAATCTTGGTTAAAATGTACTATTAAATGAAGTACAGAACTGTAAACTCATCAAACTTTGTTTACATTTTAACTTCAAATTTAATTCAATTTATAAAACTAATTAATAATGCTGATGTCGGTAACAAAACATTAACTAAAATATATTGAAGCAAAATGTGTTAGCGTTGATTGATATAAAATTTGTGTAACTTTCCTTTACACAATGTATTTAATAATAATCTTTTCTTTACTACCCAACTTTGTCCAGTTTATGATAACTATATAATTCGTTAACTAATTAATAACATATATAGAATTTACATTACTATACAGTCATCATTAATGAATCAACACTTTGTTTCTTTCACAAAAGGATTTTTGGAAAATATTTATGGACATGGTACTTTACATGTTAAATTAGGCTAATCGTGAAAGTAAACTGGAAGGGTATGATATGTTTCAAATTTAAATTTACACTGCTCCAAAGCACTATCGCAAATATTAAACCTTATTATTACAAAAACCTTAAATAATAGAATTTTACAGGCTTCTTCCTTTTTTATTGAATTTTCTAAACAATAGAATTTTCTAAACTATTTTTCAGTTTTTAAGTAAGCTTTAGAGTATAAAGCTTTAGAGCTTATTTCCGTCATCAACATTCCGTATAATCTATGATGTTCGACAAATTTGCACACCTCCTAAAACGTTTTCCAGCGTTAACAATATCGTGAACTAATTAGCCAGTTTTTTGGTGTTCCAATTAAAATTTCATCAAAATATTCTCTGAGTTAAAGAAAACGAATCACTGCTTTTAAGAAACATTTCTGAATTTCTGTTTCAAAAGCACAAGTTACGTTGCATGTTCCATTGCTCTACAACTACTGAAACGGTACTGAGTGTGCTGTTTCAACACCTTCAACGTCGGTCAAGTTACAACCATTTTATGAACTTAATAATCTGTACTAGGTTATATTCTATTGCATTTCCCTAAACAGACTATTGATTTACTAATAATGATCTGTAATAATATATTTCATTTTATGTTGTTAACGAATACAGTAAAAATTTACTTAAATCATTACGATTTTTAATTCTCAAATCCGACAAACTCTCAACAGAAGATTGATGGTACGTCCTGACCATTCGGGATGTTACTGCTCAAAAAGAACATGTTCCTTGTAAAAACATTTATACATCATTTTGGATTTTAAGAAACCTTTGTACTATTCACCATAAGTTAGTACAATACAAATAGGCTGGGAAAAATACAAGCAACTACCTTTATGAAGATGCATAAAACATTAATCATTTCATAAACTGACGCACAATAGACTGCAATCTACGATAAACCTTCTAGTCAACTGCATTTGTTACTATGCTTTTATGGGTTGACATATTATTTCTGTAAACAAAACTAGGTAACTAATATGACAGTGTAAACTCTTATTTTTTGTGAAGCCAGCTGTTTTATAGTGTTGAAACTAGCATAATAGGGAAGTTGAATATGTAGTTACTTTTCCCAATTTCATTTCTACGTTTTAATAACAAACAGGTGTGGTAAAGTGGATTTTAAAAATACTTTTTGAAATGTCTAAATATTTTTCAATACAATAATCTTCAAAATATTCTTCTTTAACTAAATTTTATGTGTGCAGGCAGGTGAATGTGTAGGCATTTCTAATGTAAGAAGTTGTATTTTGCTTCTTTAATGTCTCACCTCTTTTATGTGTTTAGGTTCTTTAATTCTATCTGAATGCATATAATATTTATTGTGTGACAGTGCTAGACATATTGTGCTAAGCTACACATGAATAGTTAAGTTGTATATTGTATGCTTCTCTTCAATGCAATAAAATTAATACAAAATAAAGCCAGTGACTGAAATATATCAGTCTACTAAACTACTTATCTTTGTTTTAGTCAGCATTAGTAGATGGCTTGGAGTTAACACGTTTATTCATTTGTTTTGCTTAAAGTAAATTACATGACACAAAATGGGTAGAAAAGACAATTTAAATTAAACAAAATAGACAAGCAATTGAAAGAAATAAAACTTTCTGTAGTCATTTTAACAGTCTAGAGTGCCGAGTTAAAGAGCTTTAGTTGTGAAACATTTTCCAAGAAACTTTTGCGTTTTAGGCCTATTGCAAAATAAAATTTATTTTGTTGCAGTCTCCCAATTTTTTTAAATTAAATCTCAGATATTAAAGAATTTTATAAACTAATGTAATTATAGATGTGATTTAAGGTTTATGAAATACTTTAGCCTGCGTATGATTTCATGTTTCCACAACAATACTGAAATATTCGCTGAAAACGTCTAATCGATTGACTAAATTCATAAATCAGTCAACATAGATTGTTCATTATGTTTAAATTAAATTAAAATCCCCTGTACAGTATCCTAAGAAACATGAAAATCCGCATTTCTTGTCCTGACAAGTGTATATTCTCTGCAATCTTGAATTATCTCAAGATCAAGGATTCTAGTAAAAACATTAGACATGAATCCGTTTACTTTTTAGTTAAAAATGTTTCTACAGATTAACCAATTTTAAATAAACTTTCAAAATATTAATTAAAATATATGGCGTATATATTGCCGTTGTAATTCTATTATTCTTTAATTTATAAATTGTAATTACGTTTATAAAGTATGGTTAATGCATGAATTTAAATTTGAGACCTCCTAAATTATTAGAACATGCTATTAGAGCCAACTAGAAAAAACGTATTCAATTGAATACACAGATTTTTAATTAACAAATTATTTGCAACATTACTTAGTAATCAAGAGTTTCTAAGCGGTTCTTGATGAATGTCAGACGCCAAAATATTAACTAGTAACTTAGCAATTCTTTAACTATTTTCTGGTTCTGTTAAATAAGTAACGCAGTGGTTAAAGTTCAGCAGAAGCTAAGAGTTTTCGTGATGTGGCGTTGGCACTGATCCTTGTCAAGGACAAGACAAACCATTCTAGACTCTCGTACAAACAGGAACAGACACACCGTATTCTGGCCTATCCAGTACAGTGAGCATATTATTTTTCTCTTTTTAATATTCCTTTCTCTCTCCCCCACATCTCTCTCACTCTCTCTCTCTCTCTCTCTCTCCCTCTATCTCTCTCTCCTCCTCTGCTTCTTCTTTATCTCATTCTATATATAATCCTGTACTGGGAATATTTTATAAAATAAATCACAACCTAATTATTCATATATACTTGTTGGATGGAGAAATAGTATTTATTAATTAAAAGGTTTGCTGGGTTGACGACTGAGATTGAAGAGTAACACTGGACATTCATAAAATGTTTTACTGTTATTTTTAAAATCAGACTACGCTTTTTTATAAATTCCTATAAGTACGATGTCTGAATAATATGTTCGATACCATATCAGAAGTAATTAAATTAAATAAAGTAGTAGATACTGGTGTAAATATCTAGTCACAAAAGAGACAAGAAGCATGCAAGTTAAAAAAGAGACACATAATACTATCTATGTACTGTGCACTGCTTGTCGGAGAATCAGTTAATTCAAGACTGACAGTTTTGGGAAAATGCAATGTCGATTCCAATTTACAAGTTGTACGTACAGGCATCAGACACGACGCAACACTGACACGAGAAAGTCAGTGTTGATTGTGACTGTTAAGTGAAATAATAGGCAGATAAATTTAGTAGAAGTATTAATTAATATTAGTAAGTTAATACAAGTATTAAAAATATATAGCAGTATTTATTTTTGAAGTCAGTTGTACTCTATGAACCTGAGGTAGTTTAATTATTTGTGTTTTTAGAATTTGTTATTTCTGCAACAAATATTTTTATAATATATTTTGTTTCTAAAACACAATTGAAAAACAAAGTTTTTAATACGTTTATTTATCACGTAACTTTGAAAAATACAATATTTCTTGTACAACGTTTTACCAAATATGTCACAATGTAAACAAAGAAAATATCGGGCACGAAAGAAACTTTAAGTTTTACTCGATAAACGATTAATTGGATTTTCTCCAATATTCCTGTTGCCGTAGCCTAAGTGACAGGATATAACATACAAGTATTTTGTAGTGTAGATTTATGAAAAAAAAATCACAGTAAAAAGAGTGACCTAGTTACAAAACAAACAATAGCTTAATTAAAACTTCTATAAATTTCAGCATAGTTATGTGCTGTGACCTTTGTTTCAGCCAATAAATCACACTTCGGATATAAAAAACTTATTATTCATATGTACATTTATTTGTGTTATGTGTTAACAAAATATTCAAGACCAATCTCCGTAAATAAATTAAACAAAATTAATTATTAAAGTTAGCAATACGTGTTTAAATATTTATTGGAACTTAATTAAGTGAACTTAATTAACAAAATTAAGCTAATTCAATTACATTCACAGTACCAAAATAATAATCTAAAGAATTATCTAATACAGTATTACTTTACATATTCCTGATCAGATCGTTAATCAGACTTTTCAATCTGTATTTTAAGAATTGTTTTGTCTTATAGAAAGAAAGAAAATATTAAAATAGAAAACATAGCAGTTTTTGTATACAAGAAGGTAATTACTAAAATCATGAGAAAATAAAATTATAGTTACTAATTTAGTTGATTTTGAAAATTAAAATGTAATGTTTAATTATTTCTATATAACATATCTATATAATAGATAATTAGATAATTAGATACTATGTTTATAATATAATTATTATCTATTACCACAGGTGTATTATAATGTAATATATAATGTAGATATAATATAAGATATAATGTGACATCGTCTATTAATTCTGCAACTACGCCGTTGTGTATAGTTACGGTAGTTATCCTCCTGGCAATCCCACTAACAAAACACAGTTTACTAAGGTAAACTGTAAACCTGTTCTACTATCATAAATGTCCTGTCGCGTCCTGCACAACTTGGAACTGACAAACACAGAAATTTCTTTGATTTCTGTATTAATTTTTCATAAAGTTTGAAACAAATTTTTTTTTCAATTTAATACTTTAATAATTTTTAAAACAAAGATGAAGCCTAAAAAAAGTGTACATATGTTTATAAAAGATATTATTTAAAGTAATATAAGTTAACCCTTTACCTAAATCTATTCCTTTTCAGAAGGTTACAGTTAGAGATTGAATCGAAATTCGACGATGACGTACACGAAACATAATCAGTAAATTAAAACAGTATGTTTGACACTTCACACACAAAACTAGCTGTGGCAAAAATATATTTTTCTGTATACAGTGTATAAAAAACAAACTTTTAAACACTTAAAAAACAGACTGACAGAAACAGAGATTATGGGAGAGAATGCTGTTTCAAATAATAAGGCGGTTTAGAATTTTTAAAAAAGAATGTTAATAAAATAATAATAAATATTTTCACCCTATAGTATTATAAAATATTAATGTAAACAGTAAATATCTATGGTTGTAACTGTAAATCACGCATTAAATCTCAATAAGAAAACACAAATAAAATTAAATTTTGTAAATTCAGTTTATTTGGAACAAACTTTGGGAAACTTTTTACTTAGAAAAACGTTACACAAGACAAAGTGAAACAATGTAAAAGTTAACGTTCCAGACTCTCTAAAAGCACATAGAGAACTTAGTGTAAAGAAATTGCGACTACCCAGACATAAGTTTATCTGTTTTTGTAATTGCGTAATTTAATATTCTTATTGTACTTTTAAACAAAACTATACTATTGTTACGACCGTTTAACTTATTGTCGTATGGTACAGTGGAAAACAAAATACAAGAACCAAATTAAGTCACTAATCGCCAGCTTTAATTATCACAATTAAACGATGTGTAATTAACAAGACAGTCTCTTACAATAAATCAATTAAAAATTGTTCACACGCAAAAAAAATACCTACTAATATAAAACACAATTGTATTTCAATCGTCTCGCACAACACATAACACTTCGCCACAATTCTACAAACCCCACTCCAATAATTCGCAACTCAAACTCACTGAGCGTCGCCGGGTACTTGTATTTATACCCCGCCGAAAATCTAGATGATTCCACATACTACGCGTTAGCTCTACACTATGACGTAATTGATTGTGGCCTTTACACAGTGCGCGTGGCTACTGACACAGACTAGCAAAGTCTCGCGAGCACATGGTATGTTTGTCACATAACGTTAATCACATACGCGCACAGCATTACAGCCGGATACCACTGGAACGTTCGAGAAACACGTAAACTGTTCTGTAATGTCGTACACTATAATATTAAATCATTTTCGACTTAAATGATAGCGTTACGTATTTAAACAGAAAATGCAGACATTCCATATAAATAATCGCCATAACAGAACTCAGCGTCAAACCGTAAGAAACCTCAGAGAATGTAACCATCGTTTTAGTATTGCTGCTCGTGTTATTAATTTGTTCGTTCGTTTCTTTATCTCAAGAAGTCTTTATTTCATTTTATTATTCAGCTTATCCAATTACTTTTCTCATTTCAAATCAATCAGGTTAAAACAAACATAGGCCTACATGTCGGCGTTGTGTACGTACAGACGTAAAGATAAAGTGACGTAAAATAATTCCGGTATAATAAAAATATGATCATTGTTAAATCGTTACTGAAACCCTTTGTTAACATATGCTTAGAATAATAACTAGGTAGGTACGCTTTAATGTTAATACATATCCTGTTAAAGCTTTCAGATACTTCTTTCTGTAAACACAGTATATATATATATATATATATATATATATATATATATATATATGTCGATCCCATTACTATAGAATATAAATTATCTCAAAGTTTATTTTTTATAGGAAATTTAAAGGCTTTTGGAAATAAACGAATTCATTTTTTAAGTACAGCAATGACACTAATCTACAAGAAAATGTGTAGGGTAACGTAAATTAGCGGATTATACGTTGAATGTATAGAAGGGGTAATCACATGTCTAGGCCTAAATATTGGCTTCCTTAAGTTCTTTTTAATGTAATATTTTATTAATATTATTATTTTACTTCTGTGGGTAACAGGAGATTAAATATATATACCGGTATATATATATTGCAACGTTACAAGTATTAGTAAATGAATTCATTTCTGACCATGTATCCAACGGAACTATAAAGGGTTATAGTTTTACATCGGCTAGGTTTTGTATGTTCGTTGCGTTAAGTATATGTGGTTACACAAAGAGGAGTGAGACGTTGATGACATGAAATAATTAATTAAAACATAGTAAAATAATCAACGGTTTATTAAATATTGCAAATTAATTGACTATTAAAAATTTGAAATTATAAAATTCTAAATATTCTCTTTTATAAGTTTACACGCTGAAAATATAACATACCTTTGGTATACAGCACACATTAATAACATATAATTTTAAATATCTAAACATACATGATGAACAGATTATACCACTACTTTATGTTGCATGGGTGTCTGACTTTGACTCATTTTTAAAATAGCAACTCATTTATAAAATAATATTAATTTTACAAAATTAAAATGTAATTGTTGCTATTATTACTTTAACTAAAAAATAACATATACTTTGAGAATATTTATGATTTCTAATGACAGACCCAATTTGTAAAATTGAACAGAAGAAATTTATTATTTTTAACAGCAATTTACCATTGTCTTTTACTTTAAATATTTAATTAATATAACGTCTTTTTATTACACTTTTCTGCAATAATTTTGCATCACCATACGCGTTTAAATGGCCTTAATCTAATGGTGTTTTTAGAATTGTGATATGTCTTTGGTAACAGCTAAAAAACCTATTTATTACTTTATTTTAATCATGTCAATACCTGATTTCACAATAAAAACCAACAATTCATACGTTTACCCCCTCGTAGTATACTGGGGCAGACATACAAACGCTGTATTTACATTATCGGAGCAGAAGTACACTTTGGACAGTCAACGGCGTGTACACGCACAAAATATTTAAACATATTCTTTTTATACTAATTATTTATACAAAAACTGCCCTGAGTAAATTATGCAAACATATGCATTGTTGATATATGGATTGTTGACATAATGAACACAAATTGAGTTCATGGGTGTAATCGTAATAAGAAGATGATGCGTAATATAAGTTTTTTTTAATAAATTTTTTCATTATTTATTTTTTATTAAACAAAATCCTTTCATTTCGAATAACAAAATAATACTCATTATTATTCGTTTGTATGAACAATTCGCACACGACTTATGGCTAACAAATTATATATAACATGGGATGCATAAACCTTATCATCTAATCTTAATTAATTAAATATCTTGCTCTCGGCTTACTCATTGTGTGGTTATCTATGCGAGTTCATATTATTTTCTGTAATTCTGAATTTACTGTTATTTTAATTTATTTAATCTTATTTGACTTTCATTCTTTACTATTGCATATGCATTTTACTTTATCAAACAAAGACTTTATCAATTACTCTCATTTATTTTTATTTAAATTCATATCAAACAAAGACTTTATCAATACTTAATTTATTTTAATTTAAACTCAAATATTTCTCTCTAACCATTTATGTTTGATTCAACTACTAATTCCTATACATGAGTTATTATTCTACGTTACAATCTGCTTTTGCATTTATGTACATTTCTTTATGATTGATTAACTGTTAGAATGTTTTCATTTTATGTTAATTAGAGTCTTTCAATTGTCTGTAATTGACAAAAATGGTTTTTCATCACCTCATTTGATGCGATACTATCAGTGTGTCCTCCTCGGGTCCTCGGTATGTGTCCTTCTCGTTCTTCTGGTCCTCTGATCCTGTTCAAGGATTCCACTGCTAGTGATGTTTACTAGTTGTCTCGTATCATCTCATGGATCGTACGTGAGTCCATCGAACCTCTTCGTAGGTGCTCTGCTGTTCTGGTTGGACTTCCAGTTCGTCCCGTGACTCTCACTGTAGATTTAAAATAGCGTCGTCAACTGATATAGCCTCCTACGGCAACGGTTGAAAATAGAAGAAGGAACTTTATTAGCCCGACCTGGTATTTATAGCCAGGTCGTGCAAAAGCTCAGGTCTGAACAACTTCATCTTGTCAGAGTTTGTCGAAGCGTCTTTACCCCCACTCTGGTTCAATTCAATAATTTCGCCTATCTTCGCGAATTACGAAGTCTGTTTCACACTACTCGATGCTCAATCGATCGCTAATTTTTATATGTTTACTATACGTAAATTACACTTCTTTATTGTAATTACAAAAAGAGGTATTCACTTTTTACTTATAGTAATTGCACTTTCCGTCACTTTTTCACGGTCTTTTAACCCTTTGTTCACCTTTATTTTCTACACCCTCTGGTGTCTTTCGTTTTAGAATATTATACATATTTTTCTTATAATTAAAATAACACATAAAATCTATCAATATTTGAAAAGGAATGGTTACTGTTCACGAACGGACAGGCTTCAAACACACAAACAAAATACACTTGTACACAACGCTAGCGACAGGTGGGCCAGATATGCGTGTATATGCCTGCACGGTGCGTTCCCTATATTTTAAACAATCAAGCTTGCAATCTGAATCATGTTTATCAATCAATATTTATTTATTTTTATTATTTATTTAAATTATTTTGGCAATGCACAGTACCGTATCTTTTCTACTGTCGCATATATATATATATATATTGTAACGGTACATAACCCGGTCCCAATAAAGTAAATCATGAGAATAAAAGTCAGAAATGGGTAGAACTAAAGCTCGCTCAAAATTTAATTATATCACTCCACATAATAAACAATTCGAGTGGTATATAGTGCGAAGTGAGTTCTAGTGTACCCATTGAGGTGAAAAATCAAAGTGAAATTAATGTATTACTAAACTGTGCTGTATGTTTTGGATAGGATAAAACTATGGAAGTAGTATGTAATAATACTAATTGATTTTTGTGATTTTATTTATTTATTGTAATTTATATTGTATGAACCACAATTTGTTATACCCAAGTTAATATTATATTGTTTCAAATAATTATGTTAGATTGTAAGAAAACCCAGGGTTAATTTTAAAAGACATAAAAATTTTAACTACCAAAGATAATATAAAATTAAAATAATCCTATGAAGGAAATGACAACAGGAAGTAGTACCGGGTATGAACACTATTCGAGACTAAATAAATAATATATAAATTTATTTAATGATAATAAAATGATAAAATATTTATACACAATGTCATAAAAAAAAATTAACCAAAACATATTATGTGAATTAAATTAGTAAATAAACCGGAATGGAAGGGAATTATTTTTCCATAAATAAAATATAAATTTATAATAATCACAAACTGCCTACATAATAAAAATACTATGTGTTACTAAGAGTGATGGACAATAACAAGTATTGTTAATAAGATATAAAATTTTTGAACTAAACCGGAGAGTTGAAGAAACGATGCGACAAAAATTATAAAATATAACCTTTTTTGGACGTTGGAGGAGGCGAAATTCACGCAAGAGTAATAAACAAAGTGAATACTAACTAATTATACCTGAGGAAGCCAAATTAAATGGTGTTATACATTAAAAACCAGTGGATGAAACTATTCTGAGGATCCAATATAGTTCGGCCCACTTCTAGTAGACAATCAGAAAATACTCTAAACGAAAAGGAAATAATAACGCAAGACGTACCTCATCACAGAATAAAACTTCAATCCAGTAAGGACAACACGGAGCGAGGTAATATAAACATTTTTCGTAATAAGTACAGAAGAAAACTCGTTTTTTAACAGTGAAATAGAACAAAAAATATTCATTTTATCATATGTTTCTTTCAAAAGTAAACAAATACATGCTGCTCTCTTACGCCAATTCCGGAAACTACGTAATATTTGAAAAATAAACAAAATTATTTATTAATTTTTGATATTTGTAAAGCGTAGCAATTAGCCATTTCTGACACTCTCATAACACAAAGAATTCACCCTGAACCCTGGGGAATTACTAAGAATTATGTAATAACTGATGTATTTTATTATAGCGTAATATTGGTTAAATAACAACATATATGTTTTGTTCCTTAGACAGATCTATGTTTACTCGGTAAAGTCGAGATGATGTTTTTTTTTTTAAAGATTAATTGTGATACCTATATTTTGGTGGCTGGAGACAAAAGTCAATAATCAATAAAGCAATATTATTGAAAATTAATATTGAATTATAACGTGTTATAATTTATTGTAGTGGGTAGTTAATGAAAATTTCAGCACAACATACAGAAAAAATCGTCACAACAGAGGGGCAATAATGATATTTACTCTCTCTTCTGTATAAGGCTGAACAAATTACCTCCTTGACCCCAAATCACACACTCTCGATTTCTTTTAGATTGAGTAAAACAAGATAAACAAAATCCTTTATTTATACCGTTTAAAACGTCAGTTAGTATAATTCAAAAGTGACGCATACTACTTGAGGTGTATAATAAAACTCTACTATATCTCACACACACAGTAGAACGTTACAATATATATATATATATATATATAGCGCGCGCGCGAGAGAGAGAGAGAGAGAGAGAGAGAGAGAGCATACGTTTTTGTATCATTTTATATTACATACAGTTTGTTTATAATGGTAAGTGACGATATATACGTTACGTACTATTGGAGTCCTCCAATCTATGTTTAGCGTTAAGTATCCTTTAACAGCACTTGAGCCGCTCCAGTTCTACTTAGCCACTCCATCGTATAAGATGTTTCTCTTTTCATAATATTATAAAAAAACAAATCATGATGTTTATCAACCAATCAAGAAACAAATCATTAAGTAACACACAAAAATTTCAAAACTAAAATATATTTTACAATGTTAAATTCCTCCATGTTTTATGTGCAACATATACATAGGAGTATATTAAATAATTTTAAACTATAGGATGTAAGGCAAGTGTCCAGGAAGAGTTTTTGTTAGTGAAAAACAGAACTCGTTGGTTCCGAATACAAACCGTGTGTCACGAAGGTCGGTCACCCTTATGACCGTCATCAACCAAAAGTTTTGATAACTTCATAAGATAAAGAAACTAAAATTACTTGTAAAAGAAACAATATTATGAAAACATTTCTTATAATGAAACTATGACATTTCTGTTGGATTCGCTACTAAATAGAGAGGAAGAAACGCTGTAGCCGAAGTAGAATTAGTTTCACCATGTATCTTGTGTAACACGAGTCTCTTCTCCACACCGTTAGCAAAACTAGACAGATTATAGGAGACAGAAATGATATTCATTAGATAAAATGACAAATTGTATGTGTCGCGTTTTACCTTTCGCTATTAGATTAGTTTCAGTCCCTGCAGCCTAGAGTTGTGCACAAATCTCTTGTCATTGTGGCATTGTGGAACAGACTAGTAAGTCTTGTAATAAATTATTATTTGAGAAACAAACATCAGCTATTATTAAATTAATTTGTAAAAGGTTTATAAATTACCTCAGATTTCACAGCTACAAATATTCTTAGTTAAGAAATAATTAAAGGAAATAATAAATGATGCTGTTAATATATAATGTTAATATATAAACTTCTTTGTATGTAATAATCAAATATTACTTCATCCTTTCGTAAATATATTATATTCTAGGGTCTACTTTATCTAGAGTATACCAACTTAGAATAACCTGATTATGTACATTGTACGTGATAAAGAATATACTATTACGACATTACAGAACAATCTACGAGTTTCTCGAATGTTCCAGTGGAATCCGGCTGTAACGTGTGTGCGTACGTGATTCTCAATGCGTTAGCTAGACTGTGCCAGAAGTCGCGCGACCGCGCGCACTGTGTGCACGGTCACAACCAATTACGTTCTGGTGTTTTCTACTAGCATTTTTTATGCGTAGTATGGATGTTTCTGGATTTTCGTCGGGGTATAAATGCAAGTACTCAGCGACGCTCAGTTTGAGTTTGAGTTGCGATTTATTGGAGTGTGGTCCGTAGTATTGTGGTAAAGTGTTATGTGTTTTATAATTGTTCGGGACAATTGTAATACAATTGTGTTTTATATTAGTAGACATTTTTATTGCGTGTCAACAATTGTTATTTGATTTGTTGTAAGAGACTATCTTGTTGATTACAAACTGTTTAATGCGATAATTGAAGCTGGTGATTAGTGACGTAATTGGTGTCTTGTATTTTGTTTTCTACTGTACCATACGACGATCAGTTAGACCGTCGTAACAACACTTTATTATATTTTATATTTCTTAGATTTATATAGCTAAGTATACTTGGGCTCCACGTTAGTCGATTTATCATTTGTGACTGTTCAAATGATTCACTATGTCTGTTGAAATAAATGTTATTACAGTTATTCTTGGTGTCACTAATTGAAGATGATTCATTACGGTTTGAACACTTAATGGAATATACAAGAAACAAAGTTTTACTGTATGGGCAGAATAAAGCAATGTTTCACAAGTTTCCGTAAAACAGTTTTGAGATTAGAATCCGTAAAATCTGCCACAGCGGAAATCCAGAAGTAATTATAACAACAAACACAATAGCACATTATAAATGAGCTGCCTTGACTATTGTAGCCTACTACTTAGTAACAACAGCAGTAAACAAGTCGGATTAATAAAC
Organism: Magicicada septendecula; assembly: GCA_034769895.1. Lineage (NCBI taxonomy): Eukaryota > Metazoa > Arthropoda > Insecta > Hemiptera > Cicadidae > Magicicada > Magicicada septendecula. The sequence continues at coordinate 202,930,747 of CM068367.1, forward strand.
AAACAAATAACATTATACTTACGTGATAAAATAATGCATAAAATGTTAAAATTCATAAATGATACTGTAAATTATGTTATTCTGAATATCACTACAAAACGACAAAAATGATTCAACTTTCAAGGCATATTGTAACATTACATTTGGAACAACTTAATATCGTACCAGATTTAATGAAGACCATGGATAAGAAACTAAACAAGAAGAAAAATATCTTTCAAAATGATAGTGAAGGGGAACAAATAACTATTTTAGACTGACTAGTACTACAACTGACCGTACCCAAATTAATGACTAAGCAAAGTGATGCAAAATACCCGATTATGACATGACTTCAAATAATGACAAAATAATACTTATAAAGACAGACAGCTTATGTACCAATACTATAAGGAAACAAATGGTTTTATCAAATGTATCATAATATAAAGATAATCAAAATACAAATTGAGGGATAATAGGCCCAAACATACAATACTATGTAAAAAGAAATATTAGTAAGTTATTAATTTGAATGATATAATGAAATAATATAACAAACTTTATTATAGATACATGAAACATACAACTAATAGTAATGAATAGTGGACATAAGGTTGTCCAGAGAATAACAAATAATAACTTATTCACATTAATATTTTATAACAGGAGTGAAGTGATGGAGGAAAAGTTAGCAATAATTAATCAAACAGAACAGACTGTACAGATTAATTAGTTCTTTTAATGACAAGAAAAATGTAAACCCAAACACAAAAACAATGAATGTGACAAATAGAAATACAATACAATATATTGTAGTATTAAAGGTAGAATTAAAAGTGAACCAGTGGAAATTATTTATATAATGGAAAAAACAAATCTTAATAATCCTATATAAATAAGATTATTAATCTTATAAGACTATAAAACTGATTAGAGATAAGATCAAAGAATTCCAGTGCAAGCTATTTTATTATGTTAAATAGACTTCAAGTGTCAATGTGTAAATTCATGAACTAAGTGAATTAGTGCCTTTATACAAGTTTAAAGTTTTGTATTGAATACAGAAATAATATTTGGTAGAATATTATTATGAAAACAGAGTATAAAAATGTTTCTAAGTGAGGGCCACTCTTTATCTAATAACATTTATTAAAATGAAAATAAGAGCAGGCAATAAATCAGTGAAGTGACAAAGGGTACATCCCCAAAATAAAATAAAAACAGCCAAGACTGCATAAATTTAATTTTAAGAAATACTTTAAATAATGAAGGGACAGATGTGTTGTCTATATTAAGGTCAATGAACTCTATACTTAAATGTTGGAAATAGAGTATTGTGTTTTTTGTTATTCTTAAATATTTATTATGGTTAATAATATCAATCAAGGCTAAATGCCTGAGATGGAATACAATTCTTTTATTATAAGATATTCATTATATGTTTACTAGTATTAATCAAGACTGAAATGTCTGAGTTAGAGTGCAACTCTTTTGTTTTCAAATATTTGTTATATATTAATAGTAAGGATTAATTAGTTATCAAAGCAAAATGGATTGAAAGGAGATGTTCTTACTATGTGTTAAACAGTTGGTTAGGTTTAATGAAAGTTAACTTATTTATTCAATGTCCATAAGAGTCATAGCCATGTGGGCATGACACTAAATTGATTTGATTATATATTGTTTTGTTATTGTTCATGTAATGATGTTATCAGAATAGCCAGTAAAACAACGAACCATTCTAAATTAATGAGAAATAGCAAAAATAACAAAGCAGACAATAGTTCTATAAGGGTGATAACATTTTTTGAACAAATAAATGGAGTAGCAAATGTTTTGTGGATGGCAAACTGTATGAAGCCATGTAAAACCAACTTTTGTAAATTTTAGATAATACTGTTAGAATTTTGTAAAACAAATGTTGACGGATGAATAGATTTATAGTTAATAGTATACACAACAAATCTAGAAGCAAAATAATCCGTTTTAAGTTATTTAAGAAAAATTCAAATAGCAAAAATGTAACATCTGTATTTCTTAAGTAAAAGTAGGCATGTTTAGTGTCTAAATGTCACAAATGTAAAGACCATAATAATGATGCTAATAGTTTTAAATTCCCAATCAGTACAGAAAAGTTATACTAATTTAAAAGTTTTGAACAAATTCAGACATTTAAATAACGAATTTGTATGACAATGTATATCTGAATCAACCAACCAGATATCAAGTTTTACCTTAGCAACCAAAAATTTCAGATAAATAAAATAGGACTTCTTTAACAACGGTCATAGAGTACAGACGCGTTAGTAAAACGTCTTATATAATTAAACTATAAACTGTGAAAACACGTTCCAGACTTATTACAACAAATCGATGTACATAATACGAACTATTACAACCAAGAGAGGAACATCCAGCATTTGAAATAGAAGAACTGAGATCGAAGGGAGAAGAACCGAAGCAGACGTGGACCCTATCTTCGTCCTAGAACCATTTAAAGAAGAGGATCTGGTGACTTTGAACATTTTATTATATTATGTGTCAACACCAACATTTGTATACACGACTTTCTAAGAATTAATCAAACTAAAACTACAGACACTATATCACACCAACACTAAGAACACTCACAAATAACACGAATTGAACTTTACACCTTTTTGAACACCATAAGAACCTTTAATGATAAATAATAAGCACATAAACTGGTCATAACCTATAATAACAAGCAACCACTACTCGACTGCCTGCGTGCACTTTACACTCTAAAACTTTGTAATATCCTTGAACTGTGAAATTTGTATTTTGATTTATAGAATAGTATTATTTGTTTAAACGTAATCCCCCAACCAGATACGCCCTGAGATAATTCATTTTAATAGAAATAATAACCAATGCATTATTTTGGACTAGCTGACTACTGAATAAGATTTGCAACTACTGTACCAACTGGTAAAAAAGACGCATAATTTTGCCACAATTGTGATTACCATAAAAAGAAACGAGAAAGAATTAACCAATGCTTCACTGAATAAATAGTTTCTATAAAGATATATGTTTGGTGTTATATTTGCGTCATTATTATTGCTGTTTCATTTAAAAAATAAGTTCACAGAGCACAGCGGACACAACAACGGTTGGCAACTATGGGTGACGTCATTGAAACTGCACGTATAGTGGGAGCGAGCGGCAGAATACAATATCATTCGCCGTTCAACATATCATATTAATAGTAACAGATTGACAACAACAACGGTGTGGTTGAATAATTTTAATACACGTATATTGAATTTGCTAAAATTGCTGCATGCTAGTCGGAGGAGCATAAGAGCTCGTATATCATCACAAATTGTCATATTGTTTACTCGCGAGACCTCATCTCATTTATTCATTACGGTTACAAGTCGACGACTCCAGTGTGAGGCGAAAGTAGTAGTCTCATTTATAAAATTCGTAACAATATTTAGGGTTAAGGTGAGATAGAATACTCAACCACAGAACTATTCGTGTACTTTATCTCATCTTAAACGTTTGTAAACAACAATTACTTAATAAAATGAATCTAACAATATTTTTAATGCAATAACCCTGAATAAACAGATAGCTACGATATTTTTTGTTTTTTAATTGCTTACTTAGTGTTTTATTTGTAAACTCAAACGTAAGTATACTGATAAATAACAAAAATCATCATTATTTAAATGTATATTTTACAGGCAGTCGTTAGAAAAATATTTTGCTCTTAACATAATGTAATAAATGAACAAACTGACTCTATAGGAAATACTGCATTGAAGGTTATTGAAATGGTGCATGAATAGCAATACCATCTATAGATGTTGCTAAAAGTAACATTAATAATATGTCACTAAGGTTGTATACACTTCCACCTAAGTGAGTGTCAAAGAGTAAATAATTTATGATATGTCTCGGTGAATAACGTTTTTTCAACTCAGAATACCTAAATAATGCTGTCTCCTTTCGCACTATATTCAGGAAGAGAATAACTCCAGCCTCTAGTCTGAACCGAGTTTGTATTTTTATTTATTTGACAAATAAAGCATAGTTTTTTTTTTGTATTTTTAAGCCTTGAGTATTGAGGAAAGTATTGAGTGAGAGCAGCGACTCAATAACAATTGGTGTATTTGTCTTTATCATGCTAAAGTGAGTTAATGTTGTGCAAAAAGAGAATTATCGGGTTAAATGTATTTCGAAAAAAGCACTTGGCAAAATTATATTTAACTTCCAGAACGCGGGACGTCAATTTAAAATATGATAAAATTAAGGAGTGGGGAAAAGGTGATACGTGTGGGGTCCCAAAGTGTTCCTTGTGTGAACAATAGGCTAATAGAACAATATTCTTGCTGCTATCGTTTATTCTTTTATTAGAAGTTATGTGTTTGTGAACCCCGCATGTACTATGAAGCGTGAATTGTGAATTGTTAGTTTGTAATGGCTCCGTACTAGAACTGTTTCTTACATCAATGACTATGGGCAGAAGTGTCAGGTATAGAGGAGGTTGTAAATATCCTTCTTCGGTTTATTTTTATTACACTCTAATTGCTTACTCGAGAAATTCTTTCTGGCCCCACACGTGTCACTTTTACCCTTAGGAGTGTATTTATGAAAACATTATACTCTAAGATAAACGTACGTTGTTAATTTTATTTAAGTTCTAAGTAACAAATTAAAGCAACATTATAATTATATACAGTATATACGTATCTATAATAATGTTTTTTATAATATTTTAAAAATTGTTAATATCTTAAGAATATGAACAATGGATCGCTCTCTCAATGAAGTTTCATACTATCATATAAAAGCAAACGAACATTCAGTAAAAGTGTATTGAAACGCCCCCTTATACCCAGAATATTTTTTACCCCCTTTTCTAATCACAAAAAAAAATTAGTTTTTTTTCTTATATTTAAGACTAGGCATGTGGCCTAGATTGGAAATAAAATGTTCTGAGCCATAGTGACGGGTCTTGCAAGAAAACAACTGATCAACAGTAACAAGATTTTATTGAAGTTTTTTTTTTTTCTTTGAACAATTTGTTTCACAATCATTTTGTCTAAGTTTTCTTAAACTTGACTTCCGTTCAGCACTCTCTTTAAACTCACATGATGGTTTAATTACAGAAAATATGTCAAAGTATTTTCCACAAATTTAATAATGGCATGCCAACCTACTGAATTTATTATTATTATTATTATTATTATTATTATTATTATTATTATTATTATTATTATTATTATAAACTTTTAATTCCTATATTTTACAACAGTTTGTATTGCATGAGTAATGCAGGAACCATTTATGAACACATGATAATTATAAGTGTCTGGAGCAGACAATCCATGATAATTAGATAATACAATAATAATTGATAATTAATAAATAATGATTAATAATTAAATTCAAAGAGCAATTACTCAAGTGTGCAGCAGTACTTTCATCTACCTGTTCCCCATCACTAGGATTAATCACATCAACTGAAAACCGTAATCACAGTAACCGAGGTATAAGAATGTTACCTAAATATAAAAAAAGGTAGAAAATAGAAGTTAAATAAAGAAAAATTAGAAGGAGTCGCCTTTTAAGTTAAGTGTTAAGTTAACTTAAATTAAGTTAGGTGTTAAATTAGTTAAGTATAGGAATCTTACTGTTTAATAATAAAATGAGTAGTTAAACAGAACCAACAAAATAACCAAATGAGAGAAATTTAAATTTAGAAAAAATCAGAAAACAAATAGAAACGTGCAGGATCACCGGTCATATGGCAGGCAGATGCAAGCACTCTCCGAGTATTACATTTTCTTAAGTTCTGAATATTCTCAAAAAGAGTTTTAAACTGTTTTGTCTTTCACATGAATAGAATTAAATATTTAAATAATAGAAAGGTAACCCATGACTCTATGCAAATCAACACACAAATACTTATAAGTTACTTATAACCCAGTCAGTAATGTCCACACTTTAACATGTCTTCAAAAAACATGTTCAGTAATGTAAAACATGAGTCTAATGTCTAGGCATAGATTTTAGCTTGTGTGTTGCCCGATAACCTGCGGAGCACTTCGAGTGTGAAGTTTATTAAATAATGGAAATTTCCCACCTGATCTTTCGGAGGGCACTAAAGACGTTCCTGCATTTTCGTGGTGTGTGCAAGACGATGACGGATGGCGTGATGGCCTTGGGGTGTCATACGCAGGCTCTGCGGATGGGCGAAGATGTAGCGTGCCCATCACCGGGACCCACCCCAACCACCCCATACCACCCCAACATTCCTTCGTCCAAGCACTCAAATCACACACGTTACTATAACTTTAATACTGCAATAGCGGTCAGTAACTCCAGTCAAAATCACCCTTTGAGCTTTTAATTTGAATTCTAAATTCCCCATGTTACACGGAATCATACATATTAAGCTTAAGCAATTTTCTGGGTTACCTTGCATGTTTAAGTTTACACAAATATTGACTGACGAGCACGTGGTCTCTGCTAAAACATTTATAAATATTTCAAAAAATAATCAGACTTCATAGAACCACAATTATAAATTCATATTTGCTCTAATTCTTAAGTGTTTTTAAATTCTGAACGGTCTACCACATTATTTCTTTATCCTGAGAGTACAATAATTTTACCACGTGCTTGCATATTTACTGGCACAAGCATGGACCGCCTGAGTCACACACACAACGATCGTTACATTTCACACACACAAACCCCCAATTAAATTAATATTACATATAGACTCGCAATACTGGCTCACCTGAAGCTCTTTATGAAAATTTATCTATGCATAGTGGTGTCACAATCTACGCCGTCACAAACCAGCCGCGCCCAGGTTGAACGAGAAAAGAGAACGGCGCACGGCTCGGCGTTAACTTATAGAAACTCAGACGTTACTGACTAAATTTCATTGACAAGCGAAAACCACAGCCTGCCCAATGACGTCACCACTCAAGGTTGCAGCGAACAACTAGCATCTCGATATCAACGCGGGTATCGTAACAATCAGCGATAGTGCGCCGAACGCACAGAAAATAAAATTAAAGTGTCCGTGGTTTTTACTTTTCAATATAACCGCGGCACAGTATTATGTAGATCAGACTGATATATGAAAGGCTTCTTTGGACGTGTGTCACATTTTTTGTACGCCTGCCATATTATTACTGTCCTTTAATAGCGTTTGTTCTATCGAGACATTCCACACATTCTAAATTGTGATAAAAATCTGTTCTTTTTTTAGCATTTTAAGTAACAAACACACATCATACACCACGTTATTTTATTATACCATAGAATCGTTGAAGTATGTTTGGCAACAATGTTTGTATGAAGGTGTGTTTGGCACATTCACAGTAAATTTATTCTACAATGTAAACATATTTTAATAAAATTTATAATTAATTTTTAATGAAATATCTTGTCGCTTACAAACACGGTTGGCTTTAAATAGAAAACGTGTTCGTAAGTGTTAAATACCAATGTATGTAGTATGGAAATTTCATTCAATTACTTAAATAATAGTGGTCCCTGTCTATTGAAATTGTAGCTCCAAATTTGTGAGTTTCCGTGCTATCTTGCATCAAAAGTAAACACCGCCTTCCATTTATCAACATGTTATCAATATAATTTACCTAAAATTAACAACATTTTGTCTCAGTCAACATTATCTTACCTACCTCCGTAACTCTGAGAACAGTTTGGAATCGGCTTGTAAACATCTCAGTTATTGCAGAACGCAATACACCTATTTGTAATGTGATTGCAACTCCTTCCCATCAGTACTGGCTCTTAAGAATAACAGATTGTTATTGAATTGCTTCAACCTTTTTGTTAAGACATTCTGTTAGTCTGAAAGCTAACGTGATATCTTCTGATTATGAGCAGTTATCAAATGTGGACGTGTATTAGTTGTTAATAATACAAGACGTTTCTACTCTAGCTGCACAAGTGATTTTCTTTAATTGTGCCGTTTTCGTCTTTAAAGACTAACAACGTGGTTATAAATATTTTCCGTAAGTAAAGGCAAAACATTTGGGGCACTTAAAGAGTACGGCTCGATAGCATGTCATTTTTAGCATCACAGTTATGCAGCATTACCGTGAAGATAAGCGGACGGCTGAGGGATGCAGACGGGGTCAACATTTTTTGCGTTTAGGGAATAAGCATCGGACTCTACCTATCCTCACGTGAAAGACTGAACCGGAGAAGAGTTTATCCTGTTAAAAGGGCGAGTCTAACAATGCATCAGAGCAAAATTTGTTTAAATTGGGCCTATTAAATATTATCCTAAATCAAAGAGCTTTTAATACTTCTGGTCCTATTTTCTCAACGTACGCGTATATGCAGACATGCTCAAATGTTTGCGTTTATGTGTATATGTAAGCGCGCGCAAGTCTATGTGAATGAGTTTTGAAAACAACTATTCACGTAAAGAGGAATCTCATTAACAAAAATTATTTTTAAATATTTTAGGCAACGTACTGATATAATATTTGTTTACAATATTTTAAATATTTCAGTATAGTAGTTCAGCTTATTTTGAAAACAAACTCGCCTTTTATTAAGAAGTAAAACTACGCAAGAACATAATACTGTAGAATAAAGTATATAAAACAACATATACAACTAAGTTTTAAAAATATTTAGTTTGTTTATTTTAATAATGTCTTTTGAATTAATGCACTTTAATCAAAACACCTCGACATAAATAAAAATACTGACTGTATGTAAAATACTGATTTCACATATGCAAGGCTACGTGCTTTTTTCTCTTCTGTGACCCGGAAGAACAATAGGCAAGTACCTTCAGCAGTGAATGAAAAATATCAGACAATAAACAAGAGCGTTTCAAAGCTGTAATCACTGAACTGTAAGTAAATTTAATGTACCAGCATGTCACTAAAGTAATTTTAAACTTACAAATAACATTGAGGTTTTTTATATATTACGTTACTAACATAAAGTACAACTATTCAAATATTCAAAATTATTTAAATTGCTATTGTTAAGGTAGGATTTTAAATCAAAACATATTCGTAACATGTAACAATGGTAAAAATAGTATAGAAAATAACGTAATACATCATGATATAACATTTGAACAAATACACATATTTGAAGTCTACATATTAAATTAAAAATTGCTTACCAAATTTACTCTATATTGAACATTTAATAATATTAAAAGTTTAATTACAAACAGATACTAATACGCATTGGTATTTAATGCATCTAGTATTAACATTTTTCGTGTGTTGTAAGATTCATATTTCTTTAAACACCTGTTAATTTCCAAATATATCTATCAATTTATACAATGTATTTCTAGATGTTTTAAATTTACGTGTCACGCGTGTTTCTGAATATTGGATAAAATCAAACAGTGTTCTGTGATTGAACTGTTTGATGAAAAAAATCTAGCGCAAATGAAAATTTAAACGAAATTGTAAGTGTGTTAGGAGAGGTTGTGCATCACAAAAAATTTTAATTTTACCGGTAAACTGTAGCTGTCGCTCTACGAACTTTTCAACTGACCCTCGTAATTGCTTATAAAATAGAAACTTCTCTTAACGTTAGAATTGCTTACTTCAAAATTCATGAGTACTGACAAATTATAAATATTATATAATATGTAAACGTGTTTAAATTGTTCACAATTAGTCTTATATGTTACACAGTAGTAAGGCTCGTAAATTAAAATTATGAACTGCTCATTAAAAAAATGAGGAGTAGATATAGATGTCAACAACGAGAAAGAAGTAAATAAAAATGTAGTTGAAAGTGATATTGTTAAAATTTTGTCGACCTTGACAAAGACCAAGAAAACGGCCTTTTCCTTATAAAAATAAAATTTAGAAATATTACATTACAAGAACGGCATCCCTTAAAAATTCTTTAAAACTACAAAACATATTATAACGTTAACGCCGTTTATTAGCAACATTACTTACGCTATAAAATTATGACGGGTGTAATCATAATAATAATAACACAACATGAAATTGTTTAGAACCATTTAAAAATTTATTAATTAAAATTTTTCAATTTTTTTTTGCGATTTAAGCTATCATTATTATTCGCATGTGTGTAGCAGTAGTACACATCTTGTTATTAACATATAAGTAGTACCTCGTATTACTCATAGAACATAATATACACACTTATACTACAATAAACATTTGTTATTATATAATACTGCTCTCGACTTGCTCATTTCTTTGATAACTATTAAATTATCTGATCTCGTTTTAATAATCTATTTTCTTTTTTATTGCATATGCATTTCTTTATTTTTAAAAAATTTACTATTTACTTTCAGATTAATTTAAATATCATTGTATTTATTCAAAATTATACTTTCATACGTTTAAACATTACTCTAAACTACTATACAAATAAACATTAACATTTTCAAAAATTTTTAATTAATCCCACTTTGAATTATATTGTCTTTCTTTTTACATGGTTAATTATCTTTACTCGAGTCTTTTTGTTTTTACAACTACATGGTTTTGTTTCACCTTAGTTGTAGCGGTAATACTCAGCGTATACTCTTCGGTCCTAGGTCCTCGATCCTGGATGCTCCTCTGTAGTCGTGCAGTCCTGGAGTCCTTGATCCTCGTCCTTCAGATCCTTTCCGTAGTCCGTTGCCTCGTTCCGTACGCTGGACTCCATTCCATGTATTTGGCTGCTCTCTCGTCTTCCGTCGTAGCCTCTGGCTGCAGGTGCTCTCACGAAAGTGATGAGTAGTCGGGTAGAGCCTCCAGCTGCCGCTGTGGTTGATCGACAAAGAGTTGTTGTCGTTGGGCAGAGCCTCCGGCTGCCACAGTAGTTGAACGAGAAAAAGAAATAAGTTGGTGTGTCTCGAGTATTTATACCCTAGAGCGCAAAACTCATGTTTCGACAATCCTCTGCAGGTATCAATCTGTCGTTGGCGTCCCTTTCTAAACACGATTATTTTTACACTTATTTCGCTTGTCTTCGCAACATGCGAAGTATTTTACAAATTACCCGATATTCATCTGTCGGTAATTTTTATGTGTTCACTGTGTATAAACCGTTTTTTCCTATCTTAATTAATATAAGTTTGATTTATATTTATTTTCACTACAGTATATTCACACTTTTTATCATTTTCGCACCATTTTTTGTACACACTTGCGTCTTTATATTATACACACTGTGGCGTATTTGGTTTTGTGATTTTGTGCACACACTCTTTACAATTTAAATAATTCATATAATTAATAGCGTTTCTTTAGGGCTGACGCTTTCCAGGAATCAACTGGTCTCACACACACACGTAAAATACACGTGTACACACAGACACAGCTGAGTGACGTGATCAACCTGTCCAAGCATGCAATTTGGTTGTTCCCTTTACAGTTCAGATTGAAAGCTGAATTATTATTACTAACAATATGGATTATTTATTTAATTATATTAATTATATTAACTATCTTAATTAATTGTGCAATGCACAGTACCCTTTACATTTCTACTGTTGCAATATGTAAGTGTTGAAATGATTCATTTCGTTTGTAAGTTAGTCTGTTGCAGTCTACGGATCAGTGAAATAAAAGTCCTTAATTAAGTTTTAATGCAGATGAATGTAGTTTCTTACTTTCTTGGAAAGATAACTTAGAAATGCAAGTAGAATAGGCGCATTGTGTAAGCTTTGTGAAATGCGTATTATTGTTCTGTTAATAAAGGTATCGATACTTTTTTGTAAAATAACTTTACTATGTATTAATAATAGTTGCACATAAATTATTGTAACATAAACATTTATATATTATGTGTCCATAAAAATGATATATTATACCATGTATAATTTTTGTTTAAATTTATATCTTTTTTACGAATCAATTTTTTAAATGTACACCTTTTATTTATCTAAGTATATTTACAAACAAACAAAAATTTTAACATTTTAATACAAGTGGGACGCTTTAAACTATTACAGACATTACATTTTTTGACAATTTTTGGTAAAACCTTTTTGAGTGGGATAAGAAAGATGTTTGATAAAATAAATGTTCTATTCAAGGCAAATTTTGTAATAATTGCAAAATGTTCATTATCATGTGTAACTATGAATATATATACATTTCTATAATATTGCTAACTTAGATGGTTCATTTGTTAAAATGAAATGCCGACTATAAAACACATGCAGCGTTACAAAGACTGCGGTTGCCCGACGTTAGGGTGTTGTAATTAGTCTTCAGCCCGCAACCCCTCAAGAAATGTCAACTCCAGGCACTGCCCAGTCGAAAATTAAACACACATGTTACATTTTGTACGTCCAATCTGATTGTGGTTTAATTTTATATTACGTACAAGTATAACTAAATAACAGCGTAAAATTTTTCATGATTATTTAGAATATCATGAATAACAGAGATTTTTTAAAAGCGTAAAATAATTGTCCAAATATCCTTAAAATTTATGTAAAGGAAACTGCAGAAATTTGTGTCCAAGTAATCAAATGAGTAATAATATTATTGCACTTACTACAATATAAAATGTAAAATGTTCATGATCAGGTATGAGAAGCATTAACGCACGTTGTACGTTAGTACGTAGTAGCCAAGTTAACTACTGTGTTTATAACCATATACAAGGCAAGACAGAAGAGATAACTTTAATTCTCCTTTTTTCTTAAGTTTCATGTACCAATGTAGCATCGGCTGCCTTCCTATAATAGTAGTGCCTGCTAGTTAATTAATTCTTACGCCATAATAAAATGCCGTTTAATAAACGTCATCTGCAAAACGTTTAAAAAAGGTTTAAATCATATCTTTGTGTATTTGTTACAGATCCGATGGCTGGCAACAAGTTGTATGAAAAGAACTTCTGATTTCTAAGGCCATTAGCTGAATACTGAGTATGGGATGAGGAAAGAAACATTGAAATCAAAGAAGAAATATTAAACCGAAAGAGTTAAGAGCAAGGCAGAAAACTAGAGGAATAGAGAAGAACATAGCTTAAATATATTTTTCAAAACCTAATAACTAAATTATTATATACTGAGAATCGACAAAGAATAAGAATTATAGACCGCTTTAGAAAGTAGTGCATAAATCAGTTCCACTCTGCTTAAAAGCAAAACAGGCGAAATTACCAAGTAGAAGCTGGAGATGATGTAGAAAAATATAGAAAATAAGTATAAAGTAAATAAAATATTGCTTGTATACATAGGTTTTAATTCACTTAAAATGTATTCCTTTTTTGCTTCCTTAGATCTTACAACCCCTATGATAAGAAAACTCATATGTATATTTTTTACATCCAATACTTCCCATATTACAGTCTACACTAATCCCATTTTTGCTTACTAGATTTGCTTAATAATATTTAAAATAAGATTTTAAAGTAAAATTTACGTTAGAAGTGTTAGGTGTTATTAAATTAACATGACAGAAGTAATGATTTGTTTCTGTACTGTCATACTTATCGTCATGGCATTAATACTTATTTCCTATTGCTGAGTAAAACCAATACGAGTCACGTGATTTCTTTTGATACCATAAATATCAAAATATTAATCGTAATATTTACTATACATAAAATTTTGATCCACTCATATAACAAAAAATCCCTTGTGTTGAAAGTGACGGAACAAATTTAATAATTTCATTTATACATATACGACAAAGTGCCTGATTACGATTAGACGCCTGAAAGTGCCATAAACAGACTATAACACTAACATAATATATATACTAACAGACTCGATGCTAAATTAAACTAGCCACTAAGAGAGTGGTTAACTTTGATTAACTATCAGAAGCTTAGGTATAATTAAAAAAGTTTAGTGCGCATTTCAATTTAGTACGTTCATTAATGCTGTATATGAATATTTGACATCAGAAAATTTACTAATAATTTTTCTGACCAGTAGTACGTGCAATAACGTTACACAATGTTGTGTATCAACACTGATATCCGTGGTATCCGACTGCAATTTAGTAACTTTTAACGACTCTGATTTCTTCACTTTTCATATGGTCAGGTGAACGGTTAATTGTCATACGCAACAGTGATAAAATTGCATACACAACGCCTGCACGTGACAAATTAACACGTAACAGCACACATGATAGCGTATTTGGACAGTAAAATTCGTAGGGAATATTATCCGGGGTACGGTTTAATACATATCAACATGTTTTAGAAGTATGCAATTTTCTAACTTCTATTACAAACAACCATCTTAATACAATAAAGTAACACTCTGAATTTGTAAATAAAAAAATGTGTTGTAAGTGATATTAAAATTATTGTAATTAATACCGATTTAAAATTTATGACGAGTCCTGTTTATTTTTTGTTGTTAATTTTAAAATCAGGGAATTTTTATTACGATTTATGTTTTATATTTTTAGCTACTTAATTTTTAGCTACGTACATCGTAGTCAATGTAACACTGAGCGAATACTGTTCTTTTGAATGTTACAAGTGACTCGGTTAAAAATCTTTACATCATTAATGATGGTTTTATAACTGATTGTCATTTTATCTAACCTTCCGAGTTCACAGTAATGTTAAAGTTAACAAGTGGAATCAGAATATTTAGAGAATTAGGACCTAAAGCGTTAAAAATCATAGTAAAGATTGGCCAGAAAATAATGTTTTTTATCTCTATACGGATAACAAAAACAGTAAAATGGATGGCAGCGAAAGTTCTACGTCACTTAGGTGGAGCAAGAAGAAAACAGATAACGGGAAGCAGACAAGCAAAAAAGAGAAAACGGTACTCAGCCCAAAGATATAAAGAAAAAACTGCCAAGTTCCTATAAATTTTATAACGTTCATAAAATGTTTAGATAAAAATAGTCAGCTCCCAGCTAAAGGTTATTATGAAACAGCATCATATATTGCGACGTATAATTAAGTAATAGTAGTATTAATTAGTAGCATTATTATATGTAAAATATATAAGAGCAGACAATTTTCGAAATGTTACAATAAGTAGTGTAAGTAATTCACACAGTGTTATCTAAACTGCATGCGTTTGATCATCATTATTAATATTTTCTCACTTGCTCACAGATGTTAACAAATTTTCCGTTCTTCATAGGCACTAGCAGTTATTTTCACGATTATGACTCACTTGGTAAGTAATAAAAACCGGTAATAAATATAACTGTTATATTCATTTGAAAGTATATTCAAATTGCATAACTAAACTACCATGGAAGTGCAAACATGTAAATCTATAAGAAAAACATCGGCAAATACTTCATTCGCTAACAACAACAAAATCACTCGACCAAATACAATCAAACAGTCTATCTAAGTTGATTAGGTACAATTGTATTAAAACTTAGATCCAGGGAAACAATAACCAATAATTTTATGCATGAGGTAACTTTCCTTATTAAAAAAATAATTTTTGCTTTTTGTAATAGCCACCTAATAATAAAAACTTTATTCAAACATGAGTGTTAGGTTTTGTATTACAAATTTTATTTAAAATTCTACAACTCTTGTTACGTATATACTTTGAGAATTATTTAACATGTCCTCTAAGTATGATTATTTATTGCTGTAACCATGTTAAGTAGGCAGGTAAACCGAAAAATTTTAAAGAAACGTCGTATAGGAAGTACAGAGAACACATAAATGTTTCATTGAAGAACAATTATAAGAAGAGCGCTGTAGATAAAATTATTTATCTTACAGGTTTTTTATAATTGCTATCGTGAAAGGACACATGTACAATATACATTTTTTATACTTTTAATTAGACGCTTATGCATAAAGGTCTTTAAAATAAAGTACTGAAGGTAGAAAATTGAAACGTTAATTACTCAATTCAATAATGATACATATTGGTACAAGAGAGAAAGCATACGGCAAAACACGAAGAAAAAGTCATGAAAGTAGTTACATTATAATGCACTTGTTTTAGAATTATGATTTGGTAAGGGGATGAACTAAACTTAGAAGAACTGATAGATTCTGAGTAGTTTATAAAAATTAAATTTTGGCATTTTGCCTTTTACACTTTTTATGTATATGTCCATATCGCAGTCACCCTAAAACAGTAGTTGTGTTTCCATTCATGTACGCAAGTACATAGTGTTATGAAAGAAACATCTATTTTAATCAATAATATTTATAAATCAATAACATTTAAATAAAGATACGCACTTGGTATCTCACTGCCTTTACTTCTTTCTGTACAAAATTAGTTGTAATTTCTGTAAAACGTAATTTAAAATGTGCTTCAAATTCATGATTTGAATTTATTTACAGTTAAGACAGTATCAGACAATATTGCTAAACTAACAACAGCGATCAATTTTATGTTATTTTCAGCACCTAATTTTTCCAGTATGTGTCACGAAAAATAAGGCAGTAGTTAAAATTATAAACCAGTATTGCAAAAGCCAAGAAATTACTTATGCTTTAAGACGTACAACTGAGTTAAATAAAACTGCCCTTGTCAAATAAATACTTTATTAGGTTGCTCGGGCACGCGACCTCTAAAGAGAATACATAATGAGATAATGAGAATTTATAATTTTTTGAAAAGTTTTGAGTGTATGTAATGAACGTAGAGCTAACAGGCTGGAAGGCTTGTACTTTAAAGACTTGCTTTGAAATTTACCCTGTTGGCGGTTTATTTATAAGGCCATATTTAGGATTGTTATCATTATCATTATTATCATTTATCATGAGCATTAATTTCTTATCATTTATTTCTCTGTTTATTTATTCAACGTAATGACTTTAATGTTTATTTATTTGTATACTTAAATATATATTTACAATTAAATCTTCGTCTTTTATTGACCACAAAAATAGATAAGATGGTAAAATAAGGAACGCTGACTATTGAGTCTTGCGGTACACAAGAAGGTTGGTATGCACGCATATTAGTACACAAGGAAGTTACCCCAAGAATATGCTAAGTTTTCGGGACTGGAACCGTTCCATGATGACGCAATATATACTGGTCTCCAAATACCCACATGTAATTACAAAACTATGAAGCACTTTAGTCATGACCTAAATGAAATATATTGTAACGTTACGTGTGTCTACGTTAAGCCGCACTGTTGGGTTCACCAATTTGGTAACGTTCCTCTTACAAAATAATAATAATATTAAAAAATTTAAAAAAAAATTTGTTTTCTGAAAAATATTTGTGTTTTCGTGTTTTTTACTATAGGTATTTAATAAATAATTTTTGTATTTGTATTATGTAAAATTTTTAATTCTTTGATGGTTGTTTAAGTTGTTGTATCACTTTTTGGGATAACTCCTGCGTTAATATAGTTATCTCCAATACTAGTCGATAGACGGTTCTTCTACTTCTTTCAGTTCTACTTATTTCTTGGTAAATACGGACTTTCGGATAGTCCGTGATCTTGAATTTCTTTAATTTTAATTACATTTATTAAATTGATAAATAAATTTCAACCAATTTGCAGAATTATAGGATTTATTAACAATTATCTGAAAGATCGATGGTTAATCGATTATTAACAATAGTATCGACTCGTTTCTCAGGGCCGGTCGATAAATAATTTACAAGAATATTGTATATAAAATATTTGGTTCTTTTAACGGTTATTTTATAAATAGCCAGAGAAGGGTAGGGCCATGGAAGTATAACACTTACAGTTAAAAGTCTTAAAATTAAAAATTACAAGGTTATTAAATAATATTGAATGTTTATATATTATAAAATTCGAACAGTGATGACTCGATGTTCATTTGGTCAAACTCGCATAGGATGCTGGGAAGACAAAGATGGCCGCCTGCCGACTGAGTAGGTTATACGTAAGTTGCCTCGACAAATATTTCTTGCAATAAATGATGCCTTTTCACCGATTCCTCGTCTCAGCAATTGTGAGTCTTCGTTCTGGAGTTAATTGAGTGTTCCTGGTTCAGTGTTTCGTAGTTCACTTTGTTAAATGTGTGTGGTAATGTCTAACTTCACTTTGGTTAAATAGGTCGCAACTAACACGTTTCGTTTCGTTACTAATAATTATTAGTGATTGTGTCAATTTAATAATTTAGTCCTATATTGTTCTGTTTTACTGTAGTTTAATTGTGTTATGGTTTGTGCTCACTGATTCTAAGGTATAAAGTCAAAAATTATGAAGCTACAATTTTCACTGAATACTAGGTTTATATACCGCACGCCATTTCTGCTTCTTATATAGGTTAATAGGAGCAAAACCTCGTTCAAGTGTTCTCTACAACGGATAATAATTAACTGTTCTCATTTCCTTCGTCTCCTGCAATTCTTAGCCAATTTAATATGCATAATACATTGTTTCAATTTCCCTTGGCTTCCGATACATCTTTAAAAAGTACATTATATCACTGAATATATTTTCGCTATTAATTAATTTAATGAAATACTAAATACATAATCGGTTTCTTTAATTCATTTTGCTTAATTTGATATCCAATAATATAGTTTTACAGAGTTTTTTATTAAAGATGCCATATTTCTTTCATTTTGGAAAAGTAGGTTTAAATTTTTATTTCCTGTTCTCCTCCAAATATTAGCCATTTTATCTGTTATAATTATGATTATACTGAATCTCAGATTGATACAATTGTTTATCTTTCTTTAATTTCTTGCAATTTTATCCATTGATTTTTGTTTTTAAATATAATTCATTAATCTATCACTCTCCCTCTGAAATTTTAGTTAATACATTTGCATTTTTACTCTATAATTTTACCTGTCTTCTGACAATATCTTTTTAAAGTATAATTTACATTATATCTCTATGTGATGGGTTTATCTTGCATAAATTTCATTAGTTTAGTTGGTTTATTGGACTGTATTTGTCAATTATAATGTAGTTTAGATTTACCCTTTGGCCTATTTTTTATCTGATGTTACATACAAAGTTTTTAATAATACAGTTTGTTTATACCCTTTTCTGACTTTCTATTCTAATATAATATTCATTAATAATTCCTTATTTTACTACAATAACATTTAGTATTGACATTAAACAATTAATACATAACAATTATTTGACATTAAAAGTGGTATTTAAATTCATACCCTTTAGTATTGATTATTCATAGTAACTCATAAAAAGATTTTATCATACAAGAATGGTATCCACATTCAGACATTGCATTCCTGATTCAAACTATTAAACATAATAACATTTTATAATGATAAGAACTACTCTCTATTTCCAAACCTTAGGCATAGAGTTCATTTATGGTAATTGGAACGTAACATCTCTGTTCCTTTATTTTTAAAACTTACTTAAAATTATTTGGGTACAGTCTTATCTGTTTCTTTAATTTTAGGGATGTATCCCTTGTCACTTTATGGATTAACTCCCAGCTCTCTATTTATCTTATTCACTCCATTGAATGTTATTATATAAATAGTGGCACTTTATTAGAAATATTAGTCCTTGCTCTTTCACCATACTATTTTATTAAATATCACTCATGATAATAAATTAAAACTTTTAAAGTTATTTAAAGGTAGAGTATTTAATGTACTTTCTCAAGGTTTATTTATTACAATATAATAACTTGCACTTGTCCCCTGTTATTCCTTGATACTATCACTAGTCAGTTTTATAGTTTTATTATCAAGTTGTTTAATCATGGGGGAACTGTTAAGATTTATCTTTACTAATTATACAATAACTTTCTTGGGTGCACTATTACTTAACACTTTAAACACTTTTGTTTTCCTTTATTTTACATGAGTTTCTGGTTTTTTGGGGTGTTATACTTTCAATAGTTACATTTAATTTCTTTTGGGGTTTCTGTTTTCTCCCTACTGGGTTTCTTTTGGGTACTGGTCGTATTTTTCTCCCTCTACTATCTGGTATCTTCAAACTTGTCCCTGTTCATTAGGTATGTTGGTTTGTTCTGGATATCTTCCTTCTTCATTCTTGGTTTCTTCAGTACCATTTTGTTATTATTATTTTTATTTGTTCTGGTTATCTTCCTTTTTCGTTCTCGGTTTCTTCATTATTATATTGTTATTTTGTCCGTTGATTTGTTCTGGGTATCTTCCTTTCCTACTCCTATCCTACCTGGGTATTATTCTTATTTTATTTTAGTTTTTTGGGGTTTTATTTTGCTGTACATTTATTTTTGTTGCAGAGTTTTTTCTTTATATTTACATTTTCAAGTTATGTTGATATTTTATTTTGATATTTATTTGGTTCTCATTTGGATTTTCTTGATATTCCATATAATTGATTTTTACTAATGATCATATCGTAATCTATTTTAGTGGGTTAACTGTCATGCTACAGATTGCTCTCCTCCAGAAGTGATTAGTTCAGATCATACTTGGTTTGTCTGAAATAATTGCTTATGATATTTATTTTAAATTACATTTCTTTACTTCCTTCCCATTTCTTATTTTGCTTCTTTTTATTTTTTGAGCTTACATATATTTCATTATTAACTTGATTTTCCTTGATAGTAATAGTCATCTGAGGCTCATTATTTTTTATTTTTTCATTTTTTCTTAACTTGGTTTTTTATCCTTGGGATATTCATTCCCTAACATTCCCTAACACGTGAGCTGAGGCAGTTCAGAGGGGCACTGTAGGCTACATACTCTGCTGGCCATACTACACTTTTCATTGAGTACTGTGGCAAATCATCTCTACTCAACATACTAATACTGCTGGACCTATCTACAGACAGTTATTAATATAAATTATATAAGAATAGTCTTTTTTATGACTATTTAAAAAATATCTTTGGGTAATTCACTTCGTATTTGCTCAGATCTGTTAATATTTCTATCTCAGTTATTTTTTTTTTAATGGTTATCTCTGCTGGTATTTTATTTCTTATTATGGTTGGAAGCTTTTTTAATATAATTATCACTTGTTATTCAGTGTAAAGTTTTTTATTTTAATTCTCTGTTATTCCTTGACTGTTATTACCATCTTCTTCTGGTCATTGGTAGCATATATTTTATTATATTTTTGTTTTTCTTAATTCTTATGAATCGTTCCACTAGTTTTATGTTCTTGCAATTACTCTTCTAACTGTCCTTCTTATAATTGACATTTATTTTATGATCATATTCTTATTATGGATTTATTGATATATAGATATTTCTTCCTTTTTCAAAAATTTTATTCCGCTCTTGCTTTTTATCCAAATGAACTCTTTAATTATCATTTTTATGTGGTCATTGTCTCTGCTTATTTTGCGTAAAGGTTTTATTATTTTTACTTCACAACAAGTTTATTCCTTTTAATTGTATCAGTGGTTCTTACTACCATTTCTTTATTCTCAAAATTTTTCACAATTAGTTCCATAGATAATTGTTTGTAATGTGAACTTACTCTTCCTTTTGAATTTTGTGGTTATTCTTCAAAATTCAGATTTCTTTTCTTTGATTTTTCATAATTAGTTTTTCATAAATAATTGTTATCAAGTTGTACTCACAATGTTTTTTTTTAATTTAGTTAATTTCTACTAAATTCTCTTCTTTTTATTTCTCAATTAATTTCATAAATATTTTGTTGTAAGATGTGCTTACTTTGTTTTTAGAATTTAGATATTTTTACTAAATTCTCTTCTTTTTGTTTTCCACAATTAGTTTCATAAATATTTGGTTGTAAGATGTGCTTACATTGTTTTTAGAATTTAGATATTTTTTTTCTAAATTCTCTTCTTTAATTTTCCACAATTAGTTTCATAAATATTTTGTTGTAAGATGTGTTTACTTTGTTTTTAGAATTTAGATAATTTTTCTAAATTCTCTTCTTTTTTTAGTTTTCCACAATTAGTTTCATAAATATTTTGTTGTAAGATGTGCTTACATTGTTTTTAGAATTTAGATAATTTTTCTAAATTCTCTTCTTTTTATTCCTCAAATGAGTTTCATTAATAATAGGTAGTAAGTTGTACTTATTTAATTTTAGAATTTAGATAATTTTTTTTTAATTCTCTTCCTTTTAGTTTATTTCAAAAGTCGTTTCATAAATAGCTGGTAGTAAGATGTGCTTACTTGGTTTTTAAATTTAGTTAATTTTTATTACATTCAATTACTCATAATATTTTTTAATGGAAGCCTGGTTATATACACCTTTTATCCGTTCTGAATCAATCTCCTTTACTTCATAAGTATTATTGTTTTTTATTTTGGAGACTACATATGGACCTGTATATAGCAGCAATAACTTCTTCGTTATTCCTTCCAGTGTGCTGGGTAGTTCACGATTTTTTAATAAGATATTTTCTCCCTTTTCATAAGTTGTTAATTTACCACTAGCCTTTTGATACTTAATTTGCCGTTTTTCCTGGTCTTCGGCCACTTTGTTGTAGAACTTTACCTTGTCAAACTTATAAATATTATTTATAGGGAACTCTAGGATTTCTTCTATCTCTCGTGGGGGTGGTTTCTCGTACATGGCGGAGTATGGGGTAATTCCTATAGCTGGATGGTATGCCACGTTGAGGAATTCCTCAGTGGCTTCTAGATAGTCTTGCCACTTTTTCTGTTGATGGTGACAATAAGTCCTTAATATCCTCCCCACTTCTCGTAACACCCTCTCTGCCGGATTACGGCTCGGGTGGTAGACCGAGGTTTTGTATGTACGAACGCCCCTTGATGATAGGGTATCCCGCCATTTTCTACCCTTAAACTGGGTTCTATGATCAGTGATGATCGAAGATGGTTTCCCCTTGTTTGGGATATATTGTTCTGTTAATATTCCCAGAATTTTCTTGGTAGTTGCCCGATTAGTAGAGTATAGCTTAACAAACTTTGTGAAGTGGTCCATTACGATTTTCAGGTATCGATATTGGTGTCGACCGCCACTACGGGGAAATGGTCCGGAGATGTCTAGGAAATTCCTTCTCCAATTTAGCCTGGGAGGTTAGAGGAATCATAATACCTTCCTTCTTCTCGTTGTTTGTTTTTACGAGTTGGCAGATCTTACAACTTTTAATATACATTCGGACCTTCCTATTTATGTTTTTTATATGGCAGCTCTCCTCCAAAGCCTGAATCACCTTTAAGGCGCCCATATGCCCATATCGTATGTGGTAGTTTACGATTATTTCTTTTTCGATCTGGGTTGGAACAACCACCTTCCAGGTCTCCTGCTTTAGTGAGGTTTTAACGAACAAGATTTGTTTGTTTAGTTGGTAATATTGAGCAACGGTTTCGTCTCCTTCTTCTAATCGAGTTTTAAGGTTTCTCAATTTCGGGTCTGCTTGTTGGTGGGTGCTCATGTTTGTTAATAATGTTGTTAAGTCGGCTCTGGTGCTAAGAATATGGTAGATTTTTAGTACGATTTCCTTCTCCCCTTCGAAGGTTTGCTCTTCCACATTGACCCGTGATAACACATCGGCTACGACATTCTTTTTACCTGGGATGTATTCCTATTTTAGATTGTATTCTTGAAGGGCAAGTATCCACCTTGTTAGTCTGCCATGATTCAATTTGCAGCTTTTTAGGAACGAAATTGATTTATGGTCTGTTCGGACGGTAACTGGGTAACCCAAGATGTAAGTGCGGAACTTACCGCAAGCGAATACTACGCTCAGTAATTCCTTTTCAGTTACAGTGTAGTTCTTCTCGCACTGGTTCAAAGATCTACTAGCGAAGCTAATTACTTGATGTTGACCCTTCTCGTCTTCTTGATATAATGTCGTTCCCAGGCTGATGTCGTTCCCAGACATCGCAGTTCAAGAAAAATGGTAGTTTAAAATTTGGGTGGCGAAGTATTATTGTTGCCAGAAATTTGTCCTTAATAAGTTGGAAAATCACATCCTGCTCTTGACACCAGATCCATTTATTTTTTGATGACAATTGTGCTTGAAATCTTGCGGTTAATTCCGAATATTGTTCCTGGAACTTGCGGTAATAATTACAGAGTCCCAGGAATGACTGTAATTGCTTTCTATTTTTGGGTGCCGGGAATTTCTGGATCGCTTCCACCTTTTCTGCCGACGGTGAGATTCCTTGGTCGTCCAAGTTAAAACCTAAGAACTGAACTTCTCTGGCAATGAACTTGGACTTTTCTAATTTCAACGTGACGTTACTGACAGACAACTTCTCAAGCACGTGTTAAACACGGTAGCAGTGTTCCTCCCAAGTTTCTGAGGTAACTAGTAGATCGTCTACATACACGGTGGTAAACTGAAGTGCTTCTTGTCCCAGTATCTGGTCCATGCAGGTCACAAAGATGGCAACTGAGTTTACGAGTCCGAAGGGCAGTCTCTTGAATTGGTAATTGCGCCCCTCGAAAATGAAAGCCAGATACTGGCGACTCTGTTGGTGTAATTCCACCTGCCAGTAACCGCACACCGTGTCCCAGGTACTAAAGTATTTGGTACCGTGGAATCGTTTCAGGATTTCTTCTATCTCACCGGGCGATGTTCTATCATTTATTTTCTTTTTGTTTATTTCCCGCGCATCCAAGCAAAGCCGGACTTGGCCGTTTTTCTTGGGAATAGCCACGATAGTGTTGGTGTATGGAGATTGGCTATTTTCTATGATGTCACTGTTAATCATCCGGTTTATTTCAGCTCTTACAGCCTCCTATCGTGAATGCGCAATGGGGTATGATTTTCTATTAAACTCCACTGTATCTCTGAATTTAAGGGAACATTGGTAATTTTTTACCTTACCTGGTTCGTCCGAAAATACTGAGCGGTACTTTTCATAGATTCTTATCAACTGATTCGCTTGGTGTATGGGCAATTTCTCGCTTGTGATTCCGCCCCGGAAATCCCTTATTTCTTGTATCTTTTGGGACCATAAACCTTCGTCCGTGTTGTCGTATATTATGGGGTTAATTATTGGGTTATTTTCAATATAGTTGATGTTTCGAATTTGCTGGTGGATACTGCTGGGAAGTACTATCTCGCTACCGACGAAATCGGCCGTCCAGGTCAGACCTCCTGCAAACAGCGATACTTTCTCTGAGAGTAAATCGATGATAGCAGAGTTCCTTCGTAGCACATCGCATCCCACTAATATATTAGCGGGCAATCCTGTCGCAATTAGGAATATCATGTTTATTGCTATACCCTTGCTAATCACGTTTAACGATACTTGCTTTCGGATAGTCTTGTTTTGGCGACCAGTGACACCTATTAATACAATATTATTTATTGGTAAAGTCGGCAATAATTGACCACATTTCTCTTGGATTCTCTCCAATTCAGTTGAGTTAATAATAGACACATTCGCACCTGTATCAATCATTAGCTGTGCGAAGATTCCTTCTATTTCTGCATTAATGTAAATTATTTCATTATTTATACTATGGAGGCGAGTGTCGTCCTCCTCCAATAGTTCGTTTCGTATGTTTTTTAAATAATTACAACTAATGATTGTAATATTATTATTATTAGTTGCTCTGTGCAACTCTCGTTGATACCCAGGAGATAGGAGCAGTAAAGGGTCCTGATTATTCATTACTGCCTCCTCCCGTTTAAATTATCATTTTCTTGGTTATTATTGGTTGGTCCGACAGAGGCGTCAGCCGGGAAAGCTTGAGTGGGTTCCAGCCGTTCCGTTCGATGCCCGAATAGTTGTTCTCTGTTTGGTTGCCGTTCTGGATCGTCTAGACTGGTACTTCGTCTAGGCGGATTATACCTTGAACTATCACGTTCTCGGCTTCTACGTCGGTCTTCATATTCATGGTTGTTACGCCGCTGATGGTTGTATCTGCGTTGGCTGTTTCCTTCCGCGCGTATAAAATTTACCCGGGGTCGGGAGAACCTGTTGTTATAGTTATTGTTGGTTGGGTAACCCCTATTGTTATTATATAACCGTTCGGTATTATTATTATGGTTTGGGTTTCTCTGACTATTTACATTTGGACTTGGGTAATAATTGGTTCGATTACCCGGGTACCCGTTATTATTCCTATTGATATTTTGGTTCATGGGACCGTTACTATTATTATTATTACTATTGTTAGTACTATTATTATAATTTGGATTGAATCGGTTCCCTTGGTATCCATTGCTATTCTGATGATTATTGTTGTTCGGGTATGGATTACTTCGGAATTCTGGCCGCTCATTCCTCCTTCTGCTTTGCCGATAGTATTCCTCATTCTCGTAGTTTTCCAATAGTTCCGTCATCGCCTGGATGGTTTTTATTTGGCTACCCCTTCTTGCTCGTATGACTTCTTCATCATAATGGTACGAGAGTTTATTTACAAGGCATTCTTCTGGTATGGCCGGTTCCAGATGCTTCGCCAGACATACCTTGCCGAGGAAGTACGCGGTTATCGTATTACCCATTTGCGTCTTGTATCGGCTATGGCGGATGTTGTCCTGTATTAAATTTTGGGTGGTCTCCGACCAATACTTCGCCTTGAACAAATTCTTAAATTGCTGGTAATCCTCGATCTCGCTCCGGTTTGCCATCCACCAGTTGTCCGTCATTTCACGGAATGATTCGTCCAACAGCTCTCGGTTATTTACCCACCTATTGCCCCTATGTTTGGCAATGTACTCCTCGATCCGGGCCAAGAACTCCATTGGCTTCCTTTTATATTGGCGGAAGTTCAGCCATTCCCTATTTTCGTTTATGGGGATATTCGTGAAGTTGGTTGGTCGGTCCCGAATTACTTCCATTTCCTCCTGGCTCTGCCGCACTTGACCGGTGATATTCGTCATTGCTGCTTCCATTCCGTCGCACCTTTCCGTAATTTGGTTACGTACCTTGCCTAGTTCTTCCTGGCTTTCTCTTCGGTTCTCTTCCGCCTTCTTGCGACTATATTCTTCGATATTCGTGACCTTGGTGTTTACCACTTCCTTGAATTCTTGTACTTCCCCCTCAGTTTGGCGACATCTTTCGTCAACTTACCTGATTTGTTGGTTTATAATTATGGTTTCTTCTTCCAATTTTTTATTTATAGATTTCTTATTATCATTGAGTTCTTTCCTCATTTCTTTTCTTAATAATTCCATTCGTTCGTCTAACTTGTCCAGATTCTCCTGGTTAACCTCCCTTAATTCTTCTCTTAATAGTTGTTTATCTTCTTTTAATGCTTCCAACTTCTCCCCCATCTTCTCCGCCATTTTCTTGTTGTTTTCCTCTATTTTCTTATTGGTCCTTTCGATTTGTTGACCTAATTCTTCCTTTAAGGATCGGCTGTCTTCCTTTGATTCCTTTCTGGTTTCCTCCATCTTCTTGCTCAAATCTTCCTTTATGGATCGGCTGTCCTTCTTCAATTCTTCTTTTGTTGCCTCTATGTTTTTGTTTATTCCTTCCATCTTCTTTTTCAAAGATCGGTTGTCTTCCTTTGTGGCATCCATCTTCTTACTAGTTTCTCCTATGTCCTTCCTTAATTCTTCCTTTAAGGATTGGTTGTCTTCCTTCAATTCCTTACTCATTTGTAGGAACATTTCCATCATTTTATCCATTTTACTATCTTCTTTTGCCCTGGATTTCTCTCGTTCCTTCTCCTGGAGATTGACCTCCCCTGTTTGTGTGGGCATCTCAGGTTGAATCTCTTGTTGTGCGGGTTGTTTCGGTTCCGCTGGGGGTAATAACCCTTCCACGTCTTCCACCGGCGTTGCCTCCTTATCCTCCATATTAATTTCTTTTTCGGCCTCGGCCGCCCTTTTCTTTGACGTTGCCCGACGTTGCATTTTTCCTGTTTCTCTGGCTGGATAACAGCTGCCAAGCTTGAATTAGTAACATTCATGTTTCGTATGGTATCCAAGTCACTATTATGTAATAATAAGTGATTACCTGTATGCGGTCCGCCGTGTGACTTCTCAAACTTATTATGTTACGCGTTTCAAGGCGTATGCCTCATCATCAGACGTTAAAAACCAAAAAACACATATATCACACAAAACTGCGTTTGTCAAAAAATAAAATTACAGAAGCAAGCATATTATGTGCACGTGATGTAGGGTGCGCACCCGTTCAAGTGTTGTCTGCTACTGATTGGAATCCGTTGAGCAGTCTCAAAGCAGTATCATACAGGCGGTTGGATACAAAGTTCAATTGTTCATTCAGAACACAATCACGACTGCTATCATTATTATACGCATTATAAATTTCCAGCTCCTCCAAGGCATTCATAAAACGGCCCTTGTTGCATATATGCAAAGGCATTAGATTGGACTTAAAATCTGTATAATTGTGATTGTGTTGGGTCAGATGACGAGTGTAATTAGATTTTATATCATTGTAATTGTTTGCTGGTTTGCAATGATTGTAACAGCTTCTATATAGGTCAGACCGGAAGAGGTTTTTACAAACGCTTCCGTGAACACTTACCAAAAAAAGACACACAATTACAATGATATAAAATCTAATTACACTCGTCATCTGACCCAACACAATCACAATTATACAGTTTTAAGTCCAATCTAATGCCTTTGCATATATGCAACAAGGGCCGTTTTATAAATGCCTTGGAGGAGCTGGAAATTTATAATGCATATAATAATGATAGCAGTCGTGATTGTGTTCTGAATGAACAATTGAACTTTGTATCCAACCGCCTGTATGATACTGCTTTGAGACTGCTCAACGGATTCCAATCAGTAGCAGACAACACTTGAACGGGTGCGCACCCTACATCACGTGCACATAATATGCTTGCTTCTGTAATTTTATTTTTTGACAAACGCAGTTTTGTGTGATATATGTGTTTTTTGGTTTTTAACGTCTGATGATGAGGCATACGCCTTGAAACGCGTAACATAATAAGTTTGAGAAGTCACATTACAAAATTTTCTGACTTTCTATTCTAATATAATATTCATTAATAATTCCTTATTTTACTACAATAACATTTAGTATTGGCATTAAACAATTAATACATAACAATTATTTGACATTAAAAGTGGTATTTAAATTCATACCCTTTAGTACTGATTATTCATAGTAACTCATAAAAAGATTTTATCATACAAGAATGGTATCCACATTCAGACATTGCATTCCTGATTCAAACTATTAAACATAATAACATTTTATAATGATAAGAACTACTCTCTATTTCCAAACCGTAGGCATAGAGTTCATTTATGGTAATTGGAACCTAACATATCTGTTCCTTTATTTTTAAAACTTACTTAAAATTATTTGGGTACAGTCTTATCTGTTTCTTTAATTTTAGGGATGTATCCCTTGTCACTTTATGGATTAACTCCCAGCTCTCTATTTATCTTATTCACTGCATTGAATGTTATTACATAAATAGTGGCACTTTATTAGAAATAATAAATTGGATCCTGTATACCATCCACAGGGGCAACAGGGGCTGGGTTCTACAGCTCTCTATTTGAAGGCCACCTCGCTGTAGGAGGCCGGCTAAGCAACTATGACGGAGAGGTAGCAGCCATAAAGGCAGCATCTATTGAGCTTGCCAAGATCTCACCACCTAACAAAGCCGTCTTCCTCATAGATTCGACTGCAGCGATTCAAAACGTGACCTCAAATGGTGATACAAACTGCTCCCTGACAATTGAGTGTAGGCGAGAACTGCAGAACCTTGTACAATTAGGCTGGCAGATTGAACTGCAATGGGTACCCAGCCATGTCAACATCATGGGAAATGAAAAAGCCGACATCCTCGCCAAAATGGGCGCAGCACTACCTCAGCCGGAGACCCCCAGCTCATATGCATCTGCGAAAGCACGAATAAATTCCTCAATAAGCCTATGGCTAAAAGAAAAACAATTAAGAGCCTGTGTGGGAAAAAGATGGGCAACATTGGTTACGGACGGCCCCATCAACAGAACTCTACCCCGAGCAACTAGTGTTGCTCTTTTTAGAACTACAACCGGTCATGACTACCTGGCCTCCCACCTGCACCGCATTGGCGTGTTGTCGTCTCCTGAATGTGTTCTCTGTGGATACGCTTCCATGAATGCGGATTACCTAATTGCATGTCCAGCCTTGATTTCAGACACGGAAGTCCAAGACGAAGATGGTACGGCAAGGCTCTCACGTCTCTACTGGTCAGCGCGCCGCCTAATGGCCCAACAGCCAAGGGTGGGCGTTGGCTAGTAAGTAAGTAAGTAAGTACTTTATTAGAAATATTAGTCCTTGCTCTTTCACCATACTATTTTATTAAATAGCACTCATGATAAAAAATTAAAACTTTTAAAGTTATTTAAAGGTAGAGTATTTAATATACTTTCTCAAAGTTTATTTATTACAATATAATAATTTGCACTTGTCCCCTGTTATTCCTTGATACTATCACTAGTCAGTTTTATAGTTTTATTATCAAGTTGTTTAATCATGGGGGAACTGTTAAGATTTGTCTTTACTAATTATACAATAACTTTCTTGGGTGCACTATTACTTAACACTTTAAACACTTTTGTTTTCCTTTATTTTACATGAGTTTCTGGTTTTTTGGGGTGTTATACTTTCAATAGTTACATTTAATTTCTTTTGGGGTTTTTGTTTTCTCCCTACTGGGTTTCTTTTGGGTATTGGTCGTATTCTTCTCCCTCTACTATCTGGTATCTTCAAACTTATCCCTGTTCATTAGGTATGTTGGTTTGTTCTGGATATCTTCCTTCTTCATTCTTGGTTTCTTCAGTACCATTTTGTTATTATTATTTTTATTTGTTCTGGGTATCTTCCTTTTTCGTTCTCGGTTTCTTCATTATTATATTGTTATTTTGTCCGTTGATTTGTTCTGGGTATCTTCCTTTCCTACTCCTATCCTACCTGGGTATTATTCTTATTTTATTTTAGTTTTTTGGGGTTTTATTTTGCTGTACATTTATTTTTGTTGCAGAGTTTTTCTTTATATTTACTTTTTCAAGTTATGTTGATATTTTATTTTGATATTTATTTGGTTCTCATTTGGATTTTCTTGATATTCCATATAATTGATTTTTACTTATGATCATATGGTAATCTATTTTAGTGGATTAACTGTCATGCTACAATATAAATATCCACCAGGAACCAAATTTATAATATCTATGAGAAGGAGTGACCAGGAGTCACTGATCAGTTTCAGGCGGTACCTAAAAGTAGGACGGCTATTCAACTAACCATATTGGCAAGCAAAGCAACTAAATTATATACAAAGGACATAAAACATGAAGTCCTTAAGTTAATAAAGTTTATTATCAGAGAAAAGTTTCAGACCCACAGACTCAATAATGAATAATGTGTGTATAAGAGAGAAATCTGGAATAAGTAAAACCTACTTAAAGGTTTAGCTGAGTTCGTGTAGTCCTTGGTTTTGTTACTACACATTGTTTATAAATATGGGATTATTCTAAGACAGAATGTACAAATATCATGTTTGCCTGGGCGTGTGCTAATTCTTTTTTACCTGTTTCTATACAACTTTAAATAGGATCGTAATATTTAAAACCAAAGTTATTACTTTAATCTTAGCAGTAAAGCTGATGTTTTGTTTTTAAAATCAACTGATAAAACGCAGACAGAATTGTCTGCAACTTACCACATACAATGTACATTGCTGGGTTTATGTAAATTAAATAGCATTGTTGTAGAAGTTCTTGCTCTGTTTTATTTTACAAATCTTTTACCCCCCCCCAAAATATTTGTCCTCTCCCTTTCCTATCCATCGCGCGTCCATGTCCTCGCGCTTACACACTCATTCAGACACATACAATCTCAGTATCAAAGGAAATTGTTAGACAGTGAGAACATTCAAAACAAAAAAACTGTCAAGCCTCTGAAATTAAATGCCAGATGACTTCTCTAACAATATTGCTACGATATTATGCTCTAGCACGGATGGTATGCTGGCAGTAAGTATGAAACATTAGGGAAAATTAAAACAAGAGGCACCATTTGTCGGTATAAACAGTGGTAATTTTCATAAGAATCAATATGTCAGTAATATTGATGCGTAAAAGAGCAGCAGTCTTGCTCCATAACTCCTATAACGTCTTACATTCTTATCATCTTGTCTCAAGTTGGAAAATTGAAGAGAAAATCTAAAAGCAAAGTAAGGATTTAATCAATATATTATAGGGAAGATTTAGTGAGACTCATACTATTTGTAGGAAGAAGTAAATTTGCGAAAATAGCGTTGGGTGTAAATAACAAGAAAAAACTACAAAGTGTAAGAAAGATTTTTTTTACTATGTTTTAAAATACAGACAAGAAGTCGTTGCTTCTTATAATGTGCGATAACTCTATATTTAATAAAGGTGTATAAATTGTAATTAAAATTTTATTAAATTGTCTTAAGGTATTTTAAAATAATTGAATTATTAATTAAATACTTTTATTATTATTAAATTGATTATTTCCTATGAAATTGGGTTTATATTAAAAGCTGTATATTAGAATTTGTCACTAATTTACACTAATAATGACATACATTTTCTTGCAAGCAAAACGTTAATTTGAACCCCCAATATTGCAAAACATTTATAAGTTTCAAGCACGCACATTTTAATTTCCCAGAAGCATACCTAACTTTTATGTATTACGCTTCTACTTTACAGAAGCCCAAGACTCATGGTTTCAGGTTTCTTCTAATAACTAATAATCTCATCCCGGACACGATATTCCTTGCTACAATCCCAGTGTTTAACTTTAAAGTCTAACAACCGTAGTTGTAGCTTTAAATACTTTTTTAATGTCTAATAAAATTGTGTATCACTTACTGTATGTGTTAATACGTATTTTATAGCTTTTGATATTCAACTATTTTAAAGTAAAATATATCTCCAATAATAAACGTTTTCCAAACAAAAACGTCTACCAGGTGAAAGCTATTTTTTGTAAGTAAACTTCTTTTCTGTAGTGTAGTCATTGGTAATAATTACTAATAGGGACTTTATTTGTCGGTACTTTAATATTGTAGCAACTTACAAATAATGAGATGAGATGAATTTGTTAATTTATAAATGTTTGTGTAGAAAATTTTTTTCTTTATAAATTTTTTTTAAATTAATTAAGTATTAATTATTTAATTATGTTTCGTGGTGTTTAGCACTTTTTATTGTTTGTTTTAAAAGAATTAAGTCCTTTTCTGTATTTTTAAAATTCC
This sequence comes from Magicicada septendecula, assembly GCA_034769895.1. NCBI lineage: Eukaryota > Metazoa > Arthropoda > Insecta > Hemiptera > Cicadidae > Magicicada > Magicicada septendecula. The sequence continues at coordinate 202,963,734 of CM068367.1, forward strand.
TTCACCAGTTAATAGAATTGTCTCCAAGAACAATCGATATGTGAACTTTTCTTATTTGGAGGTTATCTTCCTTTTTGGTGGTGGAATTCTGGTAGTTAACTCAATTAAAATTACGTATCATGCTAATTATCTTTTAGGAAGAAATAATGTTCAATTTTGTAGTAAATAAGAAATTTTATTAACAAATAGTTATTAAATCGACTCTCTATCGATTTGTAAATCGATTCTCAGGGTATCAATAGTATACAATTATTTGTATTCGGGTTCTTTTAACAGTTATTTTAGGTATAGTCAGAGAGAAAGGGCAAAGTATTAAAAGTATAACATTAAAAAAATATATTCACTTAAAAATTAAAATACATATATGTTATTCAATATATAATGTTAAGTAAGATGCTTTCCAACCGTTCTGTTGAATAGACTGTGTCGCTTTGGATTGTGGGAAATCAATGATGGCCGCTGTTAGTCCAGACGTAAGACGAAGTCACCTCGCCGTTTCTTCTACTAATAAAAGTTGCTTTCCCTATGATTTTTCGTTCCTGTGGCTGCGATTCTTCCTTCTTGTGTTGGTGGAGTGTTCCTTGTTAAGTTTTAGTGTTCCACTTCGAAAAATGGTGTAGTGTTAAGTTAATTTCACTTTCGTCAGTTAGGTCGAAAATTGCACTTTTGTATTGTGATGTGTTATTACTGTTTTAATCGTTTAAATGTTATATTCACTGGTGTTCTGATCTGTTCCGTATTGATTTAATGTTTGTTGATGTTTGTTTCACTGTGTTTGCGTTTAAAATGTATTTCACAAAACTCGCGTTTTTCGTTAGACTAGGCTTATAAAACAGGCGCCATTAATGTATCAGCAATTAGAGCAATTAGGTTAAACTTTGCTTAAGAGCTCGTCAAGTGTGCTTCACGATATCTAATAATCAACTAATTTACTTCCTTCGTCTTCGACTAAAGTCTTAGCCAAATTAATATTATTCACTCCATTGTTTCTAAATTATTGGCATCCTGTGCATGTGAGAATTTTACATTATATAACTGATTATATTTTTTCTATTATTCAAATTTATTAACTATTAAACACATAATCTTCTTCTTCAGTTCATTCTGCTTAATTTGATATCAAATAATGTAGTTTTATTAAGTTTTTGATCTAAAATGGTATTTTTACCTCATTTTGAAAATTATAAGTTTTAAAATCACTTCCTGTCCTTTTCCAAAATTCTGCCATCTTACAAGTTATATAAATGATTGTATTAAATCTCAGATTGTAATAAAAGGTTTATCTTCCCTTAATTTCTTGTAATTAGATTAATTGGTTATGTTTTAAAATATTATACAGTAATATATGACTCCCCTATCTGAATTTTGAGTTTTTACATTTGCATTTTTAACAATAATTCTGGCTATCTTTTTTACAAAATCTTTCTTAACTACATTTCCAATTACATGACTTTATGACTGATTTACCTTGTATAAATTCCTTCAGTTTAATTGTTTTTCTGTACTTATTTCATCAATTTGAGGCTGTTTAGTTTTTAACATTTGGCCTAGATTTCTAACAGTTTTTACATACAAAGTTTTTTTAAATAATACATGTTGGTTTATACCCTCTCTGACTTTCTTTGCTATTATGACATTAATTAATATTTTCTTATTTTAACAAAAGAACAATAAGTATATTATTTATACTTTAAATACATAACACATAATTCAAATTAACATTGGTCTTTCAAACTCAGACATTTTATACTTAACTATTTTTTGTAACACACAATAAATATATTATAAATACTGAATGTTATTTGATTCTGACATTTTTAAACTTGATTATCTCTAATACCTTATTCTACATAAACAAAACATAATTATCATAATCTTATACTCTATTTCTTACACTAGGTTCTATTATCAGTTTTTATCTGTTTTTTGTTGGATTTTGGGGTAATGATACCTTGTCACTTCACTTTTTATATATGCCTGCTCTTGTTTTATTTTGGTCATTCCACTAAATGTTGTATAATTAAGAGTGGCAGTTATTTAAAAAACACATGTATTACCTGTCATGATAATACTTTATTTTACATTATTCATAGACACAATATAAGCACTTCAAAGTTGTAATATTTCACATTCTACTTAGTTTGTGAACTGCAATATTAACACATAAAGTTTATTTATTATAACACCAAAACTTGCACTTTCCCCTTTTCATTCTTGGATTTTATTTCTAAATAGTTTTATAGTTTCATTAAAATCAAGAAATTTATTTATAGAAGATAATGAAGGTTTGTCTTTTGGCATTATATAATTATTTCACATTGGTTCACTTTCAATTCTACTTTATACACTTTTTGGCTTACATTTATTTTACATGTGGTTTCTACATTTGTTAGTTTGTTATACTTTCATTTATTATTATGTTTATTAGTTCTTTTGGGGTTTGGGTTTTTTTATAAGAGCACTCCTTCTTGTTGTGGATGCTGTCTTGTTCTGGTTTTTTCATTGATTCTTTCTAATCTTCTTGTTTCTTATAAATGTATCACCTTGTATGGTGGATGTTGTCTTGTTCTGGGTTTCTTCCTTACCTACTCTTCTTGTTCCTTACAAAATATTTTCTTTTCTTGTTGTGGATTTAGTCATTTTCTGGGTTTCTTCCTTACCTACTCCTATCCTACCTGGGTATTACCTTTTTCATATTTATTTTTTAAATTTATTTTGATGATTCGTCACCCATTGTAACATTGGTTTTAATTGGACTTTTACTTTAATCTATGATTGTACTTCACGGTGGTTCTTAATTAATTCTTTATTTTGCTTTCTCGGATTTAAAAATGTTTTTATTTTATTTTTATGATCATTTTACCATTCAGAATTATTGGCATTATCTGTCATGCTACAATATTTATCATGCTGTGTTAAAAGAAAATAGATAAATAGATAGATGTGGAGAGAGAGGAGAGAGAGAGAGAGAGAGAGAGAGAGAGAGAGAGAGAGAGAGAGAGAGAGAGAGAGAGAGAAGAAAAAACGGTTTTCTCAACGTGTTTTCATTTTTCATATGTGGAAAATTAGAAGCCATCCTATAGTAAAAACGCTATACGCTTAATTCAGACTCGATTGGTATTTAAAGTCACGATGTGATATAGTCTACTGCCAAATGTAACGTTTTATATAAAAAATATTGTTGATGCACGTGTGTACATAACCTTTAGAATGACCTTTAAAATTATATAACTATTTATACAGAAATTTAATTGCTGTTTAACTAAATTCTGCCAGCTTATAGCCAGTGAAACAAGTTTCTATACATTAATTTTTTAGTATTTAATTTTCAATAATTTATTTAATTAAAATAGGTATCTGACCTCGTAAAATTAGGATGGTGACAGACTAGTAAATTACTACAAGCAACCAGATATTACTTATGTTCTTGTTTTACAAGTACAAGAGATAGGTGGCTTAACTGTATAGGTCAAGGAAGATGTACTAGTAGGGGCGTAGTCTACTAATCACTTTTTAAACGTAAGAGTAGGTTATCGTTTAACAGAATTAATCGGACACTAACATCAGTAAATTTAAGAATACAACTTCACAAAAGTTGGTAACATAATTCATAATAGAAATTTAAATATGTAAGATCTTTCTAATCGTATAAGGTTTTTCAAAAATTATACCAAGATACAGAGAATTAACGCTAATTAAAATAAAATAATAACTGAAACGAATATTACAAATTTCACATCTTTTCATAATCACTGAGCAAAATCGCCTTGCTAGACGTTACACTTTACTTAACTAATAGACATTAGACATCCGCAATTATAAAAACAAGTCGTCAAACCAAACCTCATACAGCAACTCTGGAACACTTAACCAAAACAAAATTCAAAATACAAAATGAAACAAAAATATTAATACAACTTACTAACAATTAACAATCAGCGACAAGAACAAAATACCCATAACCAGTTCTCACAGAGAAGAACGATGGAAGATAACAACAGGTTTATGCCAAAAAAAAACGGTTAATTCCCAAATTTTAAAAGCTTTAATTTCTTTCTGAGCTTGCTTCTGTGTTCAAGATGTTTTGTATTGTAATTTTTTTGTTGAAGGCCCTTAAATTTTTGTAACACACGAAGGCTATCAGATAGTGAATCTAAACGTTACGTTGTTTAAGTAAGCGATGGATAACGTGTTATTAGAAATGTATAAGTGTATAAGAGAGTTAGCTATCCTTCTTTAAGTTATTCATTCGATTAGTTAAACGGCACGGCAAACGTTTATGATGTAATAATGTACAAACACATGCACACAGAGTCATTATAACATACACTTGTGTATTTACATGAGACTGGCGCAATATAAACATACTGATGTAAAATTATGCTTAAGAGCGTATCCGTGCAAATTTTTATAAACAAATAAAACATACCCATTTCTGTTTGCAAAGGCTTTCTTGTTTTCAACAACGACCGTGGTAGGAAAAACGTCACAAACGTAATGGACCTGCGCACAAACGTCATCATAACAAAGGATTAGGAAATATTTTTCTGATTAAAACTACGTGAGCAACATTGCAGGTTATTTACTTTTAAAATCAAACTGCGCAACTGAGACTATAATTTTGTTTACACAAAAATTGTACATGATATTTCAAAATAAACAATACGTGCCAACTCATGTGTGAAACAATTTATGTAACTGCGTTTGCAAATACAAATAAAAATTATAAAATGCATTTTAACAATTTCGCTTGAAAAAAATATTGTCCCACGCATGCGGGCGCACGTGCGTGTGTTTGTGTCTGTCTGTCTGTCTACTGTCTACGAATGTGCGACACTTGTTTTGTTTGTATGTGTATATCGAGTGATACACAGTGGCTATCATTTATGCCCGCGGTCGGTAAAATGTAAGAATGTTTCCGGCGTGACAAATTATACGCTCCTGATTAATGTAAGCTGTTATGGAAATTTAAGTAAATGGCTTGATAGCGGCACGTTTACTACATATTGACCGCAAACGATTTAACAAATTATTGTTTATCGCTTAATTACATTATCTAAATTGATTACGAGATACGCTAATGAACCTATTGAATAATGAACACGTTTTGGCATGGTCAGTTTTTTATGTAAAAACTCGTATTTAGAAAAATGTGTAATTATTGTACTTTGTTCTTTTTTATGTGTGTGTGTGTGTGTGTGTGTGTGTGTGTGTGTGTGTGTGTGTGTGTGTGTGTGTGAGAGAGAGAGAGAGAGAGGGCGAGAAAACAAGAAATGTCCTACAAATGAACAAAAGTCTAAGACTAGAAGTGATGAACCAGTTGTGCATGATTCATGGTTAAAAATTTGTGATAGTGAGAATGTAATATTAGAACATGCTGTAAGTAGTGTTGTGTGACGTGAAATTGTTTACAATATAACAATGTAAACAATGTAAAAGCCGGAGCAAGAAAAATTAACATTTACTTTTTTCACAAACAGAAATTACGCTGCTGGACAACACTATATAAAATATTTCCCGATCTGATATATAATATATATATATGGAATCGAAATCTAATATAATATGAGATATATCTACATATAATGTATATAACATCCGAGCTATCCGATATATGTAGTTATAATATACATATATATCCGATCTGGTGATGAGCTCAGAGGCTCGAAAGCGCAAATAGGAAATTTTTGTATATAGTAATGTATGACGGTGTAGTATCTGTTTGTGATTATAACCACTAACAACAGTTGTAATAAAAAAATAACTTTTTAAAGTTTATTTTTTAAAAAGAAATTAATGTACTTTTTTATTTTATTTTACTCTTTTCTTCTTTGGCATTCAAAAAATGTGAACTAAACTGTATACCAGTTTTTTTAATACAATTTTAATGACATTCTACTTATTTAATTTTAAGTAACTGCTGACAAGATTACCTTAAATCAAACTAAAATATATGTATATTGCACATATGATATATATATATATATATATATATATATTGTAATATCTATTAAATTCAATTAATGTTTGAAAAATAATTTTGTTACGCATCACTTTGTAAGCGTCAAATCTGTAAAGTTTAAAATATTCAAAATATTTGATTATGTTATTTCATAGAGCCCCTAGTGGTTGGTGCCAATCTGTAAAGTTTTTAGATAATTTTTTGATTGTATTTTTTTTCTAGTCACAATAAAAATAATTAATTAATTTTCTTGTTACTTTTCGCTTTATTTTGTTTTAATTAATTCCTTTATTTATGTCTTAATTACTTACATAGTTTAACGATTTAAACCTCACGTTGCACGCCAAAAATGTAATGCCAACTTACTCTTCAATTTTTTATGAAAACGCCAGCAGTCGTTAATTGAAAAAATATTAATTATTACAAATAATTACTCGTACAAAATTAATTCCTTTCAATATTCTTTTTATTTATGTTTGAAATCCTTATTTTCCTTCTTAATTTAAAATAAATCCAATATTTCTTAACATGAATTACCCAGGCTTAGTATGTTAACGCTCAGCGGTTGGTACTATTGAAACTCCCAATCATATAATAGGTTAGTCGTTATGCTATGTAAATATAACCTCGTGTTTTCTTTTATACTACAATAATTATAGCGAAAATGTCTTTAATGAAGTAAAAAACATCACAGTTTAAAATTATAATATAATACAACAAAATAAATTCTTATAACTATAGTAACGAATAGTTCGTGAGTGCCGAACAGTGTCCTTTTTAGGTTAAAGAAGATTACACTCCTTTAGAAATTAAACACAAAGAAATAATTACTTAACTCCTAAAACATTACAACAGTGTTAGTGTTTTACAGTTCAGTGATGGTGGAAAAATGGTTCACTGTGTATATAGTGTTGCAGGTTGGATTATGATAACTTGTTAATAAGTCGTTTTTAAAAATTGAATTACAATCACTATACTTTCCTTTTTAATGTATACACTCTCTTATCCACTATTAGTTATTTGCACAATATAATTCCTTTATTGTTATTTAATTGTTCTTAAGAGGTGAATGGAAGAGTAGTGTCTTGAATACATGCCACAGTAGTGATAGATTACTGATGATAAAACTTAGGGCATAGCCAGTTGATTTGTGTGTAATTATGGTGTACTTTCCAACAACAAGTAGTAACAATGAAGATATAGAATTAATGTATGAACAGATTGAAGAGTTGCTCAAGATAATAAAGAAAGACGATAATGTAGTTATAATGAGCGACTTTAATGCATCTTTTGGTGGTAACAGTAGTCAAAAATGTGCCGGGAAGTTTGGTTTGGGGAACATCAATGCACGAGGGGAAAGGTTACTTGAGTTTTGTGAGCAGTATGAGATGATCGTCACAAACACATGTTTTGAAGTCCCCAAAAGACGAAGATACACTTGGAAAGCACCGGGGGATGTTAGGAGGCATCAGATCGATTATATTCTAGTCAGACAAAGATATAAGAACCAAGTCAAATCTAGTCATTCATATCCTGGTATGGATATAGATAGTGACCATATTCCCGTTATGGCCAAGTGCAATATTAAATTTATGAAAATCAGGAAATCTAAACAAAAGAACTGGTGCTTAGAAAAACTGACCGATGACAAAATAGTAAAAGAATTGAAAAAGGAGACAGACATGTTGATGGAAGGAAGGCCAAGTTGGGAGGAAGTAAGAGATGGAATAATTGTAACAGCACAGCGTGTTCTAGGGAAGAGAAAGTTAGAACCACGGAAACCGTGGATGACACAGGAAATGTTGGATCTAATAAGGAGGCGTAATAAGCTGAGAAATAAGGATTATCAGGAGTACAAGAGAATAAAAAATCAGATTACCTCTATGTGTCGCATTGAAAAAGAAAATTGGATGAAACAACTAAGTCTTGAAATAGAAGATGATTTCAGTAGAGGAAAATGTGATAAGGCATATTTAAGGATAAAATCGTTACAGTTGAAGCATAAGACTTGAAGTAATGTTGTTAAGGATAAAAATGGTAAAATACTTTTCGAAAATGATAAGGTCAGCGAGTGTTGGAAGGAGTATATAGAGGAACTATATGATGGGGAAGCTGTGGTAGTCATGCAGGAATTTCTAGAAAATGAGAATGCTGTAGATAGAGATATGGTAGGACCGCCAATTAGCAGGGTGGAATTTGATTATGCCCTTAAAGGTCTGAGTATGAAAAAAGCGACAGGGCCTGACAGTCTACCAGCGGAGCTTTTGAAAAATGTAGGGGAGAGAACGAAAGACCAGCTATTTCGAATAATTACTGGGTGCTATGAAGAGGGAGTATTTCCAGTTGATTTCACTAAAAGTAGAACAATCACAATACCAAAGAAAGGTAAAGTAGACGACTGTGCTAATTATAGAACGATAGCCTTAATATCTCATGCTGCTAAGATTTTGCTGAACATAGTGAAGAACAGACTGGAAGGAAAGATTGATCACACTTTGGAGGAGGATCAGTTTGGATTTAGAGCAGGTAGATGAACCAGGGAAGCAATCTTGGCTCTGCGGCAGATCTTGGAGAGGAGAATTGAAGTGAATAGGAAAACCTATTTAGTATTTGTGGATCTCGAGAAGGCGTTCGACAATGTTGATTGGAAGTTGTTGTTTCAAACTATGAGGAAGTCAGGACTTGACTGGAAAGTTAGACGGGTAATCTTCAATATTTATAGGTTGCAAAGTACTGAAATAGACATAAATGGATGTAAAAAGGAAGCAGTAATAAGAAGAGGGGTAAGACAAGGTTGCCCACTGTCACCGTACTTGTTTAATTTGTTTATAGAAGATGTAACTCAGATGAAAAGGAGTTCTAGGGGAATTAAAATAAATGGGGAACAGATACACAGTATTCGCTTCGCAGATGATATTGTACTGATGGCTGACTCAGAAAAGGATATGACCCGAATGTTAGGTACGTTTAACAAAATTCTTCACGCTTGGAGATTGAGGATAAATGTTAAGAAAACTAAAACAATGGTTGTAAGTAAAAAAGAGAAGACATTAAATCAACCATTATGTTGAACAACACAATATTGGAGCACGTTACTGAATTTTGTTACCTGGGTAGCATAGTTACAAGTGGGAATAAGTGTCTGGCAGAGATTAAGAGGAGAGTAGCTCTGGCAAAACAAGCATTCCAGAGCAAAAGGAACTTATTAACAAGCAACCATATTAGTATTGAAACAAGGAAAAAGTTTGTTAAGGTATTTGTATAGAGTGTTTTAACTTACGGGTGTGAATCGTGGACCTTAGGGAAGGTGGAGAGTGACAGACTTCAGGCAATGGAGATGTGGATTTGGCGGAGAATGACAAAAACTAGTTGGACAGATAGGAAGACGAATGAACAGATCTTAGAGGAAATAAATGAGAATAGAACACTGCTTAGGAGTATAGAGGTGAGGAAGATTAAGTTGATAGGGCATGTGATCAGACATAGTGCTTTTTTAACTAACATCTTTGAGGGCAAAGTAGTGGGGAAGAAGCCCAAAGGAAGACCAAGAACTGCATACTTCCGCAGCACAATGAGTGTCGTGAATAGTGGGTCTATGAAGAAATGAAGAATATCACAAGGGATAGAGTGACATGGCTACAGCGACAAGGCATTGCCTTTAGGAGTTAATAATAATAATTGTTATTTAAACGATTCACAATATTGATTTATCACTCGATGGTCATTTAACTATGGTTCACTATTCACCTAACCTGTCTTGTGTTCAAGTGTGATTGTACTTTCTTGTATAAAAGTGTAGTGGAGGATCCGTTCTTTACTGCTCGAAGTTTAACAGTCAACTAACTCGCTTGGTTTCAATTTTGGGGTTTGCTGGTGCAAAATATGCAAAATTCCCATTTGCTGAAACATCAAGCATTGTCAGCTCATGGCGTCACTTTTTGTGATCAAAATTACCAAAAAATATTAATTTTAACATAACTCTCTTATACTAGATACAATAGTAATAACATTGTTACCAATGAAATTCTCTTTTACTACTGATCATTTTGAGATCTCACAATATAGGTTTCTGTTCAGTATTTCTCAAAATAACATTTTTAATGTTGACCTAATAAAACATTTTATGTTTAAAAGTATTCTTTTTGATACATAACTATTTTGCTTTACTTTATATGTGACTTTAGTTGTTAACAAAACTGATTTTAAGACTATTGATTACTATTGTGAACATTACTTTCTTATAAAACATTTGGATTGTACCATATACATAATACTGTCTAGTGTACCCTTGAATATTATCTGTTTCTTAAAGTACAAATGCTTATTTCTAATACATATTATTATTCAACGTCTATTCTTTATACATTATGTTGTTCTTTTTTACCTTCTAAAGTAGATACAGGTTTTGTAAAATCAACATCTTACTGAATACATTATTAGTTTGTCTATTACAAATAATTGTTCTTACTTATTCCCAAATGTTCATGTTTCACTTTCCTATTACTAAATTTTACATAACACTATTCATTACATCTTGATCCTTCTTCATTATACAATAATGGTCCTTTTTACAACTCAACATTATAACAATCTTAATGCAATGAAACTTTTATCACACATTTAAGTAATACTAATTCCTTTCTGCATTGTCTATCAGTTCATTTGTCACAGGTAGATACAATTATCTTATCTAGTTGTACTGTTTTTATTACATTTCACCTAATCTATACAATCATTATTTAAGATACTGGTTACTCAGCTATACTAGATATTATAGGCTTTCACCTATTCTGAACATAACTCATTATGAAGTCTACTGGAACTATGGTTACAAAGTTTTATCTAGACATGTTTAATATGTTTTTATTCTTATTCTATTTTATAATAGTCTTAACTTCACCTATTAATAGCTATATTTCATTATATAAGTTTATTACTTTCCAATTGCTCTGTACTTCAATATAATTATGTTTAAAATCTTTATTCTATGGGAACCGTCACGTTACATATATATATATATATATATATATATATATATATATATATATATTGCAACAGTACAACCATTAACGGCACTGTGCATTGCCAAAATAAATGAAATAAATAATAAAAATAAATAAATATGAATTAATAAACATGATTCAGATGGCATAAGCTGGATCGTAGTTAAAAACAGGGAGCGCAGAATTCATACATGGACATGCATTTTCGACACACCTGTCGCTAGCGTTGTGTACACGCGTATTTTGTGTGTGTGTGTGTGTGTGTGTGTGTGTGTGTGTGTGTGTGTGTGTGTGTGTGTGTGTGTGTGTGTGTGTGTGTGTGTGTGTGTGTGTGTGTGTGTGTGAAGCCTGTCCGTTCCTGAAATGTAACCAACCCTTTTCAAGTAGAATAGTTGTAGGTTTTATTTTAATTATAAGAAAACTATGTACGATAGGGTAAAACAAAAGACACCAAAGTGTATAGAAATTAAAGGTGAATAAAGTGTTAAAAGACCGTACCGATGTGACGAAAAGTGCAATTACTAAACGTAAAAAAATTAGAGTAACATAAGGAAGTGTAGTTTACGTATAGTAAACACATAAAAATTAGTGATCGATTGAGCATCGAGTGATGTGAAACAAACTTCTTAATTTGCGAAGATAGGCGAAAATTGTGAATTGAACCAGAGTGGAAGAAGTGACGCTTCGACAGAATTTGACAGGTTAAATATTGTTCAGACATGAGTTTTTGCACGACCTGACTATAAATACCAGGTCGCGCTAATAAAGTTTTTCTTCTCGATTCAACCGTTGCCACAGGAGGCTATGTCAGTCGACGACGCTAATTCACATCTATAGTAAGAGTCACAGGACAAACTAGATGTCTAACCAGAGCAGCAGAGTACATACGATGAGGTCTATCGACACACCGGCAGCATATGATGTGAGGCGAGATGACTATTAGACAATACACGGAGGAACATGACCAGAGGACCAGAAGGACACGGAAAATCCGACCAGAGGACCAAAGGAGGATGTACGGATGATTAACCACGTCAAACGAGGTGATAAAAACCATTGTAATTATAGACTTTTGAAAGACACTAATTAAAGTAGGAATGAAAGACATTCAACCAGTATTAAATAAAATAAATTGTACATAAATAAAGCAGAATAAAAGTTAGAATAATATTTCTTGTATTAAAGTTAGTAATTGAGAGTAACGTAAATGATAAGAGAAATATTTAATTTTTGAATTAACGTAATTAGTAAAGTCTTGTTGATAAAGGAGAATGCATATGCAGTAGAAAGTTAAAACAAATTAATATACAAGAAATTTGAATACAAGTAAATTCATTATTGAAGCAAATTAATCAGCAATTGCAAAAAGATGAACACACAGTGAGTAAGCCGAGAGCAAATAAATATTTAATTAGTTAAAATTAGATAATAAGATTTATGTATAAGTTGTGTATGTAATTTGTTAGCAATAAGTTGTGTACGAAAGATTCGTACAAACGATATAATAATGAGTCAATATTTAATATGCGAAATGAAAGATTTTTTTAATAAATAAATAATGGAACAATTTTAAACTTAAATAACGTATCATCTTCTTATTACGATTACACCCATGAATTCAATACATTATATATAAATCCAAATTGTGTTGTTATATAATTTTGTCTCCCAAAAGTGTGGGGCTACACAATTTAAATTACATTTAAATTGGTAATTTGTACTGTTATAATATATATATGTATCTATATATATTATATTTATTATTTATACTGAAATTACCTCAAGATATTTTTTTTCCTAACTAGGAACATGTTTCGAGAGTTATTGTGCTCTCATCCTCAACCTTCGCGATTCTGCGTCTCGTGAAGTACCTATGTGTTGGTCCGTTGCCATTGTGGTCTTCTGTTGGTTCTTGTATCTCAAAGTAGTATTTTTGTGTGTGATTGTGGTGTATGTATTAGTATTTTGTGTATTTTCGATGTTGAGTGCTTTGAAAATTGTGTCTTGTTTTGTATTGATTTGTATTTGTTCGGGTATTAGTTTGTTTTGTGTTTTATGTTTGTATATTTGTAAATTTTCCCAAATGTTTATTATGGTCCCTTTGTGTGGTATGTGTTTTATTAATGTCATATTGGTTATGTCTGGGAATTCATGTCCTGTGTTTATTGCATGTGTGGCTAAATTGGATTTATATATTTCTGGTTTTTTGTATGCTTTTAGATGTTCAAAATAACGTTTTTTCAGCTGTTGTTTGTTTGTCCAATGTAACATTTATTGCAATCTTGGCATTCAATTTTGTATATACCGTTAACAGGTGTACCGCTGAAAAACGTTATTTTGAACATCTAAAAGCATACAAAAAAACAGAAATATATAAATCCAATCAGCTCAATGTTATTATTGTTTTTTATTAGTTTACTATTTTTATTTATGTTGTCCCTGGTGGTTACCAGGTTTTTAGTTCAGTGTTCAGTCTCTTTCGTTGGGTTTATTTTAGTTTCACTAAGCATTTATGTTACTCTGTAGTTACTGTGGTCTTCAACTCACTCTTGTATAGTTGCTAGTTCATTTCATTGCCTTGTTGCTTACACTTTGTATCTTCATTTTACTCTATCGAGTTTTACCGTTGGTTTGTTTGTCCTCTCACTTATCATATCTATTGGGTTCATTGGGTTTATCACGTTACTATGTTTTTCTTTTTTTCTGACTTTCTTCATAATTACTAGTTTTTCATTCTTTACCATTTATTTTTTCTTCATTCACTGTTTTGTTTTAGTTTGTGGACTGAATGTTATGCTTAATACACACTTATTTATATATCTTTTTATTCATTAGGTATACTAGTACTGGTCATTGATGGTTTTCTTATCTTATCATAGTTCTTTCGTGTACGGTGAGGATATGTATCGTTACATATTGTCCCATCACTAAAATTGATCAATTCAGAAAATGTCGTTTAGATGTTGATGAAATGATCAAACATTTTATTTACTTAATAACTTATTCACTTGAGCTTCTCCCCTCGATCACTTATATTCTTTTATCGTAATCTCTGTTTAATATATCATCTTCTATCATCGTTTTTCATTCCTTTAATATTCAATTTTCCTAATCACGTGATTTGGTACAGTTCGGGTGGGCACTTTTGGCTCCATTTCACCGCTGTCCATCCTTCACCTTCTGAGTCCAGAGAAACGTATCGTCTGCTCAGGTCAATGGTTGCTGGAATCCTTCTACAGACAACTCATTTAAAAAAATTCTAAAAGTAGTCTAAGTACGACTATTGAATTATTCTGGGATTATTCACGTTACTGTCGTTTCGATCATATAATACTTTTCTGTTTTATTTATTTCCTTGGTTCATACTCTGTAGCTCTCCGTTATATAATGTTGGTGATGGGTACTATTCGTACTTCCTTCTCGTTTTTTGTATATATAGGCTATATATATATATTTTTTTTTTTATCAATTTCATTCTCTTATGCACTAGTTATTACCTGGTTCAGTGATTCTCCTCTCAATCGTTTAACAATATCTCTTCATGGACGACTGGTTGTTAATCCCCTTCCTTTTCTGCGTTTTTGGATCTATAATTACGTAGGTATTATTACCGTTGTCCTTGATTATGGTATAGGGTCCGGTGTACAGTAGTAATAGCTTTTTTGCTATACCCTCTATAGTGCTGGGTAACTCTCTGTTCTTTAGCAATATTTTGTCTCCAATTTGGTATCGTACTGGCTTTGGTTGTAACTTTTGGTATTTTTGTAACGTCTTTTCGCCGCGTTACAAATCCAGGGAACCCGTCGTAATTAAACTCCGTTAATTAGATGGGCTGCCTACGTTGTAACAGAATTGATCACAAATAATTAATATAACAAATTACTTACTAACTGTGTAAGGAAACAATGGCAAGGTATACAATTGATTTAAGCACTCCTCATATGTGTGTAACAAGAAGACTTCTCTTTATTTTACATTTAAAAACATTTACTGACAGATCCCATGACATTACTAATTCAATTATTAAGTTATTTGAAAGGTTTCTTTAACTTTGAGATCAAACTTGATTTTATATAGCTATACCTCGGATCCGGGTCAACTTTCTGTATTTCTGTAATTAAGACTTTTAATTATACTCATTTCATGATATTAGCTTGAAAGACTTTCTTTTATTCAACCATTGGAAGAATGGTATTATAGCTTGAATTATATTACTCTACATTAGCATATAAATTGTTACAACGTATGAAGTTAGAATGGTTACATGAAATTCTTAGATTTAATTTATAAGTCTTTACAAAGTTAATAGTTTCTGAAAAGTCTCTTTCAAGATGTGTTGTGTAACAAATATTAGTAACCCTCGATAGACAGGCTATCGAGTCACCTTTTAATTGGTATGCAGAAGACTCGTCCTGGGGTATCCGTCTTGGGAAACAGGAACAGCTACGTCGTCATCTCGGTCTGGCCTTCTTCTGTAAAGGGCTCCAAAAGTTCGCAGGTTGAACAATATGTCGAGTAGATATCTACGATGATCTTGTAGATTCTCGGATGTCCTGATCTGCATATTCTGTCACGTGCAGTAGAGTTTGTGGCTTCTGATAGTTCACATCTCCAGGTATGACTTTGGAATTGTTGTTATTTGTTGAAGCACGAAGTCATCTTGTGTTACACTCCTTTTTACGTTTCGATTTTTTTTACTTTAAATTTCTTGTCTATTTCCATGACTATATTAGTTAACACATCCAGATGCTTTCAACAGCTACATCTGGTACACCATCTCAAGGTGAAACAAAATATAGTTAACATATTTTAAGCGCACAGCTCCTACGTCTACACTGTACGAAGTCACCATTGCAAGAAAGAGAAATTCCGCTCCCTTCGCCTGGTACTGGGAAAAAGTTAGTGGGACAATTTCCGCGCGAGAATATAGTTCCTAACTATATTTAAGTTAACATTTTTATTTATACAAACTATCCCTAAACAAATATACATAATTTAAATCAGTTGTTTTAGCGACCATTTATGTCTTCAGATTTTTAATTATTAACATTAGTTTTTTTTATCTTATTCTAACTCACACAAGACTCGGAAAACATGTCGAGTCTGGAATCAACAGGACAGCGCCTGCTTACAAGCAAAGGGTTAAATACGATATTAATAACTCTTTACAATTTATCTTTTTATTAGAGTATCTTATAACTAACTAATTACTGCTTCCTCTCATACTGAGTACATACAGGTATTTTATATTAATACAGTGAGATTTAAATGGCTTAAGAGCTCGCAACCTTAATTTAAAAAAAAAAATTTTTTTTTCTTGATTATTTCTTTTATTTAAATCGTCACATACTCCACCGCTGAAATTGCACGCTACGGTTAAGCTTTTTTGAGTCTAACTCACTATTGGGCACTGGGATATTGAATGGGGTTAGTGTGTGTAATTTCTTTCACATAGTTGTTGTACACTTTACAACGTTGTCCACATAGTTATTACGAATAGTTACAACACAGTACACTTTATATTCTTATGAACTACCTTTTTTTTTACATACTATTTACACTAAATATTTACACAATTAAAACACAAAACTCTTTCTTATCTCTATCTCTTAATTTTACTACCGGTTTTTCTGTTTGTCTTACTCTCTCTTCTATAGAGTAACTTTCTAAATCTTTACTATTTAGAATTCTATCTTTTCTTCTGTGAGTCCTATATAACTCATGTAGTTAATGAGTGTTAGTACCCATCTAGTTAATGATTATTCATTAATGCATGCTTCGCAGAACTGGAACTCAGGTTGATCAGGCCTCGTTTCCAAACTCTACGTTTTACATTTTTTTTTACGTGGATTCAGAAATATAATTTTCTTTACTGCCTAGTATTCCCTTTTCTTTTTTTTTGGGTTATACTATACCGTCACTTCTTCTTATACAACTTTAGTTGCGAAATATGCGTTCTCCGCACATATTTCTGAGTTGCAGGTTCGCACAGGGCTACTGTAACTGGAGTTAGGTACTTTCGGATTTGGTAAGGGCCACACCATCTGAATGATAGTTTCGAGGTGGTCTTATCAATCGCACTACTAATGGGGTGAGTCTTGTACATTACTAAGTCACCTACTTGGTACCTGACTGAGTTGCTATGATTACCTTTCTCGTGGTATCTTCTGGATTTTTCCAAGCTTGCTCTTAAGTTAGAGCGGGCTTTGTTCCATATTCGCTTTATCTGCTTATCCGTTATTTCCGGAGGCAGCAGATCGTGTATATTCCATCTTGTGGACAAAGGGTGGTTTGGTCGATACTTGTATAGTAACTCGAACGGGGTCGACTTGTGACCTTCGTGGTAAGCTGAATTAAAAGCGTATTGAATCCAGAATAGATTTTGGTCCCACGACGTGTGATCGTTCGCATGATAGGCTATTAGCGCAGATTTGAGGTTTCGTAGATACCTTTCAGCAATATTGCCTTGCGGTCGATACTCTGTAGTGGTTATATGGTCTATCCCTAACTTGAAACACATATTCTTAAATTCTTTTGCTTTAAACTGCGGACCGTTATCAGATACTATACGTACTGGAGTACCGTAATCTTTAAATAATCTTTCCTGTAGTATTTTAACTGTTGTCGACGCTAATGCTCGTCGCATGGGATACATCCAAACAAATTTGGTGAACGAATCTACACATATCAGTAACATGGTATTTCCTGATTTGGATCGTGGATACGGACCTGAGAAATCTAGATAAAGTTTCGAAAAAGGGGTCTTTGGGATTTCTGATATCAATTGGCTTACTTGAGTATTTCTGGCGGGTTTGCTAAGGGCGCATAATGAACATTTCTTTACGAAGGTAGCTATTTCGCAGTTCATATTGTTCCAATGATATTCCTTTCGAATACGATGTATCGTCTTATTGATTCCCATATGGGCTCCTATGGTAGATGAATGGAAGTATTCCATTAGCATGGGCTTAATTACATCCGGGGCTATTATTCTTAATTCCTTTCCGTCTCTTATTTTGAGACACAGTACATTCTTACTCAATACGTACTTCTCGGATTTAATACCTTGGGTAAGTTGTTCTATAATACGCTTCAGTAAGGGGTCTTGTTGTTGATACAGGGCAATATTTGTAAAGGCAAGGGGGAATTCAGTAATTACAGCGTTCGCACTTGCTATTTCCGGCTTCACTATGTTTTCGGAAGTTTTAGTGGGTGACTGGAACATACGGGACAGGGTATCGGCGACTACATTTTGAGTACCTTTAATATGCTGCACTCTGAATTTGTAGCAGTTTAATTTCAATATCCATCTGCCAATTCGTCCTAATTGTTTAGGGTGATTCAATAACCAGGATAACGCCTGATTGTCGGTTTCTAAAAGAAATTCTTTATGTTCTAGGAAGGGTTTAAACTTTTCGAATGCAGAAACAATTGCTAAACATTCCAATTCATATGCAGAATACTTTCTTCCTTGATCGCTCAGTGTTCGTGATGCATAACTAATTGGTAGTCTACAGTTATCTATCTCTTGGTATATCACTGCACCTAACGCTACACTGGAACTGTCGGTTTGCACGACGAATGGTTTTGTGAAATCAGCTAATTGCAAAACTGGGGGAGATATAATGCTTTCTTTAAGTTGCTCAAACGCGTTTTGATGTATTGAGCTCCATTCGAACTTTGTTCCCTTCTTTCGTAAGGAGTTTAGGGGTGCTGCTATTTCGGCAAGATGGGGAATATATTTGTGGAAATAATTCACCATACCTAAAAATCGGGCTATACCTTTTGCATCTCGTGGGGGTGCAAATTCTCTAATAGCACGGGTACGTTCGGGGTCAATGCTTACCTTTCCATTCGCTTTCACTATGTGTCCTAAGAAAGAAAACTGAGGGACAGCAAAACTTACCTTATTTGGGTTCACCGTTAATCCTGCTCTTAGTAAACGAGATAACACTTCACGCAAATGTCTGAGATGTTGTTCCATTGATTCACTGTATATTACGATGTCGTCCAAATAGTGGTGCACATATTTAAATTTAATGTCGTGAAATATCTTCTCCAATAGTCTACTACATACGGAACTTCCTTGAGATATTCCAAAGGGTACCCTAGTAAATTGGTACAAGTTAAAAGGAACTGCAAACGCGGTTAGACGTTTGGATTCTTCTGAAAGAGGTATTTGGTGAAAAGCTTGATTTAGATCCATTACCGTAAAAACCATTGCTTTAGTAAAATAATGAAACGCACTATGGATGTCTGGAAGAGGGATTGATTCAAATTCTATTCTTTTATTTAATTGCCTGTAGTCTACAACTAGTCGGTGTTTATCTGGTCCTTTCGGTACTAAAAAGGAGGGTGAAGAATATGGGGACGTAGAGGGTTCTATGACTCCTTGATCCAATAACTTATTGATATGGTTTCGCATGACTTCCATCTTGGGAGGCGACAACTTGTACGGGGGTAGTCGTATTACTTTCTGATCACTCAGATTAATTTTATACTCTATTAGGTCCGTAAGTCCTAGTTTTGGTGTAAGAACCGAGGAAAATTCTTTTATTAGTTTTACTATTTTGACTCTATCTCTTCGTTCTAGGTGAGATAAATCTGAATCTTGGTGTATTACATGTGCAGTAGATGAACAACGTTTATCTTCATTACTATCAAATTTATGTTTTCTTGCACGGTCAAATCTGAAATAAAATTCTCGCTCGTAGATGTCAAGAATCATTCCTGTCTTACTAATAAAATCTGCACCTAATATTAAATCAGGTCCTAATTCTTTACATACTAACATTGTAAATATCCAACTTAGGTTTTTTATTTTAACCTTAACGGTAATGCTCAGGTTTATATTTATTTTACGTTTATCAGCGGTAGCACACTTTATATTCACAGGTTGGTTCCGTTTTACTAGATGATGTTTAGCTAACATGTCCGCTAATTCTTGGCTGATTAAGCTCCTACTAGATCCCGAATCAATTAAGGCGATGGGGGATGTAACGCCTAAGTCGACTTGTATTAATGGTAGTAGATTTTTTTTCCATTTACATCTATTAATCGCATTACACTTTTCACGAAATTCTCGCACATAGGGGTCGATTTCTTTCGCACCTTTTTTGTTTTTCACTCGGTTACAGAATAATTCATTCTTATTATTATTACTGGTTTCTTTTAGTTTACCCAATTTTGAGTAGCTGCGGAAGACACAGGTTTTCGGGTCTCCCTGCCTTACATGTTTTTTGAATTGGGGTTATTCCGTTCCAATGGCTTACTTTTGCACTCTCTTCTTATGTGCCCATATTTGCCACAATTATAACAGGTGGGTTTTCTGCGAGGTGGGTACTTGGTTTCCGCTTTATCTGGGTTTACAGTTAACTTACCAGCTTTGCGCACATGGTGAGGTCTACTAGAAACTTGTCTTTCATACGAGGTTGTTACATCAGGCAGTAGTGCTCGCAATTGATGTCTATTAGTTCCAGAGGTTTTCATTGCTTCTCTATTTTGATCTGAGTACCATACATTTGAAGAATGGATACTGCACTGTTCTAGATCAGCAATTGTATTGGGTCTATTCATCAATGATAGTCGAGATCTTTCTTCAGGTGACACGCCTACTAAAATGGTGTCCACCAGTTGTGTTTCATTCCAGCTTACACGTAGTAGTCGAGAGGACTCCCTAATATCGGAGATGTAGTGAGCTAATCTCTCCTGATGTCCTTGTACTCGGAGTACTGTCTTCCTTTTTATTTCCTCATAGATGCCGGTGAGAATAAAGTATTTTATTAAAGAGCTATGTAGCTCTTCTACTGGGAAAGTAGAGGTTAGGGCTTCTAGCACACGATTTTTTTAACGGGGGTTTACACTTTGGTAACAGAACTTGTAAAATTTGCCAGTCATTCAGCTGCTGTAGATCCTTTATCTGAAGAAGATAACTAATAAATGTTAGTAACTTGGAAACATTTAAACCATCTGTATGGGGACTTCGGTTAAAATCTTCTCCACAGGGTGAGTCATTTTTCCGTATAGATCTGCGTTATAGTTCATAGGGGTAATTCCTCGATGAGGGCGATTAGATTCATTGGGGGTGTTGGTCAATTCATTATTTCCGGGACGAAACTGAAAATGCTCGGGAGGAGGGACATTTACATCTGTATCAGTTTTTTGTTCTGGGTTCGCTTGCACTTGCGATACGATAGGTGAGTTCCGATCCGAGTTAGGCGGAGGTAAACCAGTGGTGGGGGATTGTACTGGGGAGATGTGTAATTTCATTAATGATTTCTCTATTTCGTCCATCCTGAATGAGTCGGATTTTCGTCTTAAATCGTTGATAATTGAAGGTAAGCGGCGTAGAGCTTCGTCTGCTAGCTTTTGTACATCAACGGGTATTTCTGTGAGATTCGGCCAGATCGACAAATTTTTTATTTGGCTGGTTAAATGCTCTATTCTCTGGGTAGTCCGCAAAATTTTTGCCGGAGATTTCTCGTCTTGGAGTGTTTGAGACAATAAGTATAGTTCACTATACTTGCCATTACAAATTTCTTTCTCGCTTTCATAATCGAGTTGGCTTAGATTGTTTAATTGCACGGGCGCATCAAATCCACATTCGCGAATTGAACTTCGTAATTCCGCGACTGTTACATCAGCATGGGGTAGTCCACGCAAAAGGGCTTCGTAAGACAGCTCGTCTTTTAATAACAAATCCGGGTTAAATTGGGCCATTTTGTTCTAACACATTAGCACGTACTTACAATTAATACTAGTATATTACACATATATTACATATACATATAATAAATTCATAAGTAATCAATTTACACAAATTAGAAAAGAACAATTTCTCTTCTAAGGGAGAGACAGAAATCACACACACATATTTTTCAAGGTTAAATAGCCGATCAGCTGTTTACTGGAATGTAGGTCAGAGGGTGGCCTACATATTTAGTTAACAAAGGAGGGTTGAGCGTGTCAGTGAGAAAGGGGGTTTTACTCTTATTGTTCTCCACAATGCGACTGAATAACACAACTACTGTATACGTACTCTAAACCGGTATAAACAAGAGAAGGGGAGCGCAGACGCTAGATTCTATTATTATTATTCCGCTTAGACAACACTTTGGCTCCGTTCATTCATAAACTTTACTCAATTAAATAATTACTTATTTTGTTCACAAGTTTTAAATCACGAACTTCTACTTAATTACTTTATTATTATTGACAAAGTTATTTTTAATCAAATTTTTTTTTATAACACATACTAGTGTATGTAAGCTAGATAGTTGGACATACACTGTGCAGAATGATTCAGGAAACAACAGGTCATAGATTGTCGTAAACAAACCTGTTACAGATTGTTCGGTTGACCAAAATTGTTATGCTTGGTTACAATTCATGTATGCAAGTAATTATATCGAATTATGCAGGTTCCTACTGGCCTATAGAATGCAAAAGCTACATGCATTGTATGACGCTAAGGATATTTTACTTATACATACTACCATCTACGTAACTTAATACACTATTAAATATGTTTTGAACATTACATTTATTAAAGTAACTTTCTGAGTGCATATATCAATATTATATATTTAGTTATTGATCATACAATTTATCCACGCATAGTGAATGCAATTTTGTTTGTGACACTATATACACAATTAAAACTCTTTCCTTTGTTTCCTTTTTTTTTTGAATGACGCAATTTTGTTTGCTTAAAACACCTTTATAAAATTTAGCAAAGAGTGCGCACTTTTGTAACACTCTGTAAACAATTACCCTTTTATTTTTTTACAAGAAAGCAGAGTTGCGCACTTTTGTAACGTCTTTTCGCCGCGTTACAAATCCAGGGAACCCGTCGTAATTAAACTCCGTTAATTAGATGGGCTGCCTACGTTGTAACAGAATTGATCACAAATAATTAATATAACAAATTACTTACTAACTGTGTAAGGAAACAATGGCAAGGTATACAATTGATTTAAGCACTCCTCATATGTGTGTAACAAGAAGACTTCTCTTTATTTTACATTTAAAAACATTTACTGACAGATCCCATGACATTACTAATTCAATTATTAAGTTATTTGAAAGGTTTCTTTAACTTTGAGATCAAACTTGATTTTATATAGCTATACCTCGGATCCGGGTCAACTTTCTGTATTTCTGTAATTAAGACTTTTAATTATACTCATTTCATGATATTAGCTTGAAAGACTTTCTTTTATTCAACCATTGGAAGAATGGTATTATAGCTTGAATTATATTACTCTACATTAGCATATAAATTGTTACAACGTATGAAGTTAGAATGGTTACATGAAATTCTTAGATTTAATTTATAAGTCTTTACAAAGTTAATAGTTTCTGAAAAGTCTCTTTCAAGATGTGTTGTGTAACAAATATTAGTAACCCTCGATAGACAGGCTATCGAGTCACCTTTTAATTGGTATGCAGAAGACTCGTCCTGGGGTATCCGTCTTGGGAAACAGGAACAGCTACGTCGTCATCTCGGTCTGGCCTTCTTCTGTAAAGGGCTCCAAAAGTTCGCAGGTTGAACAATATGTCGAGTAGATATCTACGATGATCTTGTAGATTCTCGGATGTCCTGATCTGCATATTCTGTCACGTGCAGTAGAGTTTGTGGCTTCTGATAGTTCACTTCTCCAGGTATGACTTTGGAATTGTTGTTATTTGTTGAAGCACGAAGTCATCTTGTGTTACACTCCTTTTGCGTTTCGATTTTTTTTACTTTAAATTTCTTGTCTATTTCCATGACTATATTAGTTAACACATCCAGATGCTTTAAACAGCTACATCTGGTACACCATCTCAAGGTGAAACAAAATATATTTAACATATTTTAAGCGCACAGCTCCTACGTCTACACTGTACGAAGTCACCATTGCAAGAGAGAGAAATTCCGCTCCCTTCGCCTGGTACTGGGCAAAAGTTAGTGGGACAATTTCCGCGCGAGAATATAGTTCCTAACTATATTTAAGTTAACATTTTTATTTATACAAACTATCCCTAAACAAATATACATAATTTAAATAAGTTGTTTTAGCGACCATTTATGTCTTCAGATTTTTAATTATTAACATTAGTTTTTTTATCTTATTCTAACTCACACAAGACTCGGAAAACATGTCGAGTCTGGAATCAACAGGACAGCGCCTGCTTACAAGCAAAGGGTTAAATACGATATTAATAACTCTTTACAATTTATCTTTTTATTAGAGTATCTTATAACTAACTAATTACTGCTTCCTCTCATACTGAGTACATACAGGTATTTTATATTAATACAGTGAGATTTAAATGGCTTAAGAGCTCGCAACCTTAATTTTAAAAAAAAATTTTTTTTTTCTTGATTATTTCTTTTATTTAAATCGTCACAATTTCTTTTTATCTTCTCGGTCCGTTCTAATATTTTATCATAAAATTTTATATTATCAAATTTGTATTCATCTCCACTAGGGAATTGGATCAGTTCTGTAATCTCTCTGGGTGGTGGTCTCTGGAACATTGCTGTATACGGGGTCGTCTCAATAAACTGGTGGTGTGACAAGTTTATAAAATCCTCCGCGGCTGGCAAATATTTTGTCCACCTTCTTTGTTGGTTGAAGCAATATGTTCTGAGAATTCTCCCTACTTCTCTCAAAACGCGTGGTGGTACACTGACGTTTTATATGTCTTCACTCCATTATTCAGCAGAGTGTCCTTCCACTTGCTTCCTTTGAATTGCGTCCCATGATCAGTAATGATGGACTTAGGCGTTCCTACTTCACAGAGATATTGTTGTAAGATTATGTTTAGGATTTTCTGCGTTGTTGCCCGGTTTATCGGGTAGAGTTTTGTGAATCTGGTATAGTGATCGAAGATGATGACAAAGTATTTGTACTGGTGTCTCCCTCCATTACGCGGGAATGGGCCGCAGATATCGATGAAAACTTTTTCTAGCTTACTTGACGACGTAATGGGCATCATTGTACCCTCTTTTCTATCGTTATTGACTTTTACGAGCTGACAAATGTGACAATGTTTGATGTGATTCCGTACTTTCCTGTTGATATCTTTGATATACACGTGTTCCTGGAGTGCCTTTACTACTTTCAACGCCCCCATGTGACCATATCTGACGTGGTAATCCATAATTATATCCTTCTCTATGGTTCGTGGTATTGCGATTTTCCATGTGTTATACCTATATTGTGTTTTGATGAATAAAATTTGCTGGTGTATGCAATAGAATGGTGTTATGCGGTCGTCTTGTTCAACTAGTCTCTGATAGATTTTATTAAATTTGGAGTCCTGTTTTTGTTGTTGCCCAAGTTCTTTTGTGATGTTAGCTAGATCGGATCTACTCCTAATGATGTGGTACAATTTAATTATGGTCTCTTTCTCTCCTTCGAATGTTTGATCTCTGATGTTAATTAGGGATAAGGTGTCTGCTGCGACATTCTTCTTACCGGGGATGTATTACCAGTTGAGATTATACTCCTGTAGCGTTAGACTCCATCTGGTTAATCTTCCGTGGTTCAGATTGCAATTCTTAAGGAAATATATGGACTTGTGTTCAGTTCTAACAGTAATTCTGTATCCCAAGATATATGTCCTGATTTGTTACAGGCGAATACGACTCTTAGGAGTTCTTTTTCCGTTACATTATAATTTCTTTCACTGCTATTCAGGACAAGCCTGGCAAAGCTAATCACACGGTGATTTCCTTCGTCATCCTCCTGGTATAGAACGGATCTTAAGCTGACGTCACTGGCGTCGCAGTTTATGTAGAACGGTTCATCGAAATTGGGGTGGTGTAACATTACTGACTCTAAGAACATGGTTTTGATTAGTTGGAGCGTGATATCTCTTGTTCTTCTCCCCACGTCCACTTGTCCTTCGATGATAACTGATGGGCGAATTTCGACGTTAATTCTGAATAGTTTTTCTGGAATTTGCGGTAGTAATTGCATATGCCGAGGAAAGATTGGAGTTGTTTTTTGTTCCTTGGTGTAGGAAATTTCTGGATGGATTCAATTTTTTCTTGGGATGGAGTGATCCCATTTTCCGATAGGTTAAATCCTAGGAATTGTACCTCGTCTGCTATGAATTTTGACTTCCCTAGCTTAAGTGTAATATTGTTGTCAGACAGCTTTTTCAACACATGTTCTACTCGTTGACAATGGTCATTCCAATTGATTGACGTTATTAGGATATCGTCCACATAGACTGTCGTAAACTGAAGCGCCTGTTGTCCGAGAATCTGGTCCATGATTTTGACAAACACGGCTACGGAATTAACCAGTCCGAATGGCAACCGTTTAAACTGGTAATTCCGACCCTCGAAAATAAACGCCATGTACTTGCGGCTGTTTGGATGTAGTTCGACTTGCCAATACCCACAGACTGTGTCCTATGTGCTAATAAACCTGGTTCCGTGGAACTTCTTCAGTATCGATCTCTCCCGGGGATGTTCGGTCATTCACTATTACTTTGTTGATCTCTCGCGCGTCTAGGCAGATTCTCACCTTTCCATTTTTCTGTGGGACGGCTAGGATGGGACTGGTGTAAGGGAAGTAACTGGGTTCAATAATGTCCTCGTCTATTAATCTGTTAATTTCCATCCTCACGGCTTCCTTCAGCGAGTATGCGATCGGGTAAAACTTCTTGTTGAAATTCACGGGCTCTCTAAACTCAATTTTGCATTGGTAGTTCCTTACCTTACCTGGTGTATCCGAAAATACGTGTCGATATCGATTGTACACGTCGATAAGCTGTTCTATTTGTGCTGTAGTTAATTTAGCGCTCGTTTTCTCCCTCTGGAAAGTACGGATTTCGTTGATCTTCTCATTCCATAACTGTTTACTGTCAATCTCGTAAAAGATCTCGTTATTTTGTGTCTGCTCTCTTCGATCTAGAGTTTCCTGAATGTGATATATGGTTTGGTTTGGAAGTGCGCTGTCGCTACCAATTAAGTCAGCTGTCCATTCTACGCAATTCGTCTTCAGAAATAGTTTGGACCTATTCATGTCGATGACCGCTGAGTATTGTTTTAACATATCGCAACCAATTAGGATTTGGAATGGTAAGCCACTGGCTACTAAGAACGTCATTGGGAGTGTTTCGCTGTTGCTTGTTAGCTCTAATCTTACTTGTCTCCGGACAGTTTTGTCCTGGCGCCCCGTCGCTCCTACGAGTATAATGTTACTTATTGGTAACGTGAGTATGGGTGTTTTACCTTCTTCCTGTATTTTGTTCAGCTCGATCCCGTTGATCAATGATACGTTGGCTCCAGTGTATATCATTATTTTTGTTCGTACACCGTTGATTCCCGCTGTTATGTATACTATTTCATTGTTATTTTTATTAGAGAGTTCGCCTTCTTCTTCTAACAATTCCTCTCTCAAATTTTTTAAGTAATTATTCTGTATTATAGTTATAAATTTTTCCTTGTTTATAACGTGATTTTCTGTTATATTAAACCCAATAGAATGGTTCAGTGAGGGTACTCTTGGTGTTTTCACTGCCGCGTGGAGTTTAAAGACGGCTCGGACTCTTCATTCTGTCTGCCGTTTTGATTTACATGTGGGTCTTCATTTCCTGCCGGTCTGGATTCAGGCTGGTGATGGTTCTCCTCGTAGTTATTTCATCGGTAACCCTCATGGCTCCGACTTCTACCTCCGTTGGTCCTGGTATCTCTCCCTTAGCATTGTCGTCCTGGTTCCAGTATGCATCACGGTTGAAACTCCGGCGTCCTTGGTAGTACGATCTCCCTCTACCATTATCATCGGCTCGCACGTAGTTAACCCTCCTGTAGTTCTGGTTTTGGTTGTTCTGGTTGCGGTTATTATTATAATTCCGGTTGTTGTTATTTTGTTGGTGGTAGTTAGGGTTGTATGATCGATTATACTGGTTGTTTGGAACACTTGCCCTATTGTTGTGGTTGTTCCCGTTAGTCCCTGGACCGTTGTTATGTGGTCGGTTGTACGTCTCATTATTATTGTTATTTGTCCGGTTATTGTAATTTGGCCGGTAATTTCCGTTGTTATACTGGTTGTTGTTGTTCTGAGCATTCCGGTTCTCATACCGATCGTTCCTTTGCCGACTCCTCCTGTAGAACCCCTCGCCCTCGTAGTCTTCCAATAATGCTGACGTGGACTGTACTGTCTTAACTTGTCCGCCTAGTCGTGCTCTGGACACTCCTTCCTCGTAGTGGTAGGCTAGCTTGGTGAAGAGGCTTTCCTCCAGGATTTTTGCCTCGAGGTTTCTTGCCAAGCACACCTTTCCGAGAAAGTATGCAGTGAGCGTCGCCCCTCTGTTAGCGTCGTATTTCCCGTGGCAGATGTTATCTCTCACGATATTCTGTGTGGCCTCCGACCAGTATTTACCCTTGAACCGTTATTATAAGCATTAAAATTGATCATGCTAAAAGTAGAATAATTGAAAGACGTAATAAGAGAATGGAAAGATTTAAGAGAACTCATAAGTTACAGAATTTTACGTTGGAGAGAGAGTGTTATTAAAAACAAAATCCAGTTCGGAAACGCAGAGACAATACTGTTAAAAAGTTCTTTAGACTGTATTATGGACCTATACTGTACTATACTTTGCTAAGACAATTTGGCAAGCAAACTTTTATTGTACATGATGACACAGGACAGAGACAGATTGGCAAATATCATGCGAGCTCTCTAAGGAAATTTTATGAATGAGTAAGTAGATCACTATTACAATTAAAGGAGAACGCACGCTATAGAGTTAAAGTGGATTAATGAATCTACGCAGCACTTTAACATGTAAGGGGGGAATATTTTGTTCAGTCCACCCTACATAAGGATAAACTAAATAATGATTATACCACTATTATAAGCATAATTAATTAAATTAAATGAATATTGAATTAATAAAATGTGATGTAAATTTTGTCTAATGCCAAAGGCAAAAATTTAATAAACAAGTTTATTACATTTTTTTATTTTTTAAGCAGGGAAATAATGCAACAGTACGTCTGCTTACGTTACTGTGCATTGTCGCAGTTAGTTAAAAAAAACTGCTAAATTAGAATAAGTAATTAATATTGTGAATATTTTTTTAAAAAATAATTATTGAAAGCTGTAAGTAACCAGTGAAGGAGAACACTGAATGTGCAGGACGGTACTGGTATATCACGCCACACAAGCCAAGACTGTGTATAGTGTAAGTGGTGTGTGTGTGTGTGTGTGTGTGTGTGTGTGTGTGTGTGTGTGTGTGTGTGTGTGTGTGTGTGTGTGTGTGTGTGTGTGTGTGTGTGTGTGTGTGTGTGTGTGTGTGTGTGTGTGTGTGTGTGTGTGTGTGTGTGTGTGTGTGTGTGTGTGTGAACCAGTAGAAACCGGCATAGCGTCACCCATGATTAAATGTGACTTAAATAAGTAATTTATTCAAATTGTGTTAAATGCGCATAAGATATGACAAAACAAATTACGACACGTTATTAATAATATAAAGATGGACACATGTGCAAAATCTAGTGCGAAACAAATAATACATATTAATGCAGTGTAAATAAAAGTGAATAGAACCAAGAATAATTAAAGTATAGAAAAACTGTTAATATACAATTATACATTAAAAAATTACCGATCGTATGAACATCGAGTAATAAACAAAAGACTTCGCTTATTGCTAATAAAAGTAAAATCATTACCAAAAATAAACGAATCTGTAAAGGGACGTTTGTGCAAACTATAATAATAAAAATACTGCACAAGTATGGTTGAAACATGATTTTTGCACCCGACAATATAAATAAGCGAGGATCGACAGCCTCGACCCTCATTCTACTGGAACACGTCTGCAGCCGAAGGCTATGCCCGACTGTGGAGCATACAAGGTCGACACCCCAGCAGTATGGAGATAGCACCGTAGGAGTCATCTGAATGCTGAGTGGACCAGGAGGACCGTACGATGGACTCCAGGAGGGTCAGACGACAACGGAGGATCGACACAGGACACAGAACTCAGGATCATAATGAGGAATCACTGAGTATCACCGCACAAGCAATAAGGTGACATGAAACCATTTTTACTCATCAACCAACGAGTCATAAAAGATATTAAAAAAAAAGAGTAAAGAGAAAATGATAAACTTTAATACTGTAAATAATAATTGTAAAATCTAATTGGTTAAATTGTAGTAATTTATAATGATATTTAACATTTACGAAATTATTATTACTACTTTTGAAATTATAACGTAGCATAAATCTTTACATAATTCTAAATTTGATTGATATTTCATGAATACGATATTCATATTTAGGCACACAAAGCTAAGTAGTAATAATATAAAAAAAATATGCAATTTAAAAGAAATACAATCTGAGCAAGTCGAGAGCACATTTTATATTAAAAAAATTTCTATTTATACATGTTAATTTATATCTTGTGTATTATATTTATGAATATTTGTGTTGATGTTATTTGTATAGTGACAATAATTGTGTGTATGCTGGCCACACACAAAAGAAAAATATTATGCTAATAATAATGACAAAACTAATTCGTCGAATTCCACGCTCTCGTCAAGGTCCGTCGATCAGCTGTAGATGACCAGATGCCCGTTGACCTTGGCGTAGCTGACACTCGCGTTTCACACACTCGTCCGCGGTTATCTATCAGTTATTGTTTATTAATTTAACTCAGGGTTTTCGTATGTGGGTAATCTAATAGATCTGTGTATTTTGCGTACACAATCCGGACTCTTCAAGTGTTCTCGTTTCAGTCAGTAATATCCCGCTAGATACTGCTGTCCTACTGCGGAATATCTTGCACTCGCGCGAAAAGGACTTATATTGATCTATTTAAAATCTTAGTATTGTTTCAGTTCTGCCACCCTAGATGTCGTATACGGGAAACTCGTATCGTATATCTAAGTCCCACGTCACTTATCGAATACACACGTCCTGACTCGAAAAACTCGCGACAGCCAGTACAACTTTCTATGACGGGATTTCGTAGCGAACTGCCGAAGTGCACACGTCAGAAGAACTTCTGATTGGTTGAAATCTTAGATACCTCATAGATTTTCATTATGATATACAGACTTCAAATTAAAATTATGTCAAAGTCTGCAAAGGCCTCTTTAGATTTAATCTACCAATTCTATTACTTGCAGATAACAAGTTAAAAGAAGAGATAGTTTCATTAAAAAAGCATATTAAAATTATAGTTGTGCAGTACTGAACAAGTGAAAAAGTAGCATTCAATATGGTGCATACTCTGTCCAAGTATCATGAAGAAATGTTAATTATGAACGAAGTTATTCAATAAAATGTGGATAACACGCGCACTAACATTGCATTGGACATGATATAGCCTACAATTATCGATATTTTGACATAACTTACTTCTTTACCCATATCTTAATTTAAAACTTACATCTAATTAACAAAAAATGAATAAAATTAATTTAAAACTTGTCTATGATCGTCAGAGAATGTGTTGCAGCTCTCACATCCAGTATTGATGGCTTTCATTTCCCGGTTCCGTTGCAATATATATATATTGTAACGCGAAGATATGGGAAGCCCAAATGAGTCAATAAGCCCAAATAACAAAAGACCAAAATAACAATAATAAAACATTTAACTTGAAAAGAAAAAACCTAAATAAAAAAAACATTAAACAAAAATAAAGAAGTACAATACAATAGGGTAGAATAGATAAAAATGCTGTACATTAGACTATAAGAAAGAAACTATAAAAAAGTGTATAAGTGAAAAGTGAGTCAATAAGTGAAAAAATAGTGGTAATCATTGATCATACAGAAAAGACTGTGAAGGTCAATGATTAAATCAGTGGACTTAAGTGTAAACATATAAAACAAAAAGAACCAAATAAGGAAATAAACCAATAGAGTTATGAAAACACTAAACAGTGATAGTCAAACTAAATGTTGATGTTAGGGAAATAATTGTAAGATTTAATATTAGTTGTTGAAGGTCCTAGGCCTTTTAACTCTTGTTGTTTAATTCGTTTATTTTATTTTATTTTAAAATACATGTTAGTATTTTGTGCTATTAATGAACCTATTATAACGGACTAGCAATGTATTAAGCCTGTAGGCAAACTAGAAGGTGTATAATAGAACACAGTACCAAATAATAGCTAAAATAGGCCCAGACAAAGTATTATTATTCAACTAATAGACCTTGATAAACAGGGAAAAGAGTTGTTATTATTGTATGTTAAACAGTTGGTTTTAGTTATTAGATTAATAATGATTGTAATATCAGCCATGAAGGCAAAACATTGAGTTGACATATTTGTAGAGTTAATTTTAATGAATCGATATTGTTAGTATATAATAAGAGTTCGAATCTCATGTGTTCACATGCAAGTAGGCATTATTCTTAAAGTTAGTAACAGACTTTGTTAAAATAAATTAAGGAATTAAGATATGTTTCAGTAGATGTTAAAACTGTATGAAGGCCTATAAACAGAATTTTTGTAAAGATGATAAGACATCTAATATTGGGTCCAGATATATCATATGAGGTATCAAAATGCTTATCTTGTTCTAAGCAAAAAAACTATGTAAACCAATTTCAATATAATTTAGAATTAATTAGGGAGTAATTTGTGGGGCCGGATATAAAAATAATATATTTTAAACAATAAAGTGTCACGTGACCTTTGAGTTCACCATATTGACCAATGAGATTTCACATAAATTGGGTCTAGACCGTTGAAGGAACGAGAAAATTCAATTAGTCTATTGTTACACTTAAAATAGTACAGGTCAGCTCTGTACAGCACATAACCAAAATTGTAACAGGGGATCAGATCCGAGTTTAGAAAAAAGAAATCAAAAAATATATTGAAAAACCGTAAAACCATTGAAAGTGAAGAAGAATGAATTAATTCTACTGGACTGATGAAGAAACTAATAAGAAGAATAAATACTAAAAAAAAATAAAGAGTGAAAGTATCTCGTACTTCTGGTGAGAAAAGAATAACCTTATTTTAAAAACATGAATACTACTACACAACACTAGATTAACGGCACTAACACTATTAAACCAGAAACCAGTGAAAACTAAAAGGAACATTAATTTTGAACACTGTGGACATTAAAAAAACAAAATCATTTAATTTAAAGAAGCAGTTGGACAAAATAATCACAGTTGAAGAACGAGCGGCCATTTTGTTTACTATACTGGAGGCCATTACGTGACCTCTGGAAGCTGAAGTAAATTATTTTCATTTACACTTAGATAAAATTTAATTCTCTCTTGTATTAATTATTAAGGTTTCAGAATATTTGTAATGTATTTTACGTTCTCTACGCATTTTTGATCTTTACTAGCAGTTTCAAAGAACCCACGATCTATTAA
The DNA here is from genome assembly GCA_034769895.1 of Magicicada septendecula. NCBI lineage: Eukaryota > Metazoa > Arthropoda > Insecta > Hemiptera > Cicadidae > Magicicada > Magicicada septendecula. The sequence goes on from CM068367.1 coordinate 202,997,069, forward strand.
AATAATATTATAAAAATTAAAATATTTTTTGAGTCGAACTTGATAAACGAGTCGACACGGCCATTTAACAGTTCGACTTACGAGTCGGCAAACCAAATGCAAGTGAAATAAATATTAAATAAAAAATAATTAATTGGTATTGAGGGAACTTTATTTCATAAATTAAACTCAGGTTAAGGGATTACCCAGGTAATAAATGAGAGCGAACACACAGTTGGCGAATTGAACTTCGAAGTGAACGAGGAAGAACTATATAACCTATAATAGCCAAGTCGATATCATAATCGAACGGAAAATAATCAAAACATTCTTTTAATAAATTTTGTTACCCAAACCGTTGAAAGTCAACAAGGAGTTCTTAATAATTTACCAACGAATAAATTTTGAATTTAGTAAGAAAAACTAAACATTGAATTAAAATAAAATGACTCCAAAATAAGGAAAATTTTAATTTTTTTTTTAAATATATTTTTTATAAATATTTCAACTTCTAAACCAGATAAACTGAATCTATTAAAAAGGAAGAGAAATTACGTTATATTTCATATTGGCGTTCCAACGCGGGGCCTAGACTACAAGAAGAAAACAACGACCAATAAATAAATATTAACATAAATAAAATTAAGGGACAAACACAACCCCAGAAATGAGATATATATATATATTGTAACGTAACGAAACTAAGGTCCCCTACGTTACATAAAAATTTATAATTATCAAAATAAAAAACACTAATTGTCCGTTGTAATAAAGGTCAGAAAAGTAAACCCTTATTAAATAAACAAATAAATGACAACAAATAAGAGTACAAGGTAACAGAAAGAAAATAAAAATGTTTATAAATACAATCTATGAACTGGTCAGTAAAAAGTGTAAGCGATAAACATAGTGTCAAATAATGTGAAAATAATATAGACAGTTTAGACTAATCAATTAATTAACTGAGAGTAGACTAAGTAATTGGTATTTAATTTATTTTATATTAATGTGCATGTTATTATGTTTTATCATGGTGTTTTGTTATCATGGTATTTATGTTGTCTTTGGTATGTAGCAGGTGTGAAACAATTGCTTTAAGAAAGTATCAATTAATTGATGTTAATTTCATTTATGTTAAACTTTATAAGAGTAAATATTTTGGTACTTGCTTTAAATAAATAATAGAGGTATTGCTAGATTATATTTGTAAACTTGGCCAGGAAGGCAATAATTGTTGATACGATGCCAAAGGGTTATTGTAATTATGTTATAAACAGATGAAGGGTTCTATACTAAAATAAGTAATAATAAATTAAAATCAGAAAGAAATAAAATGGAATGATTGGCCATAAGCCAGTGACACATGGTACAGGAAGTCAGGTCAGAAAAGTTAAATAACTAAAAAATGCAAAAACATTCAATGTAATATAATAAATTAAATGAAAGCAGTAATAGTAATTAATAAAAAGATAAGTGACTTAAAATACAAAAAATCGTAACACATGTAATAGAACAAGTAGGCCTAAAATTAGTATTTTGTAATGAGAGGATAGTCCTTGTTAGACTAAGAAGATCAAGAAGAAAATATAGTAAAACGTATATAATTTAATAACAAAGATTATGTGAAAGTTTTATATGATGTAATATAACTTTAGTAAGGGAGTATTTTATTAAGTAAGTGCAAGAACATTTTTTAATTATGGCTCTAGGATAACAAATATTATCCAATAACAGAACGAAGACTGGTTGTCATGGACGACAAAATGCAAGAAATTTTGTTTATTCAACACTCAATTGTTATATATGAACGAGGACAGTTCAGTTGTCATGAATCGAGAAACAAAAAGAAAATCTAATGAATAAATTTATTGTAAATCAAAATTAATAACGATTAACTAACAAAAAGGACAGTTGAGTGACTTCCGAGGGTTATCAATCAGAGAATATAATTCAACCTACCAACAAAATTAAATAAAAATTCCAAAGAATAAAATTACTAATCAACTACAGTCAAATGAGTAATAATGAAAAATAATAATAAATAAATGAAGACAACCCAAGACCTGGAGAAGTCAAAGTAATTAAGTATTTTAAAAACGAAAAGAAAGAAAATTAAAATTACGCCTTGAACCTCACTTTTTACGACGAAGCGAAGAACTAATACTACAAAAAATCCCTTGGGACCCGTAACCACCAGAAACGAAAACATTAGCGAAGATCAAGAACTGGAATTTCCACTACGTCCTGGGACACCAACATCAAACTTTTATTGAGAAGCTGGAGACTGACATACAGTATTTCAGACATTCGTCCATCATTCTGCTCTCAGCCTTAGTCTATCGAAGCGCAGCCATTACGAGTAACTTTGTCAACATACGGTAAAACTCAGCTTATGTTTAAACATTAATTAATAAGTTTTTATGATTAAATTGTAATACCTTGTAATCTTCTCTTGCATTTTCTGACCTTAATAGTCACAAGAACTCCATGTACCCTGAGATTAAGAAAAAATTAACAATATAATTAAAATTAAAACATCTAAACCCGAATTCAATAACTAATCGATTCATTCCAGTGTGATCGATGTGTTGTATCTGTGCCAAGAGAAAACATCAGTTTTGAAAAAATATAAAAATAAAGAATCTTTCCTGAAACTGATGAGTTATTATTATTTGTTAACGATTTAGTGTGTTTTGAAGAATTTATAGCGTATAGAGAGAGAAGCGAGAGGAACACAAGGCTTAAAACAACTTAACCTATAAAAACCGGCTGACAATACACCACAGCGCTAGCTTGCGTACAGCTGTTGAATTACGAGAGAAGAGAAAACCAATTCGCTGCTGCTACTCTCCTCTCTAAACGCTTGGTACAGACTAGGCCTGAACAGTAACAACATAAACATACAGTATACTAACTCATATTTTACACTATTCGGTCAGAACGGATTTAATTAATAAAAATTGTTAGAGATAAGAATATATTATACTTCTCATTAATTTTTTATTACAAATTAACACTCACGGCAGGTGACTGGCCATCAACAGAACAACAGTACATTCACTTACTAATAACTTATATGTTAATAAACAGAGTGGATAAGGATAAATAAGAAAATCATATACGAGAAATTGATTTATATTACAATATATATATATATATATATATATATACATATATTGTAACGTTCTCCTCGAGCGTGTCCCTCTGATCTGTCCGAACACCTCTTAGCAGTCGCCACTTATGAATTATAAAGACCGAAGTTTAAATAAAGTGGTTGGTAATGTTACTCTAACAAAGCAGAAATCGAGGGTGTGTGATTTGGGTCAAGTAGGAAAGTTGTTTAGCTTGATTTTGGAAGAGAGAGCTAGTACCGTTGGTTTACCCTCGGTTTGAACGATTTCTAAATTTTCAAATATTCGCCATGCACCGAATCAGCTGACTTTAACACTAGTCTCCAAATATAGATTAACCAGACGACACTGTGGCAGTAGACGACCTGGTGGATCGTCTTCTTCTTAGCTGTTCTGAAACTTAATACAACTACCCACTACAAGAAAGTACACACATTTTTATTTTTAAATCTCAATTTTTCAATAATATTTATTAAAATATTATTGGTTTTTTCTCTTCTGCCAAAATACAAATCTCACAATCGATCTTTTCCTTAATTAAAAACAAGATATCGACTTCATTGAGTAAACATGGAATTGTCAAAAAAAAAATATATATGGTTTTTGACCAAATTTTATACTATATTTAAAACATCAATCAATACATAATTCTTTGTTATTTCCCCAGGGTTAAGGATAAGTTCTTTTTGTTATGAGATGGTCAGAAATGGACAATTATACTACGCTTTACAAATACCGAAAAATATTCAAAAATTTGTTTATTTTTGCTTAGTACGTAGTTCCGGAAATGTCCGTAAGAGAGCAGAGTGCGTTTGTTTTTATTAGAACATGTGATTAATTTTTAATAGTTTTTGTTCTATACAACCATTCGGAATGAGTTTTCTTCGTTAAATATTAAACGAAATGTTTATATTACCTCTCTTCTTACAGTTCTTACTTGAATGAAGCCGTTTCTCCGGTGGTGTCCGTCTTTGGTTGTAATTTCATTACCGTCTGGCCAATATTATATCGTCAAACTTGAAACATAGCGAAACTAGGCCTGATCGTCCAAAAAGGTTTTTCTTTCACTTTTATTATGGAATATAGCAATTTAACTTTGATAAATAAGGTAGGAGTATATAATGTTCATACTGTTGTTTAATTTTGTACCAATTTTGCACTTCTCAAAGGTTTCTAAAAGGATATTTTAATAAAATTGTGGTCGCATCATTTTGTCAACTCGCCAGGTTTAATTTTTAAATTCGATTAACAATACTTGTTATTTTCGTCACTCTTAGTAACCCATAATTTTTTTATATCTTTTTATTGGTTCTGCTATTTACTTTTTTGTATATAGGCAGTTTGTAATTATTATAAATTTATATTTTATTTACAGAAAAATAATTCTTTTTAATTTCGGTTTCTTTCCCAATTTGGTTTACATAATAGGTTTCTGTTCATTTTCTTATAACCTTGGATATAAGTATTTAATAGTTTTATTAACTTTAAATGAATTTATATATTATTTATTAGTCTCTCATAGTATTCCTACACTGCACTACTTCCTTCTGCCATTTCCCTCATACAGTATTATTTTAATTTTTTATTATCATCTGATATTTAAATCTTTTATGTTTTTTTTAAAATGAACCCTGGGTTATCTTATACTATAACACAAATATTTGAAAAAATATAAAATTAACTTAGGTATTAAACTTGGTTGTCTACACAATATAAACATTACAATAAATTAACAAAATACATAATCAGTTAGTAGCATTATAGTCTACTATCATCGTTTATAATTCTCATACCTACAGCACAATTCTGTAAGAAGTTCCCTTCCCTTTCACTTTTTACCTCAATGAGTACACTATAACTCACTTGTCACTGTATATCACTCGAATTGTTTATAATGTTTAGTGATACAATTTTTAATTTTGAGCTCGTTATAGTTTACCCATTTCTGACCTTTATGGTATTACATGAGTTAATTTATTGGGACCGGGTTATGTACCGTTACAATATATATATATATATATATATATATATATATATATATATATATATATATATATATATATAGTTACGACACCAAAAGCAGGCCCAACACCAGAGAAGAACTATAAGGAATTAACAATGTTAAATCAAGGAAAATAAAATGACTATGACGAGACAAATGATAATGACCCAACCCAAGTGATTGGCCCAATGAAAAAGAATATTGACAAAAGAAATAATGAAACGAACATGTTAAATGTAACCTTAAGTAGGGAAAGTACAAATCCAATTAATATATTGTATTAACAATTAATAAATATTGAATGGAAAAAGATAAGATGAAAAAACAATAAAACACACAAACCATAATACAGAGAACAAATGTAAAATTTTAATGAATAATATAAGACTAACTAAAACTAGATTGAACCAAGAGTGCATAATAGTAGTTAGGAAGTGCTTTACCAATTGACAATATAATAAGGGTGAGTACACCAAAGTGAAGTGAGTAAAAGAAATAAAATAATATATAATAACCACTGTAAACACTAAATAGTAATGTGAAAACCTTAGGTGCCAGTGTAACCCAACGATAGACAAACCAAGATACTTTTAAGCAAGAACTAATCCAAAAGTGAGAGTGCTTATGTAAAAACACTCAACGAAGTAAATAGTTGAACAAGTTTAATGATAAAAAGGAACTAATATCAGTCAATTAAAGATTAGTCCAAATAATATTGTATTTTAGTTAGAAATAAGGATTAAGAGAAATGAATGTACAGTATAATGCAAAAGTTATATGTTAAATGTCTAAAGTAATGGTAATGATGTTATAAGGAGATAAAGAGAAAGTGATAGTGATAGTAGAATTGTTCAAATGTTTAAAGTTGTTGAATTAGTAATAAGAATAAGTTATATTGATGATGATCAAAGTAAAAGGAACAAATCATGTTAAAATTATAAAATTAAGTACAGAAAGCAGTAAAATGTCAGAGAAGCTGTAATAGCCATATATTAAAGCATGTAAATTACTGATTAAGGTAAAATACCCAGAACAAACCGATAAAAAATTAGTATTAAGAGTAAAATTAAAATAAAAACATTGTAATAAGGATAGGCCTCAAACTATGTGAACCAAAATTGTAAAATATCCACAAATGACAGTAAATAGTGAGAGGAAAAGATAAGGCACAATCAGAATGATCACAGTTGCACACCACTATATAAAAATTATCCCGATTAGCGCTTTCAAGCCTCACAGCCCATCGTCAGATCGGAATAGGCAGAAATTATTTTAAAAACAAACCCTTCACCCCTCTCCCCACCCTGCTCACACACAACAAGCTATAATATAAATGACCCTTCCCCACCCCCTAAACCCTGTCCACACCATCTGTACAGTTACATATTTTTCTAGCAAATTCCTTGTGTTTCAGTGTGTGTGTGTGTGTGTGTGTGTGTGTGTGTGTGTGTGTGTGTGTGTGTGTGTGTGTGTGTGTGTGTGTGTGTGTGTGTGTGTGTGTGTGCATCCTTTTAAACTTACCCACCTTCCTCTCCACACACATGGGTCAGTCACACACCCTTATTTTAACCATCCAATTAGTACTATGCAAATAATTCTTAATCTTATCTATCTGTCCTCTATCATTTACTTCTTAATCATGTTATAAAATATTTCTTCATTATCAAATTTAATTTTAATATTAATTAAATTGTCTAACCCTTTTTCTCTTTCTTTTAATATTTCTAACTCCTCTCTAAGCTTCCTTTCAACTGTGTTATTTACTACTTTTACAATTTCGTATTCTTCCAAAGGATTAACAAACTTATGGTTGTCTTCTATGGAATGTCTTGCATATAACGAATTGGTTGTTCTATTACCTTCTCCACGTTTGTGGTCAGACAACCTGCATACGAATTTTCGTCCTGTCTCACCTAGGTACACTTTGTTGCAGTCTTTACATTTTAATTTATAAATTCCGCTTTTCTGTAATACTGGAATTTTTTCTATATTCTTATTCCTTACCTTATCAAATACCGTTTCACATTTTTTAATAGCTATATCTACTCCATATTTATTAAAACATTTTATAATTTTTCTAGTATGTGAACCTATGTATGTCAATGTCCCTGCATAATTCTTTTGTTCTGGTTCTTTAGCTTTTTGTATGTTAACCCTTTTCATAACTTTATCCACTATGTTGGTGTTATAATTATTATTCCTTACAATTCCCTTTATCGTTTTTAACTCCCTAACTTTTGATTCGGTCTCTTTTAAACACTTCTGAGCTCTGTAACAAAATGTATTGATTGCCGCCATTTTATATCTATATGGGTGGTAAGACTCTCTTGGTATAATTATATCAGAATACGACTCTTTCCTAAATATCCCAAACTGTAGTTTCTCATTATCCTTAATTTCTATGTTCAAATCTAAGTAATTTATTTTCTTACCTCCAATCTCTTCTTTAAATTGTAAGTTTTTATCCTTATTATTTACTTCATTTATAAACTCATGCACTTCTTCCATGCTTCCTTCCCAAATTACTAATACATCATCAACGTATCTAGACCATAATTTTATATTGTCTTTATACTTAGTGGAAGTTATTAATTGCTTTTCAAAATCATTCATGTATATTTCAGCAAGAATAGGGGATATGGAAGACCCCATAGGTAAACCTTTTTTCTGTATATAAAATTTGTTATTAAACCTAAAATAGTTCTGATTTACACATTCTTTAATTACTTTCATCAACTGCTTTTTATACCTGTATTCTCCCATATTATTATCGTTTATTAACTTAATAACTTTATTTACTGTGATATTGGTAAACATGTCCTTAACATCCAGTGATATCAATTTTGTATTCACATTAATCCTAATATTTTCTAATTTTTCTATCAATTTTACATTATTCTCTATGTTGTATTTTGTCCCAAATTCATATTTCTCTCTCAGTACTCTGCTAACTTCCTTTGATAATTTATAAATAGGTGCATTAATAAAAGAAACAATCGGTCTAATTGGTTTTCCTTCTTTATGTATCTTAACCTGACTTTTAAAAGTTGGTGCTGTTGGATTACTTTCCAATAAATACTTTTTCTTATTTTCTTCTATAAATGTTATCTGTTTCATCATTTGTTTTATCCTTCACTGGTACTTACTTGTATAATCATACTTTATTTCCTCGTATGGTCCTTCCCTTATAAATTCTTCCGTTTTCTTTATGTATTCGTCCTTTCTCAGTAGTACCATTGTATTTCCTTTGTCCGCCTTCGTAACTATAATATCATTTTTCTTTATTTTATTCTTTAGTTTAGTTACAGTTGATTTCATTTTTTGTTCATTTTTTGAATTATACAAACTTTTCTTAAATATTTTATCTACTACATTCCCTACTTCCCACCTTATTCTTTCTTTATCATTTTCATTTCCTAGTTTTTGTATTATGCTTTCGCATTCAATAATCGTTTTTTCTTGATTTAATTCTGGTGGCGGTGCGTATTTTAAGCCTTTTGCTAACATTTCTTTTTCTTCTGTATTGAAATTCACCTCTGTAAGGTTTATTACTCTTTTTTCATAGTTATTCTTAGAGAGGTGTTCCTTTTTTACTTCGTTCTTTATTATTAATTTATTTAACTTATCTACCATTTTCTTATTTTTCTTTTCCAATTTCTTTTCTACGTACCCCAAACCAAAATTATATAATATTTCTTCTAACTCTACATACGAGTATATTCTTAACAATTCTATGTGTCTGTCATATAATTCCCTATTATATCTATTGATTAAGCCGTAGAGTGACCTTATTTCCAGTTTTATCCACAACTTCTCGCTTTGTTCTTTTACTTTTTTGGCTACACTGTTCTTATTTTTAATTTTAACTTGAGCGTACTTTGGGATGACATTATTATCCAGACATTGTTTATTCAACCATATTTTACTTAAAACCCTCTTCAATTTAACTTTTAACTTAAGATATTTAAAAACTTTACTTACCTTATTGTTGTCGTTTATTACCTCATTGTTGCTGCCCATTACCTGTAGTCGATTGCACATCTTAACAGACGTTTAATGAAGAAATTTGTGTTAGTGGTTGAAATCATAATCAGAATGATCACAGTTGCACACCACTATATAAAAATTATCCCGATTAGCGCTTTCAAGCCTCACAGCCCATCGTCAGATCGGAATAGGCAGAAATTATTTTAAAAACAAACCCTTCTCCCCTCTCCCCCACCCTGCTCACACACAACAAGCTATAATATAAATGACCCTTCCCCAAGCCCTAAAACCTGTTCACACCATCTGTACAGTTACATATTTTTCTAGCAAATTCCTTGTGTTTCAGTGTGTGTGTGTGTGTGTGTGTGTGTGTGTGTGTGTGTGTGTGTGTGTGTGTGTGTGTGTGCGTGTGTGCGCGCGCGCATCCTTTTAAACTTACCCTACTTCCTCTCCACACACATGGGTCAGTCACACACCCTTATTTTAACCATCCAATTAGTACTATGCAAATAATTCTTAACCTTATCTATCTGTCCTCTATCATTTACTTCTTAATCATGTTATAAAATATTTCTTCATTATCAAATTTAATTTTAATATTAATTAAATTGTCTAACCCTTTTTCTCTTTCTTTTAATATTTCTAACTCCTCTCTAAGCTTCCTTTCAACTGTGTTATTCACTACTTTTACAATTTCGTATTCTTCCAAAGGATTAACAAACTTATGGTTGTCTTCTATGAAATGTCTTGCATCTACGAATTGGTTGTTCTATTACCTTCTCCACGTTTGTGGTCAGACAACCTGCATACGAATTTTCGTCCTGTCTCACCTAGGTACACTTTGTTGCAGTCTTTACATTTTAATTTATAAATTCCGTTTTTCTGTAATACTGGAATTTTTCTATATTCTTATTCCTTATCTTATCAAATACCGTTTCACATTTTTTAATAGCTATATCTACTCCATATTTATTAAAACATTTTATAATTTTTCTAGTATGTGAACCTATGTATGTCAATGACCCTGCAAAATTCTTTTGTTCTGGTTCTTTAGCCTTTTGTATGTTAACCCTTTTCATAACTTTATCCACTATGTTGGTGTTATAATTATTATTCCTTACAATTCCCTTTATCGTTTTTAACTCCCTAACTTTTGATTCGGTCTCTTTTAAACACTTCTGAGCTCTGTAACAAAATGTATTGATTGCCGCCATTTTATATCTATATGGGTGGTAAGACTCTCTTGGTATAATTATATCAGAATACGACTCTTTCCTAAATATCCCAAACTGTAGTTTCTCATTATCCTTAATTTCTATGTTCAAATCTAAGTAATTTATTTTCTTACCTCCTATCTCTTCTTTAAATTGTAAGTTTTTATCCTTATTATTTACCTCATTTATAAACTCATGCACTTCTTCCATGCTTCCTTCCCAAATTACTAATACATCATCAACGTATCTAGACCATAATTTTATATTGTCTTTATACTTAGTGGAAGTTATTAATTGCTTTTCAAAATCATTCATGTATATTTCAGCAAGAATAGGGGATAATGAAGACCCCATAGGTAAACCTTTTTTCTGTATATAAAACTTGTTATTACAAGTTATTTTAAAATAATTTTTATATTATATGTTATTATATTATTTTTAAAATAATTTCTGCCTATTCCGATCTGACGATGGGCTGTGAGGCTTGAAAGCGCTAATCGGGATAATTTTTATATAGTGGTGTGCAACTGTGATCATTCTGATTGTGATTTCAACCACTAACACAAATTTCTTCATTAAACGTCTGTTAAGATGTGCAATCGACTACAGGTAATGGGCAGCAACAATGAGGTAATAAACGACAACAATAAGGTAAGTAAAGTTTTTAAATATCTTAAGTTAAAAGTTAAATTGAAGAGGGTTTTAAGTAAAATATGGTTTAATAAACAATGTCTGGATAATAATGTCATCCCAAAGTACGCTCAAGTTAAAATTAAAAATAAGAACAGTGTAGCCAAAAAAGTAAAAGAACAAAGCGAGAAGTTGTGGATAAAACTGGAAATAAGGTCACTCTACGGCTTAATCAATAGATATAATAGGGAATTATATGACAGACACATAGAATTGTTAAGAATATACTCGTATGTAGAGTTAGAAGAAATATTATATAATTTTGGTTTGGGGTACGTAGAAAAGAAATTGGAAAAGAAAAATAAAAAAATGGTAGATAAGTTAAATAAATTAATAATAAAGAACGAAGTAAAAAAGGAACACCTCTCTAAGAATAACTATGAAAAAAGAGTAATAAACCTTACAGAGGTGAATTTCAATACAGAAGAAAAAGAAATGTTAGCAAAAGGCTTAAAATACGCACCGCCACCAGAATTAAATCAAGAAAAAACGATTATTGAATGCGAAAGCATAATACAAAAACTAGGAAATGAAAATGATAAAAAAAGAATAAGGTGGGAAGTAGGGAATGTAGTAGATAAAATATTTAAGAAAAGTTTGTATAATTCAAAAAATGAACAAAAAATCAAATCAACTGTAACTAAACTAAAGAATAAAATAAAGAAAAATGATATTATAGTTACGAAGGCGGACAAAGGAAATACAATGGTACTACTGAGAAATGACGAATACATAAAGAAAACGGAAGAATTTATAAGGGAAGGACCATACGAGGAAATAAAGTATGATTATACAAGTAAGTACCAGTCAAGGATAAAACAAATGATGAAACAGATAACATTTATAGAAGAAAATAAGAAAAAGTATTTATTGGAAAGTAATCCAACAGCACCAACTTTTAAAAGTCAGGTTAAGATACATAAAGAAGGAAAACCAATTAGACCGATTGTTTCTTTTATTAATGCACCTATTTATAAATTATCAAAGGAAGTTAGCAGAGTACTGAGAGAGAAATATGAATTTGGGACAAAATACAACATAGAGAATAATGTAAAATTGATAGAAAAATTAGAAAATATTAGGATTAATGTGAATACAAAATTGATATCACTGGATGTTAAGGACATGTTTACCAATATCACAGTAAATAAAGTTATTAAGTTAATAAACGATAATAATATGGGAGAATACAGGTATAAAAAGCAGTTGATGAAAGTAATTAAAGAATGTGTAAATCAGAACTATTTTAGGTTTAATAACAAATTTTATATACAGAAAAAAGGTTTACCTATGGGGTCTTCATTATCCCCTATTCTTGCTGAAATATACATGAATGATTTTGAAAAGCAATTAATAACTTCCACTAAGTATAAAGACAATATAAAATTATGGTCTAGATACGTTGATGATGTATTAGTAATTTGGGAAGGAAGCATGGAAGAAGTGCATGAGTTTATAAATGAGGTAAATAATAAGGATAAAAACTTACAATTTAAAGAAGAGATAGGAGGTAAGAAAATAAATTACTTAGATTTGAACATAGAAATTAAGGATAATGAGAAACTACAGTTTGGGATATTTAGGAAAGAGTCGTATTCTGATATAATTATACCAAGAGAGTCTTACCACCCATATAGATATAAAATGGCGGCAATCAATACATTTTGTTACAGAGCTCAGAAGTGTTTAAAAGAGACCGAATCAAAAGTTAGGGAGTTAAAAACGATAAAGGGAATTGTAAGGAATAATAATTATAACACCAACATAGTGGATAAAGTTAAGAAAAGGGTTAACATACAAAAAGCTAAAGAACCAGAACAAAAGAATTATGCAGGGTCATTGACATACATAGGTTCACATACTAGAAAAATTATAAAATGTTTTAATAAATATGGAGTAGATATAGCTATTAAAAAATGTGAAACGGTATTTGATAAGTTAAGGAATAAGAATATAGAAAAAATTCCAGTATTACAGAAAAGCGGAATTTATAAATTAAAATGTAAAGACTGCAACAAAGTGTACCTAGGTGAGACAGGACGAAAATTCGTATGCAGGTTGTCTGACCACAAACGTGGAGAAGGTAATAGAACAACCAATTCGTTATATGCAAGACATTTCGTAGAAGACAACCATAAGTTTGTTAATCCTTTGGAAGAATACGAAATTGTAAAAGTAGTAAATAACACAGTTGAAAGGAAGCTTAGAGAGGAGTTAGAAATATTAAAAGAAAGAGAAAAAGGGTTAGACAATTTAATTAATATTAAAATTAAATTTGATAATGAAGAAATATTTTATAACATGATTAAGAAGTAAATGATAGAGGACAGATAGATAAGATTAAGAATTATTTGCATAGTACTAATTGGATGGTTAAAATAAGGGTGTGTGACTGACCCATGTGTGTGGAGAGGAAGTAGGGTAAGTTTAAAAGGATGCACACACACACACACACACACACTGAAACACAAGGAATTTGCTAGAAAAATATGTAACTGTACAGATGGTGTGAACAGGGTTTAGGGGGTGGGGAAGGGTCATTTATATTATAGCTTGTTGTGTGTGAGCAGGGTGGGGGAGAGGGGTGAAGGGTTTGTTTTTAAAATAATTTCTGCCTATTCCGATCTGACGATGGGCTGTGAGGCTTGAAAGCGCTAATCGGGATAATTTTTATATAGTGGTGTGCAACTGTGATCATTCTGATTGTGATTTCAACCACTAACACAAATTTCTTCATTAAACGTCTGAAAAGATAAGGAAACATAAAATAACAAACCAAGAAACAATGTAAAAATAAAATAAGTGCATAAAACAACATAATGACCAAATTAAGTAAAAAGAATAGTAACAGCCAAATGTTAAAATAGGCCAGAGATAACAAAACATAATCAAGTTTGATGTCTAAATAAACTACATCAAAAAAGCTATTCAATGACAATAATAATAATCAGATTGGTAATAAGACCAGGAAAATATCTTAGTTAGAAAATATTTAGTCATTTTGAACAAAAACTCAAACTTCATAACAATGAGTACTAAATTCTTCCAGCCAATAGAGAGTAATTTGGTTGCTATGACAACAAAACATTATTATTTTAAACCGTTAAAAAACGAAACAAGAGTCCAGTTTTAGCATCACAAGAGGGCAGATGATAAAATTGTCGATCCACAGAAATAAGTTTAAATAAACAATAGATGAAAGAAAATACTGACTAACAAGGAAGAAACAAGACTGATAGAACTTTGCCACAAAAGTGAACCAAATTAAACCAGAATTACAAGAAATAAAACCGAAAAGTAGAGAAGGAAGACCCAAATACTAGAGCTGTTAAAAATCATCCACTAAACATCAATAAAATTGTAAAGTATAATCCTAAATTATCTAACTACACCCACAAGACATTTCACAACACTTCACGAATTCATTGAACTATTTATAGGTGCTGTTCTATGTTGTCAGGGAGTGTAGATAAAAGTTGGAATACTCTCTATTATCAGATATTTGAACAATAGAGTTATTATCTGTATGGAGGTTGAATTATTATTGTTATCTGTGTTAGATTAAGTGTTTACATTTGATTGTGAGACTGGACTATAATAATAATAACATAAACGGACATTATTAGATATAATACGTATAAAAAAATATTGCCGTTACTATAAATAAAACTATAATATTTTATAAATTTAAAAATAAATAATCAATATGGCCGAATCACTAGAATTACAAAATACATTAGCGACTTTAATGGCCCGAAGACAGTAAGGCCAATATGCAAAAGCTGTCGGACGAAAATAAAGCAAATATGCAAAAAATCTCAGAAGAAGTAGCACTAAAGCAAAATAAGTCATTATAATCACTTCATGATGAGAATAAAAAAATTTATACAGCCGGTCATGAACAGGCTAAACAAAATAAACAACTTTTAGAGTTAACCGAAAAACGTATAGCTGATAAATTAGAATTAATTTGTAGTAGTAGTAGTGAGACCGCCTTAGAAAGGAATAAATCTCACAGCAGGGAATGTGAAGCCAAAATTAAGTTGAATTATTCTCTTAGGCAGGAAAATGAATGTAACAATGCGATTGACCGGTATAGTCCCGTCGACATACAGGAACCAGCCAGTAAGCGCATAGATAAGATAGCAGCTAAGGGTGGTGCGCCTGATAAGGAGATAACGGATGGTCAACGAAAGCATTTAAATAATCTTTTAAATAAATATGAATCAAATCCAACACACAGCACACAATTGCCAACGTTTATGAACATAAAATTACAAATAATATTTTAAATAAATATGAAATGAGAAATAGTGAAAACCTTATCAAAATGTTGGTTCACATCTATCCAGATTGGTATTATCAACGGGTAAACGGTGGAATATTTAAAAACAATAAATGTTATTTGCTGTTCTGTGTCTGTAAGATGCAGATCCATTCTGGTAATGTTTTATCAGTCAATAATGAAATGTATAAACACTTGAGAAGTCCATACAGTTGTAAAAATAAATATGTAAATAAGGTATTTGATGGATACTTGGGTAAACAAAGTAGTTTTGTTCCTGAAGCTGGTGCATTTGAGGAAAAGCACACAAGTAAGGTAAATTCTGACAGAAGATCAGAACTGTCTGAGTGTTTTCAGCCACATATGAAACGTAATGCAGGTGTTATTTATACAGTCAGAGATTCACTGTACAGCAATATGTGTTCGTCTTTTATAAATGTGTATGCAGACAAATCCGAGATATTAAAAAATTTTTAAATGCACTTAGATACTGATCCCTGTAAAAACTTGATGAATATAATGTTTTAGATGATACCAGAAAAATTTCAATCAAACAATGAGTTCATATTGTACAAAGGAGATTATATTATGTGTAGCCTGGGTAATACAACTGGCATTACATATAAACCTTTAAAAATTAAATCAAAGCAATGTATCGGCAATTACCGAAACAAATGCAAGCGTAGAGCAATCAAAAAACGAGAAAGGTTGCGCGGCATGAGTCTGTGCGATAAATTAAGAATTAAAAGAAGGATAATACAAATAATTAAACTAGAATGCCAGAATATAAGTAGAATGACTGGTAGGAAATTGTATAAAATTATGTGTAAAATAAGAATAATTGTAATCATGTTGAAAAATGTATGGTTGAGCTGTAGATATAGCCGAATGACGTCTGACATTGACATCCTTATCAGTGTTCAGCAATGTTTGGTGATAAGCAGCCATGTGCTTTTGTTTGTTTACAATTAGAGTTGTCAAAGTGACAGTTGGGGAAATGTTGTTTGATAGAAGCTATTCAGTTATTTTGATTTTTGAAGTTATTATGTTATTATTTCGATGATTATGATTATTGGGAAGAAATTATGTAAATTTAGGTTAAAAACAAATATTTGTATTCCATATAAAAAATTTTTTTTTTACACGTGGAGGGGTTAATCTTGCAACAGAACACAGGATGATAAGATATGCTGTTTATATCAGAGTACATGAATGACAAGCATTTTCTTGTTTAAATTTGTTTTGTGTAATATTTTGTTTTTTAGTCATAAGTTTTGTATTTAAAAAAATGATAAGCATATATGTTACACCAAACTCTTCATAAAAAATTGTACTATATTGTCATGTATTTTTTGTATGAAATGGTGCGCGTGTGCGGGTGTGATAATCTGCGATCGATATAGCGGCAGTGGTAGTTAACGAAAATTTGACAAGGAATTATTTAAATAAATAGCTTCGATTTGTGTATACTCTGAGGTTTGTAATTATTTTAGAAATATGATTTTTTAAGTAAAGCAAAACTCAAGTGTAACTCTTATCAATGATAGGGTAATAATAATTGTAGATAATTTCCATGCAGGACTATGCAAAATTATTCAAAGTTTTTCATGAATTTTGTGTATCTGGTTGTTCCATCAATCATGTGACTTGGGCTTGGCCTATCAAATTACACCAAATTCAGTGAGATTCATACGTTGTAGAGCTAGGTTGAACACAGTCTGTCTGTCGACGTTGCTAGGGGAAGTTGTGCCCGAGTAAGAGAGTTGTTCTCTTACAAATGTAGGAATATTTTATATAAAGTAAACTATAAACCTTGTAATTCTTAACGAAGTTTTGCGGTAAGAACCAAGAGGATAAATAATTAAGTAAAATTTAAAATAAAATTCAGTGCTGTGTCGTGTAAGTTAAGATATCCGCATAGGGAACTTAAAGACACTACAAGATATCGTGGAAGCAGTTAAACATAACTACGAGACTCTGAAATATCGCCGCTGGAGCTGCTTGCTGTACAAGGACGACGAGACGAAGAGGACACCAGGAAGGAGTGAAGCTGTAGAACAGGACGACGAGACGGGACCGACGAGACGAGAGGAGGACGTTGCAGCAAACAAGTAAAAGCGATTTATATTAATCGAACAATACAAACAATTTAATATACTATCAATACATGACAATTTAAAAAACATTATACATCTTTATAAACAATATTTGTATGTAATAAATAATATTTCATGTCCTCCATAATAGACTTTTATCGATTTCTACACACTCACAATATCCTTATTAGAATAATAAAGTTTGATCTGTTGCAATATATATAGTCGGGTAGTTGTAAAACTACCCGAGTCCAATAATGTATTATTATTTTTTTAATTTCTAATCTTCTTTTAATTTTTAAAAACACATTTAATCAACATGAAACTCCATTAATAATACAAATTTACCTTCAATATCAGTTTAATAATTTTCTGATTTATTATTGCACTTAAAAACCTTTAAATTCAGTTTTCCGTAAATTCATTGAAATGGACTTGGGTAACTGAGTGAAGACACTCACGTTCCTTAGTAGCTTTGTAATTCTGAATAAATGATAAAGAATATGAATAGGTAAATCAGGTTTCTATTTGTCGATTCCAACATGAATTACTGTATCTTAAATCTAATTTAGCTATCATTGCAGAAGTCGATTTGCACTGAATAAAGTGCAAGCCAATTAGACACGTAGCATGACACTCATAGCACAGTATTCGTTTGATTAATGAAATGTGGAGTTGTATTACATGATGTTTACTGTTTACTTTGGGTTTTAGAGTTAATGCAAAGAAGATGAATGCTTAGAGAACAATTTTAATAAAAACAAGTAGGAAGGAGTAACCAATGCTTTTAAGCTGTCTCGTAAATCATTAATTAAAAAAGCAGCTGTATTGCACCTTGACTTGAATTATGTTTCCAATGAAGTAACGATTTTCTTAACAATATATCAGAAGTAGCAAAACTTTTCAATCTCGGAATGTAAAAGTAATGAAGCTAATTTCACGGTTCAACGATTAACTGATGCCGTTTCCTAATAACCTTATTATTTTACCCACTAATAACTACAAGTAATTACTATTACTACAAGTAGTTACTATTTTACCCACTACATTAAAATTGTCTTAAATTCTAGTAGCAATTTGTCATTTTGTACTGATGAAAAGACTACAAAACAATAATTATTTATTTATTAAAGCCTAAAATTAAGAATAAATGTATTAAACAATGAATAAAATAAAATTCAAATTTTTAACGAAATTTTTTAGTAAAAGTCTACTTGGCCTTGTTTGAAAACTGCTACTGTCTGCTACAATAAAGACGGAGTTCTTTAATTCATTATTTTAGGAGAGGTATAGTTGAGATTTGTGCAGTTAACTAATAAGGCACATAAAACTTTAAGCAAATATACAACTAATTGTAATTTATTGTTTACACTGAAACTGAACCGTATTCAAGTGTTGATAAAAACTCTTTATAAATAACACAAAAAACAATGTATTTAGTGGAGTACCAGATACAATACGGTCAGTAGAAAACAAAGAAATTACAAATACAGTCTTAGTAAATGTTACTACTATTTAGTAACAGTAATGTTACTGTATCTTAGCAACTACGATTTTTTGGAGCATCATCTCTATATTTCTTTTGTTTTAAGGTCTCGGTAACTATGGCCTTTACCCCAACGACGTAGACCAGAAGTATTGCTCGACTATATTGTTGGTTCTCACCTACATTCTACATTACCAATAATAATGGAAATTCGTACATATGTACATAGAAAGGAATGCTATTAAAGCCGATACAATAAATCTTGCTGCTTTCAGGAAGGACAGAGTTCTGTCTATCGTTAACTGTTCATTTTCGTCTAGGCCTACTTTCAGATTACCTTTTACTCTGTGTCTTTGTCTGAGTTCAGCAATAGGACTACACTCTTCAATTATACTCTCCACTGTAAGTACTCCGCTACAAGTCCTCAGATTATATAGGAGATGCACTTAATTGCATTTAGCGAGGATTTGCATCGCGCAGCAGTTCACCCACATATTCGCTTCACTTTAACAGTCGTCAAAATTTGAGCCCAAAAAATTGATTCAGACTACAGAAGACGATGGTGGGATCATCTGAAAAGGACGACAGAGGATCGATTGCCGAAAGCGACACTGAACTATAAAGCCACTGGTAGAAGAGACGTGAGTCGTCCGATGATGATATTAGGTTATATAACCTAATCTTGAAGCGAAGAAGAAGAAGTGTTTGTTTTCTCCTTAGGTTAGTAATAAAAAATAACACTATTTTTTAATTTGCTGGTATGTATGCGGCGTAGTGAAAACAACACAAATCTGGACAGTCATCTGTAACTATTGTTTGTTAATAATGACAGAGCTGGCTCTGCGAGTGCTGCTACGGTGTGAGAAATATTCCCGTGGCGTGATGTATCGCTAATACAGTTAGTGACCCTGATCTGTACATGGGAATAACACGTCCTGCAGCGATTTATCACTCTTGTAGCGCGTGCTGCTTTACAGGATTATTACAGAGTCATCGGTTTATAACGATTATTCCTGTTATTTCTTAAAATCTGGCATACAAAATCATGAAAACTTCATGTAAATGATTTTAATTTTGGTTTGTTTACTTTAATACCATATTGGATTATTATTTTTCTCATTTATAAGAGTTCAAATATTTGTAAAGCTTTTACACATTGTAACAAGACTTTGCCAGTTTTGTCACAAATTTAAATTCTATTGAATCAATACATAACAAGAAACTTTACTTGTAGAATTGGGTACTTTAGACAATTTTTCCATATTTTCGGGATTTTCTCTCTGCAATGTCCATTAGATTGCCTCTTACTTGTCTCAAGTAATTTTCTTACTTCATTCAGCCTTTTCTTTGTAGGCCTACTTCGGCTTCTCTACCTTGATAATCTTCCCTTACAGTAGAATTATCCTTTCCTCATTCCTTCTTTTGAATGACCGAACGTATCAGGTAGTTTTATTCTGTTGTGTAGTTTATATATTTTGTGTTTACTCATCCTCTAAATACGTCACTTTCTCTATTTTGTATTTTTTTAAGAGTCACATTTCGTTTCTAAACTGTTTAGACAGATTAGTATCACCGTTAAAGTGGTAAACTGAAATTATCTGTGGTCGTCCTTAGGTGTAGCAAAAATTTACTATAATAATTAAAACAGTAAATATATGAGATAATAGACAAGCGCAAATCTTTGAGAAATAAATAGTTTAATTTTAAAAATCAACATAAAAAGTGTAGATGTTATTTTCAACAATTAAAAAAATTTATAATTCTTTTAATCGTTAGTTTCTGTTAACACTCAAACTGTAAAGTTATCATACCTCAGAAAACTGTCATGTCGCCAGTTGGTATAACTGTATCATTTACATTATTGCCTACTGTCCTAAACGCTACATTTTATTTAACTACGTAAAGGGTATTATTTAATTGTAGCTGATGAATTAATTACTTAACTGTGTAATTTTATGTATACTTTAGATCTTATTTAGCTTTACTCGTAAAAATTTTAAACTGTAATGAAATCTGTACCACTATATTTGATACTGTCTCATGAAAAATTATTAATATTCACCAAAAGTAATTTCATATGATTGCAGTGTTACACTGTAAAGTACAATAAAGCTACAGATTGACAAAAACAAAATAGTGATACCAAACGAATAATTACTGAACAAGTAGTATTAGAAATTGTACCTTTGTCAGAATTTAGGATGTAAATCAGATTACGATGTAGTTATTAACTTACAAAATATCACTACACGTCAAGCAAGTTGAAAGACTTTTTTAATTAATTAAAAAATTTGATTGCAGTGAATATGTTAATGTATTATTATAATGTTCTTTAATTTAATAAATTTATAGTATACATTGCCATAAACGTACAAAGAATCTTAGTTCTCAAGTAGTATACAGAACCCATTGTTTCCTCTGGTAAAACCCTGCACAATAACAAAATTTTAATTACCTTCAGTTATTATATTACATACACAATTCATTAAATTATGTATCAATAAAATAAATTCTCATCTGGAATTATTAATTTACTCTTTAACAACTAACGTGGATAAAACTCATGTTTATGGACTAGTTTTTTTGCAGAAAATTATAACCTACTTAAATTTAAAACAAAATTCCGTTACTATTTAAAAACTACATGGGTAAAGTAATAAAACTGACTTAATTAAACTGATTAAAATTTACAATAATATAATAATTACAAATTATTTTAGAGTAAAATAAGTGTATAAAAACGTTATTGCTAATACATTTGTATAGTTTTAAACAGCAGATGACAAAATTTTTATGTGAAAAAAATTAAGTATTGTAATATGTAGAACAAAACAAACTCTCTATTCCAAGTGATCAATGTAATTTCCGATGATATCACTGAAACATAACTATTAGGCTTATACTTAACTACAGAATGAAATGAAGACACAATTGTTACATAAAATAAAAATATAAGAGTACCGAAGGGAAAATACAATGTTTTATACAAGTTAGAAGAAAGGAAAACGAAAGCCAAACTTATTGAAGAAACAACCACTTGTGTGCCGGGGTTTGAATTTTCCCAGCGTGATTTGAACGATCTGTGCCGCCAAAGCGTTTGACCGCTGGGTGGCGCAGCTAACGTGATTAGTAAGGCCGTGTCTGCGCCACGGCGACGCGATCTAGTAAGCCAGTCAACCTTCTCAGCTGATTGCGGGACGCAACTGTTAGAATACAATTTGCCAAAGGTTAACTTCTGCAAACCGCAACAGGTAGAATTTCTGTTCCATGGTGGGTTCGCAGAATGAGTGGTTCTCTCTCATTTCGTCTTCAACTTTCTAACAGGGTGTGCTGATCTGACGGTCCAGGGGAGTACCTAGTTTATATGTACCTAGTTGCATCTTAATATGACTGCGTGATCTAGTAAAGGGTCCCCGCACAGCCGGGAGAAAGGGAAATGCGAAGATGGTGACACCGACATCAGTCACCATCTGCAGAGCAGTATAGCACGAAGCTCCCCGAAGCCGTCAGGTACAGAAATACTACGCCTAAAGAGCTCCAAGATACATCTGCCCAGAATGAACTAGCTGAAACTTCTGGACTCCTCAAGTAACACCACCAACACTAATCGCACATCAGTAAAGGCTAGCGGAAAGTCTAATAATAAGGCACAGGTTATAACGTCTCCCCTGTCTGAGACATTATAACAGAGGGAACCAGTTTAATTGGTTACTTTCAATCAAACCGGCTGCCGTTGTTAGTACAAATTACTTACCAATAAATTTGAAAATATGTAGAACAGGAATTAGGATTAGGTTACGCAAATTTACTCACTCTCTGGATATTTAGCAAAAACATCTCTATTATAGCTTCTTGAATAATGATTTAAAAATAATTGTTATTTTTGTTTTATTACGTTAAAAAATAAACTTCTCAAAGATTCTGCATCAAATGCTCTTATGCCTTTTTAAAATGTTACTCTGGTGAACAAAAATAAAAAATATATATTTATAAACTACATTAAATACCTCGGATCCGGGTTTTAACTTAAAAATATTCTAAAATAAGTCAACATTATGCTATTAGAAGAGTAGTTTGCTCAAATTTCGAATTACCTTTTACCTTTAACTATCATCAAATTACTATTTCATTATTTTAATTACAGACATTACTATGTTAACATGTACATGATAAGAATAAGTCTTTGCAAAAATGTATTGTTTTTGTTGACATTGTTAGAAAGATAATGGTTTGGTTTCACCTTGATATAATGTGTATCGTCGGCAGGTTCTCCTGTTGTTACTCTTCAGTTGGGTTTCCTGGAAGTTCTACGTTGTCGTTCGGGTGCCTCCATTTATTTTGTAGATTCTAAGTTGCGATCATGACGAAAGGATTCTGTTACCTGGAGCTCGTGAGGTTGTCGTTGTTGCTTCACTCCTGATGTACGGTGTTCACCTTTCTTACATTTTACTTTTAACTGCACTAATGTTACTCTTTAATATTTGGATAGAACATACTTTACAATTTAAACATTTCGTTTCTTTTTTAAAGAGATGTGTCGGCTAAGTTAGTTATTTTTAGTTATTTCACTACATTTCAACTACATAACTTGTTTTACTTTTCACCACCTTTCAATTAATTGTGGAGTCTGTCACCACGAAAGATTACTTTCAGTTACATCGTTTTTTTTTTTATATATACACACGTTTTTCTTCACGACACATGGTAAAGCTGTTACCTTGTCTGATTCTGGCTCGACTGGGGCTGGTTTTGCGGCTGTTAGTAGGGAAGAGGGAGCAGTTCACGCGGAGAGATAAAAGTAGTTCGTACTTTATTATTATTATTTTCATACTAATTAACTACTATTAATAATCCTACATTTTCTTTATTGAGTTAGGTATTTCGATTATTATTATCACGTCTTTTTATTTAATTATAATAATTATTAATTTTCGCTTCAATACAGAGTAATTTTCATGTCCGTACTAGATTTTTACAAGTTGATACAGGCATATAAGTACAAAGGGGAGGGTTAAATATTTTATCACATGTTATTTTGAATAAAAATTATTTTGTGCTATTTAAATTCCTTTTAAATCGTCACAAGGTTTGTTCAGATTGAACTTCACTGGGTTGGAAAAACATGCGGGACAAAGCGTCAGCAACCACATTTTGAGTTCCTCTAATGTGTTGCACCTTGAATTTGAAGGAGAAAATTTTTACTACCCATCTTCCAATTTTACCCAGTTGCCGGGGATGAGCAAGAAGCCAAGAGAGGGACTGATTATCGGTCTGAAGTAGGAACTCAGCATGTTCCAAGAAACGCCTGAACTTATCTAGAGCGTATACCACTGCTAAACACTCTAGTTCATAGACAGATGACTTCTTTTCTTGTTGGGTCAAGGTCCGAGATATAAAAGCCACTGGCTGCCTAGCACCATCAACGTCTTTTGAAAGAACAGTTCCAAGCACAAACGAACTCCAAACTCTAGATCATTTTTAAATAACAGTCTACATGCCGGGACTCATTTTCCCAAAACGAGGACGGATAATAAAGACATCCCATACACAAGAGAATACATGACACAGAAGTGGAAAAACTTGACTTCCTACAAGTGGCCTCGGGGTCCCCTAGCGAAGCAAGAAAAAGGGGTGAAGACGAAGGCAGAGCGAGCTCCCCGAATTCACCTAACAAACAACAACACACAACAACCATAATACGTAAAGTTACTATAAACACACAACACACAATACCATATAACACTCGAATAAATGCAATAACTCGACACCCAATAAACAAGTATAATGCATTAAATCATTCATTAAGGAATTGCCAAAAGAATTTTATAAAATTAAGGAACATCCCAAAATCCAAGACTCCAAGTCAATAACGAGGGTGGCTGGTCCGACCATAACCGCATTCTCAAAAATAAATTAATTTATATATATATTTTATTGTTGTATTGGAGTGTTAGTGGTCTCAAATATTTCTACTAGTAATTTTGTACAAACCACTATGTTGTCTTTGGTATTAACGAGCGCTTTCGGCACTCAAGCCATCTTCAGGTAATTTACCAACCTTTGATGACATGGTAAATGACCTGAAGATGGCTTGATTGCCGAAAACGCTCTCAATACCAAACACAACATAGTGGTTTGTACAAAATTACTAGTATACATATATATATATATATATATATATTCAATCACTTTCTGCTACAGTCCGTTTCTTGATGTATATAATACATTTAATATTTATAATTAAATTTACCTCAAGATGTTATTTTTCTATCCGGAACATGTTTCGATAGTTCCTGTTCTCTCATCTTCAGCCTTCGCAATCTTGTTTCTCAGTGATACAAATAAATTTTCATTTCAATAAAAACAAATAATTGTTTCTCAGTAATAAAAGTAATAAATTTTATTAGTGATACATTACTTTACATTACATTACATTACATTACATCATACAAACATATACCACACAAAGGCACCATAATGAACATTTGGGAAAATTTACAAATATACAAACATAAAACACAAAACAAACTAATACCAGAACAAATACAAATCAATACAAAACATGACACAATATTCAAAGCACTCAACATCGAAAATACACAAAATACAAAAACATATACCACAATCACACACAATAATACAACTTTAAAATACCAAAGACCAAACAAACTTAATAGCATCCAGCAGCCAACACATAAATACTTCACCAGAAACAAGATCGCGAAGGCTGAAGATGAGAGAACAGGAACTCTCGAAACATGTTCCAAATAAAAAAATAACATCTTGAGGTAAATTTAATTATAAATATTAAATGTATTATATACATCAAGAAACGGACTGTAGCAGATGGTTATTGAATATATATATATTATATATATAAATTGTCCAGGGTAATTTCCATATCGCGATGCAATAGCTCAACAATCAAATTAAAACCATCCGTGCAATCACGTCAGAGTTGGAAGATCATTAGATAACATGGTATGCTTCAACAATTTAAGTCAATACCCAACAGGGTCGAACAGGTTATAACCTACTCCGACAAGGTCTGACAGAACTTGGGCATGCAGAAAAAATTTTCAAGGGTACACCAAACATACATAAAACCCCAAATGGAACGTACTCAATATCCCGCATAAGCAACTTGAATGAATATACATGCCATACAACATATAAATGTGTGTGACCCCCAGAGAATTATATATGTTACCTCCGGTTTACAATTTGATAGTAATAATAATTAAAAATAAGAAATTATTATAAAAATAAAAGACATACTTTGCACTAACTATAACAATAGTAACCACACTTTCAACACAATATCAACATTTCTAAATTCATAAATACATTAACAATCACAAACACTAATAAATTTTTTTTTAACTTTAAATTTTTTTTTCCATTTCAATATTGTAACATACGTATATACATATACATATAGAATTACACCACCTTCCTTGCCGACCCAGAGGAATTTATGCTAACTCCCAAATTGCATTGCGAGCCCTGTCACCTTCAGGTCAGCACACCTAGGTGTTAGAACCACGTTCTGCTACCATTTATAACGGCCCATGGTTATGGCCGTTACGTACAATCTAAAACTAGACGCTTGGTCTAGATGGAGCGAAAATGTGCTGGAGCCCAGAGTGACAGGACTCGCAATAAACACTCATTTAATCCATAAAAACTTTTTATTAGTGTTTCCTCATTTCATCATCATAACATGTTTTGCTACAGTGATCAAAAGATTGAATTCTTGTATATTTCATAGCAGTTCTTAGTTTTCATTTTATCAACAAATATATATATATATATATTTAATTTGTATTAATCGCAATTACCAGTACTATTAACAATAAAAATTAATCAAACAGTATAACAAGTGGCTCCTTTTAATACAGTTAATCATATATAGCACAAATATACATCCATATGACTTGTTCTAACAAAATTTTAATCATTATAAATATGAAAATAGTGTTTATATGTATGCTATTTTTTTATGCTTTGAAAACCGGTGGAGTGTTGTCGTCGAGGTTTAGTAAATGGAATCCTCCCACCTGTACTTTTGAAGAATTGATGATACCAGTTAGAGCCTGTGATGAGTGTGGTAATGGTGCTGGTGAGTTCCGAACCTCCTGCTAGTCTCCTTCTGGGCGGCTGTCTTTTGGTGTTCTAGAGTATTTATGGATCTGAGGCGTTCTAGTGCACAGCTCTGCCGATGGTGATGGATGTTGGTGGCACCATCTCCGCAGTTCCCTCTCTCCCGGCTGTGCGGGGACCCTGTAACATTTTATATTTGTAGTGGGCCGCAAGAAAATACATCTACCCCAACTCTCTCTCGCCCCGGAACACAGACACCACACACACACTGTCACAATTTTATCCACACACTACTACTCGGTTATTAGCAATACTGTTTTGTGTACTAAGAAAGCTTGAAAATTCACATTTACATTTTCATTAATATTTACAAAATTCAAAACATTTACATTAAATTACTTTGCGTTTACTTTTACTTCTACCTGCACATTTACTTTTAATTTTTCAAGGCAGTTAAGTGCAAAGTCGCCACGTGCTCCCAGATACCGGAAGTAACGTGTGAGTCACACACATATACAAACGCAACACACAGAAACCATTATTAAATTAACACACATAACCCATTATTAAATTAACAGCGAATAATGTAAAGATTCTCACCTGAGGCACTTTATAAATTTATGAACTCATAGTAAGTTGAACAAGTTGTTTGCCAAGCCGTCAGACCACGAAACGCCCAGTTGGAAGGCTTAAGACGAAACGAGGAAGAACTGATTGTTCTGCTAACACACCATGCCACAAAAAAACTTGTTGAGGATTGTGAAGTTTTCCGAAACAGCTGATGCGGTTTGCTGAATTACATCGCCGTAGCGCGGGGAACCTCACTGATCAAGATAGCGGTGCTGCCCCACTGTCGCACTCTCGCGGCCTTCCACGTTTAAATCATGCCGGGAAAATTCAAATCCCGGCACAAATTAAACCGTGTGCTTTCCATTTAAGGTTTTATGTATGTTTTGTGTCGCCCTGAAAAAAAATTGTCTGCATGCCCCTGGTTCTGTCCGACCTTGTTGGAATTGGTTATAACCTGTTCGACCCTGTTAAGGATTGATCCAAATTTTTTAATGATAACCATATGATAACCAAAGATCTCCTACTCTGAAGTGTTTGTACTGATAGTTTTAATTTTAATTGTTGAGTTATTGGGTCGCGATATGGGAGTTAGCCTGAACTATATATATATATATATATATATATATATATATATATATATATATATTGTAGCATGACAGATAATCCACACAAATACATTACTCAATGATCATTAATAAAGCTCTAATATATGGAATATCCAGATGAGAATTAATTAAAATGCACTGTTTAATAATATATTCACAAGAAAGGTTAAATAAAGAAAAATTCTGCAAATAATATAATATAATACAAATTTAAAAACCCAGAAGACTAAAATTAATAATAACAAAATTACCCAGGTAAGATAGAAGCAGGCAATTAATATACCCCGTCAAAGAAACCAGACCAGAAGAAACGAAGGCATACACGGCGAAAAACTACAGAAGAAGGAAGAATAGTCAAAACTACCACTACAGAAGACAGAAGAAAGAAGACTAATTAAAACTACTACTACTGAAGAATGAAGACAGAAGAACGATCAAAGATACAGAAGACAGAAGAAAGAAGAATAATTAAAACTACTATTACTGAAGAAAGAAGAACAATCAAAACTACTGAAGACAGAAGAAAGAAGAATAATTAAAACTACTATTACTGAAGAAAGAAGAACAAACAAAGCTACTGAAGACAGAAGAAGGAAGAATAATTAAAACTACTACTACAGAAGACAGAAGAAAGAAGACTAATTAAAACTACTACTACTGAAGAATGAAGACAGAAGAACGATCAAAGATACAGAAGAAAGAAGAAAGAAGAATAATTAAAACTACTATTACTGAAGAAAGAAGAACAATCAAAGATACAGAAGACAGAAGAAAGAAGAATAATTAAAACTACTATTACTGAAGAAAGAAGAACAAACAAAGCTACTGAAGACAGAAGAAGGAAGAATAATTAAAACTACTACTACAGAAGACAGAAGAAAGAAGAATAATTAAAACTACTATTACTGAAGAAAGAAGAACAATCAAAGATACAGAAGACAGAAGAAAGAAGAATAATTAAAACTACTATTACTGAAGAAAGAAGAACAATCAAAGATACAGAAGACAGAAGAAAGAAGAATAATTAAAACTACTATTACTGAAGAAAGAAGAACAAACAAAGCTACTGAAGACAGAAGAAGGAAGAATAATTAAAACTACTACTACAGAAGACAGAAGAAAGAAGACTAATTAAAACTACTACTACTGAAGAATGAAGACAGAAGAACGATCAAAGATACAGAAGAAAGAAGAAAGAAGAATAATTAAAACTACTATTACTGAAGAAGGAAAAACAATCAAAGCTAAAGAAGACAGAAGAAAGAAGAATAATTAAAACTACTATTACTGAAGAAAGAAGAACAATCAAAGATACAGAAGACAGAAGAAAGAAGAATAATTAAAACTACTATTACTGAAGAAAGAAGAACAATCAAAGATACAGAAGACAGAAGAAAGAAGAATAATTAAAACTACTATTACTGAAGAAAGAAGAACAATCAAAGATACAGAAGACAGAAGAAAGAAGAATAATTAAAACTACTATTACTGAAGAAAGAAGAACTAATTAAAACTACTATTACTGAAGAAGGAAGAACAATTAAAACTCAAAGAAGAAAGAAGAACAAACTAAATCTAATGAAGAAAGAAGAACTAATTAAAACTACTACTACAGAAGAAAGAAGAAGGAAGGATATTCCAAAACTACAGAAGAAGGAAGAATAACCTAACTCAAGAAGAAAGAAGAATAATTAAGACGACCCATATAAAACAAAAACCCCATAGGGAAAGAACCCCCAAAAAACCCCAAAATCAATGAATGCCCAAAAAAGAAAGTATAACACATTAAAAAACCATATCACTGTAAAACTGACAAAAAACTAAAAGTGTTAGCTGTAGTAAATATTAGTGCATTCAAAAAGTTATTGTGTAATGTGCATAAACAAATCTTCACAGTTCCCCCATGGTTGAATATTTCATATTAAAAACTAGAAAAAGACTAGTAAATATAGTAATAATTTACCATGGAAAGGTGTAAGTGATCAAATTATAACTAATAAACTTTAAGAAAGGTGCATGAGTAGCAGTACAAAGTAACAAACTTTAAGTTTTGTGAACAGTGCCTACTTTGATAATGAAGTAGTAATTTTACTAATAAAAAGCTACTAAAACTGTATGAACATTCCATAGAATGGAATATAACTTAGATAGCCAGGGTTATACTTTAAGAGGGGGCATAAATCTTATAAAATGGGGAATTACAGAACTAACTGTTTATGATGGAGTAGTAGAAGGTATTAACAATTATATATGGATCCAAATGTGGGGTTCTAATTAAATATAGCATTTAGATAAGTAAGGGTTAGTCATAAGAAATACTAGTATTATAATTGTTATTTTATTGTTCATGTTAATTTAGGAATGCATTATCTAAAATTAGATAACATTCCAATGTGGTAGAAATACTTTTTACTATGTTATTAGGTGATATACCAAAACAATGTTATTAAGAACACCAGTTTTATATATCTGGGTGTTATATTTTAATTGTATAATCTATAATTACTGTTATGCCAGATCAGAGAACTAATTTTTAATCAAATATATCAGAGTCAGAAGTCAGAGAAGGAAATAAAATAATTACATTAGTAAAACATTCTGCAAATAGCCACAATTCAAATCTAGGCAATATAATAAAGTTAAAATGCAGAATAATTAATAAACCTAATCTTATAAACCAGTCAAACTGACAATATTTAGGCAAGATACACCCAACATATTAAATACTATTTAAATAAGGCTTTCTAAAGATATGGTCATTCTATGAGTGAAATTATTTATTTGTATAATGAAATACCATTTGAAACTGAAATAGGTTCACTAACTTTATCAGAAGGGGAATCATATACAACTGAATTATATGAAAAAACCATCATTAATATACTAAATTGCAATAAAATAAGTGAGAATTGATAATTATACAAATTTCAGATTTCATAGAATAATAATTATATTAGTTAAAATGGCTATTATTTACATAGAAGACAGGGAAGTATAATTTTAGGCCTACCTCCCAAAAAATTATAAGAAATAATTTTCAGATAAAACTTTGTAATACTAACTTAATTACTATCAAAATAAGTAGAATAGAATAGTGAAAACGAATATGTATTTTATATTTCAAACAGTTAAGTAATAACGAATTTACTTTATAAGCATAGTGCACGAAATTAAAGTGTGTCGGAAGTTATGGCAATTTTAAACAATGTCTTTTTAATATTAAATTGGCTAAGACGTTTCGGATGACGAAGGAGATCCACGCAGTTCATTATTATACATTGAAGAGCACACTTTACGTGAATATTTTATAAAACCCAACCTTAATGGCGATTACGTATAACTAAAGTTCGGAATCAGTTTTTGTGTAAAAATTAAATTTTAAACTATTCTAATCATTGTGAAGTGGTGAAGTTGCCCTATGAACTACATAACACCTATAAACAGCATCACATATCACTATTTAAACGAAATAACACTGGAATCACACCAAATACCAAGTGAATATTCGAGGTTAAACGGACACACATAAACACCAATTGATCTACTTATTTAACAACATTTTTACACCCAGTGACTTTTCCATCTTACTCCAGTGACATTAAACTATACCCAAGAAGAGATTAAACGAGTACGAAGAGGATTTAATCGCAGAAGGAACATATTTATTCCACAAGTACTTTGTCAATGTTAGAAGGTGAAATCCACGCATGCGCCAGACGGCCACTTTGACTGATCTCATCAACACAACCAGTCGACTGTTTGCGGAACTGTGGTGAATAAAAATTATATATAAACTTTTATTATTACTAATTACCATTCTATTGTTTAATTTTAATACATTTTCAGCATTGTAAGTGTTATACTTTCTGACCCTGACCTTCTCTGGTTTTTTTATAAATAACCGTTAAAAGAACCTATATGTGTATAATACCAATATAAAAGTCATAGATCGACCGGACCTGAGTGAGTCGATACGGCATTATAACATTGTTTTCAATTAAGCAAATTCATTATTTTGTTGAATAAACGCTTGTTATCTAGTGAATTGAATTTGATTTCTTTAATAAAGGAATATAACCATTAATTAATAAAGAAAACTCGACAACCTTTAAAGGCAATATATGCGAATTACAACCTTTCAAGAGGAAGAAGAAGAGAGCTGTTCGCGCCTAATTCAAAGTGGATTGTCTTTTTAATAAATTTAACGAAGGGAAGATCATTACTAGAAGACACACCATACCATACTATTTATAATTACAATCAATAATCTCAATTTATTACTAAATTTTAAGAATATAAACACCTCGAAAACAATTATTTCAGAATTATAAAATTATATCACATTTCAAATTGCTACAACAACAACATACACCAAGAACATTTGATAACAGCATTATTTAGGAACATTACCAAATCGACGTCTCCCGGAGCGGAACGTCATTACTACACCTACGCACCATAAAAGTCAATCCGGGTAATATTATACCAGAACACCATTACAATTACAATTATATATTACCAAAGTGAAGACCAGCAGAGAGAGCCGAATGAAGACTAGAAGACATCATCTATATTACTACACACAATAGTGAGAGTACAATTCTCATACAACTACACATATTTTTATATTTGTATATTTTGTAATTTACATTATATATTACAAAATTGGCTAGCCCAACCAGTGGGGCTTACAGGTGAGCACAATCTACATACATCAACCTTTTATTTATTTTATTATACCCACTCATTTACAATAATATTACAAAATTGGCGAACCCAACTTGTGGGGCTTGATTACATCAGAATTTTAGAACACCATAGAACAGTACATCACCGTTATATTACAAAATTGGCTAGCCCAACCAGTGGGGCTTACAGGTGAGCACAATCTACATACATCAACCTTTTATTTATTTCATTATTCCACCACTCAAAGAGTTATTACATAACTTGACGTATCCAACGTGGGACAGAATAACACAACAGAAATCTTATTGATCACATATTATTATTACAAAATTGGCGTCCAACTAAAGGGCTGTAATTAGGGGTTGAAATTACTGTAATTACTTACCCAATTCCTAATTCAGCTTGGCAGCGGTTATCCAGCCAGAGAAAAGGAAACAACAACAAGCAAAATGGAAGAACTTACAGAGGAAAGTAAAATGGACAAATTAATGGAGATGTTCATGCAAATGAGAGAAGATTTGAAAAAGGACAGGGAAGAAATGAAAAAGGACATGGAAGAAATAAACAAGAAAATGGTGGAAAATTTAAGCAATGATAATGAACTGTTTAGGAAAAAATTAAGAGAGGACAGATTAAAAAGAGAAGAATTAAGAAATGAGAGGACCAAAGAAATAAAATATGATAGCAAACCAGAACCAGAAGAAGTACCAAATGATATAAGGCAGGAACAAGTAATGGTATTACCTGGAGTTAAAACTAACGGAAACAAGGAAAATATTAAACAAAGGAAAAGGCGAGTGTATCCAAGAAATGTAATAAAAACGAAGGAAGAGTTGGAAATGAGGATCCATGGGTTAATTGATGGCAATAACATCCCTATTACCAACCAAGAAGAAATCTTGAGTTCCAGGAATAATGGAAGTAGATTAAGGGTAATCTCAGAGATGGTTTACCAGCAGACAGTAGTTTACCACTGGGAAGGGACCAGAGGTAAACTGAGTAAAACATGGAGACTAGATCAATTTCAGCGCAGGACTGGACAGTGTATTCCAGAAAGATGGAAGTATGACATCTTACCAGACTGTGATGACGGCACAGATGAATCACCAGAATGTGTTCCATTAGTGTACCATCCAGGACAGTTCCAGTGTACAGGTACACTAAAATGTATTCCTTCAGGGTGGATGTGTGATGGTGAACCAGATTATGGGGCTTCAGATAAGCAAATGATTAATCATTCAGATGAAGATCCTCACAGATATTTTTCATGCAATACAACATATGGACCAGAGACGTACCGGTGTATAAAACACTATGATAGAGGGAGCCGAATAAGCTTAGCAGCAAACAAAGGAATAGCAGCTAGAAAAATGAAATACAAGACAAAGGCCAGAGATGTCACTAGTACCGGAACGATGATGAAAACTATGGTCATCCGGACAATGAGAGCAAATGAAGTGACAGACTACGGTTAAGTCTAATACCATACACCTCCACAAAAAGGGACTGATGTTATGATAACCGGCAACGGCAAAAAACTATGTCAAAGAAAAAGAAATTCTGAGCAATTGTCGAACCTAATAAAAATCTTCAACCTGGGTATTTAAAAGAAAAATAATTATAAGAAGTACATTTGAAATAAAGAAAAGAAGAGAGCTAATACCATATTTAGGGTAATAATATGATATGTTAACCATATTTATGAAAAAATATTATGAGTAATTGAATGTATGGAAGAAATAATATTAAAGTAAAAATTCAAAAGAGAAGTAATGACTACTTACTTACCTATTATTTAGAAAACCATTTATGAATCAAGAAGAAAATGAATTTTGAATTAAATCTCAAAATTCAAAAATGAAGTAATGACTACTTACTACCTATTATTTAGAAAACAATTTATGGACAAGAGAAAATGAATTTTGAATTAAATCATCAAAATTCAAAAACCCAAGTAAAAACAATTTACTACCTTATTTTAAAAACAACTTTTAGAAATGAACAAGGAGAAAAAGAATTTGGATAACACATTACAAACAATTATATATGGGACCAATTCTGAAAAACTTTCCAGAATAAAGAAATGGCAATACAAACCACTGATACCATTTAAATGAATAAACTTATTATGAAGTGAAATTAATGAGAATTTTATGTCAAATAAACAGAGATATTAAACATATGACATTAATAATAAAGAGTGCATTTGGATAAAAAGCAAGAGCAGAATAAAATTTTAAAAAAGAAAGAAAAAACCATATATAAATAAGTCCATAAGAAAAAGATGATCATATATAAATGTCAGTTATAAGAAAGACAATTAAAAGAGTAATTAAAAAAACATAATACTAGTGGAACGATTCACAAGAATTAATAAAGGAACAAAAATATAATACAAAATATATGCTACCAATGACCAGAAGGAGATTGTGATAACAGTCAAAAAATGACAGAGAATTAAAAACTTTACACTGAATAATAAGTGATGATTATATTATACCAGCTTCCAATCACAAGGAGAAATAAAATGCCAGCAGAGCTAACCATTGAGAAAAATAACTGAGATAGAGATTCACTAAGATAGATATATAAATAGATCTGTTCGTATACGAAGTGAAATATCCAAAGATATTTAATTTTTTTTTTAATAGTCATAAGGTGGACTATTCTTATATAATTTTATTAATGACTGTCTGAGATAAGTCCAGCAGTATTATTATGTATTGGTCAGAGATGATTTACCTCTGTAATCAATAAATGACGTAGTATGGCCAGCAGAGTGAGATGCCTACAGAGCCCCTCTGGACACTGCCCCAGCTAACGTATTAGGGAATTTTAGGGAATAAATATCCCAAGGATAAAGAAACGAGTTAAGAAGAAAATGGAAAAATAAAAAATAACGAACCTCAGATGACTATTACTATCAGTAAGAATCCAGTTAATAATGAAATATAGATAAGCTCAAAAATATAGGAGAAAAATTTTTAGAAATGTGAAGGAAGTAAAAGAAATATAATTTATAATATAATGTCATAAGCAATTACTTCAGACAAACTAAGTATGATCTGAACTAATCACTTCTGGAAGAGAGCAATCTGTAGCATGACAGATAATCCACACAAATACATTACTCAATGGTCATTAATAAAGCTCTAATATATGGAATATCCAGATGAGAATTAATTAAAATGCACTGTTTAATAATATATTCACAAGAAAGGTTAAATAAAGAAAAATTCTGCAAATAATATAATATAATACAAATTTAAAAACCCAGAAGACTAAAATTAATAATAACAAAATTACCCAGGTAAGATAGAAGCAGGCAATTAATATACCCCGTCAAAGAAACCAGACCAGAAGAAACGAAGGCATACACGGCGAAAAACTACAGAAGAAGGAAGAATAGTCAAAACTACCACTACAGAAGACAGAAGAAAGAAGACTAATTAAAACTACTACTACTGAAGAATGAAGACAGAAGAACGATCAAAGATACAGAAGACAGAAGACAGAAGAATAATTAAAACTACTATTACTGAAGAAAGAAGAACAATCAAAACTACTGAAGACAGAAGAAAGAAGAATAATTAAAACTACTATTACTGAAGAAAGAAGAACAATCAAAGATACGGAAGACAGAAGAAAGAAGAATAATTAAAACTACTATTACTGAAGAAAGAAGAACAATTAAAGATACAGAAGACAGAAGAAAGAAGAATAATTAAAACTACTATTACTGAAGAAAGAAGAACAATCAAAGATACAGAAGACAGAAGAAAGAAGAATAATTAAAACTACTATTACTGAAGAAAGAAGAACAATCAAAGATACAGAAGACAGAAGAAAGAAGAATAATTAAAACTACTATTACTGAAGAAAGAAGAACAAGCAAAGCTACTGAAGACAGAAGAAGGAAGAATAATTAAAACTACTACTACAGAAGACAGAAGAAAGAAGACTAATTAAAACTACTACTACTGAAGAATGAAGACAGAAGAACGATCAAAGATACAGAAGAAAGAAGAAAGAAGAAAGAAGAATAATTAAAACTACTATTACTGAAGAAGGAAGAACAATCAAAGCTAAAGAAGACAGAAGAAAGAAGAATAATTAAAACTACTATTACTGAAGAAAGAAGAACAATCAAAGATACAGAAGACAGAAGAAAGAAGAATAATTAAAACTACTATTACTGAAGAAAGAAGAACAATCAAAGATACAGAAGACAGAAGAAAGAAGAATAATTAAAACTACTATTATTGAAGAAAGAAGAACAATCAAAGATACAGAAGACAGAAGAAAGAAGAATAATTAAAACTACTATTACTGAAGAAAGAAGAACTAATTAAAACTACTATTACTGAAGAAGGAAGAACAATTAAAACTCAAAGAAGAAAGAAGAACAAACTAAATCTAATGAAGAAAGAAGAACTAATTAAAACTACTACTACAGAAGAAAGAAGAAGGAAGGATATTCCAAAACTACAGAAGAAGGAAGAATAACCTAACTCAAGAAGAAAGAAGAATAATTAAGACGACCCATATAAAACAAAAACCCCATAGGGAAAGAACCCCCAAAAAACCCCAAAATCAATGAATGCCCAAAAAAGAAAGTATAACACATTAAAAAACCATATCACTGTAAAACTGACAAAAAACTAAAAGTGTTAGCTGTAGTAAATATTAGTGCATTCAAAAAGTTATTGTGTAATGTGCATAAACAAATCTTCACAGTTCCCCCATGGTTGAATATTTCATATTAAAAACTAGAAAAAGACTAGTAAATATAGTAATAATTTACCATGGAAAGGTGTAAGTGATCAAATTATAACTAATAAACTTTAAGAAAGGTGCATGAGTAGCAGTACAAAGTAACAAACTTTAAGTTTTGTGAACAGTGCCTACTTTGATAATGAAGTAGTAATTTTACTAATAAAAAGCTACTAAAACTGTATGAACATTCCATAGAATGGAATATAACTTAGATAGCCAGGGTTATACTTTAAGAGGGGGCATAAATCTTATAAAATGGGGAATTACAGAACTAACTGTTTATGATGGAGTAGTAGAAGGTATTAACAATTATATATGGATCCAAATGTGGGGTTCTAATTAAATATAGCATTTAGATAAGTAAGGGTTAGTCATAAGAAATACTAGTATTATAATTGTTATTTTATTGTTCATGTTAATTTAGGAATGCATTATCTAAAATTAGATAACATTCCAATGTGGTAGAAATACTTTTTACTATGTTATTAGGTGATATACCAAAACAATGTTATTAAGAACACCAGTTTTATATATCTGGGTGTTATATTTTAATTGTATAATCTATAATTACTGTTATGCCAGATCAGAGAACTAATTTTTAATCAAATATATCAGAGTCAGAAGTCAGAGAAGGAAATAAAATAATTACATTAGTAAAACATTCTGCAAATAGCCACAATTCAAATCTAGGCAATATAATAAAGTTAAAATGCAGAATAATTAATAAACCTAATCTTATAAACCAGTCAAACTGACAATATTTAGGCAAGATACACCCAACATATTAAATACTATTTAAATAAGGCTTTCTAAAGATATGGTCATTCTATGAGTAAAATTATTTATTTGTATAATGAAATACCATTTGAAACTGAAATAGGTTCACTAACTTTATCAGAAGGGGAATCATATACAACTGAATTATATGAAAAAACCATCATTAATATACTAAATTGCAATAAAATAAGTGAGAATTGATAATTATACAAATTTCAGATTTCATAGAATAATAATTATATTAGTTAAAATGGCTATTATTTACATAGAAGACAGGGAAGTATAATTTTAGGCCTACCTCCCAAAAAATTATAAGAAATAATTTTCAGATAAAACTTTGTAATACTAACTTAATTACTATCAAAATAAGTAGAATAGAATAGTGAAAACGAATATGTATTTTATATTTCAAACAGTTAAGTAATAACGAATTTACTTTATAAGCATAGTGCACGAAATTAAAGTGTGTCGGAAGTTATGGCAATTTTAAACAATGTCTTTTTAATATTAAATTGGCTAAGACGTTTCGGATGACGAAGGAAATCCACGCAGTTCATTATTATACATTGAAGAGCACACTTTACGTGAATATTTTATAAAACCCAACCTTAATGGCGATTACGTATAACTAAAGTTCGGAATCAGTTTTTGTGTAAAAATTAAATTTTAAACTATTCTAATCATTGTGAAGTGGTGAAGTTGCCCTATGAACTACATAACACCTATAAACAGCATCACATATCACTATTTAAACGAAATAACACTGGAATCACACCAAATACCAAGTGAATATTCGAGGTTAAACGGACACACATAAACACCAATTGATCTACTTATTTAACAACATTTTTACACCCAGTGACTTTTCCATCTTACTCCAGTGACATTAAACTATACCCAAGAAGAGATTAAACGAGTACGAAGAGGATTTAATCGAAGAAGGAACATATTTATTCCACAAATACTTTGTCAATGTTAGAAGGTGAAATCCACGCATGCGCCAGACGGCCACTTTGACTGATCTCATCAACACAACCAGTCGACTGTTTGCGGAACTGTGGTGAATAAAAATTATATATAAACTTTTATTATTACTAATTACCATTCTATTGTTTAATTTTAATACATTTTCAGCATTGTAAGTGTTATACTTTCTGACCCTGACCTTCTCTGGTTTTTTTATAAATAACCGTTAAAAGAACCTATATGTGTATAATACCAATATAAAAGTCATAGATCGACCGGACCTGAGTGAGTCGATACGGCATTATAACATTGTTTTCAATTAAGCAAATTCATTATTTTGTTGAATAAACGCTTGTTATCTAGTGAATTGAATTTGATTTCTTTAATAAAGGAATATAACCATTAATTAATAAAGAAAACTCGACAACCTTTAAAGGCAATATATGCGAATTACAACCTTTCAAGAGGAAGAAGAAGAGAGCTGTTCGCGCCTAATTCAAAGTGGATTGTCTTTTTAATAAATTTAACGAAGGGAAGATCATTACTAGAAGACACACCATACCATACTATTTATAATTACAATCAATAATCTTAATTTATTACTAAATTTTAAGAATATAAACACCTCGAAAACAATTATTTCAGAATTATAAAATTATATCACATTTCAAATTGCTACAACAACAACATACACCAAGAACATTTGATAACAGCATTATTTAGGAACATTACCAAATCGACGTCTCCCGGAGCGGAACGTCATTACTACACCTACGCACCATAAAAGTCAATCCGGGTAATATTATACCAGAACACCATTACAATTACAATTATATATTACCAAAGTGAAGACCAGCAGAGAGAGCCGAATGAAGACTAGAAGACATCATCTATATTACTACACACAATAGTGAGAGTACAATTCTCATACAACTACACATATTTTTATATTTGTATATTTTGTAATTTACATTATATATTACAAAATTGGCTAGCCCAACCAGTGGGGCTTACAGGTGAGCACAATCTACATACATCAACCTTTTATTTATTTTATTATACCCACTCATTTACAATAATATTACAAAATTGGCGAACCCAACTTGTGGGGCTTGATTACATCAGAATTTTAGAACACCATAGAACAGTACATCACCGTTATATTACAAAATTGGCTAGCCCAACCAGTGGGGCTTACAGGTGAGCACAATCTACATACATCAACCTTTTATTTATTTCATTATTCCACCACTCAAAGAGTTATTACATAACTTGACGTATCCAACGTGGGACAGAATAACACAACAGAAATCTTATTGATCACATATTATTATTACAATATATATATATTGCAAAAGATCAAACTTTATTTTTCTAATAAGGATATTTTGAGTGTGTAGAAATCGATAAAAGTCTATTATGGAGGAGATGAAATATTATTTATTACATACAAATATTGTTTATAAAGATGTATAATGTTTTTTAAATTGTCATGAATTGATAGTATATTAAATTGTTTGTATTGTTCGATTAATATAAATCGCTTTTACTTGTTTGCTGCAACGTCCTCCTCTCGTCTCGTCGGTCCCGTCTTGTCGTCCTCTTCTACAGCTTCACTCCTTCCTGGTGTCCTCTTCGTCTCGTCGTCCTTGTACAGCAAGCAGCTCCAGCGGCGATATTTCAGAGTCTCGTAGTTATGTTTAACTGCTTCCACGATATCTTGTAGTGTCTTTAAGTTCCCTATGCGGATATCTTAACTTACACGACACAGCACTGAATTTTATTTTAAATTTTATTTACTTAATTATACTCTTGGTTCTTACCGCACAACTTCGTTAAGAATTACAAGGTTTATAGTTTTCTTTATATAAAATATTCCTCTATTCCCTCTTGTTCTTACCGCAAAACTTCGTTAAGAATTTTAAGGTTTATGGTTTATTTTATATAAGATCTTTTTACGTTTGTAAGAGAATAACTCTCTTACCCGGGGTACAACTTCCCCTAGCAACGTTGACAGACAGACTGTGTTCAACCTAGCTCTGCAACGTATGAATCTCACTGAATTTGGTGTAATTTGATAGGCCAAGCGTAAGTCACATGATTGATGGAACAACCAGATACACAAAATTCATGAAAAACTTTGTATAATTTTGCATAGTCCTGCATGGAAATTATCTACAATTATTATTACCCTATCATTGATAAGAGTTACACTTGAGTTTTGCTTTACTTAAAAAATCATATTTCTAAAATAATTACAAACCTCAGAGTATACACAAATCGAAGCTATTTATTTAAATAATTCCTTGTCAAATTTTCATGTAAATCGGTTAACTACCACTGCCGCTATATCGACCGCAGATTATCACACCCGCACACGCGCACCATTTCATACAAAAAATACATGACAATATAGTACAATTTTTTATGAAGGGTTTGGTGTAACATATATGCTTATCATTTTTTAAATACAAAACTTATGACAAAAAAACAAAATATTACACAAACAAAATTAAACAAGAAAATGCTTGTCATTCATGTACTCTGACATAAACAGCATATCTTATCATCCTGTGTTCTGTTGCAATATATATATATATATATATATATAGTCCACCAAGAAACGGACTGTAGCAGAAAGTGATTGAATATATATATTGTAATAGTCCGTTACAAAATTAAACAAGAGGTTCGTTTTAATAAACCTCAATGCTAGTAAGGGTTCGCTCTGCTGTGGGTAGTGTAGTAACTCTTTTAAGCCCCACTGTTGCGAGCGCCACTTTGTAACCAGACCCTGTATGCCGGTCTTTAAGAAAAAAATAATAGAAAAAATTTTATTTCAAAAAAAATAAATTTTATATTTTAATAGATGTTTGTAATTAAGAAATAATGCTGTTTTAAATGTTCTGTAAACATTTTAAGAATCAGGAAGGTATTTATTAACTATTGAGCACTTCTGGAAGATCTGAACCAAGTCTGGAGTTGACCAGATTAACTCCGGTCAGCAATCGATTGATGATTTTCCTTGCTGGTCCAATATCTCACTGAAAAAAAATATTTTCTTCTTCTTGAAGTCTCTTTGCCTTAATAAATAACCTTAAATTAGCCTGTGAAATAATAACAGATAAATACAATTGAAATAAATGGATTTATTAAACAATTTAATAAGTAATCGATTGTTTATCG
This sequence comes from Magicicada septendecula, assembly GCA_034769895.1. NCBI lineage: Eukaryota > Metazoa > Arthropoda > Insecta > Hemiptera > Cicadidae > Magicicada > Magicicada septendecula. The sequence goes on from CM068367.1 coordinate 203,039,611, forward strand.
ATTGAGAACAATTATCGACTCCGTCTCAGGGAATTATCGATTCGTGCATACAGTAAAAAAATTATTATAAGTATTATAAAAAAAAAACAGGTTCTTTGAGCGATTAAATTAATAGTCAGAGAAGGGTAACGAGAAAGTATAACATTAACAATTAAAGTAAATTCAATAATTATTATTTAACAATATTTAAATAATGTATATATATGTTTAAGAAAGTTGATTTGTCAGACCATATGTAGCTGCTGACGTCACTCGATGAGTAGGCAGATTCGTAAATTTCAAAGATGGCCGCTACTAGATATGGCGAAGTTACTGCGATGTCGTCGTGTCAAAATCTCACAACAAAATTACCTTCATGAATGTTTGAAATGTCCCCGCACTGGTGTAATCTGTCTATTAGGTTGTTTGGTGTGTTCTGAAGAAGTGTTCTGTGTATACTGGTGTTAATTAAGTTATTTGGTATGTGTTCACTTCTGTGGGTTAATTTGCTCAAACAGTGGTTATGAATGGTAGCGTGAATTATATCAAATATATTGTTTTACTGTTTTAGATCACTCGTATAATGAAGTTAGATGTTAGTTTTCACCATTGTCGCTAACGTTTTGGTAGATTTAGTTAAAAAAGTGTTTAATTCATCTAACTCTCGATTCACTTATATTAATGGCTAAACGTAGTACCATTTTCTCCTCGATTTTAAGGAACGTTTTATCATAAAACTATTCAGCTTGATATTCGACAAAAGACTATTTTAACTTGGTCAAAATCTGGCCCAGTTAATCTTTGAAAAAGTATTGTTAACATATTTCGATTACCCATACACATGATACAAAATTACATTATATATGGAATTTATTTATTTTATTCATCACTTTCATGAATTATGAACCTTATCATTGGTTTAATCATCTCATTCCTTTTAAATTGATATTTTATAGTCCATATCTGTAGACATTTTGTGGAAATTACCAAATTTCTTTCCTTTTTGTAAATCTAGGCTCAAACATTGATTTCCGCCTTTATACAATTTTTCTTCCATTTTAATTGTTATTAATACTATTATAATAAATTTTAATTAGTCATATTTCTCTTCCTTTCCTTAAATACATGTAAATTGAACCTTTGAACTGGTTTCTTGTGTTAATCTCTGAATTCGACTTGCTCTTTAAAATTAATTAACTTATATATATTTTGAAAATTTACAATATTTTAAGGTATTTTTCCTTATTATCATTTTAACTCATAGGATCATTCCCAGTAGTGGTTAACTGATTTACCTTATCTCAATCTTGCTAGTTTACAGGATTTATAAGTGAATTATACTGGTTTATATGGTTTCTGTGAATTCACCAAATGGCCTAGAGTTTACAATTTTACATTTCTGTCTTTCTCAAATAAATTTAATCCTACCACTCCTCTGACTTTACATAGTTATTATTACATGAAAATAAAACGGTTTATAACTTATTGTGAGGTGTAGTATTTAATTAACACTACTGTTATAAAAAAATAATTATGAACATTATTTAGCAATCTGTACAATTGAACATATTGCTGACATGGTTTGAACATATACATTTAACTCCTTTTGAATTAACACAGCATACCTACTGAAACATTATTAATGGTATGTATGCTGTTATTTAACAAACATATCTTATTTTTAACACATATAAATCTTATTTTCTAATAATTCTTACAAATACATTGATTTTATGGCTGTGAACAAACAGCCTATTTAAACATTTTAAACCTATTAATACTAAATTCATGCCAGTCCCTTCTGGTCTAAACCATTATTATTTATGATCCCCTTCATCAGTAAACATGACCACCCATTCTCTAGTTATTAGCATTTTTTTTTACAAATGTCTTGTAAATAAAGAGTTACATTAAAATAATAAAATACTGGAAATCTTCCATTTTATTATTTTATGATGCTGCTTATTATTGGATATTAAAGTTGTTATATAGCATATTGATAAGTCATAGTATCACTAACTTTAAGTTTATTGCATTTCCAAAAAACACACACAAATTCACTTTCACTGGTGGTTCTGATATTTTGAGTCTCACTATCTCAGACCAGACCTTTAGTAATCATGGACGGTTAAGACTTGTTTATTTTCTTTATCACACAATAGCTTTAGTCGGTTCACTTCTTATAATACTATACAACACTTTATGTTTCTAAATAATTACATTTTTATAGGATTTTGGTATGTTATACTTTCTTTTTAATCGTTTTTATGGGTTTGGGGTTGATGGTAGTTAATAATAATAATAGGTTTTACTACGGTGTTTCTTTCATACTATTTCTTCCTCTCCTCCTGTCTTCTTTCTTGTCTTTCTTCTTATCTTCTTTCTTGTCCTTCTTCTAGTCTTCATTCTTCTGGTCTTCTTGTCTTCATTCTTCACTCTTGGGTAAACCAAGGTACTTCGTGTTATCTCGACTGATGTTTAGTTTGGAGCATCTAATTTATTTACTGACACGGACCTTGCTCTTCTCTAAAGGTTTCAGGGTATTGTTTTCTTCCTGATCACAAACTTTATTCTTCCTTCTTCTTGTCTTTGGGGTATTTTGGTGTTCACCACTCTTAAACTGATTCTCTTTCTTCTTGATATGGTGTTATTTAATTTGTTTACTGCTCCTAACTTCCTGGGTAAATTCCTGATATTATAATATGAGTTGCATTTAATAATTTCTTTGATATTTAAACAGTGGTTTTTATATAATGTAATGAGGATTTTTATTTTATTGTGGTTCATTCCTTTGATTTCATTAAATCTCATTCAATATTATTTTAACATATGTGGTGTAATTAATTTTTATGATTTTATATGACTTAATAAGTAGTGGATTTTCTGTCACGCTACAATATATATTAATTTTTTTAGAAGAATGCGGTTATGGTCGGACCATGCACCCTCATTGTTGACACTGAGTTGCATTTCAAATGTTCCTTGATTTTATATTCCTTGATTTTATAAAATTCTCTGGAGTTTGAGAATTGTTTAGCTGATGATTTAATGAATTGTACTTGTTTATTGGGTGTGGTGTTATTGTGTTTATTCTAGTGTTATTGTTATTGTGTGCTGTTTGTTGGTGAATTCGGGGAGCTTGCTCTCCCTTTCATCTTCACCCCTTTCTCTTGCTTCGCTAGGGGACCCTGAATCCACTTGTAGGAAGTCAAGTTTTTTCTTCTTCTGCCATGTGTTTGTTGTGAATTGTTATATGTGCCAAATTTAATCTTGTAATTCTGGCGGCTGAGAAATGAGCAGTCCGTGTAGATCTTACACCAATTTTATTGTAGTTCTGCTGTCTTTATTATCCGTCCTCGTTTTGGGAAATGAGTCCAGGCAATGTAGACTATTATGTAAAGCTGATCTAGAGTTTGTAGTTCGCTCGCGCTCGGAGCTGTTCTTTCCCAGGTTGTTGATGGTGCTAGGCAGCCAGTGGCTTTTATATCTCGGACCTTGACCCAACAAGAAAAGAAGTCATCTGTCTATGAACTAGAGTGTTTGGCAGTGGTATATGCTCTCGATAAGTTCAGGCGTTTCTTGGAACATGCTGAGTTCCTACTTCAGACCGATAATTAGGCTTTCTCTTGGCTTCTTGCTCATCCCCGGCAACTGGGTAAAATTGGAAGATGGGTAGTAAAAATTTCCTCCTCCAAATTCAAGGTGGAACACATTAGGAGAACTCAAAATGTGGTTGCTGACGCTTTGTCCCGCATGTTTTTCCACACCAGTTAAGTTCAATCTGAGCAACCCTGTGCCTTATTATTAGACTTTCCGCTAGCCTTTACTGATGTGCTACTCCATCAGTTAGATGATGAAGAGTTTGGTCCTATCATCCATAAGTTAAAAGAGGGTAACGTACAGGTCCCATATTTCTTGTCCAAGGGCGTCCGGTGTTGCAAAGAAAGAAAAGGAAGAGTCCCCAAAATTGTGCTGCCTAGCAAGTTAGTGCCCATGGTCTTCATCTACTACCATAATTCCCCAGTAGGTGGACATAAGGAGATTTCAAAGACCATTTCCAGCATTAGGAAATATTTTATCTGGAAGGAAATGGATAGGAATATTGCGGCTAGAGTTAAGGCGTGTTATCTTTGTGGGTTAAGCAAGCCTGCCCAAAACACTAAGTTAGGTTTCTTGTCATCGGACGTGGCGAGCAGACCAATGGAGAAGTTATTCATCGACTACGTGGGACCTCTCCCACGTAGCAAGTCAGGTAATTCTTTCCTGCTTGTTTGTGTGGATGCTTTCTCTAAGTTTGTCTGGCTATTGCCCTTACGGCAGGCAAACGCTCGATTAACCAATCTAGCACTCCAGGCCAATATCTTTCAGCATATCGGACTTCCGGCCATCATTGTCTCTGACAATGGTCCACAATTCATTTCGGGCGAATTCCGGCGAATGTGCTTCGCGAACGGTATCCAACATGTAACCACTTCCCCGTACTACCCTCAGCCGTCCCACGCGGAAAGATTCAACAGGAATCTTAGGTCTGCTCTGATTGCTTACCACGCAGAGCAACAGAATTGTTGGGACAAGAATCTCAAATGGTTACAGTTAGCCTTCAATACGGCCCTCCATGAGAGTCATAAGGCCATTCCCTTTGAGGTGATGTTTGGATTCTCGCCCACACTTCCATTGGCCAACTTGTGGAAAATTGAAGATCTTCTGCCTAATACTCCTGACATTAGGACAGCAGACAGGTGGAAAGAGGCCCGAAAGAATTTGCTTCGTGCGCACGAGCGTGTCCGTGTTCGTTACAATCAGAGGCAAACTCCTAATCCCTTTAAGGTTGGGGATTTAGTCTACTGCCAAAGCCACCCGATCAGCTCAGCCGTGGACAAAAGAGCCGCTAAGTTGTGTTATCGTTGGTCCGGTCCATACCGCATTCTGAGGTTTGTGTCACCAGTGACGGTGAAGTTGGGGATCCCAACAGTGATATAGAGAAGTTAACCACTCATATATCCAAGTTGAAGTTTTGCCATAGGGCATAAGTATGTAAGTGGTGGTAGAAAGGTTGTCCTGGTTAAGGTATTGATTCGGCTCTTGGGTTCTCAGTTTGTGAGTTTGGGGGCCTTAGGGGGTCAGAGAGCTAGTGCATGCACGATTTCTGTCTTTCTTCTTCTTCTTCTTCTGTCTCTCGTCTCTGTATGCTGACCCTGATCAAGTCAGCATGCAGTTACCGCACACATACACACCCAGGTATACAGGCATTCACACAGTCCAATTCTTCCTTCTTCTTGTTTCGTTTTCCTCTGAGCCTCTGTCTTCCTGAGAGCGATCTATTTTGCTGAGACTACCGAGGCTGCCAACAGATGCAGTTGTGATTACTTTGTTTTTGGGGAACCAGGTTGCCCTTTTGGGGTGAGAGGGTGCCGGGGTTTGAATTTTTCCGGCGTGATTTGAACGATCTGTACCGCCAAAGGGCTTGGCCGCTGGGTGGCGCAACTAACGTGATTAGTAAGACCGTGTCTGCGCCACGGCGACGCGATCTAGTAACCCAGTCAACCTTGTCAGCTGATAGCGGGACGCAACTGTTAGAATAAAGTTTGCCAAAGGTTAACTTCTGCAAACCGCAACAGGTAGAATTTCTGTTCCATGGAGGGTTCGCAGAATGAGTGGTTCTCTCTCATTTCGTATTCAACCTTCCAACAGGGTGTGCTGATCTGACGGTCCAGGGGAGTACCTAGTTTGTATGTACCTAGTTGCATCTTAATATGACTGCGTGATCTAGTAAAAGGTTTTCAGGGTCCCCGCACAGCCGGGAGAAAGGGAAATGCGAAGATGGTGACACCGACATCAGCCACCATCTGCAGAGCAGTGTAGCACGAAGCTCCCCGAAGCCGTCAGGTACAGAAATACTACGTCTACAGAGCTCCAAGAGACATCTGCCCAGAATGAACTAGCTGGAACTTCTGGACTCCTCAAGTAACACCACCAACACTAATCGCAGACTGGTCTACGGGATATCATGTCAGTTCTTCAAAAGTACAGGTGGGAGCATTCCAATTACTAAACCAGTCGACAACAACTCCCCCGGTTTTAGATCAAGTCTAACTGACATTTTATATCATTGTAAAGACATGTTCTTAAGAGTACCAGAAGCCCAGTTAAACTTTTGACATAATTTAAATTTGTAATGTAAATCAAACTAGAGTTCAAACTTTTGAAGGCTGTAATTAAACTTTTGACATAATTTAAATTTGTAATGGAAATCAAACAAGATTCAATTTTTGAAGGGTGTAACTAAAACAGCACTAATAAAAAATTGTTACTGGCTACAAGAGTATTTTATTGCAAGTCCTGTCACTCTGGGCTCCAGATTCAATTTTTGAAGGGTGTAACTAAAACAGCACTAATAAAAAATTGTTACTGGCTACAAGAGTATTTTATTGCAAGTCCTGTCACTCTGGGCTCCAGCACATTTTTGCTTCGTCTAGGCCAAGTTTTTATTTTAATAAAAAGCCACCGCAACGAAATATTAATTTTTAAATTACAAATTCTATTAGTGGTTAAATAAATTTATGCTACACTCACTTGTTGCACACACCACTAGTCACTGTGACCCCGATTAGCGCTTTCGAACGAACCTGTTCATCATCAGATCGTAACTGCCACGATCGTAAGGTGGCAGTTACGATCTGATGATGAACGGGTTGGTTCGAAATAGCTAATCGGGGTCACAGTGACTAGTGGTGTATGCAAAAAGTGAGTGTAGCATAGAAATATTAATTTTTCAGAATAAAGTTACCGAAGTTTTTGCTACGCACTTTGTTTATATTTTTAGGTTGTTTATCTTGTCACTCTAATAGTTGCTTCCAGGTAAAAGTTTAAGTTTATGACGGCAATATTATCTTTTAAGTTAATAAGGGTCGAGTATTTTTATGATCATGTAATATGTAAGACGTATCTAATGTTCACTTACTTGAAACGGTAGTCTGTAGCCTAATTGATAATGTTACTACTTGGCTTAGGTTTATGTAAAATCAATTAATTTTGGGTACTAATTGCGTACATTATTTTAACTTAGATTACAATAAAGTAGTTAAACTGAACTTTGACCGTTTGCATCAGAGACACTTTAATCCGATGTATAAATTTTGCGGTAAAGATTAATTGTGCACCATCACAGTCGTCAGCGCATGTAGTCGTCTTTCTTGTGGTAGTAAATAAGAATAAATTACGTGTACATATGACATCATGTGTCGCTTACGAATAATACCATTACCATGTAAATCCTGTTAATTTAATTTCTTATGGAATTGCGTTTTACAGAAACATATTAAAAATACAATAACTCTTACATACTTTTACCAATATTTTTAATAATTACAAACCTTGATGTTTATTTTTATTAAAACTATTTTTTCCAAGTTGTTTGGTCGTGGTCGAATGCTGTTCATTTCAGCAGACGTTTCAGCCTGGCCTTCGCCGGCCATCTTCAGTACTGTGGTCACTAACCTGACACCTGTTGTTGCGGTTTGGAAGCTCTTGAATAATCGTGAGTTATTCCAAAGACGCTAATGAGGAAGGCTGGATTGTTTGTTAGAAAGAAGTGGACTGTATTAAAGATGTTGAACATTCGTTTATTGAAAAAATCTGATTGTTAATTACGATCGGCACGTGCGGATGCATTTGAGGCAATAACGCCCGAAATTAATTTTGAATAAAATCGTGGTCCATTGTAGATGGACGCAGGTAGTTGAATGAAATGAAATATTATAAATGCATGCTAAAAAATAGCCAGAAGCCGCGGCTGTAAGAGAAGTGTTTTACGAGAGTTGCGCTCGGAGTCGTGTTATAAACTGAACTAAACTGGCTTGCAGTCGGCGGTGCTGGCCGGCTGCAACGTTTGATAAACGCGTGACGTCATCCGCGCGTGCCGTATACGGTGGTGGACCGTTTACAGCTGATAAACCAGTACAAAGTTTAAACATACTGCCCGCCAAAATCGGGACGATTTTGTACATTAAAGGTTAAATTGAACAATATAATAATTAAACTTACATGTCGTAAGCGATACAATAATTGGCGCACTGGCCAGAGAGCAATGACATAATAAACATAATATGAATTCAATTAACAATCACCAAGCATACAATAAATTGACCCTTACGCCAATAGCAAGGGCTTACTGACGTTAAAATTACTCAAAACATAATAGTAATACAATACGCACAATAATACAATAATTAAGTAGGTATTGATCTTTCCCAAATAATACCCCTTGATATTTGCCAAGCATTACAATAACAAGTGATAACACCATAAAAAATACAATAATTTCCCCATGATATTGACATAACAACCCCAATGAATTTCATAATGTTTGACCCTTAGAAAATACAATACATATATAGAATAATTGACACTATAAATGACACTTGTGGTTCTCAGAATTTGAATCACACAAACATATTAACAATACACAACATCCATAATGATTGATAGTACATATGAGACACAGTCACTATTGCTGTAATAGCTAGCGGCACGTAAACAATATTACAATGCTTATGATACAATTGACTTGTATGCTCGCCCCGGGGAATGTCCCGGGCGTGGTCCATGTAATGTGACACGCACACACTCACACACACACACACACCTCGTATGGCACGCATACGATTAGTGTGTAGCCACCGGAAGGGGGCATAATTTGTGGATGGGTCGGCGTAAGATACCTAGCGCGGTGCGAACTTCTGCGACGCGTACTAAGGAATCTTGACCCGGAAAAACATTGGTAATTACCCCACGCTTCCATTCTAGAGGGGGGGAATTGTCATCCAAAATGAGGACAAGTTGTCTGACGTTCAAATTCTTTAATAGGGTGCGCCATTTATTGCGCTGCTGCAGCTGGTGCAGATAATCCCTAGACCACCGTTTCCAGATGGTCTGCGTAAATTTTTGGAGCAGAAGCCATCTGCCAGTAGGGTAAGAATGAGAGTTCTAACGCGGAAGTGACGTCACAGCCCCCCCTTTTGGCGCGAAATTCAAAAATCCCTGTGGTGGGGGTAGACTTCCGGCGCAGCGTGTCGTCATGTGCAGAGGTTATGATGGACCGGGGGGGTAGTGGTGTGTCCCACGTGACCTCGATGGGCGTACCGAAGTTGTCGGCCATGTTGTCGGCGTTCGGCCATGTTGTCGTCGTCGTCCATTTTGCGTGGTTCCGTGTGCGTTGATTGGCGGAGGCGTGGCCGCCGTTCGGTGACAAAATGGACGACGACCCGGCCACGACTGGCGGGGATCAAGCCAGGCCGCCGCCCAGCGACGATGACGACGTCAACGACGACGGCGAAGGGCGAACGGCGAACATGGCCGCGGCTGGTGTCCATGTTGGGAAAGCTGTGATGTTGTCGGATTGTGCGTGTGTGCTGGTTAAGGTTGGGCCACGTTGTCGGATCGTGGTGTGTTATAGTGTATGGTTTGGGTATATGTTTTGTTTTTCCGGCGGCCATGTTGGAAAAGCGTCGACGTTGTCAACTTGTGCCACGTTGTCGGCTCGTGCATGTGTTATAGTGTACGGGTTTTGTATATGTTTACACGTTGTCGGCTCGGTGTTATAGTGTACGGGTTTAGTATATGTTTACACTGCCACGTCGACGTTGTCAACGGCCACGGCTCGTTGTTATAGTGTACAGGTTTTGTATATGTTTCCACTGCCACCATTGTTGCCAACTCATGAACTGTAAATTTGAATGTGTGCTTTTGTGGTAAGTATATATTGTAAAAATACAAAAAATGTGCACATCATCGATGTGAAACTCTTGTTGGCTGGCTATTGTGGTGTAATTGTTTTGATTGACACTTCACTTATAAAACATGCATGATAGAAGGAAAAAGGATAGTTGAAAAGAAAAGAAATAACTAAGCAAATTCAAAAAATTTACATATTTATATACAATATATATACCGAAAAAAAATTACAAATACAATATATATATACAGAAAAAAACATTATAAATAGACATATAAATAATATAATTTAATGAAAAAATAAATAAAAAGTTCAGTTTATATTACATTTTATATACAATAAAAACAAAAAATACACAGACAAAAAAAAACGGTTATAATATATATACAAAAAATAAAACATTATATCAAAAAAACATCACTTTGTATATTACAATATGGATACAATATACAGAAAATAAAACATGAAAAAAAACATCACGTTCTTCATATTTAATGTGCACGACCATCTGTAACAGAAACAAAAACAATATTAGTGATGTATAATTGATAGGCGTAGGATGGATTAGAATAATGTGTACTGTTACATACCTCAAAAATGCATGCGTGCATAAAATGGGTGTATTGGCCTGCTGAATGCATACACCCGACATTGCGGACATCCTGGCGGCGACCCCTCCAGTGCCACGGTTTGAAACCAGTTGATGATGCACAGATAGTGGTATGTGTGCCCACACATTAAGCCGAGGAGTCTCTGCCCCTCAGTATAATTTTCTTGGCACACACTACAAGATGTGTGCCCTAACATACCCTGAATGGGGCAGAGATCTCCACGGCTCCATCGCCACGTTGGAAATCTACTTCTGAGAAGTAGTCTCATCGTGGCGACTTCGCTATGCATCCTTGGTTCCACCGTGTCGATAATATCATAAAACACGCATGGCGCGTCTTCTGGAGGGGACTGTAATCGTGGATCGTGCCGCATATGCTGTTGCTGAGGTTGTGGTTGAGGCTGCTGAGGCTGCTGAGGTTGTGGCTGCTGTTGAGGCTGTGGGGATTGTGATTCTGGTTGTCGTGCTGTACTTATCCATTGTGGACGTGGTTGCGGCTGTTCCTGTGGTTGTGGCGGTGGTGATGGCGATTGTGGTGGTGGTGATTGTGGCGGTGTGATCGTTATTTGCCGTGCTTGTGGACGAATATCACTGGTGAAAAGAATAAATATAAAAATCATGTAAAAAAAAACATGAAAGTATGTAGACATAAGAAGAAGACTTACATATTAAATGTGATGGTAGGTAATTGTTGTTGTTGATGCTCATCAACATTATTTTCATCATCATCATTATTAGTTCTTTCAAGCAGTAACGTATCACTGTCACTATCATCGTCATCATAAACCATCATCTCATCATTGCTGAAAAAAAAGTACACTTTTAATACCAGATGTAAACGCAATAGTACAAGCGAACGTTAATGAAAAAAAAACGTACCGACTCGTGCCGGCTTCCTGAGATGCAGCAGCAGCAGCAGCAGCAGCAGCAGCAGCAGCAGCAGCAGCAACAACAGCAGTAGCAGCAGCTGAACCGGTAGCATCACTGAAAAAAAAATACATTTGAATACCGAACGTAAACGCAATAGTACAAGTGATTGTTAATAAAAATGGTCTTACCGACTCGAGTTTTGTTGTGATACTGATGAAGGTCCCAATAAGGCCTGACGTAACCTTTGGGAACTATAAAAAATAAACAGTAAGTCAGTCGAATGTTGTATTCTGTTTGTACTCGTTAAATAAAAAAAATGTTGTAATTTACCTTCGAACTCGTCGCTGCTCCTCACAGACTCTTTTATACAATCTATTATCGCTTCCACTCATTCTGTAAAACGTAACAAGAAAAATGTTGTATAGTAATTTGCTAACATAATAATGTGTGTGTGTGTAATGTCTAATATTAACGTAAAAATATAGTAAGTACTTACATGCAAATTGAAAAATTATAATGAATGTGATAATACTTATTATGACGAAATGCTTATATATACGTATATGCTTGGTAGGAGTCTGCTATAGACAAAGTCCCCTTACCCTCAAAGTGTTCACCACACACACACACACACACACACACACACACACACACACACGGCTTGCATCCTGTACGTAACAAAGCCCCTCGCCATCACAAAGTTCACACGCTGCGATAACATATGGCTAGTCAGCGAATAAAATTAACTGCACATGTGCATAGTGTGGGAAAGTCTCAGTGGGAGTCGATTACATCCTGTTATAAATATTAACCATTAATGTCTAATCGTCTACCTCACCTCTCCTACCAATTGAAAATTAAATGAAAGTAAATAAATAAATTTTATATTTGCAATACAAGTTTATTATTACCATGAGTTACTGCTCTGTGTATCTTAGTCTCTTCATGTTAGGACTGGTATCGTCATTGGTTAACGCACGTTTACACACTCTGTAGTGTCCGTACGCGAGTGTAGTTACACCATCGTCCAGTACGTACCTCTTATCGTCATAAGGAGACAGGGAAAGTTTTGTTACACGTTGCGTGTACAGCTTATGACGATCGCTTCGTATACACTCGGCAGAGGTGAAAACTGTACGACTATCGAAAAGACACTCGCTGTATAACTGATGACGTAACCTTTTTTTTATTGCCGTTCTTGGAACACCTTTCGCCACCTTTTTGTCGGTACAGTCGGACAACAGGACCGAGTAACATTTAGCTCTGAGTCCGACGAATTCCCTGATGGGTTTCCCATTAGTTTCATCCTTGAACTTCCCCACGACTTTTTTGTTGTCGTCGCAATGGCAAGGATGATCTGAGGGATAGTCCGACGTGTCGAAAAGGTGGAGATCCTCTTTCATATCCAAGTACACATCGTCAGTCTGTATGCTGTAAAGTAAACTGTCGGTATCAGTCATCAATAATGTTAATCGTTGTCCGTACTTGCTGACAGCGTACCGATAATGAAAATCGTACATTATCAATTTACTGACATCAAGTACTGTGAAACCAACATACACTGGACGGGAAAGGTATATAGTTCTGTTTCGTAAAGCCAATCCGACCAAGTCGTCGGTGTAGCGGATCATACGCTTTAGTCGTGGATTGGAAACAAGTTTCTGCAGCCGCCCTTTGGTAGAGACTAGTTGGAAGTCTATTCGTTTCCTTACGTTCTCCAGCGATTTACCATAGACAGCGTTGACCATCAGTTTGAAAAAATCTTTTTCAAAACTGTTGGTGGCTGCTGCTCTCTTTTGTGTGTTGAAATCGATAAACGGTTTCATCCACGCTTTCTGTTTAAAACTCAACACCCTATGGATCGCTTTCAATTTTAGACCAAGGTTCAGATACAACTTTAAATTTCGAAAATGAAGAACGTATTTTTGCTTATCGTCCAAAGTCGTTAGCAACTTGGGGACGGACGATGAGGGCGTTTCTGATCCGTTATACCCTTTTGTATAGTGTAGTCGTGTGTGAAGTCGTCGAGAGTACGGTGAAAGTATGTCAGGATTGACGCAGGAACGCACAGGTGCTAGTGGATAATCTGAGTGAAGATCATGAAGTTCGGATGGATAGTGTAGGTCGACCTCAAGTATGTAGCCCATGTCACTGTCATCACTCAGAGTACGTACATCCAGTGAGTCGATCTCGTTACGATCGAGCCATCTAAAGTCACCGTAAGGGAGTGGCTGTGACATGGCTGCACCGTAAAGGTTGTTGCAGTCGGTGTACAATATGAAAGAGGTCGGCTTTGAAGCATCATACTGATCAGCGATTAGCGGGTTATTGGCCTTGGCATAGCGGTTGGGTACCATGCTAACACCACCGCGAACGGCTGATTCAATAAAAAGATGCTGATCTATATCCGTCAACAGTTCCAGTCGCACACCGGTCATCTTTAACATCGCGTGCCAAGCAACGCCGGGAAGCGAGTAAAGATGAGCCGGATCAATCTGGTAGTACCGTATGGCCATCTCACGAAACGCCTCGAAGACGTCAGCCAGCAGCAGTACATCTGTTTTAAGATAAAGATCGTGATAATCACCCAGCGTGCGGATTCCGAAAGTCTGCCACACATTCTGTGCATGTGCGTAATCTTCGTCCAACACGGGTGATTCACTCAGCCTATTGAAAAAGTGTTCGCGTGCGGGCAGACATGTTTCGTCGAACTTCTCGCTACCTGTCATGTAATCGTAAGGGTACACCCCCTTACGTAAGAGTAGCTCGAAGTGTTCTTCGAAACATTGCTTTGTTAAAGCGAAATCCGCACCGCTCGCGCGCAAGTTTCCAACAAGTGTATCCAAGGACGTGTTCAAAAATTGTAACGTGTCTACGAAACGTAGGGCACCCAACGTGACTGATACGAAGCGTTCACTAGTGGTAGCGATACAAGTGAGAGTTTCATCATTGTATTTACCCAACCCTTGTATCAAGTGATGTGCGTCGTAACCTCGTAAGTTATGGAAAAAGACAGGAATATGTTGGGCGGACTTGGAGTTGAGGTTACATACGTTGTGAGCTGCGCCAAGGTATCGTCCAGTCAGATGACAATGGTTGCGCACCTTGTCGTCATCAGTCAGCAGTTTTTCGCAGAGATGGCATACGACAGCATTCGTGAAAGATAATACGTCACGATCACTCATAGTCATAGGGATATTGGTACGCATGATCCTGTACAGTTCATGCTCTTCATCGATTAGTCTATCTAAAAAGGTTTCTATCACGTTCACACCGCGATAAACGACCTGTGGTTTGAAAATGTTGCCCTCGTGGTCGACTATGAGGTAGGAAAAACCTGAAGGAAGATGTAACGACTCTGTTGTGGTGGACGATGTGTGTGGAGGAGCATCACAACGATGGCAAGGTACAATGAACGATTCAAAGTCTGCATATATAGCGAAAGGGACTTTATGACAGTACGTGTAATTTTTGAAGTACATAACCTTCTCCTTCTCTTTCGTTGGTAAACGAATTCTTTGTTCACCATACGGTGAACAACGAGGGACATGTTCACTAAGGAGTCGTTCTTCACAGAATCTATGCAGACAGTAGTTGCAATAGAAAGAACGTCCGTTGTGTTTGGTTAGTGAAGATAGTAAGCGGCTAATATTTTTTATTAAACAGTAATGTTTTCGGTCAGCGGTGGTGAGAAGTAATAGATTAAAATGGTGTTGTCTGTCACTGAAAGGAGTTATTCTTAGCGGGTAAATTTCATTTTCTTCGTAACCAAAAACATTTATAGAAATGTCAGAATTGTCTCGTTCGAACTTCACAATATCGCATAGGCGGGTGGGATAAGTTATACCAGAAGTGGTGATACTGTGAATATGTGATTTGTATTTGGATACACGCTCGCTGTCTCTGTGTTGTGGAAACAGTGCGGCCAACACTGACCATATAAAACACATTTGATCGCCTGTATTGTTTACATTGATGATGGATTTAGTACAAGACAATTCAGGAGGTGTACGGATGAAACTGGAGGCGGCCAGCGGTTGGTATCGTGAGAGAACGAGTTCTAACGAGATTATATGATCCAACGCCCAACCGCTACCCTCACGAGTGAATTTATAAATCGATTCGATGATTTTTTCGTACGAAGCTTCTAAACGTTCAGGCAATACGTTCTGATCAGCGATCAATGTCGTATGACATCGTCCATGAAAATAGCCTTCACTCGTCACTTCTTCGTCCTCGTTCGTGTCGGCATTTACAATGTACTTGACAAATCTCGCTTTTAGCGCTATATGCCACTTTATAGTAAGCAAACGTGTCAGTTCGTTTAGAATGTCCGTACGTAACATATCGTGAATTTCATCGAAAAAGGTAATGACATCGTTGACACATTCTTCTTCTTCCACTACAAGAGGTGTGTAAACGTACGACACCAACGAGCCACGCAACGAATGTTTACGATCAACAGAAAACGTCTGCATTGTTAGAATAACGATAAAAGCAAAATCAATTACTTGCTCACTTGAAGAACATTAGAATACTGATACAAAGTTAGAAAATAAGTAACATTTTATAAGCAGTGCGTGAAAGTTAGCCTGCACGAGACTCGAAGGTGAACGCAGGCAGCGATCACCGCTCCACTTATACTATCTATGATGAGTGCGTGCGCAGCTATTTGTTCCCACTACTGTGCTTTATTTCATACCGACCAATTGACGACAGCAATCCCCACTACGATTGCGCGCGCAGCTACCACTGAGGAAGTGAAATGCAGCGCAACAAACCAACATTCTTGCTTCAGATATGGACGTGCACACATATTCTTTTGCAAGCCGATTAAAAAGCTTTTATAACATCCATCGTCGAGGTAACATTAAATTTTACGTGCGTAAATTTCCGAATACGAACGTGAGATTTTTTGACCTAGCCAAAGCCGGGTTTATTTATGAAGGCGATGATGATGTTGTAAGATGCTGCAATTGTAAAATACGAATTATGGATTGGATGGCGGGTGATGATCCTGTCCAAGTCCATAAGGCGTCAATGCCTACATGTAGTTTCGTTCGTGAACACTTGTAGAAGTCGACGCACGCAAAAACGGCTCTTTTCAGAGCCAACATAAACTCATGTACAAACATACCCGTTTGGGTAGTACTAGTAGTACTCTGTGTTAGTACTATACTAGTACTAATAGTACTATATATATTACTATTACTAGTACTACTACTAAATGTGTGTACACAATTCAATGTCTGACTGATGGCGTCAATGATAAAAAAATAAAACAAAAGATTTCATAAAAATTATACCTATTAAATATCATGACAATTTCGAAGCTGTATCACTTGCATCGCAGATCGATGACACAATGGATGTTTATCGATACGATGATGGGAAACATTTCACACTAACAAAACCGTTACGAAGCACGATACGTTCCAACTTGTGTTCTATGTATTTTGTGAAGAAAAAACGGTTTTGTGGTAACTACTGTACACGTTATAAGTTTGGTGTTGACAAATATCACGGACGTTGTTGGCGTCACATTAAGAAACGTAGCGGTTATCTCCCGCCGATCGTGCTGTTGATGATAATCTCTGATCGTATACACAACAAATCACGATGGCTTCATTTTATCGAAGAGTGTGATCGAAACAATGTACCGATTGAACTCGTGGTTTATGAAAAGAATATGTTCAAGTGTACAGTACGTCACGCGTGGAATTTTATTTCACGTTTCCGACCGATTCCTGAACTGTATCATGCCGTTCAACGTGTTCACGGCTTACATGATTCACACGGACAAATGAACTATGCGACTGTCTACACAGACATGCTCGCCTACGGAAGTTCAATCCCACACGCTTTGTGTTGCATTGTCATTACAGAGCGCACTATTCCGATACGTACAGCGATTGAAATATACAGAAGCGCGATTATGATAGCACCAAAGTGCGCAGTGGATCCTAGCTACAACGTAAGTTTTGACGTGCGCTGCCCGCCATCTTCGTTACCGACACTTGCGAGAGGGAAACAGTTCACATTGGTGAACAACAAGGCGCAGGGATTGTTTTCAGTAGCCTTTCTGAAGGAATCATTGCCTACACTCCGCAAGTATTGTGAATACTTCGGTCTGCAGTATTCACATGAAAAAGGGTACACAGTGAAAGATCGACGTTTATACGAACAGTGGCAACGATGTACAGGTGCTATGGCAGACGAGTTTTGGTTGTTGAACTCGTATCTTATACACCTGCATATGGAGTCGAGAAGTCATCGTCCGATCATAGAACTCAAAGCTAAACACATGTGCGAGCATCTACCCGTAAACGATAACGTCATAGTCGCGGAAATGCATGAGTATCGTGCCAACGTTATACGCAGCGTCATGTTCAAAGACATGAATTCTGTCAAGACCGTAAGAGCGTTGGACATGAAACAACACACGCTCATGAGATATTACATCGGTATGAGTCTCGTGCGTAATGGACGTATGAAAATCAGTTTAGCGCATGTTTTAACGTACTTACGCAATCACAAGAAGAACGCGTTGTTTTTCCGTTCGGTCGAGATGATATAACTGGACGTGGAGTGGAAATCTTACTACAGTCACGCGATGGAAAGCAGACGTACCAGAACGGTGCCGAGGAGAGTTACATTCAGCACTGAGTTAACGCTTTACCACGTTCCGACGTATTGTGAATCACGGTTCGTACGATATGAGAATGAAACGACAGGTGAAGAACATACAGCAGAGCGTTCGCAAGACTATCGCGAAGGAGTTGCACAGACCGGTAAGAAGGAATTTTCCGAGACGTGCGGTGGAGTTAAAGGGACTTCACGACTTGTACCAAGCGGACCTGGTAGAGATGATACCGCACGCGAAGGTGAACAAGGGATTCAAGTACCTTATGACAATCATTAACGCGTTTAGCAAGTACGCGTACGCTGTTCCGTTGAAAACAAAAACGGGCGTAGAGGTCGCACGAGCTCTGGAACCGATTCTTCGTGCTAATAAAATGAAATATCTGCAGACAGACAACGGGAAAGAGTACTATAACAGTAGCGTACAAAAATTGCTGAGCAGATACGGTATCACACTCTATTCCACGTATAGTGAAAAAAAGGCCTCCATTGTGGAACGTTTTAACCGTACGTTGAAAACGCACATGTATCGTGCGTTCAGTGAACAAGGTCATTATCGTTGGTTGGATATGTTGCCGGAACTAGTCAACACGTACAACAACAGTGTGCACAGAACGATTGGAATGAAACCGTGTCAGGTGAAAGAATCCAACGAACGTACAGTGCTACAAAGGATTCGTGTGAACACAGCGAGGAGCATCGTTTATAAACGACCGAAATTCAAAGTAGGCGATCGTGTGCGTATAAGCAAACACAAAATGACATTCGCCAAAGGATACACACCAAATTGGACAAACGAGATATTTCTCGTTCATTCGGTGCGTACCGGCAGCGTACCCATTACCTATTCGCTAAAGGATCATACAGGAGAAGTGTTGAAAGGTGGTTTTTATGAACATGAAATCAGTAAATCGAACGTTGGTGACGTGTACTTGGTAGAAAAGATTGTACAACGTAAAGGCGATCGTGTAAAAGTCAGATGGTTAGGATTCGATGGTAAACACGATTCGTGGATACACAAGAAGAACTTGCTATAACAACTATTCGACTCATGGAAATAGAACCAGTATGCATCGATACGTTATGATGACAACATGCACGCTGTGTACAGTGTAAAAGACATTGTGTCACATCCTGGTTACGATGAGTACATCGTGAACACGACTGCAAACGACGTTGAACGCATGCGTAGGATCTTGACAGTGCACGAGTACTGGCAACGGGTTATCAATCGTGTGAAGAAATTCCGTCTTAACGAAATAGTACCAAGTGGTACCGGATTCGATCACTACAAAGAATGTGTTTGGTCGGATCCGAACTGTGAAACGGGTCCGGACACTTGTGTATGCAGTTACATATCTACCGACTGCTGCAATATAGTGCGACTATTAAATAGACTGTGCACGGAACGTCAACATGAAAATATTGCAACAAGCGCACAGATTAAAAATAAAGGACGTGGACTATTCGAAATTGTGCGGCGATGGTGGTGGGGGTGGTTGTGGCAGAAAAAAACGTAAACACGGACGTCTTCTGCCCGATACCGTTCGTTCGATCATCTGCGGACCTTCTGCGTGCGGGAAGACAAACGTCATGTTCAACCTGTTGTTCGATGTAAACGGATTAAGATTCGCGAACTTATACGTGTTTTCTAAATCACTATTTCAACCTAAATATCAGATGCTGGAGACCTTGATGACACAACTTTCCAACGAAGGAATGGGTTATCACGCCTACAACGATAACGAAGAGGTACCGCCTCCCGACGAGGTCGATCCTGATTCTATTATGGTGTTCGATGATGTGTCTTGTGAAAGACAACACAATATACGCAAGTATTTCTCTATGGGACGTCACAGCGGTGTGGACGCGTTTTACCTTTGTCAGACGTACAGTCAAGTGCCAAAACAGTTGGTTCGTGATAATGCCAATCTAATAGTATTGTTCAAACAGGACGATCGCAACTTGAAGCATGTGTATAACGATCATGTCAACACGGACATGAAATATGACACGTTTAAGAACATGTGCGCTGAAGCGTGGAAAGATCGTTATGGCTTTCTCGTTGTGGACAAGGATTCTTCTATCGACACCGGTAGGTACAGAGTCGGTTTCGATCGTTTCATAGTAGTCGCACCTAACGATTAAACAAAAAAAAATTGTCAAAAGTTTAGCTAAATACACGTGTCCTGCTGTCAACGACTTTAGTTGTCGTACTACCGTTTATCGAGATGGATGACAAGAAAAAACGATTAGCACGTGATATCGACACGATCAGTGATGACATACGGAAGAAATACCGTGCGTTAAAACATGGTATTCGTGAAGAAGAAGCAACGTTATCCAAAAGTTACAAACCGATTCTGGAACCGTTACAAAATATTTCACAAGCATTGCTTGAAAAGAAACGTAAAACAACAAATGAAAAGCCGATAAGAGTGAAAAAAATGAAACAAGAAGAAGAGGAAGAAGAAGAAGAGGATCCATTAGATGCAATTAGTAAGAGCGATGTAGGAACACCACTTCGTTCCCGAACGAAACCGTCTTTCCTGAAAACACCCGTGATAGCCGAAACATCAGGTGATGACGATGAGGACGATCCTAGTCAAAACATTGAAAAAATGTTAGACACACCGGAAGGAAGACGTGAAGCGCGTAGATATTTTCAGGACAAATACGTCAGTGAATCGTTAGCGAACAAGTACATGCGTATGATCGTTTCGTCCGAACGCGATCGTCTGATGGACTATACGTACGGTGTAAGACATGAAAACGGAAAATGGATGATTGGTGATTCACAGTTCGAAATCGATAAGGACGATACGATTCTTATCAACGGTAAACGATACAAAGGTACACCTGGACTCTACGAACTTGTATTCATGAAGCATCCTAATGAAAATATTTACAAGGAATCAGATCTGAAAACGTACAAAGATATACTGCGTAACACCAACGCGCATAAGCAGTATTACTTAGCGAACGCACAGGTGAACGCGAACAGAGGTGTAAAGTATAAACGAATAATATCGCAACTGTTTCCATCGAAACGTACAGGACAGGGGCATAATAATATTGATACATCGTATATGACGCTAACGAGAAAAAAAGACAAAATCGATTACGTGCACTGGGACGATCCGAACGAACTGGTGGACAGATTGCGACTGTTAATGGCATCACAACGTGTTGGAAACAGTGGGCACACGAACGAAATCGTCTCCATAGTGGAAGAACTACGTGAAGCAGACATAATCGTATAACAAGAGCGGTATATATCAACTGACATTAGCAGCAGCAGCATGGAATCGATCTTAAAGGACTCGTTAATGCCGTGTGCTCCCTATTCGATTCTGAAAGCCGATAAAGTATAAATAATACTGTCGTACACGCACCGGGGGACATTCCACGATTGGTTGTGACAACATGGATATCGTGCTACTGTTTATTATTGCGTGCACAAGCGCCGTCGTCGTCGCATCGTCCGTTAACGCTAACGATGTAGATTTCGCTATAGATTATTTGGTGCGATACGGATACGTGCCCGACGATAGTTTACGACTCACGGACAACACTACCATCGATATGGACGCCTACCTTCGCACGTTTCAAGTGAATTACAATTTAACCGTAAATGGAGAATTGAACAATGAAACGATGAATCTGATGCGTGCGCGGAGATGTGGTAACGAAGATTTCGTGTCGTACACCTTACGAACGCCGTGGGCCAAGAAACGTCTGTCGTGGCGATTCTTTCACGGTAGCGTCAGCGCTATAGAAGCGTCGCGACAAGCGTTCGCTGTGTGGCAGAAACATTCGAATCTGGAATTCGAATATCGACCCAACGACATAAACGCAGACATGGTTATCGCTATGAAATATTTTAAACACAGGTGTCTGACTTCCAGGTGCACGATCTGCGGGTACGATTTGGACGGACGAGGAGGTATACTCGCTCACGCTTACTACCCGCCCGATTTACCGTATAACACTACTGAAATACATATGGACTACTACGAGTCGTGGAATTATACAAACGCAACCGAAATACCGGACGATCAGACCAGTTTTCTTCAGGTGCTAACGCACGAAATCGGACACGCGTTAGGACTGTCTCATTCCCTCGAGAGGGATTCGATCATGTACCCGTTCTACGTACCACGCTCGGACGGACCGTTCGACCTGAGAGACGACGATATAAGAGGCATTCAACGCTTGTACGGGAAGCCGCCGCCGCCGCCCGCTACGACGACGACGACAACGTCAACGTCGACGACGACGTCAACGACGACGACGACGCCGACAACGAACGAGACCGTGCGGACGACAACGGATTTATGTCGACTAAAGAACGTTAACCAATTTTTAATAATCAACAGACATCTGTATATCGTGCACGATAACTTTTTGTGGACATTGGATATCGAGTCGAAGCGAACGGGCGAGAGTCCGCTTCTGTTGACGGATTGGTTGACTTTCTTACCGCCGACGTTCACCAACGTTTCGGCGATGTACCAGAGACCGCGGACCGAAGAAGTGGTGCTTTTCATAGACAACTATGTATACATGTTTGATATACACAGTCTGCAGCCGGTGAACGGGTATCCGCGTTCAATCACAACGCTCGGTGTTCGCACGATGACTAAAATAAACGCTGCAATACACACGTACACGGGTCGAACTCTTCTGTTGTACAACGATATGTATTACAGTGAGATAGACGAGTGCACGTTCACGATCAAGAAACATGGTTATGTTAAAGATCGTTTTGTCGGCTTACCAGAAGCCGTTGATAGTGCGTTCCGATATATCGACGGAAAAATTTATTTCTTCAAAGACACACACGTATACGTGTACGATGAATTTCTAGATACGATTGTAAAAGGAAAACATAACGACGCACTATCCGTTGTCGGAATAAAATGCATAGACAGTACGATCGTATCAAAA
This sequence comes from Magicicada septendecula, assembly GCA_034769895.1. Classification (NCBI taxonomy): domain Eukaryota; kingdom Metazoa; phylum Arthropoda; class Insecta; order Hemiptera; family Cicadidae; genus Magicicada; species Magicicada septendecula. The sequence continues at coordinate 203,062,395 of CM068367.1, forward strand.
CTAATCGATTTATTACGTGAATACGTATAAATGTCGTGCACAACGAACGAGGCGCATCATTCACGAGATGAGTGTCGACAAGTTTGGCAGACACCAGAGCGCTGTCAGAGCGCGAAGAGAGACGCGACGCAGTCTGCGAGAGGATATTGGTATCACAATGACCGAGGACGGACACTTTGATGTAGCGGGAAAAAAAATACATAATTTGGGCGAACCGCGCGATGATAGCGATGCCGTTTCACTGCGCTTTGTGCGTGACAATTGTCTGTTAGCTGACGATTCGTCGACGGCGGCGCAAGGAATAGATGCGAAAGGTCGTAAGCTCGTCAACGTCGGCGCTCCTGTCGATCTCGCGGACGCTGTCAACAAGCAGTACGTAGACTACTCGTGCTTACGTTTCACACAATTGGTACCGAACAAGAAGAACGGGGCTGTCGTCGACGCACGAGACCATCGCATACAGTCTCTGAGGGAACCGATTCGTGCGAGAGACGCCGCGACCAAAATATACGTGGACTCGAAAATCATACCGAAGGATACGAACTCTAACTTAATGGTCGGCAATGTGCGGATAACACAGTTAGCTCCACCCATGAACAACAAGGACGCAGTGAATTTGGAATTTTTGAACCGACACACAATCACCGCGGTAAACGATGCTTATTTCAACGCGCAAGGAAAAACCATTCTAAACGTTGGCGATGGTGGCGCACGGGCCACAGATGCAGTGAACGCGCGTCAATTGGAGGACGTGAAGCGGTACGCGAAGAGCGAAACGTACAAACTCGCAAAAGTGTTCCAACATCGTTGGGAGAAAGTGGTATCGTATATCTATAAATTGCATACACGCGCAGCGCGTACTTCACTTGGTGCCGAAGAGGCAGACTTACTACTTATGAACAAGACGGAGACGAGCGTGTTGATTAGTGATCTGGACAAATCCAACAACGAGCAAGATTGGAGATCTCTTTATCGAGAGCAAACGAAACAGTAGTCATGTATGAGCTACGTAGCCGTGTTGATAAAAAAAAAGGGGGGCGTGGTCTTATCGGAAAAATAGTTAAAAGCGCGGTACCATTCGTCGCGAAGTCAGTACCTACACTGATCAATCGAGCGGTGGACGTATTACCGGTAGAACTACATCTGCCTGGCTACAGGTTCTGCGGACCAGGAACGAAACTAGAGGAGAGATTGAGTCGTGGTGATCGAGGAATCAACGAGTTGGACGAAGCCTGTCGCGAACACGATATCGCTTACAGCAAGTACAAGGACAACGAACGACGAGGTATAGCGGATCGTGTGCTAGCCGGTAAAGCGTGGGAACGAGTTAAAGCTTTGAATTCAGGCATCAGTGAAAGAGCGTACGCAGCAGCCGTAGCAGCAGCAATGAAGGCGAAATCTGCGTTAGGCAGCGGGCTATGCTGTAGTGGTGGTGGTGGTGTGCGTAAACGTCGACGTCGCACCAGACGACGCAAGCCGGTTCGACGCACGATAATCAGGAAGAGGAGGAGGACGACGACGACAACAGGGACAGGAAAACGACGAAGAAGGAGTGGTGGTAAAAAGGCTTCAGGACTCTATCTTCGACCGTACCGAAAAAACTAATCAAAATACCCGTGCGTCCATTGTCCGATAATGATCTTTATGAGTACACGAAACGATTGCGTATACCCTATTTCAGAGGTGTGTACATGCGCGACGCACTTCCTAGTACATCACCGTGGGTGAACGAAAGTGCGATCGTGAATCTGGACGATGCTAGCGGACCGGGCACGCACTGGGTATGCTACAAGAAGCGAGGCGACAGAGTCTGGTACTTTGATGGATTCGGCAATCTACGTCCACCTGTCGAGCTAATGCGGTACTTTGGATCGAACGTGACCGACGTTCATTACAATTACATGCGAAAACAACCGTCGGATACAGTCATCTGCGGACATTTATGTTTAGAGTTTTTGACATCGAACGATCAGTAAACTACAAGATGTCTTCGCTTACGGTCACCGTCACAGGAACGGATCCGAGCGCACTGGTTTGTGACTTTTTTCCACCGCTTGAATTGACGGACGGTGAATGGTACGCAGGACTGCTGGACTTTACCACGTACAACTCTATACCGAACGTGGAGAGTGGAAAAAACAATGTCTTTCCTGTACTAAAGGGAGCACGTAAAACGTTAGAGCTTGTCAATATACCGACCGGTGTGTATGAAATCAGTGATATTGAAACATACCTGAAAAAAGAACTAGCAGACCCGAAATTTTCTCTAAGACCCAACAACAACACATTGAAATGTGAAATTTATTGTTCATACGATATCGATTTCGGATGTACGGAACACACGATCGGTACCATGTTGGGTTTTTCCAAGAGCCGCAAGTTAGAAGCGTATATATTACACACATCGGATGCACCTGTAAACATTAACAAAGTGAACGTTTTGGAGATAAGGTGTAACGCTGTTCAAGGTTCATACAAGGCGGGTCGAAACGAGCATATATTGCACTCGTTCTATCCAACAGTTGAGCCAGGATTCAAGATAGTCGAAACGCCTAGAAACGTCATTTATTTTCCGCTTAACGTACTACACTTGCGTAACGTTACAGTGTCCGTACACGATCAGGACGGTGATATTGTGAATTTTCAAGGGGAAGTCATCACCGCACGTATACATTTGAAACGTGTGTAGTAATCATGGGAATTTATTTCACCGAAACCTCCATGAAGAGCGGAGGTAGCGACGGCTTGCACTGCAAGATAAAAGAGGACAACACTTTTGGAAAAGGTATCAGTAGACGTTCGTCGTTGACACGATTAACAGCAACTAACCGACGCTACCTGATTTCACTAGGATTCAAACTCAAGAGAAACAAGTAACATGACGGAGAGCGGTATAGTCTTATCGGTTGAACGTCGACCGTTCTTTGAAGACAACATCACACATTATGAATATCATCCTCATGCACCGTACGCGTCGGCGTCACGATATGGAAATAATGATGAGATACGCATACCTATCCTGCAACAGGAAGTCTTCACTTTACCGATGGAAAGTTTCCTGTACGTTGAAGGCAAGTTGAGCAAAAAAACCACTGCCACTGGTAATGTGAACGTGAAAATGATAAACAATGCGATTGCGTTTCTCTTCGAAGAAATCCGTTACGAATTGGCCGGCGTGGAAGTAGATCGTACCAAGAGTGTTGGCATCACATCCACTATTAAAACCATACTATCTGCCAGCAAGCAGGACATTGTTTCGATGCAAAATGCCGGTTGGGTTGCTCCTACAGCTGACGAGCTAACACCATCTGGTAAAAATAATGAATTCAACTTTTGCATACCGTTGAGGATGCTGATGGGATTTGCTGAAGATTTCACACATGTTATTTTAAACATGAAACAAGAACTGATACTATTACGCACTTCCACTGACGTTAACGCTCTGTTCTCGTCTACGGATGCGCCCGCTAACGCTGATATAGAACTAACAAAAATCTCTTGGATGATTCCGTTCGTGTATGTGAACAATGAAGTACGGATACGATTATTGGATATCATACGCAAAGACCTACCACTATTCTTACCGTTTCGTAGTTGGGAACTGCACGAGTACCCGGTTTTACCAACGACTGACAGACAGACTTGGACAGTGAAAACAACTACACAACTGGAGAAACCGCGGTACGTGATACTCACCTTCCAGACCAGCAGAAAGAATAATCTGAAAAAACATGCCGGCGAATTCGATCACTGCAATGTGACAAATGCGAGACTCTTTCTGAACGACAAATACTACCCGTACGATAACCTGAACCTGGATATCGATAACGGACGTTATGCATTGCTGTACGACATGTATACACGATTTCAAAAGTCATACTACCACAGAAGTCAACCCAACGTACTTCTAACGCCTACTGAGTTCATAGCAAAAGCACCGTTATTCGTCTTCGATTGTAGCAGACAGGATGAGTCGCTCAAGTCTTCACCAGTCGACGTCAGATTGGAATTCGAGTCATCGAGCAATTTCCCCGCTCAGACCGCGGCCTACTGCTTGATACTGCATGATTCGCTCAACGTGTACACTCCGTTATCCAACACAGTGCGCAGACATAATTAAACATTTACTATAAATTATTGTTTTTTTTTTGCTGTAAATATAATGTTGCTTTTTAGAATGTAATGTATGTGTTACATGTATGCGATTTTTATTTAAAAAATGTAATCAATTTTTATGTATTTGCTGTAAATAGAATGTAATGTATGACTTACATGTATGTAATTTTTTATTAAAAAAAAAAATGTAATCATTTTTCATGTATTTTATTTTGTGGAGGGGGAAACGATTATCCTCTTCTTCCTATTTTTTTTGCTCAGTGTTTCATCAACACGACTCGCGAGAGGACGCACAAGATGCTTTCACACGATTTCGATGATGATGATACCAAACCCAAGAACGACCGCTATTTCAAACAATGTGGTGAAGCGACAGCAACAACAATCAAGTCCTTATCACCAGACGATAAAGAAGTGCAAGTCATCTTAATTCAAAAAATCACATCTCCGTACCCGCGTTACAGAAGCTTGGAAAATCGTTTAAAGAGTTTTAAAGAATGGCCTGTATCGTTAACGATAACACCTAAAGAATTATCAGAAGCGGGTTTCTTTTACACTGGATGCAACGATAGAGTGATTTGTTTTTGCTGTGGAGGCGGATTAAACAAATGGGAACGTGGAGAATATGCTTGGATGGAACACGCACGTCATTTCCCTGCGTGCTCTTACGTAATGTTAATGAAAGATAAAAATTTTATCATCAAGGCACTGGGTATCGTTACCGAAGCGCAAGCACCAACAGCAATAGCGACAGCAGAGAACGAACAACACGTCGACACTATCAAGGAGAATATAAAAAACATAGAAGGAAGCTCTAATCGTGATACAATGTGCAAAGTCTGTTACGCACAGAACGTGGAAGTTGTACTTATTCCCTGTCGACATTTTATCACATGTGTGAATTGCGCCATAACCCTACATACTTGTCCTTTATGTAGAACCACATGCACCGCTTACATGAGAGCGTATTTCTAGTTCATTTTCACACCTTAATTTAATCGATTAGTGAACACAAGGTTTGAAAATATATGCTGCCGTGGCAAAAGTGTTTAATCCAAGTCCACTAATATCGCATACCTCAGTGTTTGAACAGCACGCGTTGAAGACGGACGCATGGAGCTGTTATCTCCCTACCAGTACATACGCTGTAGTGAATTAAAGCACACAATACTATACCCTATAGACATTTTTGTATACAACATTTTGACCTGTAAATTTGTTGCACTGATCCGTGACGAAAATATAAGGTACAAAATAAACGTTCCAAAAAAATTCTTTACGAGCGTTTCACAACATACAACGTGTCTGTTTCGTAAGACGGACGGATCTGCAGCGTTCTTAGTAACACCAAACACATTATTTATAACGAAAAAAGGATGTGCGAGGATAATCTAGCAGTCATCCTTGACTTTCACTGTTTCATCGACAACGATGGAAACGAACTCGTTAAGGAACTATCCATTATGGATGTCACTGCATTTGCCAGCAGACATTGGATATTTTCACCTCCAGCAAACATGATTGTTTCGAATCATAAACATGCGAGGACAAACAGATGGTTAACAGAGCATTATCATGGACTAGCGTGGACGGACGGGGACACATCGTATGAACATCTTGTGCCGATATTAGAAAAATATACATTTCCTTTTAAATTTGTGTTCGTAAAAGGATTGCAAAAAAAAAAATTTCTACAGAAGCGTATCGTACATTTTAATATTATAAATTTAGAAGATTTCGGTTGTCCTAAACTCGATCAATTACAATCAATACATGGAACAGTCTGTCTCGTGCACCACTTACTTCCAGAAATATGTACAAATACTAGAGTACACGCTTTACGCGAGTGGGTTGTATCAGATTTTAGAGTAATCAATATGTTTCTAATAAATTACTAATTGAAAACATTATTGTTTAGCGCTTACGTAAAACAAATTAACCTTTCTGACGATTACATCACTCTGTATAGTCATATAAAAAAAATTAGATTCACCGACATGTTCTAACACGCATGAGTGCTGTTAATTAAATCATTCTGTCTATTCATAAAAAAAATAACCGAGTCGTCTCCTCTTCCCCGCCTACCCATCGAGTCGTGAGAAGTCAAGTCGTATCCTGTTCACACGGATAAAAATAAACGCTTACTGTACGATAAAAAATTTAGCTTCAGCAACATGTTCTAACACGCATGAGTGCTGTTAATTACATCATTCTGTCTATTCATAAAAAAAAATAACCGACTCGTCTCCTCTTCCCCGCCTACCCATCGAGTCGTGAGAAGACAAGTCGTATCCTGTTCACACGGTTAAAAATAAACGCTTACTGTACGTTATGTAGTTCCCCCTCTCTGGTTCCACCTCCACAACTACCTCCCTATTTATTCCGCTGTGTGCGAGCGTTATTCGTTCAGTCCTTGAGAGACGCGCGAGACAAATATAAAATTCTTTATTTTAAAATGGCATCATTCACTGAAAAATTTGCAACTATTAGCGCAATTGAATATAAAAAAATAAAAGAATTAATAATCGGTGTAAAATATCCGATAGAAGAAATGCAGAATATAGACGCGAAGTACGGGAAAGCCGTACTCGTCACTCTTCAAGATTATAAAGACCCTAAACTAAAATATCGCGTATATCTACCTAAAAGATACGCGAGCGTTTTCGAAGATGATGAATTAAAAGATTTAGTACCGTGTTCGCTGCATCTAATTTTTCGTGGAGAAAAGGATAGAGCGTACATAGTAGAAATTGTACAGTAAGACCGAATGGACATACTCACTTACCATGTATAATTTTCATTGTAAATACACATAATTGTCATTAGCTGCACGTACAATTATATATTAACATGTACTTAGTTGTATTTTAATTTATAATATATTGTGCTTACACATATATTTCATTTAATTTAATTATATTTAATTATCAATATATTTACTGTATATCTAGATAATAAAACAAGGCTTACATGGTGTACATTTTAGAGTAAGCCTGGATAGACATTTTCAAAATTAACAAATATATTTGTTCAAAATTGTCATTGCACACGTACACAAATAGTAAATATAATGTGCTTAAACTTATTTATTTTAATGTAATTCAAAACAATTATTGAAACAATTACAAATAATAAATTATTATGCGTAATAAATTTATAAATTAAAATCTAATTTGCTTACACATAATATAAATGTATGCAAATGTATTTATTAGTTTTACTTATTTGTAATTCATACACAATTGTCACACATGTTTACATATTAATTTTTGTCATTACTGTGTACGTCATCATATTTTAATTTGTAATTACTTTATTTAGATGAATATTGTACACAAATGTCATATTGTATATGTTTACATATTATGTATTTTGTACTTGTCACCACTGTTTACTGTTACATAATATTTATTTTAAATTGTAATATATTTTGATTACTTGTATTTTAATTAAATAATATTGCTTTAACATTTTTATTCTATATTTATTTCACAAATCCTTGAAAGATTAACACTAATCATCACTCAATATACAAGCTAAAAGAAATGTTGCGCAATGTGCATTCATGTGTTATTACATATAACTAATTTAAAAAATCAATATTATTAAACAATAATTGCTTGATTAGAAATTACAAAAATTATTTTAAAATAAAACTTACCTTGTACGAGCTCTAGTTGAGAATTGCTTGATTATATTATATTTTAGAAATTAAAAAATTATTTAAAAATGAAACTTACCTTGTACGAGTTCTAGTTGAGTTACTGAATGTGAATCTCGTCGAACGAAAATTAAAAAAATTATTTAAAAAATGAAAATTATTTTAAAAAAAATGAAACTCACTCTGTACGACTGAATGTGAATCTTAACGAACGAAAATTAAAAAAATTATTAAAAAAATGAAAACTTATTTAAAAATGAAAAACTCACACTGTACGAGTTCTAGTCTCGTTGAACAATGTGATGATGTGAGCAATTCGTACAGCGTATATATACGCTATCTCAAGGATGAACGCGAAAGCAGCTGGTATCAACCAGAGCTGCTACACGTGCAGTCAAGGACAACCATTTAGCTTGGCTTTTCTGTTTCGACGACAAAAAAACCTAGAGCTACTACACGTGCAGTCAAGGACAATCACTTAGCTTGGCTTGGCTTTCTGTTTCACACAATAATTTATGTACGGTCATCACTTCGTTCACACACACATTAACAAATGCGCAGACAGCTGGAGCCCAATTAAAATATTACATCACCAACGACTTGTGTTCTTCAAATTATGTACGGCTATTAAAGCCTCAGCTCTCACGCTTTGATAATAGATGGCTAGACAATTACATCATCACCAGCATGTGTACATATGCTCAGATAGCCAATTATTATTCATTAGTTAGTCAACGGATAGGGTTCTGTTATTAAACAAATGGATGTACGCACACACAAGCGCGCACAGACAGCTGGAGCCCATTTAATAATATTACATCACCAACGACTCGCGTTCTTCAAATTATGTACGACTAATAAAGCTTTCGTTCACACGCTTTGGTAACAGATGGGCACACAGATGGATTGATTACATCATCACTAGCATGTGTACATATTATGCTCAGAGAACCGAAGCCAATTCATTACAACTAAACATTCAATTATGCAATGCATATCATGTGTATTTTCTTACATGTACACAACAATGTAAATTTTTTGAATTTGCTTAGTTATTTCTTTTCTTTTCAACTATCCTTTTTCCTTCTATCATGCATGTTTTATAAGTGAAGTGTCAATCAAAACAATTACACCACAATAGCCAGCCAACAAGAGTTTCACATCGATGATGTGCACATTTTTTGTATTTTTACAATATATACTTACCACAAAAGCACACATTCAAATTTACAGTTCATGAGTTGGCAACAATGGTGGCAGTGGAAACATATACAAAACCTGTACACTATAACAACGAGCCGTGGCCGTTGACAACGTCGACGTGGCAGTGTAAACATATACTAAACCCGTACACTATAACACCGAGCCGACAACGTGTAAACATATACAAAACCCGTACACTATAACACATGCACGAGCCGACAACGTGGCACAAGTTGACAACGTCGACGCTTTTCCAACATGGCCGCCGGAAAAACAAAACATATACCCAAACCATACACTATAACACACCACGATCCGACAACGTGGCCCAACCTTAACCAGCACACACGCACAATCCGACAACATCACAGCTTTCCCAACATGGACACCAGCCGCGGCCATGTTCGCCGTTCGCCCTTCGCCGTCGTCGTTGACGTCGTCATCGTCGCTGGGCGGCGGCCTGGCTTGATCCCCGCCAGTCGTGGCCGGGTCGTCGTCCATTTTGTCACCGAACGGCGGCCACGCCTCCGCCAATCAACGCACACGGAACCACGCAAAATGGACGACGACGACAACATGGCCGAACGCCGACAACATGGCCGACAACTTCGGTACGCCCATCGAGGTCACGTGGGACACACCACTACCCCCCCGGTCCATCATAACCTCTGCACATGACGACACGCTGCGCCGGAAGTCTACCCCCACCACAGGGATTTTTGAATTTCGCGCCAAAAGGGGGGGCTGTGACGTCACTTCCGCGTTAGAACTCTCATTCTTACCCTACTTCTGCCCAAATGAGTATTATTGCCTTGTGTATAGTCGGGTTCCGGAAGTGCCGTCAGTGGAGCACCGACCAAAAAATGAGCAGGTGTTAAGGGTTCAGGGTCTCTAGCATCGTCGGACACCGCGCATAACGGGCGTGAATTAAGGCAAGCCTCAATTTGAGAAAGAAGAGTAGAATATTCCTCAAAATTCAAGATCGTACTGCCAATTACGCGACGTAAATGGAATTTAACACTCCTTACACCACTTTCCCACAAACCACCGAAATGAGGGGCTGAAGGGGGGATAAAGGACCATTTGATGCCGTGGAGACCGCAAAACTCCAGAGAAGATTGCTCAACTTCCTTGGAGGTTAAAAATTTGTACCAATCATGCAACGTGTGGTTGGCACGACGAAAATTCGTGCCATTATCCGAAAATATTTGCGCGGGAATACCTCTGCGCGATATGAACCTTTTTAAAGCCGCTATAAAGGCGTTGGAAGTGAGATCCGACACCAATTCTAAATGGATGGCCCTAGTACACATGCATATAAATAGAGCGATATATGCCTTGGTCGTGGACTTAGAGCGCTGCCCGCCATGGCGCAAATGTACAGGACCGGCGTAATCCACGGCCGACTGTGAGAATGGCCTTGACGGCGTGACCCTAGAAGAGGGTAATTGACCGAGTAATTGATTCGCGCCTTTAGCCCGGAAACGAAAACAAGTGACACACTTATGTATCACTGAGCGGATATAGGACTTATCGTGTATGATCCAATACTTACGCCTAAGCGAAGCTTGAGTTGATTGCACTCCAGCGTGCAACAAACGGATGTGTTCGTATTCAATTATTAATCTCGTGAGATGAGAGTACGGGTGCAAAATTATTTGGTGTTTAGTCTCGTAGCTAAGTGGGGAGAATTGCAAGCGTCCACCCACTCTTAAAATGCCTGATTTATCCAGGAATGGGTTGAGAGCAAGAATTTTACTACTGCGTGGAAGGCACCGGTGTGCCTCAAGTTCCCTAACCTCCACGTCGAAATGCAATTTCTGTGATTGCCGGACAAAAATCAAGAGCGTGTCAGACAATTCTTGAGCCGACAAAAAGGACGTGTCTCTATCAACCACCGCGAGCCTAGAATTGCGAAAAAATCGACGGCAATATGCGAAGACGCGAATAAGCCTCGTAAGAGATGAATAATTTTCAATGTAACTATGTGTTGAGGACGCGACAATTAGTGAGGTTTGAGCCTGCTTGCGACGTTCCTCTTCAATGTCGGGAAAAGTACAGGGAGTATTAATGTCGAACGCGCTGACCGGCCATGAAGCCGCATCACGAGCCAACCAGGAGGGACCATGCCACCATAGAGTATGACAGTGCAAACTACAAGGGAGGCAACCGCGCGATAAAACGTCGGCAGGGTTGTCATTTGATACTACATGACGCCAAATTCCCCTGCTGCTAACAAGACGCTGTATTTCCGCGACACGGTTGGCCACAAATACCTTCCAGCGGGAAGATTGCTGATGTATCCAGTACAACGCTATCATCGAATCCGAATAAAGATATAGTCCGTCAAAATTGTAATCGACGGCATTTAAAACCTTGGACGTTAATTGAGCCAACAATAAGCAAGCACAAAGTTCAAGTCTAGGAAGCGTTATCTGTTTCAGCGGAGCGACCCTAGATTTAGCACACAACAAGTTTGATGATATGGCGCCGTTCGAATAGACCGCCCGCACGTAAATGCAACACGCGTAACCTTTAGCCGAAGCGTCGGCGAATCCGTGCAGCTGCAATTAACTAACTCGGTAACTGTTCGAACTCTTAACCGACCTCGTAATCTCCAAATGAGTGTCGGAGACTAATTGGGCGTATAATTCCAACCACTGATTGGCTAATGATCCGGACAAGGGTTCGTCCCAATCAGTGCCCGCCAACCACAACTGCTGCACGAAATGCTTGCAGCAAAATGTGATGGGAGCGATTAAACCTAGTGGATCATAGATCCCGGCGATGATTGCCAACACGCTTCTCTTGTTGAAAACGGTTAAATTGTCATCACCCCTAACGGTGTATAAAAAGTTATCCCCCTCAACATTCCATTGTATGCCCAAGGTACGCACGTTTTGACCCTTGCTGAAGTCACGGGTTACTTGGGCGCGAAGAGTCATAATCTTATGGTGGTTAGAGAACCATTTATGTAACGAAAAACCATACCTCCTCAACAACTTCTCGATCTCGCATTTCATTTCAGCTAAGCCGTTCGGATCATCCGAACCCGTTATGAGATCGTCTACGTAAAAGTCATTTGCTATGGCCTTAGCAGCTGTAGGGTAGTCGGATTTATTTTCATATGCTATTTGAGCCAGACAACGCGTAGCAAGGAAGGAGGCACTAGCAGTGCCATATGTAACCGTCCTTAACGCGTAATGTCGCAATTCCTTATGCGGTGCATCACGCCAAACAATGCGTTGCAAGTTTGAATCCTTAGGATTAACAATGATCTGGCGATACATCTTTTCAATGTCCGCAATAAGTACGTATCGGTGGGTGCGGAACCGAACCATTATCGAAAACAGATCCTGCTGGATCGTAGGACCGACCATTAAAGTATCGTTAAGGGACAAATTATTGGTGGTTTTAGCGGATGCGTCAAATACCACGCGCAATTTAGTGGTTAAGCTAGAGTCTTTGAAGACTGCGTGATGGGGCAGATAAAAGATCTCTGACCTGTCAAGCGACAGATCGTATTCATTAAGCGGCGACATGTGGCCAAGTCTTAAGTAGTCACTCATGAACTCACTATAATCCTTATAAAGGGTAGGGTTCTGCTTGAATTTGAATTCTAACGATTGGAATCTGCGTATGGCTCCGCGGAGAGAATCTCCCAAATAAGATTTATCAGATCTGCGGGGGAGGGCTACCACGAATCTCCCGTCGCGATTGCGGCTAGTGTTTTCCACGAAATGCCTACCACACGGTGAGTCCTCAGATCGGGCTTCGCGACTAGAGATCTCCTCCAACTTCCAAAATTCCTTTAGTTGCGAGGAAATCTGATTATCGTCCCTACAGACCATAAAGGAAGAAACCGTTTTAGTTATATCGACGTTGAATGGTAAGTCACCGGCCAAAATAAATCCTAACTTGGTTTCCTGAATTATAGGAAAGTGTGGTCCGCGCGTATATTTCACAGGTTCAATTAATTGGAGAAAATATTGAGCGCCGATTAATATATCGACTTGCGACGAGCAATGTAGGTGTGGATCCGCCAAGAATATGCGCTTGGGTAAATTTAAAGAGGCAAGATTGAACGACTCCGCCGGTAAATTATTAGTTATACTGGGTAATACGGCACAATGTACGTTTAACGTGAAGGGTTTATAGCGCGAATGTAGCCTTACATTAGTACTGAAGTCAGCCTGGGAAAGCGAGTTGTTTATACCCGTGATGGGCAGTTGCGATTTAACCAATTGGAGGCCCATCCCGCGGGCGAAATCCATTGTGCAAAAGTTCGCTTGAGAACCGGAATCCAGTAATATCCTAACGGGAAATTTTTTGCCGACTTTATTGTATGTCATACAGACGGCGGTAGATAACAATACCGATTTATTGGTCTGTGATTTCAGTGAACACTGGTTGTTAACAGAAGTTACGTCCCTGTTGGGGACATGAATCGTTGTGTGGTGACGCCTAGAACATTTTTTACATGAGAATTTTGAGGGACATTTTGAACCCTCGTGTCCCGAACGGAGGCAGTTTAAGCAAAGTTTGTTTTTTATTAACGCGTTTTTTCTATCAGGGATAGACAGCGATGTAAATTGTGGGCAGTCGCTAAGTCTATGTACACCGTTACACAGCCTGCATAAATTGTTTCTAATATGTGAGTGGAATGCACCCTTTGGAGTGCTTATCTGTTTAACTGCCTTGCGATAAGGAGACTTATCGCTTTTGTTCAACCTGCTCGTTGGGCTAGTCGCGTTATCGAGATTTTGCAATAATTTCCTACGTGAATTTAGAAAATTTATAAAATTATTAAAATCAGGGAATTTATGCTCCGATAAACTCTCTTTCCACACACGTAAAGTGTAATTGTCAAGTTTTTTGGCTAAATAATTTACGACAATAATTTCAAACGTGTTGACTGGCAGTTTGAGATTATTTAAAGCGTTTATATTTGCAGAGATTTGATCAATAAATTGCGATATGCTAACTTGGGATTCCTGCTGAACTAATGGTACGTCTAGGACATTCCACACGTGGTGAGCGGAAACAATCAGCTTACTATCATATCTATTCCTCAACAGATCGATAGCCACCGCATAATTCTCATGTGTTATGGGCAACGATTTTATTACGTTAAGCGCCTCGCCATGTAATGACGAGTGCAAATAATGAAGTTTCTGTATATCTGTCAGATCTGCTCTGACATGAATTAGTTCCATAAAAATATGGTAATAATGTTGCCATTCCACAATACTACCCTCAAACCGTGGTAATTTTATTGGTTCCAATTGAATAGGGGGGTGTTTTAGGCTGTTTACCTTCAGCGTTAATTACTGGTTTTTGGTTCATATGCTCAGCTTGCTCTAGCAGGTGTTGCAATTTACATTCTATAGTACAGAGATCGTCCTCCGTTTGCACTCTGTCACTCGTTAACGCAACGTCTGCTTCCTCAGCCTCGATTTGTGACTGAATCTCGTCATATTTGGTGGATAATCCCATCAAATGACGCAGTTTTATTTTCAGCGCATGAGGATCGCTGTTTAACAAATCGAAGTTATCCGCGAAGGTATTTACTCGGGATATTGAGGCCTTAATTGTGCCTCGTTTTTTTATTAGAGCCCTTACATCGGCCATTATTACAGTCTAAGATAAAAATGGAAAGATATTTAGAAAGCAATTGAGCATAGAGCATGTGAACCACAAACTTAATTTTGAATGAGTTTAAATACGTTTTGGTAGCTAGCGATCGTTGTTTTGAACATAAACTTACTCTCTCTAACTAATCAAACTTGTTGGCCGTTAAATTATTGAAATTATGAATCTAAATGGTTACAAAGTATATCTTTATCTTTAAAGTTCTGACTGATAACGAGCTGCCAACCATTTATTAATTTGTATTGTGTAATGAGGTATTTGTTTATATAAATGTGTCAAAAAATACCCACTGAGTGAAATATTATTACAAATCAAATATAAGTAAAGTTTATAGTCACGTGGCCGTCGATCCATTCGTGATGAAGCTGGCTTCGATCCCGTTTGGAGCTGCTACACCTCCTGTCTCTGCCGGTCAGCCGATGCCTCATGTTGTACCTTCCATCAATTAAAGCTGTGGAATCTCGAAAATGTTGTCCTGTTTCGTCCCGTCGTCTCTGGTCTACTGCTTGGCTGAATCTTGTCGAGATGACTGCGACGTGATTCACAATAATGGTGTCGCTCAGGACGAAAATGATGCCCGTAGGGCGTGATTAACTTCAGATTGGTTTTTCCAGAAATGATGTGTATAAATAAATGCTGTCGCTTGTGTACTCAGATATGAGAAATCTGTGCCGTGGGGACCAATAATGATGCGGTTTTTTGGGCCCGAAAATGTGAAATCCTGCCTGGTTGGACCAAAAATGATGTCGTTTTTGGCCTGAAAATATGAAATCCGGTCCGGTGGGACCAAAAATGTTGCGGTTTGGAAGCTCTTGAATAATCGTGAGTTATTCCAAAGACGCTAATGAGGAAGGCTGGATTGTTTGTTAGAAAGAAGTGGACTGTATTAAAGATGTTGAACATTCGTTTATTGAAAAAATCTGATTGTTAATTACGATCGGCACGTGCGGATGCATTTGAGGCAATAACGCCCGAAATTAATTTTGAATAAAATCGTGGTCCATTGTAGATGGACGCAGGTAGTTGAATGAAATGAAATATTATAAATGCATGCTAAAAAATAGCCAGAAGCCGCGGCTGTAAGAGAAGTGTTTTACGAGAGTTGCGCTCGGAGTCGTGTTATAAACTGAACTAAACTGGCTTGCAGTCGGCGGTGCTGGCCGGCTGCAACGTTTGATAAACGCGTGACGTCATCCGCGCGTGCCGTATACGGTGGTGGACCGTTTACAGCTGATAAACCAGTACAAAGTTTAAACACCTGTGTTAGTGTTTTGTAGCTCCATTTGTACCACTGACGATGCCTGGCGAAGGCCCAGCTGAAACGTCTGCTGAAATGAACAGCATTGGACCACAGCCAAACAACCCGGAAGAAAATAGTTTTAATAACATTGACTCCGGCCGTGTAAGCTCCGACAAATTTTAGTTGAGGTTCATTGTTTTACGTATCTTGTAGTTCTTTTTTTTTAGCTAATTCTGTTCATTTTAGCTAATTTTTGATACTCATATAATTTGTAATTCTTCTTACGTTGTTTGTAATAGCAACATGTTGTGTAAAGAATGAATTTTGTGATACAGAGCAGACAAAATAAAATTAAATGAGAAACGATAAACTCCAATAGTAAACTTAAATGGGTTTTGCAAACTAGTGTTAATCCGGACGAATAAAAACAATGAAATTAGGAACAATAAACAGAGAAAAACAGAGGAAATGGTAAAGGCGGTATCGCATGCATAGTACCGAAGACAACACGTACCTATAGATTTGTCTTTGCAAAACATTATTTGCCCCTCAAAGAAATATACAAGTTTTCCGTTGTGTTCACCTTTATTATATACAAGCAGGCCATATGCATTTTTAGTTATTCAAAGGAAACTTTATTATTTAAAAGCCGTGCAATAATATTTCTTTTATTTTATTTTTTTTTAGGGCTCCCATACACCACCCCTACACCCTGCCGATCCACCCATTGGGACAGACGGATATACAATAGAGGAACAGGGGACAAGTGTGATTTAAGAGTTTATAGAACTAATTATATTATTACTTTTATATTTTTATACTGATATATGCTTCAGAAACCTGGACGATGACAAAAAATAGCGACAGTCTTCTACGTTGCTTTAGAAGACGGATTATAAGAACAATATTTAGAGGAGTACAAGAAATGGAATGTGGTGCAGGCGCTATAATTATTAGCTACACCATCTTTACAAAGAGCCGGACATTGTCAGGATAATCAAAATATACAGACTGTGTTTGGGTTGGACACATAGAGAGAATGGAGGAAGAACCAGCTTACGAAACATATTTTCTACCAGAAAACAATGAGTAGTATAGCAAGGGGAAGACCCCGAAGTAGATAGAAAGATCAGACAGAGGAGGACCTCAGAAAACGGAACACAAGAAACTGGAAAGCCAGGGCACGCAATAGGGAAGAATGGAGTCGACTCTTGGAGCAGGCCAAGACCCACCAAGGGTTGTAGAGCCACGGCTGACAATAGTGATTATATTTCTACAAACGTAATAAAACAGTAATAATAATAATAATAATAATAAAAGAAATCAAATTAAATAAACTGCAGTCACTTAGTAAGCAACAATAGCTAAGTGAGCTTCCTAGTTACCACGATGTCAAAACATATAAATCGGACTTGTTACAAATAGCTGAGTATACGTGTAATATTTGTGTGTCTAGAAAAAAATAAGAAATGTCTCTCTCTCTCTCTCTCTCTCTCTCTCTCTCTCTCTCTCTCTCTCTCTCTCTCTCTCTCTCTCTCTCTATCTCTCTCTCTCTCTCACACACACACACACACTTACAGAGCCATCACCACAGTCTCACACCACTACAAGTCGTGTGAGTTTATATTAGCCCATAAAATTCCCTTATTATTGTCGCGTTTCGTAAGACTTGGCTGGCCCTGAGCTATTATACCTACCAAGCTGTAATAACAACGTTCTTAGGCTATAACAGAGTTTAGTAGCCACCTGTTACTGCCGTAAATCCAGACACTTACCACTTTCTGCACACGATCGCCCTCGCCAACACACACGCAACACCGCTTTTGATATTTTCACTATATCAGTACAGCACTTGTTTCCTTTAACAACGTTCCCAATCTCCGTGTTGTTAAAAACACACAACAGAGGTACATACCTCCAATACATATATCTTTCTAATATAGCCGATAAATATGCTTTAGAAACGTTCAGAATTTGTAGAGTATTGTGTACGGCTATGTTACGCAACTTATACGCAACCTAATATTGTGTTACAATATTTTTACTTATATTTTGACAGCGAATAAAATATTTAAAAAAGAACATGAGTTAGCATATATTAAGGTAAATAACCGATCATCACTGGCTTGTGATAAATACTCTTATGACGGTCTAGTGACCGTCGTATGGTACAGTGGAAAACAAAATACAAGACAGCAATTAAGTCACCAATCACTAGCTTTAATTATCACCATTAAACAGTTTGTAATGAACAAGATCGTCTATTAACAACAAATCAAATAAAAATTGTTCACACGCATTAATAATGTCAACGAGTCTCGCACAATTATAAAACACGTAACACTTCGCCACAACACTTCGACCGCACTGGAATAAATCGCCACTAAAACTGAAATAAGCGCCGCTGAGTGCCTATATTTATACCCACTGAAATTCCAGAATCATCCATACTACGCGTCAGTGCTACACTAGAGCGTAATTGCTTACGGCCTTGACACAGTGCCCGCGGCCGGCGAATCTGGAACAGTCTGGGTAACGCATGTTGAGATCACATACGCACACAACATTACAGCCGGAGTCCACTGGAATAACCGAGAAACACGTAGAATGTTTTATAATGCTGCAACACGTTTTGCGCATTGCGTAACAAAACAAAGCGTTTACACTGAGTTGCTGTCTAAGGTTTTTACGGCCGGCGTCGAGGTTGTTAAAATTTTGGCTTGCCGGGCTGTAAGGCCGTGGTCCGATGTCGTTTATAGCAAACGTTTCGGTCATTCCTTCGACGGCCATCTTCAGTGCAAAAGGACTGAAAACACTGACAAATCTTTTGCAGTCAGTAACCACAGTACTGTGACTCAGCTTTAGATGGTCAGTGTTTTCAGTCCTTTTGCACTGAAGACGGCCGTCGAAGGAACGACCGAAACGTTTGCGACAAACAATATTGGACCACGGCCTTACAGCTCGGCAAACCAAAATTGTAACAACTTTAACACTGAGGTCCCTTTAAAAAGATCTTCTTCAATTTTCGTATAAACAGAACAATACAGGGGAATATCCATATTGCCTAGTACTGGTAAAAATAATGTTATATCAAAAAATATTAAATTAATAAATATTTAATAATTTTTGCATCAAAACAAAAATAACATTCCGTGATGAAATTCTGAATTGTATTTCTAGGCTTGTTAACACACGCAGAGAAATCATCATACCGTTTATCAATATTACGTTCTGTTATAGAAATAGGCGAGGAATAACAAATGTAATTAACTTTTCTATACAGTGTTCATACGCTCCGTATTAATGTGACGCATTTTCATTTTTGGTAAACAGAATCCATACATAACATTACATAAACATTAAACGAATGTAATATTTACAAACATATCTGTGCAATACGATTTACTAATTCATTATTGGAAATATTCCAGTTACCAATTTTAAACACACAATATTACAAGGTCTATTTACTCGTTTATTTCAGCTCAATTGTATTCATAATTTATTTTAACAAGCGAATTAACATCACTTTTAAAATACCAAAATTAATTTAACTGGAGTATAAAATTGGTTTATGCAAGTATTGTAGGATATATAACATATACAGTATACACCCATACAAAATCAATGAAGAAACACCGTTCCTTAACAATTAACAAATCTAATTCAACAACACAGGATAGATACTCCCTCTATTCATCTCCCTCTATTCATCTCTGATGTAGTTACTACATCAGTCCCTACACACATAACGTTACTAAATCATCATTAAATTATCATGTACCACATAATGGCACTATAATCACTGTTTAGAAAAATAGTGTGTGTGTGTGTGTGTGTGTGTGTGTGTGTGTGTGTGTGTGCGTGCGTGCGTGCGTGCGTGCGTGCGTGTGTGTGTGTGTGTGTGTGTGTGTGTGTGTGTGTGTGTGTGTGTGTGTGTGTGTGTGTGTGTGTGTGTGTGTGTGTGTGTGTGTGTGTGTGTGTGTGTGTGTGTGTGTGTGTGTGTGTGTGTGTGTGTGTGTGTGTGTGTGTGTGTGTGTGTGTGTGTGTGTGTGTGTGAACCAAATTATGTACATGAACAAATTCAAATCAATGTGCAAATCGAAAATGTGACATGGAATTTAAAACACTGAATCTGGACACACACAAAACAAAAATATCCACCAAACACCGAACACTAATAATAACAACGTATCCACAAAGCCTCCACGTTCTACCCTAATTCGCCTCGAATTCAAGAATTGATATTTGTTTGTGCGGTATTGAAAGTTGTATGCCTGCTTCAGAAAATGAAATTACCTTTGTTATTATATGGAATTTAAAAGAGTTAGTTAGAATGAAAACGTGGTCCAGTGGAACATGAAAACATGTGACACTGATAAAATAGATAAACGTTCATTGATTCTCCACTTACCGGAGTTGAGAATATCCTACGACGGCACACACTATTCCCTATCTTAAGATAGAGTATTGTCGGGTTAAATTTGATAACCTATTTTATGTCACTGGTGGAGATGCCTATATTAGACACAATCAGCGTATAATAGGCCACAGGGTATATTCTGTTACGTGCGTTTAGCTTTGCAGAGATACAAGCTGGTACTTTAAGGTCAGTTAGTCCCTTAATAGTGCGAAAAGTGGTCTCAGTCATTTCCTTACTATGCCTGTGTATAATTGTAGTAGTTGTGCATGTCTGTATGTTCATTGGTCCACGACGATGGATTGGGCGCAAGGTTTTTAGCGGGAGTAACAACCGACTTGCCAGTTAGAGTCACTCTGACATGAAAGTGAACTTTAGGGGGGGGGGGTAATGCCTATCTTCCTCATGTAAATGTTTGCCCAGGTTTCTCAGCTCTTCGCACATGGAATGACTTCCAATTTTTATCACTTATTTACTACAGTTTTTGCAAAGATGGATGGAGCAGATTTTAGATATCCTGTTCCTGCAATTTAAAAAATCAAGTTTAAAATGCCTTAATTTTTATTTAAAAAATCTAATTCACTTTTGAATTAATATCTTACAAAACAGTAGATGTACGTTTACTATACAAAACTTCTGTAAAAATTTGAAACAAATTGGTCCAGCGGTTTCTGAAAAAAATGTGTCTTTTGTACAAAAAAATCAATTTTGATAAAAACTCGTTAAAGATAAATATCATGCTATTATAAAGTAATTGTTGTTTTCCCACTATTAGTGCATTCCACTCCCGTAAAAATGGTAATCTTCATCTTTTTCAGCTGCTATGAATTCTTCTAACTTCCTTCATGCATGTACATGACGCAACTTCTACATTCATTGTCTTAAAAGAATGTCTCCGACCTTTCCATTAGATGCATTACCAATCTTAGTTTCTTCACTTACTTGTACAGAAATGCTAGATTGAGGTTCATTTGTACCAGACGAACATTTTCCTCCCCTACGTTTTTTGACGTTTTAAAAATAGGTTTGGCCACGTCTATTACCAAAATAATACTCAAATCAACAGAATATAATTACCCACAAACTGACAAAAAGACTATTTCACATCTGAAAACAAAATTCAAAACAAAGTAGCTAGTACTGATAACCTCTATAAAAATTTGTGAAATCACATATAAATGGACAGTGTATCACAGTGCAAGGAAACACAATATATCCTTGCACTAAAAATTAAAATCGGTAAAAAAAAATATTAATTCTTATAGTTTTTAAGGTAACAGTAAACGATAATGGCATACGAGAAATATCATAACAAATTTTCTAGCCATCAGAATTGGATAAAAGAAGCTCAAAATAAGGCAAAAGCCTACAAAGTATCGTTAGATCGAAAACTAAAATTTCGATTTTATGACTGAAATAGATTACTGTCTCCTCCTTAAATTAGACGTTTAGAGAGGGAACAGAGAATTTATGACAAGATGAGTAAATGTATAGATATAAGAATTATCTGAAAGAGCCAAATCGTAAGTATGGAGCAGTCGTGAAGAGGCCGATAGGTGCCAAGTGATAGACAAGATCTACTACTGTTAATCGTTGCTGACTGTTAATTGTACTGTTAAGTGTTACTTGTTGTTTTGTACGGTGCTTCTACTGAGAACGTAATGTTAGTAGTAACGTCGAGGTTTGTTGGGGAACGTTAACAGCGACTCTTGCGGAGTGGATCGTAACCCCTTGCGAATGCCTGCAATTAGTTTAGAGTGGATTGTTGTAAAGTGGTTTGGGGTTTGTGAAGGAAACATCGTGTGTGTGTGTGTGTGTGTGTGAATTAACAGGCACTACACAAACCAGGCGGCAGCGTCCTTTACTTGTCCAGTAACATTAGAAGCAACAGCAGTTACCGAATTCCAAGCCTCGGTATCTCTCAAGGTCAACTGCATTGTAAACGGATTTGTATCCTGGCTTAAAGAGCCAGAGTATTGACCAAGTGCAAAATATTTTTGACATTAATGGATCTCTTATGACTGCTTTCATGAATAGCATTGTAACCGCTACTGCCGTTACATTCAAATTTAAAACTAGACACATGGTCTAGACGGAAGCATAAAATGGCTGGAGCCCATAGTGACAGGACTTGCAATAATACGCTTGCTTCAACAGTAACAATCCCTTTTATTACTGTTTTATAATTATCAGTTTACATTACGTTTATGACAATGATTCTTGTAATATAAGCATGTATATAAGCATGTAAGCTGTATAAGCATATAAGCTGTATATAAGCATGTAATATATTAAGAATGCAAAACTATAATAATGATTGTACAGGAATAATTCTTACAGTTATCTTTTGTTATATCTTTTACTTTAAAACATAAATATATATACATATTGTACTGCTGTTAAAATGCAACACAGTACATAATAGGAAAATAATACATTTTAAAATAAAAAAGATACAAATTTAATATTAATTGGAACATATGTTTTAAAATGTAAACAAAAACATTGGGACTATCGACTCACCCAGTCAACATAGAGGTAGATTCCTATATAAGATAAAACCGTATTAAATTATATGTTCTGAAAAGAATATATGAAATTTGGAATGAATGTTATAATAAGAGTAAATAGTAAGAAAATTATAATTTAATAAATACCAAATAGAATTACGAATATTAGAGATAAAATAAATATATTTAATAAGAAGTAGAAAAGTTATATATGTTTTTAATAGGTATATGATAAAAAGATGTAATGAAAGTAGGGAATTATCAATGTGGCAAATTTGTAAATTGTTAGAGATTGTATTGTATAGAAATGAAAAGGAAATGTATTAGTCTAAAATTATATTTAATAAGAGTAACATCAGGAGTCTAAATTTATATCTAATAAGAGTTACATGAGGAGTCAAAAAATATATTCAATAAGGATAACATGAAGAGTCTAAGATAGTGATATGTAAATTGATATTTTGTAGTATTTAAATAAATCAAATTTGTACATCATCAAGTTTAATCTTATATGTAAACGAAGAAACAGTAAAGGAATTTAATTTGTTATACCAGAGTTTTTTGATTATCAATTTAATAAAGTAAACAATCAGGAGGAGAGATTCAACATTAATATTGAGTTTAATAAAATAAAATACTACTCAATAAATAAATAATATTACAAGAAATCTAAACATATCTTTAATAGAACGCCGCTAAAAGAGGGAAATCCTGTACTGAAGAATAGTTTGAGTGGCCATAAAAATATAATTAAATATTCTGAGGAGATATCTGTTTTGCAGTCGTCATAGAAAACAACATTCAGCGGTAAAACCAATAAGAAATTCGCGTGGAGGAACGGATCGCCAAGCCTGATATTGTTTTTGAAAACAATAAACATCAACCAGAAGTGAACCCGTGGCAGCTGGAAGAATTCAGAATCAGTCAAGTTACATTTGTAGGGTAGATATTTTTTACATTATTATTTATCAAAATTTAACATACTAACTTTATTTGGTTTGGTTTAAAGAAAAGAAGATATTATATAAAATCGCAAATACGATCAAACAGCTTAATAATCATTAACCCTGAGAGAGAGTTTCTTTTAATGTGCTGATAAACAAAAAACATAATAACGGTAGTTACATTTCTTAATTATATTATACTATTAAATAATTACAAGACTTATAAATAACAACAGCACATTAATGGATGTCCCAACGTGGAACATATCATAATTACATAATTACAATACCTGTAATATAATCACAGCACATTAATGACGCAACCAACGTGGTGCATATAATAAATATTATACTAGCAAAAAATAAACACAGTACAATATATATATTGACTGCACATGTATGGTAATCACCACCAGCAACCATAAGATTCAATGCCCAGCGTCACGAGTGGATATTCTTAATTAATATAGTAATACATGACAGTCAGTAATGAGTGGACATGTTCGGACAAAATATCAGATCATTAAAAGAAGAAAAAAAAATACTGATTGTATCAAAACTTTTCTACTAAAACTCATGAATGTAATTAAGAAAATTAATCAACCGCCTGACAAACACGGGCTCCCATACAGTTAACAATACAATCAACATATATATATATTTTTACAGGGCTAGTTCTAACAAGTTGATCTGTTTCATTGCTTAATGCCTTTAACATTCATCGGTTTTCATTTTCTAGAAAATACATGTATATATATTCAATGTGCTGTTATAACAGAAAAAAAAAGTAATTTTAACACTGTAAATAAGCAGAGAACATAAAAGTGAATGCCCTTTTTAACACAGGCTAAGTGTAACAAAATTATACATTGATTAGGCTTGTTCTCACACAATTCTGGCAATTATAAATTGAAAATATAGTCCATATATTGAATAAGCATGTCCATATTTGCTTCGAGCACCAAAAGTGTAGCAATTGTTGAAACTATATAATTGAAAATTTCCCACCTGTATTTCAACACTGGTTGATGTTACCGCCTGTGATGATGATGACTAGCAAGGTTGTTGGTGAGCTAGAAACTGTGGTTCACTTTCCTTAGGGCGACTGTCCTCCTAATTTCCTGGAGCTTGTGTGTGTATGTGTGTGTCCGACGGCGTTGGGGAGCTCTTGATCGACGTCCGTGCCGATGGTGATAGATGGTCAGGTCACCATTTCAGCCTCTCCCTTCCTCCTGGCGGATCAAGGACCCTGCAACGTTTAGGTATTCAGTAGTGGTCATGACATATAACCGGCTCAATATCGGTTACCAAGACCACACACACACTGTCACGATTTTACACACCCCCAATATTGTACACCAGCAACCTGGTTTCATGCAATTAGATAAACTAAATGTTCACGTTTGTATTTTCAAAAAAAAAATATCTCCAAAAATCTCAACTCAACTTGCCATTACAACCACTTTCACTTTTGGTGTTACTTATTTTGTATTACTTTTACATTTGAGTTCTAAAATAGTCGGGTGCAAAATCACCACGTGCCAACATACATATATGCATACCGGAAGTAGCCTGCTGAACACACACACACACACACACACACACATATACTCGTTCTCACACAATTAATAAATAACCCCCACAATTCTCATTTATTTATTTAACACATAAGTCTTAATCAAATGAAAAGAATAAGTAATGATTTTTACCTGAGACACCTTCGATCAGCGACATATAATAAAGAAAGAATGTAGCGGTGACAGAAATTCCTTCCAAGGCCGTCAGACACCAGTACCGAGGAGAGCGAAATTGGAAATGAGGCAGACTCGCGTTTTTCATTTTGCCACGAGGCCTCGGTTTAACGTGCAATGGACTGTTTATCAGCTGACCGGCAGCCTTCATATTGAATCGCCGCTCACCTATCAAACGCCATTGGCGCCGACAACCACTGCCTCGGTTAGCCTCGGCGCGATTTTTAAATTATGCCGAACACTTAGGCGCAGCATCGTTGATGTAAATCATAAATATGGGTCTCCTGTGACTCTTATCATAAATAGTGTAGCAGAAGTTTGATAACAAATACTATTTTAATTTAATTTATCAAATTAATTTGTCATTCTTGTCCGTATGAGTAAGTAGTTCCAGTGCATAAGTAAATATAACAGTTAAACCCACTGATTTTATTTTTAAAAATTTATAGTTTACCATGCTTAGAGAATAAAACTGTTAACAGTACAAAAAAATCGGTATGAAGAATTATACATGACTCCCATGTTTTAAGATTTATATTTAAAATAATTTACTTGAATTCGGTTCGATAATTTCTAAAATAAGACATGAGAGGTGCAGAATTTTACGTTTGTGTATATAATACATATTTGACAAGAAGCAGAACTAGATATGATGACAAAACATCAAATAAGTGGATGCTTGAGTTCTGAAGAAATGACGTATCAGCTAAAATGGTACCCCATGTCAGGTGGGTGAAAACTATCCTCAACCTTCGTGAGGAAAGACTGTACTTTTGGATAAAATGTTTGCAGGTCAAACGAAGAGCTGGCCAAAGGGAGCTGTGATCTGATTCCTGTAATGAAATTGGACTCTCCCTGCGAGTTATCGGCCGAGGGTGAATGATGTCTATAGTGTTATCAAAGTCTTTCCTGTCAATACTATACTAGTCATTTTCTTTTTTTTTTTTAATCGAGCCTTTCTTTCTTTCGATTCGTCTTCTGATTTCCTGGAAGACGATTCTGTTCACCGTATAATTATAAATGTCTCAGCAAAACAATTCTTCCTTAATACGTTTGTGTCTTCTGTTTAACACCCACCATTCTGATCCATGTTATAACGCTATATTCCACACAGGCTAGTAAATAACTAGCTAACAGGGAGGTCAAAATATTTTCCAGGAGGGGAAAACAATTTTCCAGAGGAGAAAAATATTTATATATTTTTCATATATACACACATGAACATATTAGTTTGTAATTCTCAGATCATAATAGAAATAAGTACACAGATTGTATTAATTTATTAAAACATTTATTGCTTCAAAATATGCATTAAATTAATGGCTTGTAAAAGTTAATGTTTGACCTCCATTAAGTAGTGCTAAAGTTTCCAAAGTTTTAATATTATGATGTTCGTAATCAAAACATGAGAGCAGGTTTTAGTGCATATGAGGGTACGCCGTGGACAAAACTTTTCAACATTCCCTATGTAGAGTTGCTCAGAGTAAAGCTGCGAATCCACAGTGTACGTTTCACAGAACAAACACGCGGAAAAGAAGGAGCGCTCTGAAGTCTCTCGTGGACCCTGAGCATCTTGCAGAGGTTTCATTCCGTAAAGACGAAAAGTCTGTCTATGAACCATTCCTCTGTAAACACGTTACACTGGCCAGCAATCCACAGGAAGCAAATCGCTGTCCACGCTGGACACCTTTTTGACTTGCACGCGTTGTTGGTGTGGGTTTCAGTACTTTCCATTTAAAAAGCGTGCAAACGTAAGAAAATAAAAATGAGTGAGGCCAGAAATAACTCGAATTGTGTGTGTGTGTGTGTGTGTGTGTGTGTGTCCTGGCTGCCTTTTTATTGCGGTAATCACAATAATAAAACTTCACAAACATAAACATTACATAATTGAGATATGCTTTTTTCATTTAAAAAAGTTTAAATGAATTTTTAAGCCCTTTACTCTTTTTACTTCTATGTTCCAAAAGGAAATGGAAGTATGGTCATGGCGAAATAAACGTGTTCGAGATAATGGCAGATTCTGATTGTACTACCCTCAAAACATGAAAAAAGTCATTTTTCGAAAAGTGTCTGAGTGTGTGCGTGTGTGTCTGTCTGTCCATAGAATTTTTCTATGGCAAACGATAACTGCCGCAAATTCAAACAGAATCAAATAATTTTTTGCATACAGTACAGAATTGTAGAGGTCTCGAGATCTATTGATTTTGGTGAAGATCGGTTAAGGGAAAGGGGTAGTTTACACGCAACCTTTTACGTTTTAACAAGAGTAAAGTGCTTAATTTTGATAAGTAAACTATCCTTAAAAGAAGGTCATAATAATCCACTGTAGAAAGGTAAAGGAAATATCTATAAATGAAAAGAGTAGTTGAAGGGGAACGGAGTAATTTTCTATAAATTAAAATGGTAGTTGACGAGGGAGGAGATAATTTTGTATAAGTTTTATATGTGTACTACGTTACTGACAACAAAGAAGTAGTTTCTATGGAAACATTTTATTTCACTTTGACAAAATTCTATATTTTTTTAGGAATTATCGAACCGAATTCAAGTAAATGATTGCAACTGTATGAGTACCCGCAATACATTTCGATGTTTTTAATATGCGATTGTATCGATATATTACGGTGTGGAAAAGAAGAAGTGTACTAATTGTAAATTGCCCTATTTCTTATGTAAAGCAAAAATACGTGTTGTTTTCATTTGGTAGTTAGGTAGTTAGGTAATAATGGTTTTGGGTTTTTAGTGTACTGCTAAAATAAATAAAAGCTGTGGTTGAGAAAATATAGTATTAAACGTGTAATACAATGCGTATAACAGAGTAACACTTAAAATAAAGAACCTAACGTTTTTAACTTTACAAATTGGAAAAAACAACAGCAAATACAAAATACAAATATTTATAGTTAATGAAAAAACAAAAAACACTGTATTAAGGGATAACAACATATGCTCTACAAATTGTAGCCTACATAATACGCGTAGATGTTTGTTTTTAGTTAGTCACAAAACGAGTACGTGTCGGAAAACGAATTTTACCAAAAAAACGAGTTCTGCCACAAAAAAGTGACATGTAGGCCTATAATAATAGGCAAGGGGTTGACCCTTGGGCCACTCCCGCCTTACTTCGAGTTGGGTTTTTCGTGGTTTTAGAAAAAAAGTAGTTTTACATTACACACGTATAGGTTTCCATGTATAATTTCATTTTTCATGTTAACCTAACATAATCAATTTTTGGTGTCACAGCCACGACCCGGTGATATATTACTACTACAGTCATTTTCCATTAAAAAATGACAAACGAAATCAATTGCAATCACCAGCCAACTATTTTGCAACATACAAAATTAAAATTTGTATAATTCTTTCACTACATAAAATTATGTGCGATATTCACTACATATCGAAGCCCAAAAATCGCAATATCGAAATAACTGCGGGAACGCATAAAGGCAGTACCAAATGATTTTATATATAATCTGAGAACATGGAAGGCATGTATGGTTAGCCATACCGATTTTTAAAACATAAAACGTTGCAGGTAAACTACCCCTATCCCTTAACCAATATTCACTAAAATCGACATGCCTTGAGTCCTCTACAATTCAGGGCTGTATGGATAAAATTATTTGATTCTGTTTGACTTTACGGCAGTTATCGTTCGTCATATCAAAAATTACCCTCGTTAAAACATAAAACGTTGCAGGTACACTCCTCCTTTTCCTTAACCGATCTTCACCAAAAACAATAGGCCTTGAGTACTCTACAATTCAGGAGCGTATGCAAAAACCTATTTGATTCTGTTTGAAGTTGCGGCTGTTATCGTTTGCCATAGAAAAAATTCTACACACAGACAGATACACACACACACACACACACACACACACACACACACACACACACGCTTTTCGAAAAATGACTTTTCTTCATGTTTTGACGGTAGTACAATCAGAATCACCCGTTATCTCGAACACGATTTTTTCGCCATGACCATACTTCCTTTTCCTTATGGAACACAGACACACAGACACAGACACAATCACTTTTCAAAAATATCGGTATGGAGAACCATACATGACTTCCATGTTCTAAGATTTATATTTAAATCATTTTCGAAATGAAATATTTCCATAGAAACTACTTCTTTCTACTTACTGCTTCAGCACACCACAGTGTGTGGTCACTAACGTATACCACCTCACGTTATCGCACTCAATTTTCACTGATGATGGAAGTCGATGCCACTGCCGAAACGTCTGGTTTTGCAGAAAACATTGGTCTACGGGCGAACAGGCCGGGAAGGAATTTTAACAACAAACTACTTCTTTGTTGCCGATAACGTAGTACATATATAAAAAAAAAATTATCCCCTCCCCCTTCAACTATAATTTTCGTTTATAGAAAATTACCCCTACACCAGTCAACTAGCCTCTTCATATATAGATATTTCATCTAAGTTTCTACAGTGGATTATTAAGATCTTCTTATCAGGATACTTTATTTATCAAAATTAAATACTTTACTCTTCTTACAACAAAAAATGTTTCAGGTAAACTACCCTTTCCCCGTAACCGATCTTCACCAAAATCAATAGGCTTTGAGACCTCTACAAATCAGTCACACATGTAAAAAAATAATTTGATTCTGTTTGAATTTACGGCAGTTATCGTTTGTCATGAAAATATTTCTCTTGTTACAAAATAAAATGTTGCCGGTAAACTACCCCTTCCCCTTAACCGATCTTCACCAAAATCAACAGGCCTTGAGCTCTCTATAATTTAGGGACGTATGCAAAAAATCATTTGATTCTGTTTCACTTTACGGCAGTTATCGTTCGTCATGAAAACATTTCTCTTTTTACAACATTAAATGTTGCAGGTAAACGACCCCTTTCCCTTACCCGATCTTCACCAAAATCAACAGACCTTGAGGTCTTTACAATTGAGAGATGCGTGCAAAACATTATTTGATTCTGTTTGAATGTGCGGCAGTTATTGTTCGTCATAGAAACAATTACTCTTGTTAAAACATAAAATGTGACAGGTAAACTACCCCTCTCCCTTAACCAATCTTCACCAAAATCAACAGACCTTCATTTCTTTACAATTCAGGAATGTACACAAAAAATATTTGATTCTGTTTGAATGTGCGGCAGTTATCATTCGTCATAAGAAAAATTATCCTTGTTAAAACATAAAATATTGCAGGTAAACTACCCCTTTCTCTTAACTGATGTTCACCAAAATCAAAAGACCTTGAGTTCTCTATAATTCAGGGAGGTATGAAAAAAATTATTTGATTCTGTTTGAATTTACGGCAGTTATCGTTCGTCATAGAAAAAATTACCCTTGTTAAAACATAAAATGTTGCAGGTAAACTACCCCTTTCCCTTAACCGATCTTCACCAAAAATAACACGTCTTGAGAACTCTACAATTCAGGTCTGTATGCAAAACTTTATTTGATTCTGTTTGAATTTGCGGCTGTTATCGTTCGTCATAGAAAAAAATCTACACATAGACAGACAGACATACAGATAGACAGCCAGATAGACACACAGACACTTTTCGAAAAACGACTTTTTTCATGTTTTGATGGTAGTACAATGAGAATCTGCCGTTATCTCGAACACGTTTTTTTGCCATCACCATACTTTCATTTCCTTATGGAACATGTAAGTAAAATCGGATTACTTGTCAAAAATTCAAACAGCATATCACTTTATACGTTACATACGTACATTTGTGTCCGTGCGATTTGTAATTGCGCGCGCCCGCGTGTGTGTGTGTGTGTGTGTCGCGAAGCATAATTATCATGTCATGAACAGACGCTAGTTAACGCATACAAGTAACGTTTACTTATACACATCCACATTATAGTTTTTATAGTTTTATTTATGTAGAAATTAAGTAAACATGCTTAAATATTTTTGTTATTTATGAAAACAAAGCAGAACTGTTAAGTATTGTATATTACATTTAAGGAAAACGAACAGAACAGAACAGAAGTAAAAAGAACAAATAATAAAAAATCAACATGGAACGGCTGGATTCTAGGAAAACTCAACGAGTTGGGCGTTTTTTCTTAGAAGTGAGAAAACTGGTTTCTGAAACTGTGTTACAAAACAATCTCACGTAAAATAGAAAGATACAAACATTTTTGTACCTTCATCTAGTAAGGCTACAGAAAGGTAAGTATTTCAATAAAAGTTTTAGAGATAACATCAAAAGTATTTTAGAATCATTAAGCAAACGCTGTAATTGAGATACAGAGTTAAGATACTGGCTCGCCACTTTTCAGCTAAAAACAGATGTCTGGAGACAATACTACTCTCTCTGGTCTACCGTAAAAACTTACTGTGATATTTTCTGTAACAACTGGAAACACGTATTGTAAATTGTATGTAACTTAAGTAAGTATCCTAGTATCGGTTCTGTGTAGCCTTATTGTATTAAGTACACAATAAGACACAGCATTGATCATTGTAGCGGGTAACACTACTATTGAGAACACGTTTGACGAAGCAACAAGACAATTGCAATCTACTGTGGAAAACCTTCACTTGTGTGACAAAGAGCCGAATTAGCAAATGACTCTAAACCTATCCTGTAAACTTCACAAACAAAATATTTTTGATATTAAAAAGTGTTTAAATATTTAACTTTCAAGTAATTTATAATTCCATGTAGAAATGAATCTAATTGTTTGAGAATGACGCTTGATGTTGATTAACTGGAATATGTGTATTGAAAACAAGAAGTAAATTTGCAAGTAATCAGCGTTGGTCTTAAACAGTAATAGACAACGTAACCTCCGACATGTGCATCAGTGCATAACATGTAATAGTCAATGTTACATGGTAATAAATTACTAAACTTATGTAACTATATCCGTCCTGGTTTCCGAGACTACTGTTGGAATTGTGAGTTGTTGGTTGAGACCACCGTATAGGGCAACCAACACTATGCAACAGATGATCTCCTCAACAAATGGAACTAGCAATCCCCTGAGGGTATTATTAAAATCCACTGAAATAATAGCTTGAAAACCATTCTCTTCGCGGATGACCAAGCTATATTTGCCACTTTAGAAGAAGATCTCCAGCGAGCAATATACATCTTACATAAAATATGAAAAGAATATAACTGTAACATACTCGTATCTGAATCAAAGACAAAAGTAATAGCCTTTATAGGAGATGAACCGGTTCTGACCAAGAAAATATGCATAGGCAACACATGCATAGAAAAAGTAAGACATTTCAGCTATCTTGGACGTGACATTACTTATGATCAAGATAGAAATATAGAAAATAAAGTGACGAATTTCACAAGAATGCGTGGAACAATTTGGAGAACATTGAGAAATAAATGTAAAAATGAAACCCAAATAAAATTTTATAAAACAATGGCAATAACTACACTACTGTATGCTTCTGAAACTTGGGTCATAAAGAAAAAAGATAAACAGAAAATACAAACAGCAGAAATGAAATTTCTGAGATCAGTTAAAAGGTGTAATAGACGAGATCATATAAGAAACGAGGAGATAAGAAGTTAGTTAGATATTTTTGCAGTTAATGAAAAGATTGAAGAATACAGAAGAAAATGGATTCAACAAATAGATAGAATGGAAGAAAGTAGAATACAGAAGATAGCAAAAGATTACAACGCTAGAGGCAGAAGAAAAGTTGGTAGGCCTAAGAAAAGGTGGACTGTGGAATAGGAACAGGCCGCTAAAGCCTAAAACCGTTAAGAAGACAATGTTGATGATGACTTATGTAACTATCATCTATTTAAATAATCAGTTTAAGTGTAAACTTTGAAACAGTAAAAGCTTTTTACATAATTATTCAAACTAAAAAAATGCAATAATTAGTAATATTTATAATAATTCTATGTCGTGTTATTTGAACGGACAGCGCTGACTGCAAAGATATAAAACTACTTTTCTGGTGTCATTGGAAACGTTTAATAAATTAATGGAAATAAGAGTAATTTTAGCGAAAATGATAATTACAAGTTGCCGGAAGTTTGGAAAGTGTTCCGTTTGTGTTGTATATTATGTTTCACTTTCGGTAACTTATTGTAGTTTTTGGACTGTTGTTATTATCGTACAATAGGGGTAACCCCTTCAAAACATAACTATCTAGGACTATTACGCGGTTATGGGCCGGCTTTCATCAAGCGGTTATTGGTTTTTCATTTACAAAGAGAATCACTTTCGTAAAGTACCCTACTTTCCGTTCAATGGTCAAGCACTTTCGTACCGCGTCCACGAATAAATATAACAAGGTACGTCCTGGTGACCTTGAGGCCATCGTTCATTAACTCACTAACGTAGAGCCATCAACCCATTGACACGATCGGTCCATCGTACACACGATTTTCAAGTTGTGCACACACCTTTTCAGAACTTAATTACCACCGCCCTGTTAGCCAGCAAAAAGTGACAACTGATGCTGGCGAACGGTGGCGTCCCTTAGTCGGCTCATCGCCAACATCGGAGGCACGAAGTCAAGCAGATGACTTTTGATGGCAACGGTCCAATCAATCGTCATGTATGGAGCGGAAGTGTGGGCAGACTCACTGAATCGCAAAACCAACAGGAATCAACTAACCCAGGTAACGTCGGGCTATGTGCGGTTTCCGAGTCGCCTGTCTTGGTCGTTGCTGGAGTAATACTGATCGAACTTCTCGCCAAGAAGCGTAAGATCATTTTCCAGAGGGAAAAGGAGGTTGATGATGAAGCTGCATGCTGAAATGCTGATGATGAGAGCTGGTAGTAGAGAGCTTGGTAGTAAGAAGAGCGAGGTCGCTCGACAAGAAGGCTCATAAAGAAGGTGCAGCTTTCGGGGGAGAGGAAATGCGGGGAACCTGTCTCCTTGATGGGGAGCAATAAGGACCACCCCTGCCTAGACGGGATCCTCAGCAAGATGCTGAGGGAAATCTTCTGACATACACACCATTCCTCTTACTTGGCATGTATAACGCGTCCCTGACATTGGGCGGGGAGTTCTTTCCTCCCTCAGGAAGGTCGAGCGTCTGCTTCTTGTCAGGAAAAAAGGTGACGCTTACCTTCCTTCGTT
This sequence comes from Magicicada septendecula, assembly GCA_034769895.1. Taxonomy (NCBI): domain Eukaryota; kingdom Metazoa; phylum Arthropoda; class Insecta; order Hemiptera; family Cicadidae; genus Magicicada; species Magicicada septendecula. The sequence goes on from CM068367.1 coordinate 203,096,976, forward strand.
CTATAACAAATTCTTTCTCAAAAAAAATAATTTTTAAGATAATGAGAAATTACAAAAAGTGACGTAAGTTGTATAATATAAATAAGATACAATACATAAAGAACCCGCTAAATAAGATACACTAAAAGTAACAAGACACATGCTGGAAGCATATTAAAATAGGATACACGAATACGTGTGTCTTGATAAAATACATTGTACTCGTCACGAAAGTTTGAGTATAGAAAGAAATAATTTTCATGCAAATCGTTTGTTTTATTGAGTAACTTAAAAGTACCTATTAAAATAGTTGGTACAGAAATACTTTGCCATAATATAGAACACTTTGCACGCGGAAAATGTGTTTCAACAAGCCTTTAAATTCTTCTTTTTAATATAAAAAGATACTTCATTGTCCATTCACTTGTAAGAATATGAAACACCAAATAAATAAACGTTTTTGTTCTCATAATATAAAGATACACTCGTATTTCTTTGCGAATAGAATTACGTAATAATCTGGTTGTTTAAAAACTAGTGATGAAAGTGAGGAAATTACATATTCTATAAAAAGTATTACAGTGTTAATTAAAACCAACTTTCTCTTGAAAAATAAATCTGTTATTAGCTTGCTCAGGCACGCTGACGTCTTTTCAGAATACATAATGAAAAAGAAGGGCTGCTCGGATTTTAAAAGATTTTAAGATCACGTAAGTTATGTAAAAGAGATAGAAAATCATGAAGTTATAAATTCCCATCCAAGAAAAATGTTACTTAATGTTATAAGACAATATAATTGTACAACTACTGTTCAACTATCTTAAATAAAATCTATTTTAAACTTAATAACCGACTGAAAAAGTATTCTTTCAAACTTATTACATTTCATAACTAATTTTTCTACTAAAATTAGTTGCTAATATTCTCCTGGTTGTGAATATTAACATCAAAATTTTATAGATAATGAAAGAAATTTTTAATTTGTAGAAAAGTCTAATGAAACCCAAACGTTAAATTATATTGATTATAATTTATGTTGAACTCTAAGTATGTGCCGTAAACATACGAGAAATGAAATTACAGGGGAGTGTGTATGAACAAGGTTTTACAATTCTTCTGTTTTGTTGGATGTATAATCGATTAACTAGATAATCGGTAATTGTAAAAATCGAATAAAATGTAAATATAGTTGACAAAGAACACTGAATATAACTGCTACATATATCAGTTCATAGTTCATAGAAGCTATATGTAGTGTGTGTGTGTGTGTGTGTGTGTGTGTGTGTGTGTGTGTGTGTGTGTGTGTGTGTGTGTGTGTGTGTGTGTGTGTGTGTGTGTGTGTGTGTGTGTGTGTGTGTGTGTGTGTGTGTGTGTGTGTGTGTGTGTGTGTGTGTGTGTGTGTGTGTGTGTGTGTGTGTGTGTGTGTGTGTGTGTGTGTGTGTGTGTGTGTGTGTGTGTGTGTGTGTGTGTGTGTGTGTGTGTGGTTAGTGTGTTACATAACATATAGTAGTAGCTGTTTAGTAACTATATAGTATATTATATATTATAATATAATTTACATTACTATATTTATATATTTACACTCGTATAATACTACATAATAGTGAGTATAGGATATAACAGTGACTTCAAACTAGCGGCCGGCGACCTTATCTTGGAAAACCAATTGAATAATTACTCTATTTACCTTAACAAAAAAATGAATTAGAAAATATTATTTTAACTAAAAATGGTCTTGCAGAAGAAACCCATGAGAAATTGTTTCACCAATAAACATACAGTGTATTTAACTTGATTTGCTTAATGTGTCTAGTCCTCTTTTATTTTCATCATATTACAAAATCAAGTCTACTTGCTTCCATATCTCGGCTAGACAAAGCAGACGCTCTTGCCTGATGTTTCATTCTTGATTCGTAATCGGTCGCATCTGTTATTCAAAATTACTTTCCAGTGTTTCAGCACGTTCACCCTTACGGATGTAAGGTTATTAAGTATGATGTTGTTAAAAAAAGATTACTAAATCATATTCGATATTTTAAACTTTAATGTACTTTTTAATATTGTTACAACAACCATGCTTTCTCTTAACACACGATCCAAATAAAAGTAAACATATTTCCTCTTATTATAAATAAGTCTATAACATTCTGCCACCAAATTCTTGTGTTGTTAAGTAGTGAGCTGAGGACAAAAAATTCTTCCCGATATAAATTGGCAACCTTGACCGTGACACTGTTGCATGGTTAATGAAACACTGCCGCAAATGGGAGCCAGTGTTACAATGATGGAATTAACAACATGTTAAACTGTCAATAATAGTGAGTTTATGGAATTGGCTTACGCAAGGTTAATATATTAAAATCACAACGTTGCGATTTCCCGAATGACGGTAACAATGTTTATAAATATTGTTATACGAGTAATAGCGTTATATGTGTAATCGTAACACTTAACAGTTGATTTTAATTAAGTTACAGCACACGCAAACAGCTTAGAAAACTCACCATCTAGTAACACGAGACGCACACTCTTAGTAAACACAGTGCACCAATTTCACAATAACCATTACGTAATTTTCTGCTATATTTCTCCCCTACATATAAATTAATTAATTAATTAAGACATATTAATTCAATAATATAAATTCCCCGTACTTAATATTAACGATCCGTTTATTTTGAAGTGTTACATTTAGTTAAGCAAGCCAGTAGAATAGCCACCCGCCTATAAAAAGAACTGATTGTAAAACGATAGAATCACCGAGTTAATTTTCATACCTAAAGCTAAAATACGAGAAAATAGTTTAAAGGCGCCATTACAAGATTATAGCAGAAGGTATTGCTGTATAAGGATCGACGTTTAGGAGATTACAAAGCGGACACTGGCTAGAAATCAATGGAGTAGAAGTCTTAAAAGATTGAATAAAATAAGAAGTAAAGAAGTTACAGTTATAGTAAAATTATAGAGTGGTATATAACCGCAATGATATTGGGAGAAAGCCACTGAATACGTGAGAGCAAAATAAAAGTGAAAACCACAGGGCTATGAGATTGCACTATAATAAACGAGGGTCGTTCGGAAAATAAGCCATAGCGATTGGGCATACGTTCTGCGAAATTGGCTTGATCGAATTCGAACATGCACAGTATGTTAGCCTAGTTCATACCGAGCTCAGCAAATACAGATGTTTCATTGTTGTTTTTGTGTATACAGACGGTATGTTTCTTAAAATGAGGAATTATTAAAAATTCAGCAAAGTGTAAAGTTCATGCTGTAACAGGATTTGCTGAGGTGTATAGTGAAAATATAAAATGGGAAAATAGGAAATGGTGTCGGGGAGTTCTCTGACGGCCGTGCGAAAATTCAAGATGAAGACCGTAGTGGCCGACCCTGACTTATCACTGTCGAACTCGCGCAACGTGTCGATGACAAAATTCGTGTGAACGAACGTTTCACAATAAACGGTTTAAGTAGTATTTTTTTGAAATACCACAAACTAATCTGTACTAAATAGTCACAGACAAGTTCAATTACAACAAAATCTGTCCCAGGTGGGTGCAAAAAATCCTCACTACTGGGCCAGTAAAAATCAGATAATGTCATCAATCGATAGGAAGTTTTCGGATCAGCATCGTGCTGAAGGAGACGAATACCACAAACGCATTGTCACTGTAGATGATACTTGGATCTCGTACATGAACACAGAAACCAAACAACAATCGATGAAATGGAGGTATAGCTCATCACCTAAACTAAAAATATTCAAACAAATATTTGCTGGTAAGGAGATTATGGCAACATTTCTCTAGGACCACCGAGATATCTTGCGTGTAGAATTCCTGAAACGTCACAGGACAATAAAGTCTACCGTGTATAATCAAACATTAGAAAAACTGAGGAGAGCGATATTTGTATGGAGAAGGTAATAGAACAACAAATTTGTTATATGCAAGACATTTCATAGAAGAGAACCATAAGTCTGTTAATCCTTTGGAAGACTATGAAATTTTAAAAGTAGTAAATAACACAGTTGATAGAAAGCTTAGAGAGGAGTTAGAAATGCTGAAAAAAAGAGAGTAAGGGTTAGACAATTTAATGAATACTAAAACTAAATTTGATAATGAAGAAATATTTTATAATATAATTAAGAAGTAAAAGGTAGAGGATGGATAGATAACATTAAGAATTAAATTGCATATATGGATGTCGTTGAAATAAGAGTGACTGACCTCGCCCAAAATTATGAATGAGAAAGGCTTCACAACGTTAAGTTTTGAAAACATTGCACATACACACACACACACACACACACACATGGAATGTGCTAGAAAAGTATCTAACTGTACAGACGGGGGTGAGAGGGCTCCGAGGTTGGGAAGGGACATTTGACTTATAGCTTGTTTGCGGGGGTGTGTGTGGACAGTGGAGCGGGTGGGGGTGTGAATAGTTTGGTTTATTCTCTTCTTGTTGTTATTTCCAATCTAACGATGAGCTGAGAAGCTTGAAAACGCTAATCGCAATAATTTTTCTATAGTGGTGTGCAACAGTGATAATTCTGTTTGCAAAGAGGAAATGTCTCGGTTAGTACAGGACATGTTGACAGATGGAATAATCGAGCCTTCGTCAAGTGCTTGGTCTTCTCCGGTAGCGCTGGTAGCGAAGAAGGATGGTGGATTACGTGCCTGCGTAGACTACCGGAGGTTGAATGACGTGACAAAGAAAGATTGCTATCCATTACCTCGCGTTGACGATACACTCGACACGCTGTCTGGAGCACAGTGGTTTTTCACATTGGACCTGAAGAGTGGATACTGGTAAGTGGGTCTTCATCAAGAAGTCAAGGAAAATACCGCTTTCTTGACCCCAAATTGCTTATTCCAATTTAACGTCATGTCATTTGGACTCTGTAATGCAGCGGCAACATTTAAAAGATTGATAGACCTGGTACTCCGAGGTCTGACATGGAAACGTGCCTTGTTTATTTAGACGATGTCATAGTCATCGGAAAGACTATCAAAGACCATTTGAAAAACCGTAAGAAGGTTCTAACTAGAATTCACGGTGCCCAACTGAAGCTGAGCCCGAAGAAGTGCTCTCTATTCCAGAAAGACGTACAGTATCTGGGTCATCAGGTTTCGGCAGCGGGTGTTAGCATGGATCCTAATAAAGTAGACGCCATAAGAGACTGGTCAGTACCGAAGAGTAAACACGAAGTTCGGAGATTCCTGGGTTATGCTTATATTACAGACGTTTTGTGAAAGGCTTTCTCTACTGTCGCTAAACTACTACATGAGCTAACGGAAAATAAACGAAACTTCCAGTGGTCGAGAGAATGTGATCAAGCATTCAGGACTTTGAAAATTGCATTATGTTCGTAGCCAGTTCTTCCTTTCCCCGCTTCAAAAGGGACGTACATCGTAGACACAGATGCAAGCAGTACTGGTCTAGGAGCAGTTTTGTCTCAAGGGCAAAACGGGGAAGAATAACTGATAGCGTATTACAGCAAGAGGCTTTCTAAATCAGAGAGAAATTATTGCGTTACAAGGAGAGAGTTTCAGGCAATCATCCGAGCTTTGGAGCACTTCCATAAATACATCTATGGGAGAGAGTTTGCACTACGCACCGACCATGCCGCGCTTGCATGGCTCTGAGATTTAAAAATCTGTAAGGGCAGTTGGCAAGGTAGCTCGAACGTCTCTAACAGTACAACGTCAAGGTACAGCATAGGCGAGGGCGCCTGCATGGTAATGCACATGGCTTATTTCGAAGACCGTGCTCGGAAGACTGCCGACATTGCCACAGAAAGAAAGAACAAAACGCAAACGAACATGTTGAAACCATCACTGTAGATTTCCTGGCAAACGGCTGGACAACACAAGATTTTCGACAAGAACAGATGATTGATGAAGACACTGAGCCGATCTTGACAGCAAAAAGAGGAAGGTCGCCGCCCGGATTGGCAAGACATCTGCCATGGTTCGGAAGTGGTGAAGGACTACTGGGCACAATGGAAATCTCTTACCTTAGAGAACGGATTGCAGAAAAGGACTTGGGAAAGTGCAGATGGACGATAAGTGGTCATGGAGCTGATAGTTCCCCGATGTAAAGTGCAGTCTGTTTTGAAAGAGATGCATGATGGAACGTCTGGAGGTCATCGTGGCGTTAACAAATCCTTTGACAAAATACGGAAGCGACTCTAGTAGCTTCATCTTCGCCACAACGTAGAGGAATGGTGTCGGACATGTGAAATATGTCCTGCAAGCAAGGCCCCACAAACCAGAAGCAGGGGGAAAATGAGACAGTATAACGTTGGACTGCCTTTCGAGAGAATTGCCCTATGGCAATAGACATTGCAGGACCTTTCCCAGTTACTGACGACGAAAACCGGTACATCATGGTTATAGGTGACTACTTTACTAAGCGGGTGGAAGCTTACGCAATTCCAAATCAGGAGGTTACCACTGTGGCAAAGGCGTTAGTTCACAACTTCTGTTGCCGTTACGGAGTTGTGACATGAAACATTTCGAGTCAGGAGTGTTTAAAGAATTATGCCGTCTACTTGGAATTTAAAAGACCAGGTCCACGCCTCACCATCCTCAGTCCGACGGAATGGTTGAGAGGTTCAATAGGACACTAGAGCAGCATCTTTCAAAAGTTGTTGACGAGAACCAGTGACTTCATTGGTGTCTGTATTTTGTTTTCCACTGTACCATACGGCGATCAGTGAGGCCGTCGTAACAGTGGGTCAGAAGAGAAACAGAACCTTTGACAGTGAAAACAGAGGGCCCTTTGTAGAAGAATAGTGTAATTTATAGTTAGTCTGCATACATGGATGCCAGTCAGATGATGGAAAATATCCAGGCGCTCTTGTTGCAGACAGAGGAGTGACAGAAAGCACTAATGGAAGAACGATTAAAAAAACACGTAAACGTGAAAATGAATCGCCAGAGATACGGCAATAAGAAGAATTTAGTCGTCAAGCGTTCGTACAAGATGATACTACTGCAAAATTCGACCTGTTACGAGGTGAGCTGAACAAACAAGTTGACAGAATGTCTGAAATAGAAAAATCTGTGTCAACTATGTAAACAAGTATGTCAAGTTTAGAAAGTTATATTACAAATGGAATAAAACACAGTAAAAAGGAAGTCGAAAATTTAATGAAAGGAATAGTTGATAAAGAAAGCCCATTAATATGCTGAAAAAGATTCAGAATATCAGAGAAATCAAAAACCCCATTAACTGTAGTAGGGCTAGTTTTCGCAAAGGCCCTAACGTTTGATAGAAGCACTCACTGGGCAACTTATCAGCTGCCGCTCGCTTACATAAATGGATAGAAGAAGAGAAATGCCTTTCACTCATTCTTGCTTTAAAAGGACCTGCCGCAGAGCTAATACAGAAAGTGCCACCTGATAGGCAGAACACCTATGCCGAATTAACAAAAGCTCTGGAATTACGGTACGGTGACCAGCATTTGTGCGAAGTGTACTGTGAACAACTTAAAGCGAGGCGACAGCGTTCCGGGGAAACCCTCCAGGAGTTTGAAGCAAATGTCGACCCATTGACGAGACTGGCTTATTCTGAAGAATCGGAGGTCTTCCAAACGTCGGTTGCTCACATTGTGTTTATTGACGGTATCAAAGATTGTTAATTACAAGTGTTAAGAATGGAACGGCATCAGAATATCTGAGACGCTCTTGTTCGTGCTCTCCGTTTTGAAGCTGCTAAATCGGCGACCTACATTAATCAAAGTATGTCATCACGTTGTAGCCAAAAGGATCCAATATCACAGTATTGTCATAACGGACAAAATAAAGAGACGATTCAAGAACAACCATATAAGAAGTCAGTGTTGCCACAACGATCTTTCGAACAAAAGGATAAAGACAAAAGACTTAAGTGTTACAATTGTGGGAAAAGTGGCCATCTTCAAGCAGACTGTTGGCAGACAAAAATTCGGAGAGAAGAGCGTGAATGCACCAATTGGAGATGTAAAGATACGGAACTGCACACAGTCTCCACGCTTCATAAAACCATGGGTAACCTGATTGTAATAGAATTAATTAAAGACAAACCTGCAGCATTTACAGTTGACACGGGCGCTACAGTGAGCCCATTGTGCGCCCTCATTTAGTCACCAACCGCCAGCCTCAACTTATCTTTTGTACAATACAGACTGTAATTGGAAGCCCCGTCAAACTGTTAGGAAAGGTAGACGTACGTGTACGCCTGGGTCTTCTCGAGTTTAGCCACAAAATGCTCGTTGCAGACATTGTCGATGAAGTGATTCTTGGCACAGACATTACGAATGACTACAGATTCGTTGTGGGACATAAGAGAGAATGTCCTGAAGGTTGGCCAAGAGAAAATGAAGCTTTGAATGGATAAAATGACAGGGTCCGCCAACCATTCGATCAAGCAAGTGGCATTGGCCGAAAAATAAGCCAACAGTTGTGATCAAGAGGAACCATTCCTATTGCAAGCGGAAATGGAAGAAGAAGTAGAAGAAGAAGTACCAATGTGTAAAACGACAAAAGAAGTGAATAGGAAGTCAACTATGGGTGCCCAGGGAAGGCTCTTGGTTGTTCCTGAGTTAATGGAAGTCCCGGGGGAAAAGTTGCTGAAGATGAAGTTACGCAAGAGACTGTTGACGAGAACCAGACTTTGACCAGCTAATGGCGTATAGATCAACGGGAGTGATTCCAGCAAAACTAGTTGTTGAGCGGAAGATTCATATTTAGACGGCACACCGTAACTGCAACATCGTAACGTCGGAGCGTGACATCGAGGCGTTCCGTCGCTTGTCGGTTTTCCAGCGTCACATCAAAGGAATGTTACGCACTGGCGTTACGCATGCTCTTTGCATGTCTGGACGGTACTGCGTAACCAGTGCTTTATCAGTAGCCTACGCAACATGGAATGGACTGAAGAACTTACGCTACAATTTATTGAAGTGTATCGCTGTAAAGTAATATTGTGTGATACGAAACATCCCAGCTACTATAATAAAATAAAGAAAAATGATGCTTGGGATGAACTTACGGAAGATTTTAAAACTACGGTGGATGACTGTAAAAGAAAAGTTAATAATCACTTGTCAGCGTTGAGACGGGAAAAGGAAAGGAAAAAATTAATTTCTCTTAACTGTATTTTTTCTTGTAATCTTTCCACAATATCTTTACACACTTCTGGGACTATAACGCTTATCGATTGTTTAGAAATTTTAAATAGGTATTGCAGACTTACAAAGGAATCGCCAGTGGCTAAAAACCGAATTATTACTGCTAGTCTTTCTTGGACAGAAATAGCTTTTCTCCACTTAGTATTCTGTCTTTCAATTTTTGGCCCAATTAAATTAATCAGAAACTCAAAGTCTGTCTGTGTCATTCTCGTAAAATTTTTGTAGAGCCCACTAACTGATTAAAATTTCAAATCTGAAAGTAACTGATTACCACTGTACATTCTTCTATTATACAACTGCGTACGCCTCCACCGTCTTTCCCGACGTTTCTTCTTTTTTACTAAATAGTCCATGACTATACAGGCTGCCGCAGCAATATCTATATTTTTGCCCTGCACACTACACGTACACGTCCACTACACCTGTACATGTTTTTAACAAGAACTGACGGATGGAACGGCGTAGTGTTACGAACATCTGTTACGCGACCATGTCCTGTTACGCGTACGATTTATGTGTCACGACCATGTCCTGTTGCGATGTTACGTTATGCGTCGGTGTTGCGTTACGATACGTTGTTGCATGTCTGGACGCACCTTTAAGGAGGGGGCAGTGTTACGCAACAGAACTTTCTCGAGCAATGGACAGTGTCGTTCTACATGTCTCTCGGCTAGCACACAGGTGTAATGTTTGTGTGCGTACAAAGACAATTACGTGACACTTATCATGCGTCAACAATCGAGGCTATTCCAGACCGCATCGGTCAACGCACTGTGTTAATGCCCGACGTAAACACTGTTTCTAGTGGATTAGAGGGCGCCTGTAATAGGGACTTGTTTAACGTCATCCAAAAAGTGACAGATTATTCTGGTACCTCAGCGGGTATAAATATAAGCATCGATCAACGGCCAGTCACTTTATATCAAGCGATTTACTCAGTGCGTCTCAAGTGGTGTATTAATGAAAATTGATTATTGTGCTGGAATCTATTAGTTGATAATACTATAGATGTGGACTAATTAATTTGAATTATTTTACGAGTATAATCTTGTTGAATAACTTATTGATTACAAACTGTTATTTGTGATAAATTAAAGCTGGTGATTAGTGACTTAATTGGTGTCTTGTATTTTGTTTTCCACTGTACCATGCGAAGGTCAGTGAGACCGTCGTAACAATATGTGTTAAGCATTTATTGAATCTAACTTCAGCAGACTGGTCAACTCCACCAACAGAGTGCTTGAGTCCTTGCTCAAACTATGATCTTCCAACACCTATGTTTTCTCAGTTTGGTTGCAGGACTTTGCGGACACCCGATTCTGAAATAGCTAAAGTAGTAGCTGCACACACCTGTTTCCTTTGAGCGATCGCAGGTGCAACTGCCCTACGATAGTCTGTTTGAGATATCTGTCTCGTCTACGAAATTGTGTTGATGGTTTAATCTGTATTGTTCTAGAGCCTGTACAAATAATTTATTCCCTTTTCTGAAATAAATTTTCATAAGACGATAAAAGCTAATTACTTATATCAGGAGACTACAGTGTTCTCTGCTTGAAGTTATAAAATTTCATAGTGGTAAATTTCTCATTATAAATCTCTGCGCATCAGAACACGACATTTCCAGTAATTTTTGACCGTTATTTTATATTATACAGAATTGGGACATAGCTATCACACATAATTAGTTACTTATAGTACTATCACTGTATGTGATATTACTGCGTAAACTTCTTTAGGAGGGACCCGAGGGACGTATAAATAATATCCTGAGTGGTAGCAAGCTACACCAACGTATCAGCCAAAGTTTTTGTGACGATACTATGCCTATACTATACTTTATCGGACAAGACTCAGTCTGTTGGAGGTAAAGTAGTGGCTAGACGCAACAAATTCCAGACATAACGCATTAGTGGTGTTATTGGCGTTCTTATGCCTCAACACACACACACGGACACGGGCACGAACAAGGACAAGCAAGCGTCAAGCTGAAATTTCGTCTTTTATAACTAGGTAAAACGGATAGTACTTAATATGCTTTCTATTACATGTATTTCATAGTACATCGTGTTAGAAATACCTTGAATAAAAGTCTGTCGATGATGTAAAAAAAAACTTTTTGAAGTAGACGCCTCAAGGAAAATATATAGTTAAATTAGAGCCATGACTGTTGTTTCAGTGTTAAATCAAAGTTCAAAGTGAACTGAGATAATCAGTGAGATGATAATACATCAAAATAATCACTAAAGGTTTCTTTCTACACTTTTTCCTGTTCTGTGAAATATCAGTGCGTTATATAAATATTACATTTCAGTAAATGTGTTATATATAGAAAGCTATTTTTTAAACTGTCAGGCTATTATGTCTACCGTATTGTACCAAAGAATACGCCCTATACTTTCTTTTAGCTTTGTTTCAAGGAGTAGACGTCGTTGGCATAGAAACGTTATGCTTATTTTGCAATATATGTTTATGTTTATTGGTCAAAATACACATTGGCGTCCATACCTAATAGGGTTTGTGACATCTTATCTTATATTTCTGACTGTGTCTCCAGTCTTGTTCTTCTTCCCATTGTTGGTTCCTCAAGCCTTGAAAACCTTCCGTTGTTTCTTTTCTTTTTTTACGAAGACCATTCGGAAATTAAGGTTCGGTAGCTACTTAAAAATATTTTAATTGAACAAGTATTTTAATGGCAGCGTATATTACAATTAACCCAAATTCATGTTTTACATATTTACCACCATTATATAAGCACTTGTTATACCGTAGCACAAGCATCTTTACACCTTCCTCAAAGAAGTTTACCGCTTGTTTTTCCCTCAACCCCACTTTTCAGTTCATCGTTTATGAATTTTCATGAAGTCAAAACATTTTTTAAGTGCATCAGAAAATGAATTTCTGAATTTTGGATAACGCATGTTGAACAAACAGATGAATAACTTGTGTGACCTCTGCTTTATGTGGTCGTGCGTTGCCGTGAAGCTGGACGACACGTGAAGACAACAGGCCCCGCCGGCGAATTCGTCGTGTTGTTGTTGTTGTTGTTGTTGTTGTTGTTGTTGTCGTTGTCGTTGTTGTTGTTGTTGTTGTTGTTGTTGTTGTTGTTGTTGTTGTTGTTGTTGTTGTTGTTGTTGTTGTTGTTGTTGTTGTTGTTGTTGTTGTTGTTGTTGTTGTTGTTGTTGTTTCCGATCTGACGATGAGCTGAGAAGCCTGTAAGCGCTAATCGGAATAATTTTTCTATAGTGGTGTGCAACAGTGATAATTCTGTTTGGGATTATAACCAATAACACAACTTTCTTAACTAAATTTCCTCTTTGCTTAGTTAATGGATGCCGTCGAGGACTGGCCCCAATCTGCAAAAGAATCTTCAAATTCATGTAGAAACCGTCTGAGTTATTTTACCTCACTACTTGAGTGGTCGTTAGAAGATTTGTTCAAAAATTCCTTAAGGTCCTCTGGTAATTCGTAAGTGTCCATAGTACTGGAACTTTGTTGCGTCATTCCGGCTACCCTGGCCACAGGAGACATTTTAGATAGGTACATATTGCAGGACCAGGTGCAATTTACGTAGGTGCAATTTAATGAAGACCAGGAATTATAGAAGTGAAATAGGTGTGATGCAATCAAAATGTCAAAGTTTACTCAAACACAACTATACTGATTGAGAAAGAGTGTGTGATCTATAACGCAGCCGGCATTTTTCCAATCACCTACACTAATTTTTGATATTCCGTAGCCACAGACAATAATTCTCACTTTTTACTTCCATGTTCCTTAAGGAAATGGAAGTATGGTGATGGCAAAAAAAATCGAGTTCGAGAGTATTGCAGATTCTGATTGTACTACACTCAAAACATGAAAAAAAGTCGTTTTTCGAAAAGTGTGTGTGTGTGTGTCTGTCTGTCTGTCTGTCTGTCTGTCTGTCTGTCTGTCTGTCTGTCTGTCTGTCTGTCTGTCTGTCTGTCTGTCTGTCTGTCTGTCTGTCTGTCTGTCTGTCTGTCTGTAAATTTTTTTCTATGGCAAACGATAACAGCCGCAAATTCAAACAGAATCAAATAATTTTTTGCATACAGCCCTGATTTGTAGAGTACTCAAGACCAATTGTTTTTGGTGAAGATAGGTTAAGGGGAAGGGGTAGTTTACCTGCAACATTTTTTTATCAAGGGTAATTTTCTATGGCAAACGATAACAGCCGCACATTCAAACAGAATCAAATAATTTTTTGCATACATCCCTGAATTGTAGAGATCTCAAGGACATTTGATTTTGGTGAAGATCGGTTAAGGGAAAGGGGTAGTTTACCTGCAACCTTCTACGTTTTAACAACAGTAAAGTACTTGAAAATTCATTTAAACTTTTTCAAATAATGGTAATTGTTAAAAATAAAATAATTTTGTTGCCAGGCAATAAAATTATAATTTTTTCATTTTAGTGTAAATCATGTATGAGTGAAAATATATCGTTCGTGGCAGGCAAGCATATCTCAATTATGTAATGTTTACGTTCCCATTTTATTATTATGATTACTGCAATAAAAAGGCAGGGAACACACACACACACACACACACAAAATTCACGTTATTTCTGGCCTCACTCATGTTTATTTTCTTACATTTGCACGCTTTTTAAATGGAAAGTGCCGAAACCCACACCAACATAACGCGTGCAAGCCGAAAAAGTGTCCAGCGTGGATAGCGATTTGCTTCCTGTGGATCGCTGGGCAGTGTAACTGCACGTGTTTACAGAGGAACGATTCATAGACAGACTTTTCGTCTTTAGGGAATGAACCCTCTGCAAGATGCTGAGGGTCCATGAGTGACTTCGGAGCGCTCCTTCTTTTCCGCGTGTTTGTTCTGTGAAACGTACACTGTAGATTCGCAGCTTTACTCTAAGCAACGCTCAATAGGAAATGTTGGAAATTTTTGTCCACGGTGTACCCTCATACACACTAAACCTGCTCTGATGTTTTAATTACGGACATCGTAATATTAAAACTGTGGAAACTTGAGCACTACTTAATGGAGATCAAACATTAACTTATACAAGCCATTAATTTTATGCATATTATATATATATATGTGTGTGTGTGTGTGTGTGTGTGTGTGTGTGTGTGTGTGTGTGTGTGTGTGTACAACGTTATCGGCAACAAAGAAGTAGTTTTTGTTAAAATTCCTTCCCGGGATGTTTGGCCGTAGTCCAATGTTTTCTACAAAACCAGACGTTTCGGCAATGCCATCGACTTCCATCATCAGTGAAAATCGAGTGCGTGTGGTTAAGGCTGAAGCAGTAAGTAAAAAGAAGTAGTTTCTATGGTAATATTTCATTTCTAAAATGATTTTAAATATAAATCTTAGAACATGGAAGTTATGTATGGTTCTCCATACCGATATTTATTTTACATGTCACAAGCAAATAACGCAAGTAAACGGAACTCAAATTTTGCTTTAACCGTTAGGCCAAATGTCACACAACTTTTTCGCTGTAAACAATTTTTTTGGCTTTTCTTTGTTTCCTGATCTATCACTACATTCACGATATTATTGGTACCTTTCCTATATTGTGTTCATCTTATAGAAATATAAAAATATGTTGTGTAGTTTTCCCATGGTATGTTCATGTTAAAAACACGTAATGTTTTCGTGGGTAAGATTAGGGACGTAATGTTTTAACACAGTTGTAATACAGTGGACGTGGTTCTCTGTTAAATGGCGCATCGCGGTGACAACGTCACCATTTAGTCATCTCACACACTGACACAATAATAATTCATGTTGCGTATGAAATTTTCACCGAACGTTTTGTTAGTGTTTACTCAGCAACGTCAAGGAATAGGCCTAGTTGTCAGTCGATCAATAATTATTAACCTTTGTGTCATTTGTTAATCCTGTGTGTGTGTGTGTGTGTGTGTGTGTGTGTGTGTGTGTGTGTGTGTGTGTGTGTGTGTGTGTGTGTGTGTGTGTGTGTGTGTGTGTGTGTGTGTGTGTGTGTGTGTGTGTGTGTGTGTGTGTGTGTGTGTGTGTGTGTGTGTGTGTGTGTGTGTGTGTGTGTGTGTGTGTGTGTGTGTGTGTGTGTGTGTGTGTGTGTGTGTGTGTGTGTGTTAATTTGACTGTGTTACAAGCGTAATATTTCATTGTGAAACATGCTGTTGTCAATTTGTTAAGACCGTTCTGTTCTGTGTTTTAAAATATTATAATCATTGTGTAATTATCGTGCCTTATAATTTGTTATAACATACATTATTGTTTTCTTTACACAATAAACTAAAAACCAAAACTTTCTTTCCTAGTATCTTTCATACATGAAAACATTACGTATTTTCTCATGAAATTAAGCAATACAATCTTTTTAAATTAGTACACTTCTTCGTATCGATACTGTCGAGTAGTCAAAATATACAGAATGTAATGCAGCTACAGTAACTGGGAAAGTACCACACAGCCGTAAAATATTTTTAACGCCTCAGTGACACTTATTATATGAAAGGGACTAAACAAGTTAACGTGAAGAAATAATTGGGAGCTGGAGATACATCTGAAGCGGTTTGGCGTTGTGGTGGCAAAGATGTTCTAATATTTTAGACTACCTAACACAAAGTAGAATTTCAGAATCTAGCCTACTTCTAGTTAAGGTAAATTTTAAAATCTAAAGAATTTAAAATAACAAATTTTATTTCTCGTTTTCATCAAAATGAAAGTATTTAATACAAATTTTTGACTTTTAATTATTTCAAAAAATATACTATTAAAATTTTAATTGTTGTAATTGTTGACAATATTTTTTTGTTTCTAAGCTATTGAACGAAATTAATGATTTTATTTATTTTAATTCAAACTGGCAATGACTACAGACGTATTCCGTAGGTGTCTCTGCAAGTAAATCCATCTCGTGGTATGTTTACACATATTGTATTACTCTAGGTATGATGGGTTTTTTGCTACTTTGATTGCTATGATTAGGACACGGCATCACACTCACACACATCCGTTTGACATATACATGCTGGCGCGCAGTTTGCATATTGGGGTCAGTGTAAGTGCGCGCGGCTTGCATTGACTCCAGCACGCACTCTGGTACGCGCGCATGTTGCGCTCGCGGTGTACACACATGCTTGTTGTTTTGATCGTGGCACTCAGAGTAGTATAACTTTCCAACCTGAGTATTTTCACATTGGGCAAATACAACCAGGGTTGAATTTATTGCAGAGACACAAAACATCGAAACACGTCTATCCAGTTACACCATCAAACGAATGTCTGAATGAATGAGTAGCAGAGTTTTAACTGTGAAGTGCAGAATTAGTGCCCCAGATGCAACAGTGTAAAAATTATTGTAGACATAGTAGACATGAAAAGTGGAATAGTTTGTGCAAAAAACTTTTGGGCATTTTTACACTTAATCTACATATTATGTTAATCTTTCATTAAACTGCCTTATGTTATAATGAGTATACTTACTGTGGTCGACCAAACGTGAAGTGGTGCGCACCTACTGACGCGTATACTGTACAAATGATATTGGATTGTTAACCGATAACGACCTCCTATGAGTGTTATTTTATGATCTGATGTTGAAGCATATGTTTTGAAACTCGTCATCTAGCCTATATATTATAAAGAAGTCGCAAGGCAGATTTGAAAAGGTTAGTTTGTCTATATGAGTATACTCGTTCATTATTTTCAAGAACGTTATCAGTAGCCACCTGCAATAAAATCCCGTAGTTTTTATTACTGTAGCTTTACACCTTTCTATTCTCTCTCTCTCTCTCTCTCTCTCTCTCTCTCTCTCTCTCTCTCTCTCTCTCTCCTCTCTTTCTCACTCCCTCTCTCTTCTCTCTGTATCTCTATTTTCCTACGCTTGGATGAAAGATTACACAACCACAAATTTGCACTGACTAGTTCGGTATGTGTTCCTGTACTGTTACAGACTGGAAGAGTTGTACTTATGCGCGAAGTTTTTACATCTCTGTGTTTCGTAATCCTGTAGTAATAGGGTAACCGTGAAAAAACTGTCGAAGTAGAAGAGTCCTGGTTTTCCTACAACAAATTCGAAGTCGTTCGTGTACACAACAGTGGGTATCTGGCGGCATCTGACTTGAAGATAGACGTTAGTTATGGAAACTCAGGACTACCAAAGGAAGAGTGAAGAACTGTTGGACCCGGCTACTTACAAGCGCTTGAATAGAGATCATAAGCCGACGGTTCTTAGCAAGACCAATGCCCTTATCAAACAATCTTCCATAGCATATGTGCGAAGGCTGTTGTCCGGGTTTCTGAGGCACTACCACCTCGCCTCTATGGACTGCCAAAAATACATAAACTAGACGTTCCCCATAATGCCTATCGTCTGTGCCATCGGATCGCCAACGTACTCCTTGGCAAAGTATTTGATGACCCTTCTCAAGCCGCACATCGGGCACACGAACTCGTTTGTGAGGGATGCTTCGCACTTCTCGAACAAGCTGGTTGGCCTACGGTTGGGGTCTGGCGATATACTGGTCAGCTTTGATGTCATCTCGCTGTTCACCATGATGCCGGTTCAGGAGGTCTTGGGTTTCATCTGAGAGCTGTCCCCTGCGGACATTACCTCTCACTTCCGGCAAGTACTAATCACGACCTACTTCCAATGGAATGGAGGCATTTACGAGCAGACTGACGGTATAGCGATGGGAAATCTACTGAGCCTCGTGGTAGCCAACTTTTACATGGAGAAGTTCGAGGAGACGGCCGCTGAGACCAAAGTGTTGGCTGCGGTAAGTTGATGATACCTTCGTAGTCAGGAGTCACGGAGAGGAGAAACTCGAACGCTTCCTGTCGCACATCAACAATGTTCACCCGCGGATCCAATTCACGATGGAGAAGGAGAGGGACCAACAGTTGGCGTTTCTTGATGTGCTGGTCCTTCGCGGGACCGATGGCAGTCTGGGCCACAAGGTTACAGAAACCCGACGCACACCGATAGATATGTGCACAAACTCTCAAACCATCATCCCAGGCAGAAGCGGGGGGTTGCTGAAGACATTGGTGGACCGGGCGAGTAGAATCAGTAAACCCCGGTTCTTGGACGCCGAGTTGGGCTATTTATAACGTGCAGTGAGTGCAGAACAACGGTTACTCTGGGGGGGAATGACGAGAGCAGCCCGGCCGAGAAGATCTGATGCACCGGACTTGTCGGTGTCCCAGGAATTTGTCGGCTCGGCGGTCGTGCCGTGCATCAGATGAGTGACGGACCGCACAGGTAGACTGCTGTCGAGGCATAATGTTCGGGCGATTTACAAGCCGACCAAGAAAATCCAGCAGTTTCTCAGGCCGGTAAAGGACGCAAGAGATCCTCTGTCGTCGTGTGCCATATATGTGTGCCGTGCTGGTGTGGCTAAGCTTACATCGGCACCACGAAGCGTAGCGTCCGGACCCGCGTGGGTGAACACAGCAGCTGCTGCCGTCTGCACCAGCCGGACAAGTCCGCAGTTGCCTAGAATGCTCTCTACCACGCTGACCATCAAGGTCTTGTCGTCCGTCTGCAGCTACTATCCTCGCCTCCACAGGGAGTCCGTTGAGATATATAGGCATGTCGGTCGATCAAGTTACCTGGCCGCCTTGTGGCTTATACCTGATACAGGTATCGGGTATTGTTCGGCGAACATCTGCCGCTGTTGTCTTCTTAAGCTCTGTTGCTTTTTGGCGGCCTGAGGAATAGTACCGAGCGGAAATCAAACGCTAGAGACGTGATGGCGTTTCATAGCAATCGATTACGGCCTAACAGCCCAGTTTTTAGATGTAATTTTGAATATAGGCGTTTTCATTATGCTGTGCCAGACAGAACAGCTGAAACCTTGCTTTAGACAAGGACTGCTTAAGGCCTGGCACAACCATAATTTATGATTTTTGGTGAGCATACAAAGGAGTATCAAATTTACAGGGAATGAGTTTTCGCCATTTGACGGCCAACCGCAGTCAGAAACTTGTAGACCCTGTAAGTGGGCCACGTACGCAGTCGATCGACTGGTTATGGGCGGCCGTTAAATGTTGCAACAAGCGTGAATGCGTAACTACACTCCGGGCCACCTTTTGAGCAGACTAAAGCGGAAGTGAGGGAGTAGGCCAGGGGAAGGTGCGGGTGAAAGGGACAGTGCCTACGGTGTTGTCAGTTGGTAGGAGAGGGGCAGGGGGGCGCACGCTTGCCAGCACGAGTTATGGCAATGCTGTCGCCAAGGCGGAGCTGCCGCACTTACAATCGGTGAGCACGTTGACAGCTGTGCTGTATTGTAGTGCTAGAGCACAACTTTGAATTGCGCGCCGGTTCATTTGGCAGCCAAAGCGAGTGTGACGAGGCGACGACATCACTTCCGCTTTAGTCTGTTCAAAAGGTGGCCCGGAGTATAGCCGAAGTAAGCTAGATTATTACCTCTGTGAATTCATGTGGAGGTATCGCTACAAAGAAAACGATTTATTCCAACAAATACGTACAAATATTCATGCGTACTGGTCACTAAACAGTTCCTGAATGCGAATATTAAATATTAGATTTAAGTATACGTGATCAGGTTTTTACATTCTAACTTTGTCCTTTGTTTCATCAATAGGTGTCACTTTATTTGAAGACGAGTCACTTAGAATACTTGTACAGTCTTCCTGCTGTACTTTAAAAGAATTCACTGAAAGATGAAAATTTTGCGTGAAGTACCGAATGCGTAGATTAATTGCAAAACACACCTTCTTAGTTTCAACGATAAGGCTACTATGCTTTCCTGCGCTTTTATTCTGGTATCGGTATTCAAGAATATTGGAAAAAAATCTAAAAAATTTCACAATTTCTTTTGTATGGCAATCTGTTTAGCGTTGTGCACTATGGATAACGGATTATGTTTCTGAGTCGTATATCGTGAAAATAGATATCGTTGTAAAGAGTAAGTAACAACGGTCACAAGAACGTTTAAAAGATAACGAGCATATCGTTATTTCGTTAAGCGATAAGTAGTGTTGAAAGGATCACAAAACAGGAGAAGCTTGTGTGCAAAAAAGCGTCACTGAGAAAATTCGATGTTGATGCACTTCGTTAGGCAGAAAAGCTATGAGACTGTGGTAATAAAGAGATAATCAGTGGAAGAATACATAGAAAAGTAAGGAAATTAGATACTTGTCTAGAAAATCGGCGCCACCTTTTACAATATGCGTATATAATGTTTACTTTTATTTACATAAATATATAAGTGGCAATATTTTTATTTATGTTTGCGACGTTATAGTAGAGATAAAACAATTGATTCACAACAAACACTATAAATATCATAATATAATTAAGGGTATAGACATGTAGTTGTTAACATAACAGCCACCATGGGTTTTTTTGTGTTGGATATATTATGATTAAGATTGTTTGCTATTGACACATTACGATCATTTGTAATTCGTATTTACTCTGTTCGTGTTTTTCGTTATGTGATATTCCTTCTAACGAAAATAGGAAAGGTTACATTCTTTATAGACTACGGACATCTGCCTATTGTGGGAAGATTCGCGACATAGTTTTGTGCAAAACTATGAAAATAAACTTGTTTTGTGAATTTATACGGCGCCGAAGAAATTAGCAGACCTATTTGTATAAATATTATCTGCAATAAAGGAGATGGAGGCCGCCAGCGATAGATGAGTGGCAACACTTTCAAGAGCGACTAATTTTGATTAGGTTAGGTTAAATTACAATTGTGTTTAATGTCAAAATTATTTGACGGCATTCAAATGAAAACACTCAGTCGCCGAAATTTACATTTTTGTAAATTATATGATTTTTTACTTTCGGATTCACCGAAATTAGTAGGTGGCGCCTGTTATCTGGACAAATACTCGAAATTATTCTTCAGTTAACTGGCTGAGGCAGGGGTTTAGAGGAGACTAAATATTTAAACAGCTCAACAGGAAACAGCAGTGAATGGGCACCAGTCAATCCACGGATTAAGGTTGCAAGAGCAGATTTCTACGTGTATAGGTGTATCACCATTAATGACTACGTAACGGAGTGAAGTCAACAAGCGACCGGATTCAGCGAATTTTTTACTGTTTTTCAATGACACTAGCCTTTTCCAGTCGTCGCAATCTGCGCAAAGCAACACAAACGTTTGATAGTTAAAGGTTTTTTTCCAAATTGGAAGCGCCGTTGGTTTCTAACTTGGAAGGGCATGATGGTCATACTTAAACTCGGGAATCTACCGGCGAGCCTAATCATAAACAATCAAATTTCGACAATTAACGTAAAAAAAAAGGCAGTGTAGTAATCCCCCCTAATAACGGAATAATAGGGGTTCGGTATATTATAAAGCAAGTAGGCTTTGTAATATAGATATGATTCATTCAAATTAAGTGGATAAGAATAGAAACTATTTATTTTTAGTGTATAGAATACATAACAGTTATACAAAATAGATAACAGTACAGCGTATAATAAATAGAAATGGTGTATGCCTTCTTCAAAGCCCCACGTTGGAGTCGTCAATTAATAATAAAGAGAAATGAAGGTCGTGTTTGTTCGTGTTGTTATGTGTCGGGCGTTACACTCTGCGCACTTTGTGATACTTACTGATGACTGGATCCTCTGCGATGATGTCGTCCTGCAAAACAACTTAAGCGACTATGTGTTTTTGGGCGCCACTTGAAATCTTTTGTTCCAAGAAATTGTTATAAAAATTAGAATTTTGATTTCTTAGCAGTTAGTTTAATTCTACGAAAATTGTGAACAAGACAGTTTGAGTTTGAAACAATAACGTATGTTTTAATGAATCTTAAAAAATCGTCTGAAGAACTAATATTCGTAAAAAAAAATAAAATTGCAGAGTTACAAAAATTAAATTATTATTGACAAGTTTTTTCTCCAATCAAGTATCGGCTAACAAATATTTTACTTTTACTCAGTTGAAAAGCATGAGTTTAGTGTATGAAAAATCTTTATACTCAGGACGGGACTCCTTTGAACTACCAAGACAGATCAATAAGATGCTTTACAAAAAAAATTAAGTGATTTGAAGGTGTGTGGCATGTGTAGTACAACTGTGTGACAAATGTTACCAGGTAAAAATGACTTTAACTTTGAACAACTCACGTTCCGATGGGTAATTATTTCTCGCACTGGACACTTCTCTCGGGTACGTTTTCAATCTCGCCTCTCCGTGTTGACGTTCCTTGTGCACTGATATTATTTAAAAGTCAAAATACGGTTTTTTTAAAACTCCGCACTTTCGTAAAACAATTTAGCAGTGAATTTACGCTTTGAATAGTGCCGCCGACAATCAGCTGTCCGCGTGGTTTCTCAATTAGCCGCCACAGCGCTGATCTCTTCTCACAGTTGAGGAATAGGCTTTGTGTACGTAACGTTATTGGGATTTTTGTCAAAGTCAGTTTTTTCTTAGCAAATACAGCAGAATTGATTCTCTATTAAAATTTTGGTCCTTTCCAGGGCCGCTGATATTCTGGCTGCGTGCGTTCTATTAAATGTGTAGTATTGCTGCTCTATTTCAGCAACACATTGGCGTATACTCTTGTAGAGGTTAAGTCAGTCTTTTGTCAATGTACGGGAAAAGCCTTTCTGCGTTCTCACGTCGACTTCTCGTTCTTCGGTTTCGCCTCGGGTGTGATGATCAGTTTCGTGGGTGATGTGTCTCTTCTGGATTCAAAGCATAAAGTGTTTTTTGGTCGAATTTCGCCTTCCTTTTATACTCTGTAAGGCTCATTGTTTTAACTTTTTGACATGAACTTCCGGTGTATTTGTGTAAAAATTCCTTCTAGAACGTTCGAGAATAATCAAATGGAACATCATGGAACAAATTTGACTTCCGTAGAAGCTTTAGAACAAAAATTTCTTATTCTTCACACTAAGGATATTACAAAAATTATTCTGCTATTTGTCAAACAATTTTACATAACTACTTACAATCTGCATGCCATTACTATTTTTGGATTCTCTGCTTTCAACTGAATCTAATGATACTAATTACGATTGGTTTTGAATAAATTAACTCTAATAAAATAACATAAAATACAACTCTTACCTTGGAATGTTTCCATAAAAAATTCAATTTTTTAACTAAAAAATTGTTGTGAAGTTGTTTGGTTCCTTCTACAACATTAATACATTATATTATCATCTTTTTATAACAAAATAAATAAAGTTTAACACATATAATATATAAATAAGTTCAGTTTTACATGGTCCATGCCTATGGCCTAAGTTGTTGTCACTGTTAAATACAATAATTAGTCTTTTTTCCTTATTATATATGGGATTTTTCGAGCATACACTGAGAGTTTATTATATTGTCTATCTTTTGTGATACCTGGTTTATCCTGATACATATTATTTTTATTGTAAGCTTACTTAGCATCATATTGGTTTGCATAAACGATTCATTTCCTTGGTGTGACAAATTTCACTCTCATAAGTCAAATTCTTTAATAATTGAGCTTGTTTTCAACTGAGTATGTTTGTTTTCATAGTACACTATAGGATTATACCCTTTTCTTTTATTTTTGCTAATATTTTGCAATTATTTTGTCAAAAATGACTGTTATTTGTGATGTCAATCTTGGCCTCAGCCAGATATGGTATAGGCAAATAGTTTCCTAACTCGACTATTAAAGTGTTTAAGTTAGTCAAATATATTAGTATAGTCACATTATATTGTATTTCAACTTTAAAATGCAATTTGGTTGCATTCTGTCAACATTAAATTCATAAATATTACAATATTATAGGTCTACTACATGTTTTCAGTTAATACTGTTTTTGGCTATTTTAACTGATTTTTATTCACATGACAGCTTTCTTTATTTAAGATAATTGTTCATCTTTGTCTACTTGACAATTGCATATAATTTTTATCTCAATACTATAATAATTAATTTTTACATAAAATCTGAGTGATTGGACTCAGCTCCTAAACATATATTTTTTGTCATAACATATATATATTTTTTATTTTAACTTAGATCCTTTCTAATAATGTATTCAAATCATTTAATACATTTATTTTATTTACATTACATAGTATAATAATGGATCTTGTCCATTAATTCACAATAAATAGTTTTTTATACCCTATTCAGAGTTACATTACTTAATAATTAATGACCTTATTTTGGTTGTTTCTAATATTATTTGTCTCTATTATAGTATATTATTGGTTTTACACTGTTCTTCACTTAAATAATATATATGGGGTTTGAGTCTTAGTCATAGTCTTGTCGTTTTTTCCATGTTAATGATATTAATTATTAGACAATATTACAAAATTTTTAGGATTACTTGGGTTCGATACTGTTCACCTCACTTTCCTCTTAAGATAAATTGCTATGCAACTAATTTCCTTTATGGAACGTTCTGTGACGTTACATATGCCTCTCCGTTAAAAATTGATAATTTGGGAAAAACATTTCTTCGGTTTTGATGAAATTATCATTTCTATATTAATCTTTTATTAGCTTCTTTATATTTCATTCTTTTATCTTATAATTAAATTCCTGTACTACTCCTTTAATATATTAATCCATCTCCTTATTCCTGTGTCGTTCTTTGTCGTATCTCCTATTCCTTTCCTTTTTACCTCGATGTTAATTATTTAATCTTTGATATAACTCCCTAACAATTCTCTAACTTTTATAGCGGGTTGGAAGTCAGAGTGGCTCTCTATGGCATACATTCTCCGCCCTTCCCTAACTATAATTACTGAAATCAGAGGCAACACATCTCTGTCCAGAAAATAATAATTGCACTTTCGCAACAAATAGTATTAATAAAAAAAAATATAATATTCAAAGATCATAGGCTCCTACACATAAATTCCCTTTCTTAAACTCTTCTGATTATTTCTCAATTATATTAATAACTCGTATATCGTTCTCCGCAGGTAAAATTATCTTTTAAAATCATTCAATGTTAATAGCTATATTTATAGATTCATCATTATCTTCTTATGTAACACACTGTTTCCTTTTTTTTTTTTTTAATTATCATTTCCATTTAGTATCAATTATATGACAGTATTTCTCCTCCTTTTCTCCCCCTTAGTAATATCAATTGTTATTTGATTGTTTAATAATTCATTTAACTAATTATGTCCTTTCCTTCTTTCCTTTTTCTCCTCCTCTAAGTACGGGTAAGTTGGTAAATATACGTTGACATGGCTATTGGAAATAAATCTATATCTTATATATATAGATATATATTTTTTTTTTTTGCCTTTGGTGGAAGGTGTCTTTCTCGTATTATTTTTATTTTTTATTAATAATCTCTATTCCTTTCTCTCCTTCTATAAGTACGGGTAAGTTGGTAAATATACGTTGACTTGTTTTTATTCATGGTACTTTCTCAACGATGCTGGATTTGACTTGTGTTTTTATTCATGGTACCTTCTCAATGACGTTTGGTTATAAGTACCCTTTACTTTGTTACTAACAGTGTCTGTTACCTCGTATGTATTGTTTTCGTTGTCTTTTGTGATTGTAAAAGGTCCTGTATATAAAAGTAACAATTTTTTCGTTATGCCTTGTATAGCACTGGGAAATTCTCTATTTCTGACTAACACCTTTTCTCCTACCTTATACTTAATTGCCTTTGGCTGGGATGGAATATATTTCTTCCGTTGCTGTTCCGTTTTTTCTAACACTTTGTTATAAAATTTGGTTCTTTCAAATTGGTATTCGGGTTCGTCGGGAAAACTGATAATCTCCTTTATCTCTCGCGGTGGGGGTCTTTCGAACATAACTGTGTACGGTGACTCCTCTATGGTTTTGTGATATGAGAAATTGAGAAAATCCTCGGTTGACGCTAAGTATTCATGCCATCTCTTCTATTCGTTATGGCAGTATGTTCTCAACAACCGTCCTACTTCCCTCAACACTCTCTCGGCTGGGTTACTATTCGGGTGATATACGGATGTCTTATACGTTTTTATCCCGTGTTCTCCAACGTTTTCTTTCCATAATTTTCCCTTAAACTGGGTACCGTGGTCTGTAATTATAGAATACGGTCTGCCTACCTCCATTATATACCGTTCTATTATGATGTCTATAATTTTCCAGGTCGTAGCCCTAGTTAATTGGATAAAGCTTAGTATATTTGCTGAAATGGTCAAAGATAATTATGATGAATTTATATCTGTGTCTTCCACCGCTGCGTGGAAATGGTCCACAGATATCGAGAAATACCTTTTCCAATTTTTCGGTGGATGTTATGGGTATCATGACCCCTTCCTTTCTCTCGTTATTACATTTTACCTTCTGACAAATATCGCATGACTGTATCGCCTGTTGCACTTTTTTATTCATCCCTTTGATGTACGTTTGCTCTTCCAATGCTTTCCTTACCTTGAGGGCACCCATGTGTCCGTACCTATCGTGATAGTCGATTATTAGTGGTCTCTCTATCGCTGGTGGAATTACTAACTTCCAATTCTCCTGGTGTGGGGTATTCCTTATAAACAAAGTGTCGTTGTGTATACAGTAATATTATAACCTCATCACCTTCCAGTACCCTTTTTCTAATATTTCCTAATTTTGGGTCGGCCTCTTGTTGTGCTTTTACATCGTTTAAAATATTTTTAAATCTTCCCTGCTCTTAATAATATGGTATACCTTCGCTATTTGTTCCTTTTCGCCGTCAAAGGTTTGGTCTTGTAAATTGATGCGGGATAGGACGTCGGCTGCTATGTTTTGTTTGCCTGGTATATATTCCCACGTGATATTATATTCTTGCAGGGCCAAAACCCATCTCGTCAGCCTTCCGTGGTTTAGCTTACAATGCTTTAAAAATGATATTGATTTGTGGTCACTCCTAACCGTGATGGGGTACCCTAAAATATACGTTCGAAATTTACCGCATGCGAAAACTACACTCAACAATTCTTTTTCAGTGGTATTGTAGTTTCGTTCGCAACTGTTCAGCACGCGGCTGGCGAAGCTAATTACTAAGTGGTTTCCATCCTGATCTTCCTGATATAATGCTGCACCTAAACTTACGTTACTGGCATCGCAATTTTGATAAAATGGTTTTGTAAAGTCGGGGTGATGTAACATAACTGCTTCTAAACATTTTTCCTTTATTAGATTGAGCACTCCATCTTGCTCTGGTCCCCAAGTCCATTTGTCTTTAGCTGATAACTGCTTTTCGAACCTGGCAGTTAGTTCTGAATAATTGGACCGAAACTTCCTGTAATAGTTACAGATTCGTAAAAATGATTGAAGCTGTTTCCTGTTTTTTGGGGTGGGGAACTTCTGTATCGCCTCTACTTTCTCTTTGGATGGAGTAATCCCTTGCTCGGTTAGATTAAAACCTAAAAATTTCACCTCATTTGCAATAAATTGGGACTTGTCTAATTTGAGGGTGATATTATTCTCTGATAGTTTCTCTAACACCTGTTCAATCCTATTACAATGGTCATCCCAATTCGCTGAAGTTACCAGTAAATCGTCGACATATACTGTCGTAAATTTCAGCATTTCCTGCCCCAATATTCTGTCCATTATCTTTACAAACACCGCCACAGAATTTATCAAACCAAAGGGTAATCGTTTAAACTGATAGTTTCTGCCTTCGAATATGAATGCCATATATTTCCTACTATCAGGGTGGAGTTCTACCTGCCAGTAGCCGCATACTGTATCCCATGAACTTATATACCTTGCCCCGTGAAACTTTTTCAGTATTTCTTCTATCTCCCCAGGGGATGTGCGGTCGTTAACAATCATCTTGTTAATCTCCCTAGCATCGAGACATATACGCACCTGTCCATTCTTTTTTGGCACAGCTATGATTGGGCTAGTAAAGGGCGAATGACTATACTCAATTATGTCGTCCTCTATCATCCTGTTCAATTCCTCCCTAACTTCGTTCTTTAATGAGTAGGCGATCGGATATGATTTTCTGTTAAATTCTACCGGTGTTTTAAATTTTATGGTGCATTGATAATCTCTAGCTTTACCTGGAGCGTTTGAGAATATATGTTTGTAATTATTATATACAGTAATCAATTTTTCCGCCTGTGCTTCACTGATCTGAGCCCTTGCTTTCGTCCTTTGGAAATCCCTTATTTCTTCTCATTTTTCTAACCACAACTCTGGGTTTTCCTCCTGATATAAAGGCATGTTTAGTGGTCGATCGGCACAATAATAATGGTTCACTATCGCTTGATAAGGTGTGTTGTTTGTACTATCTCCTTGGGCATCAATTAAATTATTGGTCCAAATTCCCTCATTTGTTTTTAACGTTACAATCTTACCTTCTAAATCTATTATTGCATTATATGGCCTAAGTATATCGCAGCCTATTAGGATACTCATGGGTAAATTATTCGCCACTAATAACCCTATTGGTAACGTTACACCATTACTAGTCATCTCTAATGACACCTGTTTCTTTATCGATTTATTCTGCCTCCCCGTTGCTCCGACTAGAATAATGTTATTTTATAGGCAGAGTGGGTATGGGTAAATTACTGTTTTGTTTAATTCTCTCCAACTCCACACTATCTATGAGCGATACGTTTGACCCTGTATCAATGAGTAATGTTGCTTCTATACCACTGATATTTGCCTTGATTTGTACTATACCATTATTCCCCTTATTATGATTTTTAACTATATTGTCACTCTCTTCTAATAATTCCTCCCTAATATCTCTAAGATAATTATTCGTTCTTAGTGTCATTGTCCTGTCTTCGTCCTGTCTATTTTTGTATTCAGTCACCCCATAATATTGGTTCAGTGAAGGGCCGTTTTCCTTTTTCACTGCCGCCTTTAGTTTAAATGAGCCCCTGTCTCATTGGCCCGGTCTCCCGGAACATTGGGTTGCTGACTTGTCTGTGGTTCCTGCCTGACCTCGGGGTTACCACTAATAGGTTGGCTATTCGTTGTATTACTCTAGTTACCTTGCGTCTGTTGTGGGTAATACATGTAAGTAGGTAAATTGGGTGGATATGGCCGTTGACTATTGGCCATTGTATAGTTTACCTGGGGTCTATACTCCTGATTTCTCCTATCACCTCCTCCTTGATTACCTCCGTTTCGATAATTATTACGCTGACCATAATTATTCCCCCTATAGTTATTGCCGCAATAACTATTTCCCTGATTATAGTTCCTACTGTAATTATTTTCGGGGTAATTATTTCGGTTTGGTCCCGGATATTTGCGGTTATTTGGACCTTGGTTGTTATTATTTCGGCTATTTGGTGGGGTGCTATTGTTCTGGCTATTCGGGTTAAAGTTATTACCGTTTCCACCTCCATTCCGGTTTGGTCCGTTATTGCTGTTATTATAGTCTACTTTACGACTGGGGGGTTGGTAATCCTGGAACCTTCCAGCGGATTCACAGTTTTCTAATAATTTAGCTAAATCGGTTATTTTACTAAGCTGTTGGTACAATTGGGCATCTTTAATACCGTAGCTATAATGTCCAGCTAACTGTCTCACCAAACATTCTTCCGGGATCGGCGGTATCAACTTTCGTGCCAAACATATCTTTCCCAGGAAATAAGACGTTGGGGATTGTCCATTGGACGCGTCGTATTTCCCGTAGAATATGTCCATTCGTACTTTGTTTTGCGCTGTTTCCGACCAATACTTCTCATTGAATTGGCGTTTAAATACGACTAAATTCGTGATTTCGGGTCGTACCAGTTATCCCTCGTGTTTCGAAACGTTACGTCCAACATTTCCCTTATTCTGTCCCACCTTGTTTCCCTATTTCTTTCAATAAACTCTTCCATTCTCTCTAAGAATTCCATCGGGTTTCGACGATAGTTTTGGAAGTTGATTACTTCCCTGTTCTCGCTATGACACGTATGGGTATTCAATATTGGTGTGTCCCTCAGCGCTTCTAATCTTTCCTGCAGGTTTTTCTCTCTCTGATCTATTTCCTGTATGTTATTTCTATTAGTTTTTATTTGCTCGTCCAGCCTGTTAGCTATGTCATACGTTCTCTGTATTCTCTCGCTAACGTCTTTCCGGACTTCTCCCACCTCCTGCATGATTTCGTCTTGGTTCTGCCTCACCTTGTTTTCGAGAGTTCTAACATCTTGTTTGGTCTCTACGGTTTGCTCCTCTATATTTTCAAAACGGGTATTATTTCCCTCCTGCAACCTTTCTAACTGTTTCTCCATAGTCTCGACCTTCCTGTCACTGTCGATTTTACTCTCATCGATCTTTTTGTTTACTGTTTCGTAATTTGTGCTGATTTCTTTTTTCAGGGACTCTATACATTTTTTATTCTCCTTCTGAAATAGCTCCAGCTTTTTCCCATTGTCATTTATTTTCTCGGTTATATACTCCCTTAAAGATTCTATCTTTTTGTCTAATTCCTCCTTATCTTCCTGTCTGTCTCTTCTCAGGGATTCTATACTTCCTTTTATTTCCGCCTTGTCTTCCTGTCTATTTTTATTATTATCCTCCTTCAAGGATTCTATTATTTCCGCCTTGTCTTCCTGTCTATTTTTATTATTCTCCTCCTTATCTTCCCGTCTATTTTTATTCATATTTTCGTTTATCGTTTGGAACATCATCATTATTACATTCATGTCAACGCTCCCTGTTGTTTTTCTGGTTCGGGTTTCTCTGTTTGGTCTACCATTTGTATGGGTTCTTCTCCCGTTTGTTCCTCTAATTCATCTCCCGTTTGTATTGGTCTTTCAATTTCTAGTGTGGGCAGTTCTAATTCTATTTCCTCGACTTGGACTGCCTTTCCGTCTTCCACACTTAATTCGGGTTCTACATTCTTCTTCACCTTTTTTCCCTTTGGTTGCGGCATCTCGATTTGTTGGTAGTTGCCGGGCTTGTTCCTTTCCTTTCAAGCCTAACTAGTTTGGCTGCCAATTTATAATAAATAGAAATGGTGTATGCCTTCTTCAAAGCCCCACGTTGGAGTCGTCAATTTATAATAAAGAGAAATGAAGGTCGTGTTTGTTCGTGTTGTTATGTGTCGGGCGTTACACTCCGCGCACTTTGTGATACTTACTGATGACTGGATCCTCTGCGATGATGTCGTCCTGCAAAACAACTTAAGCGACTATGTGTTTGTGGGCGCCACTTGGAATCTTTTGTTCCAAGAAATTGTTACAAAAATTAGAATTTTGATTTCTTAGCAGTTAGTTTAATTATATGAAAAAATGTGAACAAGACAGTTTGAGTTTGAAACAATAACGTATGTTTTAATGAATCTTAAAAAATCGTCTGAAGGACTAATATTCGTAAAAAAAAATAAAATTGCAGAGTTACAAAAATTAAATTATTATTGACAAATTTTTTCTCTAATCAAGTATCGGCTAACAAATATTTTACTTTTACTCAGTTGAAAAGCATGAGTTTAGTGTATGAAAAATCTTTGTACTCAGGACGTGACTCCTTTGAACTACCAAGACAGATCAATAAGATGCTTTACAAAAAAAATTAAGTGATTTGAAGGTGTGTGGCATGTGTAGTACACTTGTGTGACAAATGTTACCAGGTAAAAATGACTTTAACTTTGAACAACTCACGTTCCGATGGGTAATTATTTCTCGCACTGGACACTTCTCTCGGGTACGTTTTCAATCTCGCCTCTCCGTGTTGACGTTCCTTGTGCACTGATATTATTTAAAAGTCAAAATACGGTTTTTTTTAAAACTCCGCACTTTCGTAAAAAAATTTAGCAGTGAATTTACGCTTTGAATAGTGCCGCCGACAATCAGCTGTCCGCGTGGTTTCTCAATTAGCCGCCACAGCGCTGATCTCTTCTCACAGTTGAGGAATAGGCTTTGTGTACGTAACGTTATTGGGATTTTTGTCAAAGTCAGTTTTTTCTTAGCGAATACAGCAGAATTGATTCTCTATTAAAATTTTTGTCCTTTCCAGGGCCGCTGATATTCTGGCTGCGTGCGTTCTATTAAATGTGTCGTGTTGCTGCTCTATTTCAGCAACACATTGGCGTATACTCTTGTAGAGGTTAAGTCAGTCTTTTGTCAATGTACGGGAAAAGCCTTTCTGCGTTCTCACGTCGACTTCTCGTTCTTCGGTTTCGCCTCGGGTGTGATGATCAGTTTCGTGGGTGATGTGTCTCTTCTGGATTCAAAGCATAAAGTGTTTTTTGGTCGAATTTCGCCTTCCTTTTATACTCTGTAAGGCTCATTGTTTTAACTTTTTGACATGAACTTCCGGTGTATTTGTGTAAGAATTCCTTCTAGAACGTTCGAGAATAATCAAATGGAACATCATGGAACAAATTTGACTTCCGTAGAAGCTTTAGAACAAAAATTTCTTATTCTTCACACTAAGGATATTACAAAAATTATTCTGCTATTTGTCAAACAATTTTACATAACTACTTACAATCTGCATGCCATTACTATTTTTGGATTCTATGCTTTCAACTGAATCTATTGATACTAATTACGATTGGTTTTGAATAAATTAACTCTAATAAAATAACATAAAATACAACTATTACCTTGGAATGTTTCCATAAAAAATTCAATTTTTTAACTAAAAAATTGTTGTGAAGTTGTTTGGTTCATTCTACAACATTAATACATAATATTATCATCTTTTTATAACAAAATAAATAAAGTTTAACACATATAATATATAAATAAGTTCAGTTTTACATGGTCCATGCCTATGGCCTAAGTTGTTGTCACTGTTAAATACAATAATTAGTCTTTTTTCCTTATTATATATGGGATTTTTCGAGCATACACTGAGAGTTTATTATATTGTCTATCTTTTGTGATACCTGGTTTATCCTGATACATATTATTTTTATTGTAAGCTTACTTAGCATCATATTGGTTTGCATAAATGATTCATTTCCTTGGTGTGACAAATTTCACTCTCATAAGTCAAATTCTTTAATAATTGAGCTTGTTTTCAACTGAGTATGTTTGTTTTCATAGTACACTATAGGATTATACCCTTTTCTTTTATTTTTGCTAATATTTTGCAATTATTTTGTCAAAAATGACTGTTATTTGTGATGTCAATCTTGGCCTCAGCCAGATATGGTATAGGTAAATAGTTTCCTAACTCGACTATTAAAGTGTTTAAGTTAGTCAAATATGTTAGTATAGTCACATTATATTGTATTTCAACTTTAAAATGCAATTTGGTTGCATTCTGTCAACATTAAATTCATAAATATTACAATATTATAGGTCTACTACATGTTTTCAGTTAATACTGTTTTTGGCTATTTTAACTGATTTTTATTCACATGACAGCTTTCTTTATTTAAGATAATTTGTTCATCTTTGTCTACTTGACAATTGCATATAGTTTTTATCTCAATTCTATAATAATTAATTTTTACATAAAATCTGAGTGATTGGACTCAGCTCCTAAACATATATTTTTTGTCATAACATATATATATTTTTTATTTTAACTTAGATCCTTTCTAATAATGTATTCAAATCATTTAATACATTTATTTTATTTACATTACATAGTATAATAATGGATCTTGTCCATTAATTCACAATAAATAGTTTTTTATACCCTATTCAGAGTTACATTACTTAATAATTAATGACCTTATTTTGGTTGTTTCTAATATTATTTGTCTCTATTATAGTATATTATTGGTTTTACACTGTTCTTCACTTAAATAATATATATGGGGTTTGAGTCTTAGTCATAGTCTTGTCGTTTTTTCCATGTTAATGATATTAATTATTAGACAATATTACAAAATTTTTAGGATTACTTGGGTTCGATACTGTTCACCTCACTTTCCTCTTAAGATAAATTGCTATGCAACTAATTTCCTTTATGGAACGTTCTGTGACGTTACATATGCCTCTCCGTTAAAAATTGATAATTTGGGAAAAACATTTCTTCGGTTTTGATGAAATTATCATTTCTATATTAATCTTTTATTAGCTTCTTTATATTTCATTCTTTTATCTTATAATTAAATTCCTGTACTACTCCTTTAATATATTAATCCATCTCCTTATTCCTGTTTCGTTCTTTGTCGTATCTCCTATTCCTTTCCTTTTTACCTCGATGTTAATTATTTAATCTTTGATATAACTCCCTAACAATTCTCTAACTTTTATAGCGGGTTGGAAGTCAGAGTAGCTCGCTATGGCATACATTCTCCGCCCTTCCCTAACTATAATTACTGAAATCAGAGGCAACACATCTCTGTCCAGAAAATAATAATTGCACTTTCGCAACAAATAATATTAATAAAAAAAAATATAATATTCAAAGATCATAGGCTCCTACACATAAATTCCCTTTCTTAAACTCTTCTGATTATTTCTCAATTATATTAATAACTCGTATATCGTTCTCCGCAGGTAAAATTATCTTTTAAAATCATTCAATGTTAATAGCTATATTTATAGATTCATCATTATCTTCTTATGTAACACACTGTTTCCTTTTTTTTTTTTTAATTATCATTTCCATTTAGTATCAATTATATGACAGTATTTCTCCTCCTTTTCTCCCCCTTAGTAATATCAATTGTTATTTGATTGTTTAATAATTCATTTAACTAATTATGTCCTTTCCTTCTTTCCTTTTTCTCCTCCTCTAAGTACGGGTAAGTTGGTAAATATACGTTGACATGGCTATTGGAAATAAATCTATATCTTATATATATATATATATATATATATATATATTTTTTTTTTTTTGCCTTTGGTGGAAGGTGTCTTTCTCGTATTATTTTTATTTTTTATTAATAATCTCTATTCCTTTCTCTCCTTCTATAAGTACGGGTAAGTTGGTAAATATACGTTGACTTGTTTTTATTCATGGTACTTTCTCAACGATGCTGGATTTGACTTGTGTTTTTATTCATGGTACCTTCTCAATGACGTTTGGTTATAAGTACCCTTTACTTTGTTACTAACAGTGTCTGTTACCTCGTATGTATTGTTTTCGTTGTCTTTTGTGATTGTAAAAGGTCCTGTATATAAAAGTAACAATTTTTTCGTTATGCCTTGTATAGCACTGGGAAATTCTCTATTTCTGACTAACACCTTTTCTCCTACCTTATACTTAATTGCCTTTGGCTGGGATTGAATATATTTCTTCCGTTGCTGTTCCGTTTTTTCTAACACTTTGTTATAAAATTTGGTTCTTTCAAATTGGTATTCGGGTTCGTCGGGAAAACTGATAATCTCCTTTATCTCTCGCGGTGGGGGTCTTTCGAACATAACTGTGTACGGTGACTCCTCTATGGTTTTGTGATATGAGAAATTGAGAAAATCCTCGGTTGACGCTAAGTATTCATGCCATCTCTTCTATTCGTTATGGCAGTATGCTCTCAACAACCGTCCTACTTCCCTCAACACTCTCTCGGCTGGGTTACTATTCGGGTGATATACGGATGTCTTATACGTTTTTATCCCGTGTTCTCCAACGTTTTCTTTCCATAATTTTCCCTTAAACTGGGTACCGTGGTCTGTAATTATAGAATACGGTCTGCCTACCTCCATTATATACCGTTCTATTATGATGTCTATAATTTTCCAGGTCGTAGCCCTAGTTAATTGGATAAAGCTTAGTATATTTGCTGAAATGGTCAAAGATAATTATGATGAATTTATATCTGTGTCTTCCACCGCTGCGTGGAAATGGTCCACAGATATCGAGAAATACCTTTTCCAATTTTTCGGTGGATGTTATGGGTATCATGACCCCTTCCTTTCTCTCGTTATTACATTTTACCTTCTGACAAATATCGCATGACTGTATCGCCTGTTGCACTTTTTTATTCATCCCTTTGATGTACGTTTGCTCTTCCAATGCTTTCCTTACCTTGAGGGCACCCATGTGTCCGTACCTATCGTGATAGTCGATTATTAGTGGTCTCTCTATCGCTGGTGGAATTACTAACTTCCAATTCTCCTGGTGTGGGGTATTCCTTATAAACAAAGTGTCGTTGTGTATACAGTAATATTATAACCTCATCACCTTCCAGTACCCTTTTTCTAATATTTCCTAATTTTGGGTCGGCCTCTTGTTGTGCTTTTACATCGTTTAAAATATTTTTAAATCTTCCCTGCTCTTAATAATATGGTATACCTTCGCTATTTGTTCCTTTTCGCCGTCAAAGGTTTGGTCTTGTAAATTGATGCGGGATAGGACGTCGGCTGCTATGTTTTGTTTGCCTGGTATATATTCCCACGTGATATTATATTCTTGCAGGGCCAAAACCCATCTCGTCAGCCTTCCGTGGTTTAGCTTACAATGCTTTAAAAATGATATTGATTTGTGGTCACTCCTAACCGTGATGGGGTACCCTAAAATATACGTTCGAAATTTACCGCATGCGAAAACTACACTCAACAATTCTTTTTCAGTGGTATTGTAGTTTCGTTCGCAACTGTTCAGCACGCGGCTGGCGAAGCTAATTACTAAGTGGTTTCCATCCTGATCTTCCTGATATAATGCTGCACCTAAACTTACGTTACTGGCATCGCAATTTTGATAAAATGGTTTTGTAAAGTCGGGGTGATGTAACATAACTGCTTCTAAACATTTTTCCTTTATTAGATTGAGCACTCCATCTTGCTCTGGTCCCCAAGTCCATTTGTCTTTAGCTGATAACTGCTTTTCGAACCTGGCAGTTAGTTCTGAATAATTGGACCGAAACTTCCTGTAATAGTTACAGATTCGTAAAAATGATTGAAGCTGTTTCCTGTTTTTTGGGGTGGGGAACTTCTGTATCGCCTCTACTTTCTCTTTGGATGGAGTAATCCCTTGCTCGGTTAGATTAAAACCTAAAAATTTCACCTCATTTGCAATAAATTGGGACTTGTCTAATTTGAGGGTGATATTATTCTCTGATAGTTTCTCTAACACCTGTTCAATCCTATTACAATGGTCATCCCAATTCGCTGAAGTTACCAGTAAATCGTCGACATATACTGTCGTAAATTTCAGCATTTCCTGCCCCAATATTCTGTCCATTATCTTTACAAACACCGCCACAGAATTTATCAAACCAAAGGGTAATCGTTTAAACTGATAGTTTCTGCCTTCGAATATGAATGCCATATATTTCCTACTATCAGGGTGGAGTTCTACCTGCCAGTAGCCGCATACTGTATCCCATGAACTTATATACCTTGCCCCGTGAAACTTTTTCAGTATTTCTTCTATCTCCCCAGGGGATGTGCGGTCGTTAACAATCATCTTGTTAATCTCCCTAGCATCGAGACATATACGCACCTGTCCATTCTTTTTTGGCACAGCTATGATTGGGCTAGTAAAGGGCGAATGACTATACTCAATTATGTCGTCCTCTATCATCCTGTTCAATTCCTCCCTAACTTCGTTCTTTAATGAGTAGGCGATCGGATATGATTTTCTGTTAAATTCTACCGGTGTTTTAAATTTTATGGTGCATTGATAATCTCTAGCTTTACCTGGAGCGTTTGAGAATATATGTTTGTAATTATTATATACCGTAATCAATTGTTCCGCCTGTGCTTCGCTGATCTGACCCCTTGTTTTCGTCCTTTGGAAATCCCTTATTTCTTCTCATTTTTCTAACCACAACTCTGGGTTTTCCTCCTGATATAAAGGCATGTTTAGTGGTCGATCGGCACAATAATAATGGTTCACTATCGCTTGATAAGGTGTGTTGTTTGTACTATCTCCTTGGGCATCAATTAAATTATTGGTCCAAATTCCCTCATTTGTTTTTAACGTTACAATCTTACCTTCTAAATCTATTATTGCATTATATGGCCTAAGTATATCGCAGCCTATTAGGATACTCATGGGTAAATTATTCGCCACTAATAACCCTATTGGTAACGTTACACCATTACTAGTCATCTCTAATGACACCTGTTTCTTTATCGATTTATTCTGCCTCCCCGTTGCTCCGACTAGAATAATGTTATTTTATAGGCAGAGTGGGTATGGGTAAATTACTGTTTTGTTTAATTCTCTCCAACTCCACACTATCTATGAGCGATACGTTTGACCCTGTATCAATGAGTAATGTTGCTTCTATACCACTGATATTTGCCTTGATTTGTACTATACCATTATTCCCCTTATTATGATTTTTAACTATATTGTCACTCTCTTCTAATAATTCCTCCCTAATATCTCTAAGATAATTATTCGTTCTTAGTGTCATTGTCCTGTCTTTGTCCTGTCTATTTTTGTATTCAGTCACCCCATAATATTGGTTCAGTGAAGGGCCGTTTTCCTTTTTCACTGCCGCGTTTAGTTTAAATGAGCCCCTGTCTCATTGGCCCGGTCTCCCGGAACATTGGGTTGCTGACTTGTCTGTGGTTCCTGCCTGACCTCGGGGTTACCACTAATAGGTTGGCTATTCGTTGTATTACTCTAGTTACCTTGCGTCTGTTGTGGGTAATACATGTAAGTAGGTAAATTGGGTGGATATGGCCGTTGACTATTGGCCATTGTATAGTTTACCTGGGGTCTATACTCCTGATTTCTCCTATCACCTCCTCCTTGATTACCTCCGTTTCGATAATTATTACGCTGACCATAATTATTCCCCCTATAGTTATTGCCGCAATAACTATTTCCCTGATTATAGTTCCTACTGTAATTATTTTCGGGGTAATTATTTCGGTTTGGTCCCGGATATTTGCGGTTATTTGGACCTTGGTTGTTATTATTTCGGCTATTTGGTGGGGTGCTATTGTTCTGGCTATTCGGGTTAAAGTTATTACCGTTTCCACCTCCATTCCGGTTTGGTCCGTTATTGCTGTTATTATAGTCTACTTTACGACTGGGGGGTTGGTAATCCTGGAACCTTCCAGCGGATTCACAGTTTTCTAATAATTTAGCTAAATCGGTTATTTTACTAAGCTGTTGGTACAATTGGGCATCTTTAATACCGTAGCTATAATGTCCAGCTAACTGTCTCACCAAACATTCTTCCGGAATCGGCGGTATCAACTTTCGTGCCAAACATATCTTTCCCAGGAAATAAGACGTTGGGGATTGTCCATTGGACGCGTCGTATTTCCCGTAGAATATGTCCATTCGTACTTTGTTTTGCGCTGTTTCCGACCAATACTTCTCATTGAATTGGCGTTTAAATACGACTAAATTCGTGATTTCGGGTCGTACCAGTTATCCCTCGTGTTTCGAAACGTTACGTCCAACATTTCCCTTATTCTGTCCCACCTTGTTTCCCTATTTCTTTCAATAAACTCTTCCATTCTCTCTAAGAATTCCATCGGGTTTCGACGATAGTTTTGGAAGTTGATTACTTCCCTGTTCTCGCTATGACACGTATGGGTATTCAATATTGGTGTGTCCCTCAGCGCTTCTAATCTTTCCTGCAGGTTTTTCTCTCTCTGATCTATTTCCTGTATGTTATTTCTATTAGTTTTTATTTGCTCGTCCAGCCTGTTAGCTATGTCATACGTTCTCTGTATTCTCTCGCTAACGTCTTTCCGGACTTCTCCCACCTCCTGCATGATTTCGTCTTGGTTCTGCCTCACCTTGTTTTCGAGAGTTCTAACATCTTGTTTGGTCTCTACGGTTTGCTCCTCTATATTTTCAAAACGGGTATTATTTCCCTCCTGCAACCTTTCTAACTGTTTCTCCATAGTCTCGACCTTCCTGTCACTGTCGATTTTACTCTCATCGATCTTTTTGTTTACTGTTTCGTAATTTGTGCTGATTTCTTTTTTCAGGGACTCTATACATTTTTTATTCTCCTTCTGAAATAGCTCCAGCTTTTTCCCATTGTCATTTATTTTCTCGGTTATATACTCCCTTAAAGATTCTATCTTTTTGTCTAATTCCTCCTTATCTTCCTCTCTGTCTCTTCTCAGGGATTCTATACTTCCTTTTATTTCCGCCTTGTCTTCCTGTCTATTTTTATTATTATCCTCCTTCAAGGATTCTATTATTTCCGCCTTGTCTTCCTGTCTATTTTTATTATTCTCCTCCTTATCTTCCCGTCTATTTTTATTCATATTTTCGTTTATCGTTTGGAACATCATCATTATTACATTCATGTCAACGCTCCCTGTTGTTTTTCTGGTTCGGGTTTCTCTGTTTGGTCTACCATTTGTATGGGTTCTTCTCCCGTTTGTTCCTCTAATTCATCTCCCGTTTGTATTGGTCTTTCAATTTCTAGTGTGGGCAGTTCTAATTCTATTTCCTCGACTTGGACTGCCTTTCCGTCTTCCACACTTAATTCGGGTTCTACATTCTTCTTCACCTTTTTTCCCTTTGGTTGCGGCATCTCGATTTGTTGGTAGTTGCCGGGCTTGTTCCTTTCCTTTCAAGCCTAACTAGTTTGGCTGCCAATTTATAATAAATAGAAATGGTGTATGCCTTCTTCAAAGCCCCACGTTGGAGTCGTCAATTTATAATAAAGAGAAATGAAGGTCGTGTTTGTTCGTGTTGTTATGTGTCGGGCGTTACACTCCGCGCACTTTGTGATACTTACTGATGACTGGATCCTCTGCGATGATGTCGTCCTGCAAAACAACTTAAGCGACTATGTGTTTGTGGGCGCCACTTGGAATCTTTTGTTCCAAGAAATTGTTATAAAAATTAGAATTTTGATTTCTTAGCAGTTAGTTTAATTATATGAAAAAATGTGAACAAGACAGTTTGAGTTTGAAACAATAACGTATGTTTTAATGAATCTTAAAAAATCGTCTGAAGGACTAATATTCGTAAAAAAAAATAAAATTGCAGAGTTACAAAAATTAAATTATTATTGACAAATTTTTTCTCTAATCAAGTATCGGCTAACAAATATTTTACTTTTACTCAGTTGAAAAGCATGAGTTTAGTGTATGAAAAATCTTTGTACTCAGGACGTGACTCCTTTGAACTACCAAGACAGATCAATAAGATGCTTTACAAAAAAAATTAAGTGATTTGAAGGTGTGTGGCATGTGTAGTACACCTGTGTGACAAATGTTACCAGGTAAAAATGACTTTAACTTTGAACAACTCACGTTCCGATGGGTAATTATTTCTCGCACTGGACACTTCTCTCGGGTACGTTTTCAATCTCGCCTCTCCGTGTTGACGTTCCTTGTGCACTGATATTATTTAAAAGTCAAAATACGGTTTTTTTTAAAACTCCGCACTTTCGTAAAAAAATTTAGCAGTGAATTTACGCTTTGAATAGTGCCGCCGACAATCAGCTGTCCGCGTGGTTTCTCAATTAGCCGCCACAGCGCTGATCTCTTCTCACAGTTGAGGAATAGGCTTTGTGTACGTAACGTTATTGGGATTTTTGTCAAAGTCAGTTTTTTCTTAGCGAATACAGCAGAATTGATTCTCTATTAAAATTTTGGTCCTTTCCAGGGCCGCTGATATTCTGGCTGCGTGCGTTCTATTAAATGTGTCGTGTTGCTGCTCTATTTCAGCAACACATTGGCGTATACTCTTGTAGAGGTTAAGTCAGTCTTTTGTCAATGTACGGGAAAAGCCTTTCTGCGTTCTCACGTCGACTTCTCGTTCTTCGGTTTCGCCTCGGGTGTGATGATCAGTTTCGTGGGTGATGTGTCTCTTCTGGATTCAAAGCATAAAGTGTTTTTTGGTCGAATTTCGCCTTCCTTTTATACTCTGTAAGGCTCATTGTTTTAACTTTTTGACATGAACTTCCGGTGTATTTGTGTAAAAATTCCTTCTAGAACGTTCGAGAATAATCAAATGGAACATCATGGAACAAATTTGACTTCCGTAGAAGCTTTAGAACAAAAATTTCTTATTCTTCACACTAAGGATATTACAAAAATTATTCTGCTATTTGTCAAACAATTTTACATAACTACTTACAATCTGCATGCCATTACTATTTTTGGATTCTCTGCTTTCAACTGAATCTAATGATACTAATTACGATTGGTTTTGAATAAATTAACTCTAATAAAATAACATAAAATACAACTATTACCTTGGAATGTTTCCATAAAAAATTCAATTTTTTAACTAAAAAATTGTTGTGAAGTTGTTTGGTTCATTCTACAACATTAATACATAATATTATCATCTTTTTATAACAAAATAAATAAAGTTTAACACATATAATATATAAATAAGTTCAGTTTTACATGGTCCATGCCTATGGCCTAAGTTGTTGTCACTGTTAAATACAATAATTAGTCTTTTTTCCTTATTATATATGGGATTTTTCGAGCATACACTGAGAGTTTATTATATTGTCTATCTTTTGTGATACCTGGTTTATCCTGATACATATTATTTTTATTGTAAGCTTACTTAGCATCATATTGGTTTGCATAAATGATTCATTTCCTTGGTGTGACAAATTTCACTCTCATAAGTCAAATTCTTTAATAATTGAGCTTGTTTTCAACTGAGTATGTTTGTTTTCATAGTACACTATAGGATTATACCCTTTTCTTTTATTTTTGCTAATATTTTGCAATTATTTTGTCAAAAATGACTGTTATTTGTGATGTCAATCTTGGCCTCAGCCAGATATGGTATAGGTAAATAGTTTCCTAACTCGACTATTAAAGTGTTTAAGTTAGTCAAATATGTTAGTATAGTCACATTATATTGTATTTCAACTTTAAAATGCAATTTGGTTGCATTCTGTCAACATTAAATTCATAAATATTACAATATTATAGGTCTACTACATGTTTTCAGTTAATACTGTTTTTGGCTATTTTAACTGATTTTTATTCACATGACAGCTTTCTTTATTTAAGATAATTTGTTCATCTTTGTCTACTTGACAATTGCATATAGTTTTTATCTCAATTCTATAATAATTAATTTTTACATAAAATCTGAGTGATTGGACTCAGCTCCTAAACATATATTTTTTGTCATAACATATATATATTTTTTATTTTAACTTAGATCCTTTCTAATAATGTATTCAAATCATTTAATACATTTATTTTATTTACATTACATAGTATAATAATGGATCTTGTCCATTAATTCACAATAAATAGTTTTTTATACCCTATTCAGAGTTACATTACTTAATAATTAATGACCTTATTTTGGTTGTTTCTAATATTATTTGTCTCTATTATAGTATATTATTGGTTTTACACTGTTCTTCACTTAAATAATATATATGGGGTTTGAGTCTTAGTCATAGTCTTGTCGTTTTTTCCATGTTAATGATATTAATTATTAGACAATATTACAAAATTTTTAGGATTACTTGGGTTCGATACTGTTCACCTCACTTTCCTCTTAAGATAAATTGCTATGCAACTAATTTCCTTTATGGAACGTTCTGTGACGTTACATATGCCTCTCCGTTAAAAATTGATAATTTGGGAAAAACATTTCTTCGGTTTTGATGAAATTATCATTTCTATATTAATCTTTTATTAGCTTCTTTATATTTCATTCTTTTATCTTATAATTAAATTCCTGTACTACTCCTTTAATATATTAATCCATCTCCTTATTCCTGTTTCGTTCTTTGTCGTATCTCCTATTCCTTTCCTTTTTACCTCGATGTTAATTATTTAATCTTTGATATAACTCCCTAACAATTCTCTAACTTTTATAGCGGGTTGGAAGTCAGAGTAGCTCGCTATGGCATACATTCTCCGCCCTTCCCTAACTATAATTACTGAAATCAGAGGCAACACATCTCTGTCCAGAAAATAATAATTGCACTTTCGCAACAAATAATATTAATAAAAAAAAATATAATATTCAAAGATCATAGGCTCCTACACATAAATTCCCTTTCTTAAACTCTTCTGATTATTTCTCAATTATATTAATAACTCGTATATCGTTCTCCGCAGGTAAAATTATCTTTTAAAATCATTCAATGTTAATAGCTATATTTATAGATTCATCATTATCTTCTTATGTAACACACTGTTTCCTTTTTTTTTTTTTAATTATCATTTCCATTTAGTATCAATTATATGACAGTATTTCTCCTCCTTTTCTCCCCCTTAGTAATATCAATTGTTATTTGATTGTTTAATAATTCATTTAACTAATTATGTCCTTTCCTTCTTTCCTTTTTCTCCTCCTCTAAGTACGGGTAAGTTGGTAAATATACGTTGACATGGCTATTGGAAATAAATCTATATCTTATATATATATATATATATATATATATATTTTTTTTTTTTTGCCTTTGGTGGAAGGTGTCTTTCTCGTATTATTTTTATTTTTTATTAATAATCTCTATTCCTTTCTCTCCTTCTATAAGTACGGGTAAGTTGGTAAATATACGTTGACTTGTTTTTATTCATGGTACTTTCTCAACGATGCTGGATTTGACTTGTGTTTTTATTCATGGTACCTTCTCAATGACGTTTGGTTATAAGTACCCTTTACTTTGTTACTAACAGTGTCTGTTACCTCGTATGTATTGTTTTCGTTGTCTTTTGTGATTGTAAAAGGTCCTGTATATAAAAGTAACAATTTTTTCGTTATGCCTTGTATAGCACTGGGAAATTCTCTATTTCTGACTAACACCTTTTCTCCTACCTTATACTTAATTGCCTTTGGCTGGGA
This sequence comes from Magicicada septendecula, assembly GCA_034769895.1. Lineage (NCBI taxonomy): Eukaryota > Metazoa > Arthropoda > Insecta > Hemiptera > Cicadidae > Magicicada > Magicicada septendecula. The sequence goes on from CM068367.1 coordinate 203,141,610, forward strand.
TTGAATATATTTCTTCCGTTGCTGTTCCGTTTTTTCTAACACTTTGTTATAAAATTTGGTTCTTTCAAATTGGTATTCGGGTTCGTCGGGAAAACTGATAATCTCCTTTATCTCTCGCGGTGGGGGTCTTTCGAACATAACTGTGTACGGTGACTCCTCTATGGTTTTGTGATATGAGAAATTGAGAAAATCCTCGGTTGACGCTAAGTATTCATGCCATCTCTTCTATTCGTTATGGCAGTATGTTCTCAACAACCGTCCTACTTCCCTCAACACTCTCTCGGCTGGGTTACTATTCGGGTGATATACGGATGTCTTATACGTTTTTATCCCGTGTTCTCCAACGTTTTCTTTCCATAATTTTCCCTTAAACTGGGTACCGTGGTCTGTAATTATAGAATACGGTCTGCCTACCTCCATTATATACCGTTCTATTATGATGTCTATAATTTTCCAGGTCGTAGCCCTAGTTAATTGGATAAAGCTTAGTATATTTGCTGAAATGGTCAAAGATAATTATGATGAATTTATATCTGTGTCTTCCACCGCTGCGTGGAAATGGTCCACAGATATCGAGAAATACCTTTTCCAATTTTTCGGTGGATGTTATGGGTATCATGACCCCTTCCTTTCTCTCGTTATTACATTTTACCTTCTGACAAATATCGCATGACTGTATCGCCTGTTGCACTTTTTTATTCATCCCTTTGATGTACGTTTGCTCTTCCAATGCTTTCCTTACCTTGAGGGCACCCATGTGTCCGTACCTATCGTGATAGTCGATTATTAGTGGTCTCTCTATCGCTGGTGGAATTACTAACTTCCAATTCTCCTGGTGTGGGGTATTCCTTATAAACAAAGTGTCGTTGTGTATACAGTAATATTATAACCTAATCACCTTCCAGTACCCTTTTTCTAATATTACCTAATTTTGGGTCGGCCTCTTGTTGTGCTTTTACATCGTTTAAAATATTTTTAAATCTTCCCTGCTCTTAATAATATGGTATACCTTCGCTATTTGTTCCTTTTCGCCGTCAAAGGTTTGGTCTTGTAAATTGATGCGGGATAGGACGTCGGCTGCTATGTTTTGTTTGCCTGGTATATATTCCCACGTGATATTATATTCTTGCAGGGCCAAAACCCATCTCGTCAGCCTTCCGTGGTTTAGCTTACAATGCTTTAAAAATGATATTGATTTGTGTTCACTCCTAACCGTGATGGGGTACCCTAAAATATACGTTCGAAATTTACCGCATGCGAAAACTACACTCAACAATTCTTTTTCAGTGGTATTGTAGTTTCGTTCGCAACTGTTCAGCACGCGGCTGGCGAAGCTAATTACTAAGTGGTTTCCATCCTGATCTTCCTGATATAATGCTGCACCTAAACTTACGTTACTGGCATCGCAATTTTGATAAAATGGTTTTGTAAAGTCGGGGTGATGTAACATAACTGCTTCTAAACATTTTTCCTTTATTAGATTGAGCACTCCATCTTGCTCTGGTCCCCAAGTCCATTTGTCTTTAGCTGATAACTGCTTTTCGAACCTGGCAGTTAGTTCTGAATAATTGGACCGAAACTTCCTGTAATAGTTACAGATTCGTAAAAATGATTGAAGCTGTTTCCTGTTTTTTGGGGTGGGGAACTTCTGTATCGCCTCTACTTTCTCTTTGGATGGAGTAATCCCTTGCTCGGTTAGATTAAAACCTAAAAATTTCACCTCATTTGCAATAAATTGGGACTTGTCTAATTTGAGGGTGATATTATTCTCTGATAGTTTCTCTAACACCTGTTCAATCCTATTACAATGGTCATCCCAATTCGCTGAAGTTACCAGTAAATCGTCGACATATACTGTCGTAAATTTCAGCATTTCCTGCCCCAATATTCTGTCCATTATCTTTACAAACACCGCCACAGAATTTATCAAACCAAAGGGTAATCGTTTAAACTGATAGTTTCTGCCTTCGAATATGAATGCCATATATTTCCTACTATCAGGGTGGAGTTCTACCTGCCAGTAGCCGCATACTGTATCCCATGAACTTATATACCTTGCCCCGTGAAACTTTTTCAGTATTTCTTCTATCTCCCCAGGGGATGTGCGGTCGTTAACAATCATCTTGTTAATCTCCCTAGCATCGAGACATATACGCACCTGTCCATTCTTTTTTGGCACAGCTATGATTGGGCTAGTAAAGGGCGAATGACTATACTCAATTATGTCGTCCTCTATCATCCTGTTCAATTCCTCCCTAACTTCGTTCTTTAATGAGTAGGCGATCGGATATGATTTTCTGTTAAATTCTACCGGTGTTTTAAATTTTATGGTGCATTGATAATCTCTAGCTTTACCTGGAGCGTTTGAGAATATATGTTTGTAATTATTATATACCGTAATCAATTGTTCCGCCTGTGCTTCGCTGATCTGACCCCTTGTTTTCGTCCTTTGGAAATCCCTTATTTCTTCTCATTTTTCTAACCACAACTCTGGGTTTTCCTCCTGATATAAAGGCATGTTTAGTGGTCGATCGGCACAATAATAATGGTTCACTATCGCTTGATAAGGTGTGTTGTTTGTACTATCTCCTTGGGCATCAATTAAATTATTGGTCCAAATTCCCTCATTTGTTTTTAACGTTACAATCTTACCTTCTAAATCTATTATTGCATTATATGGCCTAAGTATATCGCAGCCTATTAGGATACTCATGGGTAAATTATTCGCCACTAATAACCCTATTGGTAACGTTACACCATTACTAGTCATCTCTAATGACACCTGTTTCTTTATCGATTTATTCTGCCTCCCCGTTGCTCCGACTAGAATAATGTTATTTTATAGGCAGAGTGGGTATGGGTAAATTACTGTTTTGTTTAATTCTCTCCAACTCCACACTATCTATGAGCGATACGTTTGACCCTGTATCAATGAGTAATGTTGCTTCTATACCACTGATATTTGCCTTGATTTGTACTATACCATTATTCCCCTTATTATGATTTTTAACTATATTGTCACTCTCTTCTAATAATTCCTCCCTAATATCTCTAAGATAATTATTCGTTCTTAGTGTCATTGTCCTGTCTTTGTCCTGTCTATTTTTGTATTCAGTCACCCCATAATATTGGTTCAGTGAAGGGCCGTTTTCCTTTTTCACTGCCGCGTTTAGTTTAAATGAGCCCCTGTCTCATTGGCCCGGTCTCCCGGAACATTGGGTTGCTGACTTGTCTGTGGTTCCTGCCTGACCTCGGGGTTACCACTAATAGGTTGGCTATTCGTTGTATTACTCTAGTTACCTTGCGTCTGTTGTGGGTAATACATGTAAGTAGGTAAATTGGGTGGATATGGCCGTTGACTATTGGCCATTGTATAGTTTACCTGGGGTCTATACTCCTGATTTCTCCTATCACCTCCTCCTTGATTACCTCCGTTTCGATAATTATTACGCTGACCATAATTATTCCCCCTATAGTTATTGCCGCAATAACTATTTCCCTGATTATAGTTCCTACTGTAATTATTTTCGGGGTAATTATTTCGGTTTGGTCCCGGATATTTGCGGTTATTTGGACCTTGGTTGTTATTATTTCGGCTATTTGGTGGGGTGCTATTGTTCTGGCTATTCGGGTTAAAGTTATTACCGTTTCCACCTCCATTCCGGTTTGGTCCGTTATTGCTGTTATTATAGTCTACTTTACGACTGGGGGGTTGGTAATCCTGGAACCTTCCAGCGGATTCACAGTTTTCTAATAATTTAGCTAAATCGGTTATTTTACTAAGCTGTTGGTACAATTGGGCATCTTTAATACCGTAGCTATAATGTCCAGCTAACTGTCTCACCAAACATTCTTCCGGAATCGGCGGTATCAACTTTCGTGCCAAACATATCTTTCCCAGGAAATAAGACGTTGGGGATTGTCCATTGGACGCGTCGTATTTCCCGTAGAATATGTCCATTCGTACTTTGTTTTGCGCTGTTTCCGACCAATACTTCTCATTGAATTGGCGTTTAAATACGACTAAATTCGTGATTTCGGGTCGTACCAGTTATCCCTCGTGTTTCGAAACGTTACGTCCAACATTTCCCTTATTCTGTCCCACCTTGTTTCCCTATTTCTTTCAATAAACTCTTCCATTCTCTCTAAGAATTCCATCGGGTTTCGACGATAGTTTTGGAAGTTGATTACTTCCCTGTTCTCGCTATGACACGTATGGGTATTCAATATTGGTGTGTCCCTCAGCGCTTCTAATCTTTCCTGCAGGTTTTTCTCTCTCTGATCTATTTCCTGTATGTTATTTCTATTAGTTTTTATTTGCTCGTCCAGCCTGTTAGCTATGTCATACGTTCTCTGTATTCTCTCGCTAACGTCTTTCCGGACTTCTCCCACCTCCTGCATGATTTCGTCTTGGTTCTGCCTCACCTTGTTTTCGAGAGTTCTAACATCTTGTTTGGTCTCTACGGTTTGCTCCTCTATATTTTCAAAACGGGTATTATTTCCCTCCTGCAACCTTTCTAACTGTTTCTCCATAGTCTCGACCTTCCTGTCACTGTCGATTTTACTCTCATCGATCTTTTTGTTTACTGTTTCGTAATTTGTGCTGATTTCTTTTTTCAGGGACTCTATACATTTTTTATTCTCCTTCTGAAATAGCTCCAGCTTTTTCCCATTGTCATTTATTTTCTCGGTTATATACTCCCTTAAAGATTCTATCTTTTTGTCTAATTCCTCCTTATCTTCCTGTCTGTCTCTTCTCAGGGATTCTATACTTCCTTTTATTTCCGCCTTGTCTTCCTGTCTATTTTTATTATTATCCTCCTTCAAGGATTCTATTATTTCCGCCTTGTCTTCCTGTCTATTTTTATTATTCTCCTCCTTATCTTCCCGTCTATTTTTATTCATATTTTCGTTTATCGTTTGGAACATCATCATTATTACATTCATGTCAACGCTCCCTGTTGTTTTTCTGGTTCGGGTTTCTCTGTTTGGTCTACCATTTGTATGGGTTCTTCTCCCGTTTGTTCCTCTAATTCATCTCCCGTTTGTATTGGTCTTTCAATTTCTAGTGTGGGCAGTTCTAATTCTATTTCCTCGACTTGGACTGCCTTTCCGTCTTCCACACTTAATTCGGGTTCTACATTCTTCTTCACCTTTTTTCCCTTTGGTTGCGGCATCTCGATTTGTTGGTAGTTGCCGGGCTTGTTCCTTTCCTTTCAAGCCTAACTAGTTTGGCTGCCAATTTATAATAAATAGAAATGGTGTATGCCTTCTTCAAAGCCCCACGTTGGAGTCGTCAATTTATAATAAAGAGAAATGAAGGTCGTGTTTGTTCGTGTTGTTATGTGTCGGGCGTTACACTCCGCGCACTTTGTGATACTTACTGATGACTGGATCCTCTGCGATGATGTCGTCCTGCAAAACAACTTAAGCGACTATGTGTTTGTGGGCGCCACTTGGAATCTTTTGTTCCAAGAAATTGTTATAAAAATTAGAATTTTGATTTCTTAGCAGTTAGTTTAATTATATGAAAAAATGTGAACAAGACAGTTTGAGTTTGAAACAATAACGTATGTTTTAATGAATCTTAAAAAATCGTCTGAAGGACTAATATTCGTAAAAAAAAATAAAATTGCAGAGTTACAAAAATTAAATTATTATTGACAAATTTTTTCTCTAATCAAGTATCGGCTAACAAATATTTTACTTTTACTCAGTTGAAAAGCATGAGTTTAGTGTATGAAAAATCTTTGTACTCAGGACGTGACTCCTTTGAACTACCAAGACAGATCAATAAGATGCTTTACAAAAAAAATTAAGTGATTTGAAGGTGTGTGGCATGTGTAGTACACCTGTGTGACAAATGTTACCAGGTAAAAATGACTTTAACTTTGAACAACTCACGTTCCGATGGGTAATTATTTCTCGCACTGGACACTTCTCTCGGGTACGTTTTCAATCTCGCCTCTCCGTGTTGACGTTCCTTGTGCACTGATATTATTTAAAAGTCAAAATACGGTTTTTTTTAAAACTCCGCACTTTCGTAAAAAAATTTAGCAGTGAATTTACGCTTTGAATAGTGCCGCCGACAATCAGCTGTCCGCGTGGTTTCTCAATTAGCCGCCACAGCGCTGATCTCTTCTCACAGTTGAGGAATAGGCTTTGTGTACGTAACGTTATTGGGATTTTTGTCAAAGTCAGTTTTTTCTTAGCGAATACAGCAGAATTGATTCTCTATTAAAATTTTGGTCCTTTCCAGGGCCGCTGATATTCTGGCTGCGTGCGTTCTATTAAATGTGTCGTGTTGCTGCTCTATTTCAGCAACACATTGGCGTATACTCTTGTAGAGGTTAAGTCAGTCTTTTGTCAATGTACGGGAAAAGCCTTTCTGCGTTCTCACGTCGACTTCTCGTTCTTCGGTTTCGCCTCGGGTGTGATGATCAGTTTCGTGGGTGATGTGTCTCTTCTGGATTCAAAGCATAAAGTGTTTTTTGGTCGAATTTCGCCTTCCTTTTATACTCTGTAAGGCTCATTGTTTTAACTTTTTGACATGAACTTCCGGTGTATTTGTGTAAAAATTCCTTCTAGAACGTTCGAGAATAATCAAATGGAACATCATGGAACAAATTTGACTTCCGTAGAAGCTTTAGAACAAAAATTTCTTATTCTTCACACTAAGGATATTACAAAAATTATTCTGCTATTTGTCAAACAATTTTACATAACTACTTACAATCTGCATGCCATTACTATTTTTGGATTCTCTGCTTTCAACTGAATCTAATGATACTAATTACGATTGGTTTTGAATAAATTAACTCTAATAAAATAACATAAAATACAACTATTACCTTGGAATGTTTCCATAAAAAATTCAATTTTTTAACTAAAAAATTGTTGTGAAGTTGTTTGGTTCATTCTACAACATTAATACATAATATTATCATCTTTTTATAACAAAATAAATAAAGTTTAACACATATAATATATAAATAAGTTCAGTTTTACATGGTCCATGCCTATGGCCTAAGTTGTTGTCACTGTTAAATACAATAATTAGTCTTTTTTCCTTATTATATATGGGATTTTTCGAGCATACACTGAGAGTTTATTATATTGTCTATCTTTTGTGATACCTGGTTTATCCTGATACATATTATTTTTATTGTAAGCTTACTTAGCATCATATTGGTTTGCATAAATGATTCATTTCCTTGGTGTGACAAATTTCACTCTCATAAGTCAAATTCTTTAATAATTGAGCTTGTTTTCAACTGAGTATGTTTGTTTTCATAGTACACTATAGGATTATACCCTTTTCTTTTATTTTTGCTAATATTTTGCAATTATTTTGTCAAAAATGACTGTTATTTGTGATGTCAATCTTGGCCTCAGCCAGATATGGTATAGGTAAATAGTTTCCTAACTCGACTATTAAAGTGTTTAAGTTAGTCAAATATGTTAGTATAGTCACATTATATTGTATTTCAACTTTAAAATGCAATTTGGTTGCATTCTGTCAACATTAAATTCATAAATATTACAATATTATAGGTCTACTACATGTTTTCAGTTAATACTGTTTTTGGCTATTTTAACTGATTTTTATTCACATGACAGCTTTCTTTATTTAAGATAATTTGTTCATCTTTGTCTACTTGACAATTGCATATAGTTTTTATCTCAATTCTATAATAATTAATTTTTACATAAAATCTGAGTGATTGGACTCAGCTCCTAAACATATATTTTTTGTCATAACATATATATATTTTTTATTTTAACTTAGATCCTTTCTAATAATGTATTCAAATCATTTAATACATTTATTTTATTTACATTACATAGTATAATAATGGATCTTGTCCATTAATTCACAATAAATAGTTTTTTATACCCTATTCAGAGTTACATTACTTAATAATTAATGACCTTATTTTGGTTGTTTCTAATATTATTTGTCTCTATTATAGTATATTATTGGTTTTACACTGTTCTTCACTTAAATAATATATATGGGGTTTGAGTCTTAGTCATAGTCTTGTCGTTTTTTCCATGTTAATGATATTAATTATTAGACAATATTACAAAATTTTTAGGATTACTTGGGTTCGATACTGTTCACCTCACTTTCCTCTTAAGATAAATTGCTATGCAACTAATTTCCTTTATGGAACGTTCTGTGACGTTACAAGCGGTACAGCAAAAAAACAGTTATGTCTTATAAAAATTACACAATTGTAATAAACACTTATTCCGTTGTAAAGAACAGTTAATATTTTAGAGAAATACTCATAATTACACTGGTCAACAAAATTTAATTTTTTGTTTGTTAAGTGAAAGTGCTGATTTCAAATATGTTGACAGTTTTTTCCTATCGGGCATAGTTTTTTAGTAATTAACATTTTTCTTTTGCAAAAAGAAAATTATGTGACGGTAATATAACAATATGTTACATGCACTTTGTACTTACCTAAAATCTAATTCTTTTGGATTTTCTGATTTAATTTGCTATAGGTAGATCCCTCCTTAAATTCCAGCAGTAGTCAGCTAGCATTTTTGGATTCCATTTTCCCTGTTAGCGTGTTTCCTTGTGAAAGCGTTCACCATGTTCGTCACTCACGGCCCAAGATTGTTAGGGAAAAAATCCAAATGTGAATCTAAGAAATGAATGTTGAGTGACATATTACATCCAAGTTCTCTGTAGTTTTGAAGAAGCTCAGTAACAGGTTCGCTTTAGTTATCTGCCTTATGGTTTCCCAGGAAATATGGTTAACCACATTTTGAAATGATTTCCATGCAGCAACCTCAAATTCATTCAAACTTTCTTCAAATACAGGATCATTCATTAGTTTTCTTATTGTGGTCCAACAAATATACCTTCCTTAATCTTAGCATCACTTATATTAGGGAACTTGTTTTTTAGAAACTGAAATCCTGCAATATCGTATCCATTGCTTTACAACATTTTTCATTAAACCGACCTTAATGTATAGTGGCGGAAGATAAAAACTTTTTCAGGTTTTAGTAGTGCTTGACTTACAACATTCTTCTCTCCTACAGTCAGTGCCTCTCTCTTTGGCCACTGCTTTTTTATGTAATGATTCTTCCTATCCCTGCTGTCCCATTCACACAAGAAGCAACATAATTTAGTGTACCCAAGTTGCAATTCAAGTAAAAGTGCTACCACAAATATGCCATGAATATTTCTCATACTGAATCCTGCTCAATACAAGTTTCATGCTTTTGTATGATTCCTTCATGTGAGTAGCATAAGCTAAAGGGATTGATGGGTATTTATTTCTAGTGTGAAGTAGGACTACTTTCAAACTAAGCTTTGAAGAGTCTATAAATAGACGCCATTCTTCAGGATTGTGCATATGTCCCAAAGCTTCCAGTAAAGAATCCAAGTCATTGCAGTACACTAAGTCCTCGTACTGGGAGAAAAAATGTTCAAATTCAGAGTGCCTGTCACGGAAATCACTTATTTTAGTATTCTGCTGTAAAAGATTCCATCCTTTCAATCTTGATGCCAGTATTTCTGCTTGACTCTTTGATAAATTTAAATCACGAACGAGGGCATTTAATTCTAACTGATTAATTAAGTAAGGTTCAGTATATATTTTCCAAACAATCTGGGTCTCTTCTTTCTTCATCACCTGATAAGTCCGCAAAAGGTCAACATCAGTAACAAATTCATCTTCGTCTAAGTTCCATGTTTCTGGTGGTACTGGAATTGGAAGAGCTGGACTGCGTGGCACTGGCCTTATAGCAGAGGGAATATCGGGATATTTAACATTAGTCTAGTCTTAGCTGTTTATCCCAGATGTTTTTGTTATACAAAAATAACAGTCAGTGGTGTGATCCTTCGGTTCTCTCCAAACCATTGGAACTGCAAATGGCATGTGACGAGATCCATTTAGCCAACCAGTCAACTCCGTTACACATGAAGCACAGCAAATATGAGGAGCCCAAGATTTAACCTGATCACCTAATTTACATCGAAAATACAGTTCATATGACTTTTTTATCAATGCAGTTAAATTTATTCTCTGAGACTTCAACGTTCCTCGCCACATACGTAGCAGAAATTGTTTGGATGGCTGATGCAATTGCGAGGCATTGTTAATATATGATAGCTAACACTGTATACAAACAAATACTTTATAAACATACACTAATGTAATATACACTCACCCGCTTTACAGAAAAAAAATTAAAACGCAAACAGATACAAAAACTATCTGCAGCACTAAATCTTACACACACGAGAACTAGCACTCGAATGGAAGTATTCAAAAAGAATAATTTTTTTGTCTCTATCCTGCATGATAGTTTATTGTCTATTTTACTTACTGTATAATTTACAGCTCTGAGTCACCAGTCTACAGAAATAAAATAATAAACCATATGTTATGACTAATGGATGAAATGTTTATATTAAGAAGAAAAAGGGAGAGAAGAATCATACATTCTTGTTTGTTTTGATTAGTGTGTAAGGAACAGTAATGTAAGTAACAATAATAAATAAATAATGATGACTATTCACTAACTCAAACAATTATATTTGACTTATCAATTTCGTTGCTGCAATAAATATACCAAAGCTATTTAGTTGGTATTATTTAAGTTGACAAAATTCTATGCATATGGAGTTCATGCATGGTACTTACTGAAAAATAAAAAGGGCAGTTACAAAAAAAACTGAGGCTGATAGAGAAATTCTGACTACATATTCAGAATCAGCACCCAAAAATACATAAGAATTAGCAAAAATTGAGAATTTAACAAAATCATTGTTGACCAGTGTTATAGTAAAAGCATCTCGCATATTTACCTTTTTCAAAAATAAAATGGCTATGTGCCAGAATCCATTTGCATATTTACTGTTTTACAAAAATTACTGATTTTTGTTTCAGATTGATTAGAGTTAATTTCTCTAATGAATAACTTAGGAAGGAGTCGCAAATAACCGTAATAGAACGATATGTTTTCATTTATTCATTGTTGAACATACTTCGTTTGTAAAGTAACATACTTCGCTACTGTGGTCGTTTACTTCGCTCATATTATCTAGCGTTGCTAACCATAATGTTTTAAGCCTGTTTGTCTTTAATTTTTCAGCATTCCATGTTTGTTAGAGCTCTCCGTTGTAAACGGAGTCCGTTATAACGGGGGTTTACTGTATTTAATTTTAATAATTAAAAGTAGGTAATTAACACGTTTAACAAATCTTACTACATACCTTTTAAGGGAGATAGGTTTATAAGAAAACGTCTGTTTCGTATCTAGTCGCAAGCAGGCCAAATCTGCTACGCCACTGGCGATCCAAGCGACAAACGTCAGAAGCTTGCCATCACAAACGAGGGAGATCTTTATTGTGTCACCAAGCAAATACAGGTAGTGCGCAGGAAGTAGCTTGGGTAGCAGATCCTACACCCAGGGCATTAATTTGGCTACCGTGAGCAGGCCTTCAGGCTGGTTTGCGGTTTCGGGGGAAGGCTGAAGCCAGCTATGGTGAAATTGTTGGAGTTATCTCTGGCTTGTATGGTCGGGCAGATGTACCGGTTGGGTCAGCTGGAGCTGCTTTCTTCTTTTGTGGTTTTGAAACATGGTGCTCTAAGGCGCGATCTTGGGCACAGAAGCGGCAACTACAGTAAACGTTTCTGTTTAGAGAGAAGCTCCTGAAAAGAGGGTTGTTATTCTACTAGGGTGACTAGAGAACCGACCATCCGGTCGGTTGGGTTCTGGGTTGACTGATTTCGTTCTCCTGAAGAATTCCGCTAAAGGTGTGAAATTGTTTGGCGTAGTTGATTTGAGTCCCTTGAGTGAAATGGAACTCTACGTGGGTACAGGTTTGAATGTGGAATAGCTTGACTGATGATAAATACCAAAATTTAAAACGCCGCATCCTTGGGGAACTTGGCAAAAGCGTGTCACACTTTAGCAGCATAATTGGCTGCATGCACAAGAACAAAGAAAAAGACAGGGATGGTTGTTACTGAACACTTCCCATGGTCGAAACGTTGCTAGGACTTGATTTACCTGAAGAAGGAGAAGGCCCATTTTGACTCTTCATTTTTTTATGTGAAACCATCATCATCTCGGGATTTTATTTCTCAGTACCAGGGTGGTCCTGAGAATTGCCACGAAGATTTCTATGAAGCATCTCCGTGTACTCGGAGTCATGATGCGCAATTCCACGGGCCGTTCAGTGCGAAGGGCCATGGTACGACCGACCTTCGCAAGCGGTCCCAAAGTAGCACTGGGAACTTTGAGGGGTGCACATGCCACAAGGCAGGTGCGAGAAAGATCCAACAAAGTAATGTATCAGAGTGAATGCGATGTATACTGAACTAAGTGCAATGTCCAATGTCCATCGTACCCTTTACTTATCTAAGATCGGGTACCATGGTGGGACCTTTCAACGAAAGGAGGCGAGACTGTCAATGTCCACTCACCTGAAGCCATTCCAGTAACCGGGTCCCACGTCACTACGAACAGTTCACTACACCCCGTCCCACGTCACTACACCACTCTCAATAGTCCAGTCCTCCTAGGCAGTCGGGGGTTTTCTAAAGCTGGTCTTAATAAACTATATTCACTATATCTGAGTTACGTCTGCTTTTCCTCGACGACGGTTGGGGATTGCTAGCTAGCGCGAGGCGCGAGACACGAGATGTGCAGCGTCCCGAGTCTCAGTTAGGACTCTTGCCACTGGATTTGGAAGTGTTCTATTTATGTTTTTATTTATTGGAGGCCCTGAAGCGACCCTCGATTGTGGATTATTCCACCGGGGCTAACAAATGGGGTGCTTCCAAGAGTCACCTGGTCTTGTAGTGTAATTACCGAGTCCGGCGATGAGGGGATTGCGGGTTACACGAGCAGCCCAACCATACAATCTACTCGCCAGGCGTCTCAAGGTGTCCTCAAAAGAGAGGACACCTAGACCTGTTCTCAATGCACGAGAAAAGGATCTCCCGGGGACTTTACGCGCGAGTTTAAGTCCCCTGTCGAGAATACGCTGGAGCGTTGATCTATGTAGACACACGGGATAGGCGTAGGTGTTGACTGTGAGCTTACCTAGCCGGGGGGTCACCGCCTGATTTGAAAGCACGGTCCAAAGTCTACTGAGTTCCACCGAGGCGCGTTGGCGAATCTTCTGTGCGTGGGTTCCGTAGGTGAGTCGGGAGTCTACATGAAGCCCGAGTTATTTGACGCTGTTGGTCCAGAGCAACTCGACGGGACCTAAGGTAATCGGCCAAGGCAGCTTACGGCGTCGTAAGAATATTACCGCTGTCCTCTTAGTAGCGTTAACGGCAACTGTTCCTCCTAAGTTTTCCTCCTTAAATTCAACCAAATGTTTGCTCTAGATTTTGGCTGTGATGTAGCTGTTGGCTAGACATAAAATTCAACAAAATGTTTGCTCTAGATTTTGGCTGTGATGTAGCTGTTGGCTAGACGGTTGGTTCTGATTTATATAACCGGAACGAGAGGTGAGGAATGACTAGAAATTGTCGAGATAGAGTATTAGAGGAGAAACAGACAGAAAACATTTGATGCAAAGGTAGGGTCTACTGTTTTTACTAAGTGATGTACACAAACATTCATATCGACATTTCTCTGGAGTTCATGTCAATTTCATACTAACCAAACACATGCTATATGTATTACTGAAAGTGGAGTACTGCTGTTATGAAAGCAACTGGTTAGCCACTATTCCGATCACAGACATGTAAGTGTCGCCTTAATGAGAAAGGCATTCTATCGCCAGGCGATTCAGGTCAACGACAGAAGTGAAGGCCCGCTGATTGAACAAAAAGAATAAAAACTGGCAAAAAACAAGGTTCGTCGGACGGTTTCTAGACCATGACAGTGTACAGTAGTTACGTCTATTCAGTAATGAGTGGCTACAAAAATATATTTCTGTCTCACCTTATTCGCCGTGACGTTTTGTAATGAAATGGACAAAAACAAAACAAGCTAGAAAGCTTGACGGTGGTTTGTCAACCAACCATTGTTTCTTACATCAGAGTCCATCAGTTGGCATTTAGAGATTTCCAGGTTTTTTCTTTGACTCAAGGTGTATAGAACATATGTTATTTGTGTTTATTGCTCGAGAAATTTACGCATTATTGATACGACGGCCGTTGCGTTCTCCTTAATTTCACCGCGATAATGATTTTACTTGCTGCCCGTATACAGAAAGCTATATTGTAATGTTCTCCTTCTTTATATTACAACAGACCAGACTCATGTAATGTCCATTTGCGATGCTGTGTATCGTGACGGTAAAAGGATTTGGACGATAAGAAAGTATTCCTTTGACGAAGATCTTATCACTTTGGCTTGTATATTCAAACTTTCCTCCCTTGCAAAACACAAGACAATATGAGCGTATGTAATAAGAATGTGTCACCTCTTAAAGTTTTGAAGGTAGCCGGTTGAAAGCAAAATGTACGTCTTTAGTAGATTTGGCCAGAGATGGTAGCTGCTTATGACATGCACTTTACTAAATCCACATTATGCCTCGTTACAGTTTCACTTGTTCGGAGATCATGGTAGTATTTCTCTCCTTACTATTTTTTTTTAGGTCATTCGTAGACATTTTTGTTACCTTCCTCTTCTGTTCGGTAGACACAATCAGTATGTCAGACGGGCAGTTGTGTTGGTCAGGCTCATTTCTTAACACATTTGATTCTGCCTCGTCATGTACATTTCATTGCATAAAGCTTACATAGCCTTTCTTTCACACATTTATTTTTGTTCTAAATGTGTATTTTATTCACAGTTCTCTGTGACCATTCTGGTTCATTAGTCGCTACTTTCTTCTTTATTTCACAAGTAAAGCCAGAACGTGAATGTAAAGTTATTTCTTTTGCTTAGACGTAAACAGCGTGGAAAATTCCTTCAACTCTGGGAATGGGGACAGAAAGACAAATGGTCTTATTGTTTTCGCCATTCTTCTATCTACTCTTTAGCTGGCTCGGGAGAGGAGCCAACTCTATTTTCGACTTTTCTCAGTTGTCCCTCTCTCATTTACTTTTGTTTCTTACAAATTTTTCTTTTTTTATTCTTTGACATTCTTGTCCATTTATTTGCTTTGTAATATTTACTTCATTTTTACAATAAATGTAATATATATTTATGCTTATGTAATATATTATTTTTGCAAAAATAAATTAAATTAATTTTAATGTTAAGTTAACTTTCAAGTATTGAAGTGTAACCGTTTCAATAGCTATACAAAGTACAACCTATAGTTAGAAATTGTAAACTGGCTTCTACGACAGAGAGCAATATCAATAACTAGAAATTAAAAAACATTTATTAAAGAATATTGTAATTATGAATTACAGAAATACATTAAATAATCTAAGGAGTCAACTCAAATCTGTAGTTTCTGTTAATATATTTAGTAAGTATCCTACGTGCTGTCAGTGTTCGTCCACCAGATAAATTTAGTCGTATGGTATTCGAGAGCATATAACGTGTTTTATATGTTGTTTCTGCAATAAATTCATCCCTGGCTGTATCTGCCTAATGCGAACATACTCCGGTTGGAAAATTTTATTAATTTGATTGCCACGATCAAAACAACAGAGCATGTGTGTACACCGCGAGCGCACATGCGTGCGCGTACCAGAGTGCGTGTTGGAGTCAATACAAGGCGCGCGCTTGCACTGATCGCCAACACGCAGACTGCAACGCAGGACATGTGTCGGCTCAAGCGGTGCGGTGTACACATACGTGAGCGCGCGAGAATGCGTGTTGGAATCAATGCAAGTCGCGCGCTTCCACTGACCCCAACATGCAAACTGCGCGTCAGCATGTGTCCGCCAAACGGGTGTGTGTGAGTGTGATGCCCGTATCCTAATCGGGACAATCAGATGAGCAAAAATTCCATTACCTCTAGTATTTCATAGTGGGTAAACGAGCCACGAGATGAATTTATCCGTGTAGACACCAACAGGATACATCTGTGATCGTTGCCGGTTTGAATTAACTAAATAATTTCATTTAATTTCTGTGAATTGCCTAGAAACGAACAGCGTATTATAATTAACAATTTCAACAATGAAAATATTAATATTACTTCCATGTTCCTTAAGGTAAAAAAAATCGTGTTCGAGATTATTGCAGATTCTGATTGTACTACACTCAAAACATGAAAAAAAGTCGTTTTTCGAAAAGTGTCTGTGTGTATGTCTGTGTGTCTGTCTGTGTGTCTGCCTGTGTGTCTGTCTGTGTGTCTGTCTGTCTGTCTATCTGTGTGTCTGTGTGTCTGTAGATTTTTTTTCTATGGCAAACTATAACTGCCGCAAATTCAAACAGAATCAAAATTTTTTGCGTACAGTCCTGATTTGTAGAGTACTCACGACCTATTGTTTTTGGTGAAGATCGGTTAAGGGAAAGGGGTAGTTTACCTGCAACGGTTTTTTTTTATCAAGGGTATTATTTTTTTTTTTTTTGGCAAACGATAACAGCCGCAAAATCAAACAGAATCAAATAATGTTTCGCATACAGCCCTGAATTGTAGAGTTCTCAAGACTATTGTTTTTGGTGAAGATCGGTTAAGGGAAAGAGGTAGTTTACCTGCAACGTTTTATGTTTTAACAATGGTATTTTCTATGGCAAACGATAACAGCCGCAAATTCAAACAGAATCAAAAGATTATTTGCATACAGCCCTAAATTGTAGAGTTCTCAAGACCTATTGTTTTTGGTGAAGATTGGTTAAGGGAAAGGGGTAGTTTACCTGCAACGTTTTATGTTTTAACAAGGGTATTTTCTATGGCAAACGATAACAGCCGCAAATTCAAACAGAATCAAATAATTTTTTGCATACAACCCTGATTTGTAGAGTACTAAAGACCTATTGTTTTTGGTGAAGATCGGTTAAGGGGAAGGGGTAGTTTACCTGCAACGTTGAAAGTATCCATAATAGCATTTAACTAGCCGCAAAACTACTAGTTTTTAAACGCTACACCACGAAGGTGGCGACAGTTTCAACTCAACATTCTTAAAGTCGAGTTTTTACGTTTTCAATTACACGGTATTAACATGGGAGCATAATTACAGCAACTTCATGTTTCGCTGTTTCATGAGGGTGGAATATTATACAACTTATTCTTGAAATATCACCACAAGAAAAAATTGCATGCTGTCAGATATAGCGACTTCGCGGTTCATGGAATATTACCATACCTAAAGGTAACGTGCTTTGCAAACAAACGTTAAACTGCATCCATTGATCGCCTGGCTGTAGCCTATGACTGATTGTTCCCGGTGCTGTTCTATGTTATTTCATGTCTCTCTTCGACTTTTGGAGACAAAAATTTGTAATCATTTGCACATGTCGCTCTGATTTGGCGGTAACGGAATACCTATTCTGCCCTTAAAGAAGTAAGGGCGATTATTCCAAGGGACACTAATGCACACCATACACTAACTTCTCTGTGCAATGGTTTCCGATGCACTTCACGAAGGTTGCTTGTTGTTCAAAATCGAAAGCTTTGTTCATTTACTTATTCGCTCATATGGAAATGCGCTTCATCACTCATTAGCATACTGTGAATAATGTCTTCGTTGTCATTTATGACACACAAAAATTGGAGGCAAAAAGTCACACTGTTTACTTTATCAGTATCAGTTAAACTTTCAGTGTTTGACTTTTATACGGCTGCATAGACCGCTGGAAACCTTGGCCATAAGGTGTACAGGAAGCCAACACACACTACAGATACCTCCACAAGCTGTCCAATCACCATCCTAGACAGACGCGGGCAGTGTTGAAGACTTTGGTTGACCGGGCAAAGAGGATCTGTGATCACCGGTCACAGATGAGGATAGATGAGGATGTGAGGACGAGGATCTGCGGCATCTCGAGAAAGCGCTGCAGGCGAACGAACGGGTATTTCGTCGGGGAGGTGAGACGTGTAGTCCGGCCGAGAAGACCTTCCAGATCAGCGGGAGTCGGTACCCCAGGAAGATGTTGGCTTCGCTGTCTAGCACTAGATTCACGGGGTAGCGGACCATATTGGCAGGTTGCTGAGCCGGCGCGGCATGACACCCATCTTCAAGTCGACCAGGAAGATTCAGCAGATCCTGAGGCCGGTAAAAGACGCCAGTGATTCTGCTTTCGTCTTGGAGTGTGTACTGCGTGCCTTGCTCGTGCGGTGGAATTTGCATCGTCACTACGAAACGCAGCGTCCGTATCCGCGTTGGTGAACACAGCCGCTGTTGTCGTCTGAGGAAGCCGGGAAGTCTGCGATGACCGAAAACGCGCTCACTAACGCTGACCATCCCATACTTTACGAGGAAAAACTAACATCCCGTACACGGTGAGTGCGTACTTTCCTCGCTTATATAAATAATCCTCCCAGATACAGAAGCATGCTGCAATCGCAATGAATCTGCATTGACTCTGCGTTGTGATTGTGCGTGTAGAGACGTACTACGCTGGAAACTGAGTTCCGAGCTACCTTGTGGAGCTCCTGCATCATGGCCCTGCCCAAGTAGGGCGGTTTGCTCTATAGGAGGCCTTTGATAAAGAGAAGTCAATAGTGTCTCATTTTAAAAATAATTTATTAAAGGATAACAGACATTCAAATTTTTTGTCATTTTACTTTTAAATGTTAGAAATTTTGATTACTTTTAAATGTCATTTTAATTTTTGATTATTGCAAAATGTTTGAAAAGTACTAATTTTTCAGTAATAATTATTTAGTTCATATAAACTTATATTTTCTGAAAATTAATTATACTATACAATTTCTCAACACAAAAGCGTAGGCGTATATACGCGTACGTATGTGCTTACTTATATGTGGCGATGAATAGTAATTAGGAAAGAGAAGACTCTTCAGTAAATTGGTAGGAAAAAATGCGACAAACAAAATGATATATCATAGATTGAATAAGATGGAAAACACTATGGAAGGAAGATTGCAAACATTAAAAACAAAAATGTAGGACGCTGGTATTCGAGGAAAAATATACGAGTTTTTTTTTATAGCCGTGAGAAAATTGATTTCTCAAACCTGCGTTACAAAACAGTCTTGCGTTAACATACGAAAATATAAACATTTTTTCATTTCTATTTGATCTTTTATGGCTACAAAAAAACAAAAATGTGAAAAAAATGTGTATGTCTATTTACCGTAGTAGGTAACATCAGAGGTGGCTGAAAGTTAATAATCTAGAGCTTAACTCGTAATACAGAGAAAAAATGCTCGCTTGCCACATGTCAGCTACAGATAAATGTCTAGAGACAGTACTACTCAATCCGTATATTATACTACTTGCCCGAGAGTCTTTTTTATAGTAAAATGGAAACAAATATTGTAAACTTACTATAACACTCCTTAGGATACCGTAAGGAATTGCGTTCTCTTTGATTGCGTGTTTTCTTAATGCTGTAACGAAACAATAATGAGACAAACATTGATAACTATAGCGGATGTCACTATCATGAAGGAGGATACGTTGACGATGCAGTATGAACTGTCAGAATCCTACAATTAGATCATAAAGGATGGAATTATCACAATGGGAATGCGTTACAAACAAAAAAGTCAAACGGTTCTAACAATACTCAAATTGGATATAATTCGTTACTCCATGTAGAAATGAAACAAAGATGCGTGTAGAACGAAGCTTGAAACGACGCGTGGTGTTAAGTAATGAGAAGTACTTAATAACAGATACTGCTAATAATAATAAAAAAAAGAAAACAGATCCTGACGATGTCGGAGTCACAGTAACAGTAAACAGTAAAAAGTAACAGAAATAAAATTAAACAGTTACAAATTATTAACAGTAGTTTAAATTAACAACACCATCTCAGACACCTATATTACCCCCCAACGTACGTTGAAGGTATAGCAAATTAAGTAATTAACTAGTTTCATTATTGTCTCATTAATGTGTTATTGTCTCATTACTGTCTCTTCCTCAGTTTACTATAAGTGTAAACTACGCGGTATAAAGAGCATCTCATATAATTGTCAATGGTAAAAAATTCAAATAACAGTGTAGATGTTTATAACAACTCTTTTTGTAATTCTTGTAATATTAAATGGTATCTATTGTTATTTAAAGAAAGGGCTCTCACAACAAAGATTCGAATCTATATTTAATGGGTTATCAGAGATACTATGGAAGTTTACAAAGGTAATAATAGTTGTAATCGAGATGAAAGTTACCAGTTGCCGAGAGTTTGGAAACCGTTTCTAAATCAGATACGTTTTAATACAGTACGCTGTAACGCTGGGACGCTGAAATACAGTAATTGTGTGTTATGACGATGGTTAAATATTATTGTATTATATTTTCTCTTTTATTATTATTAATTTATATTATTATGTTGTTTACGATTTACTATTTCTTATTTTGTTACATTAATTTTATTAGATTGTTTTTCAGTTTACATAACTTACTATAATTACTTGGTTGTAGGGCGGGGGCTTCTTTTTTGTAAAATTATGGACTAGTTTTGTAACATTTTTGGGCGTAGCTTACCGTATCCATATAGGGTTGTCAGAGCAAAATTCAGAAAAGACGAAAACAGCTGTTAATTTGGCCGGACATTTTACCCGAAAAGAATGATAGCAGTATTTTACGTTAAAAAGCAGAATTTATTAAGTCCGTTTGATATTAGGTGCTTGCGTATATATAGGTTTACTAAAAATTAAAAAAAAAACGACGTCAGCTTGTTTCATACATAAAATTATGATTACACGAACAAACACGAGTAGTCTTTATTCATATTATCTTTATTCAAGAGTATTCTAGTTCCCTCTTTGATTTGGCAATACCAGTTCGCATAAATGAGAGCCGCGGCTTTGATGATAATACAGAGATTAACAGTAATATCATAAAAGGCCTAAACATACTGAAAGAAAAGGAAATAAAAATCCAGCAGGTATATTTTTATATATATATATATATATATATATATATATAGTACCTTTTTCAGTCATAAAGAAAATAACACTGACTTCGTTAACAAAATGAAAAAGTCGGCGGGGCTCTGTCGGAGCCACGGCCGCAAATCTTCAGAGCGTAGAATACGTCTGTGTGCTTTAGGGTTGCTAATGTGTTATGAATAAAATTACAAAATATATAGACGTATCTGTATAAAAAATTACAAAATGTATCAATACAATCGCATAGTAAAAACATTAAAAACTGCAGGAACGGATAAAGGTATAGTTCCGATGCCGCTAAATATCATTTGTTTATTTACTTGTTACTATGGTAATTAATTCTGGTCTCCATGGTGTTGCAACGGCATCACTTTAACAGCCACTATTTTTACATCCATCTGGAACCACAGTCTGTCACAAACGTCACACGCGTGTCCAAATTCATTATCAAAGAATGTTTTGTGGATGTGCTTTGTAGCTAACTGCCACGTTTTGCTGAATTCGATCGGCTAATACACTTGCGAAGTCGGGCGCTCTTCCTCATCCAACTCGACTTCAGTATTTATTTCCTTGTCTTTTAAGCGTTGTCGGTAAATCCTCTGACGCTCGGCATTGATCATTTTAAGTTTTTTGAATTCCCCATGATTTTCTATACTCTCCTGTATGCGTTTACGATACTTTTGAGCACGTTTAGCATCCATATACCGCGACATTTTGTCCGAACACATGATTTTTACAACTTGAATTACGATTATTCAAACCTCTTAATAACATCACCGCTATTACGGTACACTATGTAGATAGTACTCGATGAGACAATTTTAACTACACCTCATTCAACGTTCTATCGCATCGGAAACCGGAGAAATACTAATTTTAGTGCGCGCCGAGCGGCGCAAAACATTTCTATTTCTCCCCCCGCTCGCCCCGCGCTGGATGATGCAATAGCCCGCTTATATTGTGCTATTTATTATCTTTGTTCCTTTGTCTGTCGAATGGTACCTTATATAAGCGTAAATCTTTTGTCGTTTAGATAATATTTCAATTTCAAACGTGACGTGAAAACGTAACGCTCGATTTTCTGGTTGGGGGTGCCTATTTCTGGCCTGAAAGGTAAGACGTATTCTACGTCAAAATATACTATACTTTTGTCATAATAGTACGTGCAAATTTGTCAGACAAAAAGCATAACAAAATCCGGGAAGGCCGGACATGCTCATTTTTAGCCGGAATAAACTTTAAAAAGCCAAACATGTCCGGCTAAAGCCGGATGTCTGGGAAACCTATACGCACCGGGGTGAGATAAGTCTTTGTGTTCAGTCACAGTCGACCCCTGAGTGTGCCTCAGTAGAGTGTGGGCAAAATATAAACAAACAGACGTAAGTTAAACCGAAAAAAATGTTGTTATTAACTATACACATGAATTTTATTTAATTATCAAGAGAGAAAATATGTTTACCAGATTTACATTTGAAAATCTCAGAATTGATGTCTTAGAAAACGGTGAAACCTAAAGTGTAATACTTATAATATTCAATCGTATTGTATGTTTAAGTTCAAGTTAATTGCCTTTACTCCATCCTATGCAAACACTATTGATATAAAATCTATAAATACACACTCTACAATGTTGAATAAAAATTTTATTATATAAAGAAGATACTTAGTAGTGGTATGACGCTTGGTCACTAATCTAGATGTTCCGGATTCGAGTCCCGGGTACACCATAACAGCAAATGCGTTTTTCAACATCACGTCGATTTAATGGGTAGAACTGAGTACCTGTAATAATGTCTTGGGTTAATAATGGACGACTAAAGCGTAGTGCTGACCACACTGCATTCCTTGTTTCCCACCAAGCAGCAAATATAAGGCAACCTACTCTGTCTAACTCCTCGACTGCTTAGGCAGTAAACAATTAGCCATTGTTGTTGAAACACTAACATGAGTTTCTGCAACGCACTGATAACCTGTCAACCAAAAACAATATTTTATTCTTAACAGATTTTGAACACTACATCTAACTAGTAACTATTAACTAATACGTAACTAGTATTCTCCCTGAGTTGTAGAACTCGCTCACTATTTCGAACGAAATGCATTTATTATTAAATTAATTAATTTTGATATTAAATAATAACTCAATTATCGAAAAATTACAAGACTCTCTATTACTCTGCTTTTCTACAATAATCTTTAACTTACGAAACATTTGGACTTGCGTTACAAATATTTGGATCTGGTGTCCGAAAATTTTGAAATTTTCAGAACTTAACACTGTTTTTACAGAACTGTTTTTACCTCATCACATTTTTGTCTCCCTCCACCCATTTTTGGTGAAATGAACTCAGAAACGATATGGTTCTGTTGGGTAAAAGTGTAGATACACAAGCAAAGTTTTTCGAAAATTGGTTGATGCGTTCAAACGTTATCGTGAAACACACCGCAAATAGTTAGGTAGACAGACAGGCAGAGAAATGCCAAACGGTCTAGTTGAAACTGAGAATAGTTAGGTAGATAGACAGGAAGAGAAATGCCAAACGGTCTAGTTGAAACTGAGAATAGTTAGGTAGATAGACAGGCAGAGAAATGCCAAACGTTCTAGTTGAAACTGAGAATTCGCTTCACTCGTTCAATAAAACGATAGCATATGGGTAAAACGCTGTCACGTAAAAATTACAAATTAAACAGGAGATAACAACCTTCTAAGAACCTTTCTGTAAGCCTATACGGTTCTTAAAACCATAAAGCATTTACACTTACTGCAATGAAATGGAATCATGACTGTAATACACACAAATATATAATTTTCACTATTAAACAGTACTCAACAATGTGTTTCTATCGGGTTTTCAGGTTTTACTATCATGTGTAAACTGACATTCAGAGTAAAAATTATTTTTGTATACAACAATAATTGTTCTGAGTGTTTTATCGCTTACAAAAGCTATTCTATTATTAGGCCTATAAATGTTATAGAATCTAAAGTCAACAGAGTAAAAAAAATTTTTTTTTGACTTCAACTTTAATATAATTTTAAAATTTGTTAAATGTTATCGGAACTAAAATATTACTACATTAACTTAAAAAAACACTAATATAATTGCTAAAACTGGTATTTAAATAATTAATTGTGTTACACAATATCATTACTTATATAAAAATTTGTGTATATAAAAATATATATTTGATATAAGTAGATTATACAATAATGTGTTGCTCTTAATTCGAAATAGGGAGAGGTAAAGCGGTATTGTTGTAGCACGAGGAGAATTACAGACAGCTTGTATTAATCTATGTAAGATGTCTTGTTACCCATACCAGTGTGGCATCTGTTCAGATTATTGAAGACAGAAGTGAAATTGAACAGCGTCGTGACAAATTGCACGTGTCAGCTCATCCCCTAAGCCACTGAATCTTCTATAGTCCAGACCGGTTTGTTAATGAGATTTTAGGGGCATCTGAAGTTGAAGTTGTCACTCATTTTAGAAGCACGAATTGAAAAATCTTAAGCAAAAACGTGATCACGATAATAAAAATGAATCGTATCTTATTAGTAAACTTAAGCTTACTTATAACGGTTAAATTTAAGAAACTCGAAACTGTAGCATTTTACTAATAGCCTATGGGAAAGACATAAATATCAAATTCATTAAATTTTTCTACGAATTATTACAATTACCACTACTATTATTAGTAATAACAAAACCAATAATAATAATAATAATAATATTGTTGTTAATAAAAATAATAAAGTAGCTGAAATATCACTACCGCCATCACCACCACTATCACTACTACTGCTAACAAGTTACTACTACTATTATTATTACCATAAGAATTTAGTAAGACGACAAAGGTGTATAGGGTATAAATAAAATAAAATAAATGAACGCGGAATGGTTCTTTATAAATATTAAAATCACGAAACTCACAACGTAAACATAAGACTTAGATACATGACTTCCTTTGGTAAGTTTCTTCTTAATGAAACATAGTGCAGTACTTAAACAAATTGAGTTTATCAGCGTATGATTAGTTACTTAAATATCAAATGCCTTCAAAATTTCTATTGTAAATTGCTAATACTCTTTGTCAAACTTTTATTTTACATATCTTAAAGGTGTTTAAGAAATATTTAAAGGTTCTCAATCTTTTTTTGTTTACAAAATAATCGAAAATATACTTCACAGAAATCAATAGGCTTACATCACTTTCCGCTTACTTGTAAAAAAAATAAAAGAAATAAATAAGCATTTTTTTTTGTTATTGTAATAAGGTATTGTCATAACTCTTTGCAAATAGAATTGGAAGATAGCCCTAATCAAATTGTTTATAACCTAGTGATAAAAAGTTAGGAAATTAAATTATTCTACAAAAAGTAGGACAGCTTTAATTGAAACAAAATTTCACGTGCAAAAATAAATATGATATTACGTTGATCAGGAATGCAGACGTCTACACAGAATACAGAACAAAATTAAATGGCTGCGCAAAATTTAAAAGATTGTGAGATTACGTAAGTTATGTAAAAGGAGTACAAAATTATAATATTACAAATTATCACCTCAGCAGACTTTGACTTAATCTTACATAATATTATGGTGTAACTACATTTTACCTGGCTTGAAATAAAGCTATTTGAATCTTATAATAAGTTAATTTTGAAGGGTTATTATATGTGATAAGGGTTATAACGTATTGTATGTGATACCTAATATTGCTATTAAAATTAGTTGCTACTATTGCCACATATTTCGAATGTGAAATTTATACAGATAATGATAGGCAATGTTAAATTTGTATACAAGTTTAATCAAATATGTGTTAAATTATATTAATATCTCGCTTTAAACAACCCCCGTAAATACACGAGGTAAGAAACTATAACAGAAGTAGAGTCCTTATAAGGTTTACTTTTTTTTTTTTAGAAAAGAGTAAACACAAACGCGCAATGCTCAACGTAACTGCTTCTGTTTAGCAAGCATAGTATTGAGCCATTTTTTCTGTTGTTATTAAATTCTAGGTTACTTTCTTTCTATATTAGTTAATGAATAATATAATATAAAAAATAATAATTTTTTTACTTTTATTATGTTCTCCTGGAGAAGTCTCACGTTCTAATAACTTCAATTTTGTCATGCGAAATAGTATGCCTAGGTTTATTGAATAAAATAGAAAAAAACTGAAATAACTGAGGGTATAAATGCGTGCTTTAGAATCTTGTGAGTATCAAGTACAACTGGTTTCTTTCCACCAATCTGCAACACAAGTGACTGCTTATCAGCTAATCTCGTATAAGGTATGGTTTTACAGTTTACTACCCGAATAGTGAACAAGTGCTCTAAGTGTTCATCAGCGATTGGTTTCCCGGCACGCTAACAAAACTGCTTGAAATATTACGGCAACCCTGAATATATTCCTTAATTTATGCTGTTACAATACAGATAAAAGGTGATTAAAATAAGACAATTATTATAAAAACAACAAAAAGCGTGCATAGTAAAGTCTTACTATTTTATTTTAATATTTTAACTCTACGAGTAAGCAACACATGATTTGAAAGTTACTAGTTCACTTAAAAAAAACTTGCTTTTAAAAAATACTTGAAAATATTTGCCTGTGAAAATCAGATTAGGAAATAACTAAACGCCAATTTTAAAGTGGATATTTTCTATTTATTTACAAATACTTATAGTTTCTGCTGTAATTTAGGTTTACAATACCTGGCATAATGTATTCATATTATAATACACGTATCTGTATTTGCCCGAGGAATTTCCTTTAAAATTATTAAGATATATAATACTTATTACTTAAAATTTTTAATTTGAAAATGATACTGAGAAGACATAAATTTCTTTAAATGGTTTTTTTTTATTTGTCTTTATGTGTTAGTTCATGTACCGAATAGATAAGACGCCTACGAATGAAACTAGTTTGACTGACTTGCAAAGTACGGAGTTTAATTACGCCCGTAAGGTTTGTAATAAACCGTGTTATGCTGTATACACTATTCGCTTTCGACGAATCATACTCGTCAGGTATGGTTACTCGTCTGTACTTCTAACTCTGACTTTTACCGAATTTGACTAACCCTTCTTTAATGAGTAAACAAACGTTCAATGATAATTTTGAAATCATTATAAAAATGAATGGTATATAATTATATGTAATTATATGTAATGGTTAATTGTATGTAACTAGATTATTTACCTACGTCACAGGATATAATTCTTATCTAAATAAAGTATGGCACCATTTACTTCTCCAATTAATAGCACCTAACCCGTAAATAATAAATTGTCAATAAACATTAAAAATAACAATTAGGCACAAGAATTTACAGGGACAAACCGAATGTATGGAATTGGCATCATTTGGCACCTACTGAATATCTCACACTACGTAAAACAAAGAAAACGTCTACGGTTTTCCAAATTATGTCTATGAATCTAAGTGTGTCCTGATCGCAGGAGCTGATGAAACGGTCTGGTAGGTCTCCGTGTGTATAACTGAGGATTCAGCAGACTTAATAAGAAATCTACGATACTCGAACCTAGTTTATTTATTAGTGCTGTATTCAGTGCACTATGACCGACACCCTTGACGTTAGGTGACTTTTTAGTAGCTATGATTTAGTGAAAATTCTGATAACAATTGTTAATTATTATATAATTCTTAGGAAGTATTACATTATTATTACATAATTGTACTATTTTTCAGTTTTTATACGAGCACGCGTGCACTTACACGCAAACACTGTAAACTCTGTAATTATTTACAATCCTCGGAACGCAGTTAAATAAACCTTTCACTAGGATTAATGAATTTATGACTGTCATTTATTAATGACTGCTATGAAAGATAACAACTTGGCAGGCATAATCTAGGACGTAAGTTAACAAGATTAACGAGTTCTCTTAC
Source organism: Magicicada septendecula (assembly GCA_034769895.1). Taxonomy (NCBI): domain Eukaryota; kingdom Metazoa; phylum Arthropoda; class Insecta; order Hemiptera; family Cicadidae; genus Magicicada; species Magicicada septendecula. The sequence goes on from CM068367.1 coordinate 203,169,466, forward strand.
TCATCTAAAAAAGAAAATTTTCCATGTATACTTACAAGGTGTCTACATTTTGGACGGACAAGTTATACTGTCTCTTTGCTGAACGCGCTGTTTATAAAAATATGTATTCTTTACAGAGCAACGTTATGACTATTTTTTTTTCTTAAATTATGTCTAGTTCTCTTCATTTTCTATTTTACAAACACAATACGCCCGCACGCATACTCACACACAAAAAATTGGGTGTGCATGTGTAAACTTCACGTATTTATTAAGAAATTAAAATGGAATCTGAAACTTCTGCCCTTTGTCTACCTATACAAGTAAAGTCACAATCACGCAGCCTCCAAGTTTGGTTTTTGGGTATATGATCTTGTTTCTTTCAATATTATAAAAGTGATTTAATATTTTTAATAAAGTGATTTATAATAAAACGCAATTTCTTGTGAATGCCCCAAAATGTTTATGAACCGAATATGGAAAAATCATCAAAGTGAACACATTTAGGTAACTTTGATTATACGTAATAATAAAAACCAATAGACAAACTAGAAATATTGTAAAGAAGAATTATTAGGAAAATATTAAGCCCACGAAAAACTTCAGAAGGTTGGAAATTAAGAATTAATGATGAAATATATCAAAGTATAGAAAACATAACAGAAACAATGAGAAAAAGAAAACTATAATTTTTTTGGACATTTATATAGAATGGACGACAATAGGTTGACAAAGCAAATTTTCAGATATCTGTAGGGGAAGAAGTCAACATCAAGTTGGATTAAAGAAATTAAACATCACTCATTTAAAGCAAAGGGACAATATTACAATTCAGTCAAAAGACCAGAATGTCTTTACCAAGGAGAAACGTTTAGTTCTACATCAAAAAAAAATAGAAACTGAAGAATAAGGAAAAATACAACAAAAATTCTTGCCTCAAATAAAGTGGAGGTGAACGAAAGAAAACAAACAGGAAACTTATATCCGGAAACTGAAAAATATTGCACCTCTAAAGAAATGAATAGTATAGCATCGGTGAGTGCCTAAGTGATTCGCGCGAGACTGTTTCAGACGTTTATTCGACCACTCTACCGACATCAACGCTCGCTATCTGACTACAATGCGAGGCGGCGGAGGTATCAATACTGGATTTCGAAGCGGCCCAGTTCAGTTACAGGTGGTGATTTATTCAAGTGCGAATCGAAGTATTGTGGCGAGTGATCATTCTGTTAATTAGTGCGGAATTGTAATAAGGTGACAATTATTATTGTGTGTTGAAAAAATTTAACTCAAATTAATCTATAAGTATTCTTTTTTGATTTGTAACTGCTGTTTGTGTCTAATTAAAGTTTGTAATTAGTGGCTTCATTGGAGTCTGTTATTCTGTTTCTACTGTGCCCACAACGATCTATGTGACCGTCCTAACAATATTGTGATACTATCCAAAAACGAAGGACTGAATTATAGGGACGCTTTGTAATGAATTCGAAAAAATTAACGAAAAGAATATTTGACTATTTCACTATTTTGAAGAAAACCATAGGACGAAAGATTATTGGTTCATAGTATAAAGAAGTTAAAAATAATATAGCAGAATTAACATCTCGGAGAGGAAATTTTCAACATGTGTATGTTTCAGAAAACGATTAATGAATTCAGTTTTTTTAAGAAAATAAACTAACCAAATTGAAATCATAAAGCCGATTTCAAAAAGTAAACTCAAGGTAATAAAACACTACATAGATGTAGAAAAAATGTTTCCTACTTGGGCAGGTCTACAAAGTAGGATCTCCTGAAGATAGCTCGAACTCGAGTACAATGAAGTTTGACAGCCCAGTAGATTGGATTGCTGTTTCCTGATATAACGGTCGCCTTACTTAAGGCTCCGCAAACTATTGGAACAGACGAAGAAAATTACTTCGAATAGTGTCTAGCACTTTAGCTTCTTCAAGCAAGATATAAAAAGATCCAAAAAAATTGTCAAGCGTCCAGGAGTACTCTGCCTCACACGACACTGTCGCTTGAGTTCATAGAGATGAGTGCGGATACTACGAGCAAGCAGAAGTAAATTGCGCACATGAGCAAGGCACTTTATATTCCGCAGTAGGAAAAGCAGATCCCCGGTGTGATTCGTTTCTCTCAGATAACGCATGAGCTTTATCGTCAGCTTGAAGATGGTCCTAACACCGTGTCTCTCCGTCACATCACGACATAGGGCAAGACTGCTACCGGTCACTCCCCATCTAACTCTCTGCCGCATCGCTCGCTTCACCTTGGAGGCAGCATAACCTTTCGTATGCAGGGCGTATTCAAGGTACTGCAGTTCTTCAATAAGGTACTGTGGCTCTCAAATGCCCACTATGCGATCAACAAGTGCCTTCACCACTGCACTCTTCTGCCTCGAGTGATGGTTGGAATCCCGGTGAAGGTATCTGTAGAATGGCTCGGCTTGAGCCACGCGGTGTGACCCCGAAACTTCTACAGGATCTTTCAAAGACCAATAAGAAAGACTAGTTTGCCATCTGCCTCCTTCTCCGTTGTAAATTGAATTGTCGGATGAACACTGTCGAGATGGTCGAAAATGCGTACCAGTTTCTCTTTCCAGATCACAAAAGTGTGTCCATATAGCGGAACCAACACTTCGTCTTGAAGGATGCAGTTTGTATCGCCGTCTCCTCAAACTTCTCCATATACAAGCTGGTGACCAGAGAGTTGATAGGACTAGCCATGGCGACACTGTCAGTCTGTTCAAAGAAGGATTCATCCCACAAGAAGTACGTGGTAACGTACCGGAACAATGTTGTGATGTCCGTAGGAAAAAACTCGCCGATATTAGTGAGGACCTCCCGTATCGGCAGCATGGTGAAGAACTAGACAAATGTTTGCTGGCCCCAACATGATGCTCCCAAGCCTCTTGGCGAAGTGCGACAAATTCCGCACAAAGCAGTCTGTCCGAACGACAGAAGAAACCCCGCAAGATGCTTCGCCAATGTGTAAGTCGGCGAGCTAACGGCGTTAGTATCGGACAGAGAGGTTCCCCGTCCCAGTCTCGAGCATAAGTCTTCACCAGTCCGTACGGTGTAATGACAGCTCAGCGACGTCTTTACCTCCGGTGCCAGAGAAAATTACTTAATCAAGTCATTATTTCTTCTGACTACAGTTCCTGTGAATCTCGGGAAAGTTTCTTATATATGTTCAGGTTTAGCAACTGTCTAATCTTTTCCCGGCAATTTGCGGTATTCAAGACAGCAATGGCGCTCCCCTTGTCTGCACGCAGAATGATGATATAGGCCTACTCGTCCCCTCTCAAATCCCTTAACCTTTCAAATCTCCATCCGACGGCGCGGCCTTCTTCAGAACTTTGGCAGCTTCTTGTTTGATGTCCTGGGTCACTGCCTGCAACAAATTCCGAACACGGGCTTCCACGTTGGAGATGGTGTCCTCCAACGAGTTTGCCCCCTTACCCAACAGAGTAATTTCATTTTGTGTCAGCTAGTGTTCAGAAAGATTAATAATCGTCTTTACAACTTCCCGATTCATGTGGGCTATTCTCAATAACAACACTCGAACTTTGTCTTCCACCTCACCGTCATGGACTACTTTAAAAGCTCTAAAAGACGTTCAGATTAATTTATCCTAATCACAACTCTAGATCACAAGTTACTGACCTGAAGTTGGGCGTTCGAGTCCCTATCCCTTAAAATCAGCCTCCTCCGCAGTTCACGTATCCTTTCCCGAAACATAGCCCGTTCCGTGCAAGCTTAGGTGCGGTAAGGTTGGAGGAGAAACTGAAACAGACATCGTATATGTGGGAACATGCAGACAGTCCCCATACCCCAGCATCTGCATCAGTATACCCCAGAAGCGTGTCAGTATGATTTGACTAAATTATTCTGTGCGTTTTAAAATATATGAAACTGAAAAAAGTGTAGTTGAATTTGAATTTGTATCATTTGTGTAATTTTAATGTATGAGTAAAGGTAGTAACGTCATGTTCATTGACATTTCTGCATCTGGACTTTTCGTCACTGTATAAGGAATACTTAAACATCCTTAACTTGTTTACATTAACTTTCATACCGAATTGCATCTCAGTTTGTTGAAGTTGGAATCCCTTTTGTCCAAAAGTAAAATTCGTTTCTGTTTACGAGCGTCAGTGTGTGTACTGGAGGAGATGAACACCAGCAACCCGTTAAGTCTAGAATTTATTACGTCTAGCAACTACTTTCTCTATTTTTCCTAAAATAAATAGTGCTTTGACTAGTAAAGAACGTAGTACGTTGTGTAGCTTTGGTGCACTCAAGCTGATGACATTGTCTCATATGTCCCCTCCCTTTGAAGGTTTACATAGTAGTTGATAGTACTACAAATAACAACGCATATGTAATAGTTACGTTTGGATTCTCAGCACAGTTTAAACTATTGTCACAAATTATTTGCAGTATGTTGTTCTAATTTTGTAAGTGGTTTAAAGTTACAGATCTATTCCATATAAAATTTTAATACATCAAACTGAGCACGTAGTATCCATCCTCATATTTTTGCGCATAAATAACTTGTATTCTAAAAGTATATGTTAGTTTATTCTATAGTACATTATTTCTCAAACAAAAACTTTTATTACACCAACAACTAAACAACTAATTATTAACGTTCCTTTTCACTTTATTTCTTGTGCTGTTATATGCCCAGTATTTTTAGACATGTCTTATCACTTTATCATCATTTCGTTCAGTAATGGCTTTGACGATCACTGTTCGTTAGAATGCTAGTCCGCATAGAATGCTATCAGACTAGTGTATTCCTGATAATTACAGAATCAAAGTGTCACTCCATCAGTATGTTTAACTAAGAGAATAGTTGTAATAAATTGGTTTTAATATATGTACCCACGCAGGACAGACTTCTTTCTTTAAACATTTCCTCCACTTTCAGAGAAGAGTACTCGTTTACGTGAGAGTACACTGGGATAACTATGCCGTCACCATTATGTACTGGCGATCACGTGTCTGATTAACTAATAAGGAAATTAATTGAAATTACCATTATTAATATTAACATTATTAAAATTAATAAAGAAATTCTTGTTTCTGAATATTGTAGGCCCTAACGATGGCTAAAACCCAATCATCGTGAAAGACACAAGCGCTTAATTCTATTACTTACGTATATTCTAAGCGTAGTCTAATTAACAAGATAGAAGTGTATTTAATATTTATAAGTGCATTAGAATCGGTTATTGGTTATGGATGCAGCTGATTTATCGGTTGTAGCAAAAACTGTAATTTTTTTTACTATATTTATAAGAATACTTTTTAAGAATATTTAAGACTTTATATTAGTGATAAATTGTAACTTTCCTTGTAAACACTTACGTTTCTTAATGTCCTCGTACGTTTCGGTGTGTTATTCACATTCTTCAACGAGGTTTAAATACAGAATGTCTTGAAACAGTTGTAACGGATTTTTTCAGGTTGGTGGTATGTGTGGTAGGGTGGGTCGAAAAAAGCGAATTTTCGAGTATCGAATTCCAATAGTGCGGAAAAGTTGCGTATTCGCATGCTAATAAACGGAAAAATATTGAACAAATTCCTATGTTTAATCTTCAGTTCGCGCAAAGGGCCTAAAGTTTGAAAAAAATGACAAAAAACACCAAATATTACCTTAACGCTCAAATTTTACAGATTAAGTTTTTCGACTTCTAATAGCGTGAAAGTACTTCATTTTAGTTGCCTGATAATAGAAAAAATATTTAAAAAAATCGCGCGTTACATATTGAGTTCGCGCATAAGGCCTAAAGTTTGAGAATTTTGGTGAAAAATTGATATTTTTACAGTTTTACAAATAGACGGACTGTTGTATTAAAAATATATACAAGGCCATTTTTTTTTACTAATTGTTCCTATGAGTGATTTTATATATTCAACTTGGATCCGAATACATCACCTTGCAGCTCTTCGCCCATTTCGCAAAATTATTTTTGCTGAAATGACCCAGAACTCACCACGTGGAGGTGGCTGCAATTCGAGTTCCACCCACGCCCTACCCAACCATCCAACCATTCAGGGCATGGTAAATTATGTTGGTTCGCCACTATCAGTCAAGGGCGTTATCTTGAAATCGGATTTTTGGTTGAATTTTGGCATCGAAGATCTTGAGTGCAAAGTTGCTCTAATGTAGCCATCTCTGTTATCTTGTCCGCAACTTTTCCGGCGGACTCTGTCACAAGTTTTACGCATCTTTCAACTGCTTGGGTATGGCAGGGAAAGTTTAAAAATTCAAACTCAGGCAGAGTGTTATTTTGCAGAAATGATGAAATATTCTCTGTTGTCAAGCTTTCCATCATTGGAGGGGGCGACAGCTTACATTTCGTCCACTCAATCAGCTCACTGTAGTCCGTGGCACCAAAATTTATTGAAGGAGGCATAAAAGTTCTAACAGATTTTCCCTTCGGCTGTTGTTTCTTGCTTTCAGTATCCTCCTGTAACCCAACTCTCGTATATGTTGTCTCTCATCCACTATCATAGCCAACAACATGTTCTCTAGATGACAGAAGAACGCGTTTCTCTGAATCACAGGATCGATGATTTTTTTAATGTTGTCCTGCAAATGTCTCGTTGTTTGTACAACCTTAAAGATATGCTTAGGACCGTATTTTACTGAGTGATATCTCTTAACGTTGAACCAGACAGGAGCATACGTCTTCACAATGTAACTGGCAAGTATCTTCAGTTCGTTCGTAGGACTCGATTGGGAAATGAACAATCGTAAGACCCGGTTTGCACATGTCAACCATCGGGAATGACTGAGAGGTCCAGGATCTTTTACAGCCAGATCTGGAGCACAGGCTCCTGTCTGGATTGCCTTAACAATGTCCAGAAGGTACTGTTCATCTTTACTGAGATCAGTTTTTGTTATATTGATTTCCTCGGATTCGATTGTTTCGAAATGTACTACATGTAATTTGTCACAGCCAGGCAGTTGTTTGCCGATTTCCCCACAGAATGACGCTGGTCCCGTCGTCTCTCCGTCCAAGTACTCAAAACAAATGTCTGAAGGGCAGCTCGTTGAAGTGAAGTAAGCAAATGAACCACTGCAATGGGCGCTGAATTTTGACCTCGATATTGTGAATTGCACCATTTTTTCACCCTGTGTTTGTCACTGTGCCATCGCAACCGATCGCTTCCAGTTCATTAATGTCGAAATCATTATTTTGTAGGTAGTTTAGGATGCACTTGGCTATTTCACTTCCAGTTCCATTTGCCGGTGTAACGTGGCCGATATATTGCCCACCAGGCTCACGAGTCACGCTAATGTGTTCCTCTTTCCTTACTCTGCGGTACATTTTAGCCCCTATTTTTTCTTGAACGATAGTATTGTCTTTTCTACCATAAAAATATATTCCCTTTGTTACTGTAAGCCGGTGCATTTCTTGTACTACGGCCTCTCGTGTCTTCTGTTTTTCTCTTCTTACCTTGCTTTTGTCGATCACTAGCGACGAATCTTTTTCAGAGATCATTCCAAGATCATGCAAAACACTAGAAGCGATAGCAGCTGTGGCTCTGTCAGAAACACCAAATCTATCGCTTACTAATGCAGTAGACATCAATTTCAACCTCATTTGAGATGTAGAAGGAACTGAAGACAAATCGATTTCACTGCTTCTTTCGTGCGAAGATTTCCGAGTAGCTTCCGTGTCACATGTGTCACAGTCGGGCGCAACAGTTTCTCGCAACAATTGCAGTTGTTTTCTTTTGTCTAAGTTCAACTGTTTCTTTTCTATCCAAACTGCAAAAAGCAGCCGATCCTGGTTGTTCGTTGATCGTATATAAATTTTCTCTCAATGGGTTGGATCTTTTTGTCTTTTTCACACTTACATTTCTGAGTTCTGGGTCATTTCAGCAAAAATAATTTTGCGAAATGGGCGAAGAGCTGCAAGGTGATGTATTCGGATCCAAGTTGAATATATAAAATCACTCATAGGAACAATTAGTAAAAAAAATGGCCTTGTATATATTTTTAATACAACAGTCCGTCTGTTTGTAAAACTGTAAAAATATCATTTTTCCACCAAAATTCGCAAACTTTAGGCCTTATGCGCGAACTCAATATGTAACGCGCGATTTTTTAAAATATTTTTTCTATTATCAGGCAACTAAAATGAAGTACTTTCACGCTATTAGAAGTCGAAAAACTTAATCTGTAAAATTTGAGCTTTAAGGTAATATTTGGTGTTTTTTGTCATTTTTTTCAAATTTAGGCCCTTTGCGCGAACTGAAGATTAAACATAGGAATTTTTTCAATATTTTTCCGTTTATTAGCATGCGAATACGCAACTTTACCGCACTATTAGAATTCGATACTCGAAAATTCGCTTTTTTCGACCCACCCTAATGTGTGGGGGTAGTTGGTGGAAGGGGGTTGGCGCTGGGATTCAAAGTATTGTTTGGTTTCTGTATGATTGTGTCAACTAGTACATGTGATTTGAAGTGTAGTAAATGACCAACTACACTTCAAATCACATGTACTATTGCCAACCCCCTTCCACCAACTACCCCCCACACATACCACCAACCTGAAAAAATCCGTTACAACTGTTTCAAAACATTCTGTATTTAAACCTCGCTGAAGAAGGTGAATAACACACCGAGACGTAGAGGACATTAAGAAACGTAAATGTTCACAAGGAAAGTTACAATTTATCACTTATATTAAGTGCGTGAATGAAGAGGATGAACCAACAAAACAACTTTAAGACTTTAAGTAATTTGTCTTGTTTCGTTATTATTTGAATTTGTTTTTTATAAATGGAACCAATGCAATAAGTGGGAAACTCGTAGATGCAATGTTCATTAATCGTACCTATTTACAAACATATCTCTAACTGTGGTAATACATAATTAAATCTGGCGGCTTATGATACAGTACCTCTCTGAAGCTGAGTGCTGTGTGTGTAAAGAGGAACCAGAGCACATTCATTCTACTGAAAAAAATAAGACATTTTGAATATTAATAGAGTATAAAGATAATATATTACAGAAATATTTTGCAGTAACCAGGTTTTTTTTAAATCTGGTTAGGCTTCACATTTCATCACTATGTTTAAAATGTATGAATAAACACTATATTTATTCACTTTCTAAAATTGTAATGAATAGTCGTAAAAAAGTCATAAAAATTGGTGAACCGATTTAGGAGTTATCAACTAGCCTACATTCACAATACATGGAAAACTGAATTTTGTCTACATAGGTATTTAAAGTATAAATGCGAAATTCGGATGTACGAACCCGCATGTGGCTATAGACACACACATTAGGAATGTTTCAACATTTCCAATATATTCTATAAGCTGTTATAAGATTTTCACGTTCATAATATTATCTTTGATCAGTTTAGATTTGCGGTAGTTAAGGATGTAGTCTGTTTGATTTCAGTCACAGGATTGGCTAAAACTGCTTTAGTAAATCTTCAGTGGCTGTCACTAAATCGTCAACAGTAATAGTAATTGTTCTGTGAATTTCCCGACTTTCGCTACTTTCTTATAATCACCAAAACAATTACGTTTATAGCAATATCTATTACTTTTAACGAAAGAAAGAGATGGCTTGAAACTGTAACAGCATCAGTATCGAGCCTTACACCTCGAGGAAGAAAGAAGCTGCCCAACATCTGCCTCTCAAGTGAGCGGAAACAGTTTCTAAATCAGCTGCACGATTTTCGAATCTCCGCTATCAAAAAACACCGCGAACCGGCTCAATCGTTTAAGAACTAGTGAAAACCAGTGAATTCACTGTCCCATCAAGACATTCTTTGAAGAGATACTGCCAAACTTGAAATACTTTGTTATTAATTACATCTTTAGCCACTGTACTCAATTGAACGGCTTTCATTAAGACGAATAGTTTTTAGTATAATAACTGCTTAAACCTATAAGTATGTAAACTACAAAATCTGACTTCCTTCGATACTCCTGCAATTCATGCCAGGCAATGATATACCATACCTCGTATTTTCCTAAAACCATTAAATTTATTAAATTTTTCATTTTCCTTTCTGCATACATAGTACACTAAGAGAGTAAAACTCTTCTACTAAGTTTTATAACCGTACGTAATTACGGATGTAAACACGGCCTTGTAAACACGTGGCTGGCTGTTAAAAGATAGGGCCTTTGCTGCGGTTGTCAAATGTTAAAAGAGTTGTAACGGTACGGTTTTACTAACAACTTTAATATATTACGCATTACTAATGTATAATTATTATATTAATACATAATTAACTCAGTAGAAATTGGAATGTTATTTGGTAACTTTTATCTCTATTTACAAAGCTCTAAATTCAATTTAATTGTTTCAGTTTTATAAAATCGGTATGGAGAACCATACATGACTTCCATGTCCTAAACTTTATATTTAAAATCATTTAAATATTATAATAGAACCTTCTACGTCCGTCGTTCTTAACGTATTCTGTAAAATGTAGAAGTGTGTCAGAGTGTAGCTTGTGTGTGTCTTACCAACTCGTTCTCGCTCGGTAACGTAACTTACGATGCTTGCGTCCGTAGCGAACGTACGGATAACCAGGTATCGTAGTCCCGCTCTGAGGTTCACTAGGAGGGTATAATTCCCGGGTGGCGCCAAATTGTTTAGTTAAAACAATTAAAACTGTCTTATTATCAGCGATTCTGCTCAGACGGTGTAAAGGATTCAATTTGTCCTGCCGTTTATCGAGTTGTATGATCGAGCCGGCAGTTGCCGTATTCGCTGCTTGAGCGCTAGTTATCACGTCAGAGACGTTCGCTGCAAATTATAATTTTAAGAATACACTTTCCTACTGAAAATAAAACACATTTTTCTATACACAGTATTGATTTATTAGCGATTTGATATTACTGTTTTCATAGACACAAGCTATATTTGATTTCTTATATAATTTTGCACCGGTTATTTCTTTATGAGACTTTTTCTCTCTGGGTTTTACAATCAATTTTGAACGTGACTAACTTACAGTATGTCGTTCTACCAAAGTGGTAAACAAATAATATCGTTCAAATGTTTTGGATTCTTTTGATCACGTTGAAAGGCTCAGATGCAATTACAATAATAAGAATACACAACCTTACAATGTTGCGAATTAAATATGATAATGTGTAACTATAACTGGTTTGTTGAAGTGTAGTATAAGTGTTTTAAAGGTTCGTACATTAATGTTTATAATGTTCGTACATTATATTTGACCAATATACAGTGTCTTAATACTTTTACTTAATCTTTGAAAGAGAAGAAAATTGATTCAGTGATATTTCAGAATATAGTGAGAAATATTCAAAGTGCGTTATTTCGGAAGTTTAGATAATTCATTGGATACTTAACAACTTCGTAGCATGGGATTAATCTGTTGGCCTGGAACAAAGGAATGTGGCCGCAATATAATTCAGTTTTCGTTTATTTGGGCTTCGGGCATCTTTTTCAAAGTATTTAGATTCATTTATTCACTTCGTCTTGACATAAAACGTCTTCTCCATCAGGTAATTGAGTTCAGTGATAGTCAGCCTCCTTCTCGTTCAATTTTGATAATTTGTTTGACTTTTAAAACATTTTAAATAAGAAAATAGGTTGTTCTGAATTCTGGCGTCTGTTTTTCCGGAGCGTTACTTTCTGAGTAATAATATTCAACGGTAATTTCGTCTTCAACCGTGGTTTCCATGGTTACCAAAGTATTCTGATTGGGCTAGCTTGATATAAATCCATTGTTATCAAAATTTGAATTCTTTTCAAATCTTCCTATATCTTCTGACTTCCTTCTTTCTCTTATTTTCCTTCTTAAGTATTAATTATTAGCACTGTCATTTGTATTTTCTCACAAAGATTATTTTGGTATCCCACAATATTGGGTTTTTCATGTTTAATAAGTTTACAATTAATTTAATACTTACTAATTACATTTCTCTGTTTATATAACTCCTTATTTTAATATTTTGTTGTTAATAATAGTTACCATTTATCCTTGGTTAATTAGTCACCTTGGATTTGTTAATTACTTGGCTATTTTCATACAATTAGTATTTGTTTATGTTTGACCATTAGGCCTGTTTCAAGTCTAAGTAGCCATTACTGGTTTTCGATTGTTTCATATACATTATATCTCATTTTGTCCTAGATCGTTATTTTGTTTTTATAATTAGGTTTATTATCTATGGAGGTGTTTTGGTTCAGTCTTTGTGTGATTTTTGTGTGTTACAACTGTGTTACTCCATATTTCTTGCTAATTATTTACTAACAGTTTTCTTTTTTATAACTCAAACATTGCTTTCTTTTCTCATTTATTTATTCTGCCAATGTCAACAATATGGCTATTAATTACTACCCTTTCATCATATAACATATAACATTTAGGTCTATGTTTGGGATAATTACCCAATCCATCTCCTATTCATAAACAATTGTTTATACAATTAATTAACACTTATTATTTAATACTGGTGTACAATTCATTACTTTTGATTTATTGTTCGGGTGATAAACAATCTCACCTCTATTGAACTTGTTTCATTACTCTCCCCTTATAACATGGGTATTTACTTATGGTTATGACATACTTATTTTATAAAACTCTTTGTTTTCCTTTCCATGTTAACATCATCTTATTACTTTTCCTTGTGATTCTCACCTTTAAATTCTACAATACATTCTTAAGTTCTATAATAATATTATTTTATATTTACTACAGTTAATATCAGTCTTCAGTGTTCATTATTACTGAATCAATGTTTTATTTTAAATATTATTCATAATAACTTTCTTAAATGTTATTGTTCACTATTAAATCTTAAACATTGGTTATTTTTACTAAGTCTTTATCTTAGCCTTCTCTATTCTTACTATTTTTATTACTGACAATATTTTTATTTATTTATCACTTGCACTTTTAAATTATTTTGTGTTCATTGTAATTTACTTAGTGTTTTTTTCTATCATTTCACTTTAGGGTAAGTTCACTTTCACTAGTTTAACTTCCGTTTATTTCTCACTATTTTACTCTCTTTCTCTACACATATTATATATAATTATTAATATCATGTCTTTCTCTATTAACCACTTACATGTACTCCTAACTCTTTGGCTAGTGTATTTTTAGCTATCGTGTTTTATTAATGACTATTTACAATTGTCATTCAATCAATACTAACATTCATTAATTATTTTTGTTCTTTACCGGTTTCATTTTCTTTATTATTTTTGATTACATTATTCCTCACTTATCTATTCTTTATTCCTTGTCTGCGTTTTCTTGACGTGTTTCATTTTATTTTCTTCAACGTTGGTTTGTTCCTTCTTTGTTCTCATTTTCTTCTCCTTCACTTCTCATCTTGTTTACTTTATTTTGGTTCTTAGCTAGCCAATCTCTGGGGTTGGGTCAAAGTCGTTTGTCTTTCAGTCTAGTCGTTGAGTTTCTTTAATAATCACTTTTGGTTTATAATTCTTTCTCCTTCTTTCTTAATTACTTTTTACGTTTTTACTCTCTTCATTATTTATTCATTAACATACATTATTTTTTAGCGTTTTTTACATACTTATTGTTATCAAAACTGATCTGAATTTGGCGATGTTATAATATTAATTAAATAAGTGGATGCTTGAGTTCTGAAGAAATGACGTATCAGCTAAAATGGTACTCCCATGTCAGGTGGGTGAAGACTATCATCAACCTCCGTGGGGAAGGACTGTACTTTTGGATAAAATGTTTGTAGGTCGAACGAAGAGCTGGACAAAGGGAGCTGCGATCTGATTCCTGTAATGAAACTGGGCTGTCTCTGCGAGATATCGGCTGAGGGTGAATGATGTCTATAGTGTTATCAAAGTCTTTCCTGTCAGTACTATACTAGTCATTTTTTTAATCGAGTCTTCTTTTCTTTCTTTCTTTCCTTCTTTCTCTCTTTCTTTCTTTCTTTCTTTCTTTCTTTCCATTCGTCTTCTGATTTCCTGAACGACGATTCTGTTCACCCGTATAATTACGCATTTCTCATCAAAACATTTCTGCCTTAATACGTTTGTGTTTTCTGTTTAACACCCACAATTCTGATCCATGTCATAACGCTATATTCCACACAGACTAGTAAATAACTAGCCATCAGGGAGGTCAAAATATTTTCCAGGAGGGTCAAACAATTTTCCAGAGGAGCAAAATATTTGTATATTTTTCATACATACACACATGCACATATTACTTTGTAATTCTTATACAATAATAGAAATAAGTAAATAGATTGTATTAATTTATTAAAACATTTATTGCTTCAAAATATGCATAAAATTAATGGCTTGTAAAAGTTAATGTTTGATCTCCATTAAGTAGTGCTCAAGTTTCCAAAGTTTTAATATTATGATGTCCGTAATCAAAACATCAGAGCAGGTTTTAGTGTGTATGAAAGTACACCGTGAACAAAATTTTTCAACATTCCCTAAGGAGCGTTACTCAGTGTAAAGCTGCGAATATACAGTGTACGTTTCACAGAACAAACAGGCGGAAAAGAAGGAGCGCTTCGAAGTCTCTCATGGACCCTGAGCACCTTGCAGAGGGTTCATTCCTCAAAGACCTATTCCTCAAAGAAATCATCTGTTTATGAGTTGGAGTGTTTGGCAGTAGTCTTCGCCCTGGACAAGTTTAGAAGGTATTTGAAACATGCTGAGTTCCTGCTAGAGACCGACAATCAGGCTCTCTCTTGGCTTCTGGCCCATCCCTGACAACTGGGTAAAATTGGCCGCTGGGTGGTCAAAATCCCATCCTTTAAGTTTAGGGCACAGCATATACGGGGGACCCAAAATGTTGTTGCCGACGCTCTATCACGAATGTACCATCTACCCAGTGAGGAGCCAATAGATGAACCCTGCGCCTTACTCTTGGAGTTTCCCCTCGCCTTTACTGATGTCATCCCTCATCAGCTTGATGATGAGACGTTGGGTCCGATAATCGAAAATATTAAATCAGGCGAGATTAAGGCTCCTTATTTTCTGTCCAAGGGCGTCCTTTGCTGCAAGGAACGTAGAGGACGGGTTCCTAAGATAGTGCTGCCGAGCAAGCTTGTACCCATGGTCTTCCAGTACTATCACACTTCCCCGGTGGGAGGCCATTTGGGTGTTTCTAAGACCATCGCCGCGATTAGGAAGAACTTCATCTGGAAAGGCATGGACCGGGACATCGCCACCCGGGTGAAGTGTTGTCATCTGTGTAGTCTGAGCAATCCCGCTCAGAACACCAAGTTAGGGTTGCTGTCTTCTGAGGTGGCTAGCAGACCTATGGAGAAGGTTTTCATCGACTACGTGGGTCCTTTCCCACGTAGCAAGGCCGGGAATTCGTTCCTCCTTGTTTGTGTGGATGCCTTCTAAAGTTTGTCTGGCTATTTCCTTTGCGTCAGGCAGGTGCTGCAACTACCATCACAGCCCTTCAGACCAGCATCTTTCAGCATTTCGGGCTTCCCTCCATCATTGTCTCGGACAATGGCCCCCAGTTCATCTCAAGGCAGTTCCTAAACTTGTGTTTCAAGCACGGCATTCAACATGTAACCACTTCACCTTATCACCCGCAATCTTCCCACGCTGAACGATTAAATCGCAACCTTAGATCCGCCCTCATCGCATACCACGCGGAACAGCAGAACACGTGGGACCAGAATCTTAGGTGGTTACAAATGGCTTTCAACTCCTCTCTTCATGAAAGTCATAGAGCCGTACTCTTTGAGGTCATGTTTGGTTTCTCCCCTGTACACCCCCTTACCAATTTGTGGAGATTGGAGGATCTTCTTCCGGATTCGTCGAACGGGGGGGTCTCGCACAGGTGGAAAGAGGTGAGGAGAGCTCTGCTCCGATCGCACGAGCGTGTGCGGCATCGTTAAAACGCTGGGAGAGTCCCCAACCCTTTTAAGGTGGGACAGTTGGTGTACTGTAGGAGCCACCCGCTCAGCTCTAGAGTGGAGGGTCGCGCCGCCAAGCTCTGTTATCGGTGGATGGGACCGTTCCGAATTTCAAAATTTGTCTCTCCGGTAACTGCCAGCCTGGTGGGTCTAGAGGACGGAATGCAGGTGAGAGTGGCGCATGTTTCGCATTTGAAAGCGTGTCCTCAATTAGAGGTTCCTTGAGAGAATTGTATGTATAATATATTGCTACCCCAGTAAGGATTAATTAAGGTCTTTGGGTTTGGTTTTCGGGGGGCTTTCCTGGAGGATCTGGTTTTAATCGTTTTTGGGTTTAATGGTTTTACCTTTTAGAGTTTTAACCGTTTTTAGGGGGTCAAAAGGGGTTTTAAAATTGTATATGGATTTTGGCTCCTCTCCTTTCCTTTCCTCTTTCTATCGCTTTAGGTCGCGACCGCTCACACTTCCAGCATCTTCCACACACACACACACACACACACACACACACACACACACACACACACACACACACACACACACACACACACACACACACCTTGTCCTTCTTTCCGGTGTCCTTTCGTTTTCAACTTCCGTTTTATTTTACCTTTTTAAACAGTTTTGTTGAGCCCCCAGCCTTTCTCCAGTTGTAGCCGACCCAATGTCGTCCCACCCGTTGGACTCCTTTTGTTGTGGAGGTGTGCCGTGGCTAGGAAACTTAGTTACGGTCACAAAAGAAAATTGTTAAGTGAATTGCGACAATAGGATATTATACTATAAAGTAGCATCTGCTCCGTTATCGCAGTATAGACGCGATATGTAGGGGGAAGTCCGCGTTGCATATGCAGTACTGCATCCACTGTAGAGACTCTCGCCCCATCTGGTGGGGACACTAGGTAACTTGATTTTCCTGTCTCGCTAAGTGGCGGCGTTGTTTTTGTTCAGCATGGAGTGAGCGTGTCGAACTCGTCTCTTCTTGTTCAGCCTTCAAGCCAACTACATGTGGTACATCTAATGAAAGAGATTTTAATTGTTTTTTTTGTCATACCGGCGGTAGAATCTTCACGATGTGCGGCTAAGAACGAAATTGCGCCCTGAGGTGTCCCCGGCTCGCTCAACCGTGACCCATGATCAAACAAGGCGAAATATTAAGAAAATAAAGGAGCTCGTCGTAAGTACTTAACTTGCTTCGACAAAGCAGAGTATGTCTATGATGAATTTTGCTGGTGTATGCTGTGTAAGTGATCTTTTATATTATTATGATCAAATGAATAATTCTAGACAGTGGACAGTGTTATTTCCGTAAAATGGAATTTACTTAATTTCATGGTGTGCATATCTGTACTGCCTGATGCACTAGTCACGTAGTGTCCTGACAGAAGCTAGCTTAACACAACAAAAAAAGAGACTTTAAGTCTTAATTCTACTATTACAATACTTAATATTCAGCAACCCAATTTATTAGTAATATCAATTCATATCTGAACTATAATCCGTTTCAAATACAGTTGAATAAGTCTGGCATCTGGAACATTTTTTTTTACAGTGAGGACAACTCCTTACCAATATCATTAGCAGGCGATAGTTATACATTATACTCAAAATAAAAAGGTAATTATAAGTAAAACAAAAAAATATATTAAAAAAATGAAATGTGTTAAGCTACAGCTGGTAAATTGGCACTTACTTAAACCATTAAGTGTGAAGGCACTTCTCAGCATTGCTAATATCAGTCATGCGGCGTTCCTTTGTTTTCTCGGAAGAAGCCTTTCAGTGATTATTGTGATTTATTAGTGTTGTCCATGTAACTGTTTGTGTGTGTGAATTGTGAAGTACATGTAAGTCTTAAAAGTAAATTATGGAGTCATAGGTAGAGAGCGTATATGCATTGTCATGACAGGTACTGAACTATACATCACATGTGTTGCACTTATGTTGAATAACTGTATGTTTTTGGAATTTAAAATCAATGTTAATTTTTTTTTATACAAATGAATTTAATGGAACTTAGTAACTTTTCTCAATTTAATATTCTTGAATTATATTAATTATATATGTATATAATGATTCCGAAACATGTATTTAAGTTTTAAGGATAGTTTGGAATTTTTTAAAATTACATTTGGTATCATGTCTTGTAAAGCAACTAATTAAAAAAAAAATCTGATGAACATTTCTTAATTTAAAGAACCTTTGGGACAATTTTCAGATACTTGAAGGTGAATGAAATGAAAAGTGTGTGATACTGTCTTCAAAGAACGGTTGCTGCTCCACAGATAATATTCCACTCGCCATGTTACTTGTTTACAACAAAACCCAATGAAATCAGAAAACGACGGTTAACTGATGTTAATCGTTTCAGTTTCGAACGAGTACTGATGCGTTTCCTAACTGATCTTTCTTCTTCTTCTTTTATTGCCGACGACTGTGGTAGCAGCGGTGGCGAAGAAACAAAGTACAAGCCCATGTCTATAGTCGTTTTAGATGTAAACGCACAGTGATGACTTCGCCACGAAAATCTATTACGTCACCGTCCTGGTCGTGTAAAGATAATGTTATGTTGTCCAAACGACTCACATTCACAGGTAGGTATATGACGTTTGTAGGTGATTCAATTATTTTGAATCCTGGTTCGACTGACGGATAGAATGAGTGCAGTGTGTGCTCGTTTTTACCGTTCTTGTATGATCCGTGCGCTATATTACACCTTATCAGTATACTGTTCACTTTTATAATGTTAACTGTGGCGTCAGACGTGTGAGTTTTATTCGCTTCAAGGAGACGCTTTTCCTTGAAACCCAACATATCACCGATACCGTACACTGTTTGTTGAAAGTCAATATCCAGTGCACAAGTCAGTTCACATTTCAGTGTATTGTTGTTAGGACGTAGACTAATCTGTGAGTCTCCTAACTGCTTTTTGAGGAAGGCTTCTATGTCACCGATTTCATAAGCACCTGTAGGTAAAGTTATCAAGTCCCACGTTGTTCCGTCCCGTAGTACTGGAAACACATTGTTTTTTCCCTCAACCACGTTCGGTATACCGTTGTATGTAGTAAAGTCCAATAGACCTACATACCATTCACCGTTTGTTAGTTCGAGAGGTGGGAAAAAGTCACATACAAGAGCAGCAGCATTCGTACCTGTTAAGGTGACCGACAGCGAAGACGTCTTGTCGCTTACTGATCACTCACGCGTTAAGAAGTCCAAACATAAATGCCCACAGATGACTGTGTGTGGCGACTGTTCACGTTCGTAATTGTAGTAAATGTCAGTGTCGGTTCCAAAATACTGTGTCAGCTCAAGAGGTGGTCGCATATTACCATACGCATCATAGTATTAAACTCGATTGTTTCGCTTCTTGTAGCAAACCCAGTGCGTATCAGGTCCTTCTGCACTGTCCAGATTAACAACTGCACTCTCATTCTTCCATGGCCGTCTGCGTGGTAAAGTGTTACGCATAAAAACTCCTCTGAAATAAGGTATTTTCAAAAGTTTTGCGTACGCATACAAATCACTGTCGGACAATGCACGCACTGGTATGCAAATTAGTTTTTTTGTCTGTAAGGACGTAGGTATAGACCTGACGCTATTTTTGTATTGTTACGTTTCTGTCTTGAGACTGTTTTGCGTTTGCAGGTCGTTTTGCGTTTGCCCACGGATTGACGTTTAATTCCTGAACCCTTCTTCTTTTTTTTACAACCACTACACGAGCCCCCTCCACCCACTGCTGATTTCGCTTTCATTGCGGCGGCTACAGCTGCAGCATACGCTCTTTCACTAACACCGGAATTCCAACCTTTCACTCGTTCTCACGCTTTGTCGGCAAGAACGCGATCAGCTATACGTCTTCGACTGTTGTCTTTGTACCTTGCGTAGGCGATATCGTGTTCGCGACAGGCTTCGTCCAGCTCGTTGATTCCACGCTCGCCACGTGCCAATCTCTCTTTGAGTTTTGTTCCGGGTCCACAGAATCGGTAGCCGGGTAGGTGTAATTCTACTGGTAATGCGTCCACTGCTCGATTAATCAAAGTAGGTACTGACGAAACGATAGCGGGCACAGTGTTTTTAAGTATTTTTCCAATTACACCACGCCCCATTCTTTTCTTACGAAGTACGTGCATTCTTGTAAACAGATCTCCAATCCTTGATTTCCGTTTCTGTATCGAGAACGTCTATTAAACGTCCCACCTCTTCAATATATTCAGCCAGAACTGAACGCTGTGTCGCGCTGTCTTGATATTTATAGACAAACTTTATTAGATTGATTATATGAGCGTGAAATACCTGAGTGACCTTGTACAATTCGGTCTTTATATGTAATTTTAATTCGTGCATTTGTCGTACAGTGACTGCGTCTTTGTCATTGACACCGTTCGCTATATTCGTAATTTTTCTTCCGGCAGCGTAGAAAGCATCGCTTTGCAAACTGATTGTGTGTGCATGTAAAAATTCCAAATTCACTGCGTCTTTGAAGTCAACAGGCGCTTGCACACGCGTTAGTCGACAGTCATTAACGATTACGTTACCTGCACGATCTTTTTTCAAACTCTTCTCGTCTACGTATCGTTTTGTGGCTGCATCTCTTGATTTAAGCGGATCGTTTAGCATTATTATTCGATGATCTTTTGCGTCTACGGTAGCGTCGTCGTTCTTGTACTGTAAGCATGCGTCCTTTACGTACTGTAAAGAAACAACATCGTGCAGCTCTTCACGATCACCCAAGTTGCGTATCTTTTTGTTTTTCACATCAAAGTGACCGTCGTTAGTCACTCCTAAACCGATATCCTCACGCAGACTTCGATGAGTTTCTTTTCGCACTCTTACAGCGCTGTCGTGTCTACCGAACTTGTCTACACTCATATTTATGAAGAACTGGTGGTTGTAGAACGGTGCGTCTGCTTTTTATATGATAATACCGGCTTCACGTAATTCCTCCAATATCGACATGATTTCATTCCTATGACCAGTATGCCCACTATTTTGAGAAGCCATTAACAGTCTCAATCTATTAACCAACTCGTTAGGATCATCCCAATGCACGTAATCGATTGCAGTGTTCGGTTTCATCTCCATATAGCCACTCCCTGTACGTTTTCGTGCACTCGATGCAAACAATTTAGATATTACTAGTCGGTACTTGACGCCACTGTTACTGTTTATTCGTGTATTGTGTTTATATTTTTGTTTGTGTCCGTTGGTTGCTAGTAGTATGGACTTATATTTCCTCATATCGTCCTTATTGTATTTTTTCGGTAGTTTCATAAACAAAAGTTCATACAGACCAGGCGTACCCTCGTAAATTTTTCATTTGACATGAAAGTTGTCGTTATCATCGATTTTTACATTTGAATCACCTATCATAAATTTACCGCCTTCGTGTCGAACAACATACATACGATCTATAATCCGTTTACAGTCCGCCGATTCGCGCAAACGCACATATTTGTTTGCTAATGAATCGTCACTGAAATGTGAAGTGTTAGGGTTCCATGCGTCCTCGTCACTAAAATGAGAAGCGTTATGACTCTGCATGTCACTTTCGTTTTCTGTTATTACGTGTTGTGTAGGCTCTTCTTGTTTTATCTGCTGCTTCTTCTCCTCCTCCTCCTCCATTATATCACCACTTAACTTTCGTGAAATAGCTTCTAACGGTTCCAGAATCGGTCTGTAATTTTTTCTAAACTTCTCGTCGCTTTCTCTGATACCGTGTTGTAATGCATGATATTTTTTCCTTATGTTGTCACTTATCGTATCTATATCATACGCAAGTCATTCCTCCTTATTCAACGCCATCGTGTGTTAGCAAGAGGACTGATTACATTACTACAGTGCAACCACTTTTATACGTCGCCGGAAACAATTATGAATCGATCAAAGCCGATTCTATATCTACCTTCATTTATTGACGAGTCTTTGTCTATGACTAGAAATCCATAACGATCCTTCCACGCTTCCATGCAAACGTCTTTGAAAGCATCATATTTCATATCCGTGTTAACATGATCAGTGTATGCATGTCGTAAATTTAGATCGTCTTGTTTGAACAATATCAACAAGTTAGCGTTGTCACGTACCAATTGTTTCGGTATCTGGCTATATGTCTGGCATAGATAGAATGTGTCCACATCGCTATGTCTCCCCATAGCAAAATACTTTCGAATATTGTTTTGTCTTTCACACGATACGTCATCGAATACGATAACAGAGTCGAGACCGGCGATTTCACTCGGTAGTGGGACTTCTTCGTTCTCACTGTATGCATGATAACCTAAACCTTCATCAGCGAGTGATTTCATCACTGTTTCTAGCATTCTGTATTTTGGTTGAAATAATGATTTTGAAAACACGTATACGTTGCGGAAACATAGACCGTTGGCATCAAACAGTAGGTTGAATAGCACATTGGATTTCCCACAGGAACTTGGGCCTGTAACGATACAGCGAATACTGTTCGGTAATAGCGGGCCATGTTTACGTTTAGCACTGCCTTTGTCACCAGCCAAAAAGTCCATATCCTTTATTGGTAATTTGTTTGCTTGCTGTACAATCTTCATCTTTGTGAATACCGAAAGCATACTGTTTTTAGCACGTGCTGTCACCTTTTTATATTAGATCTTTCTTATGTATCCATGCATCGTGTTTACCATCGAAACCAAGCCAACGAACACGCACTCTGTCACCTTTGCGTTGTAACACCTTTTCCACTAGGTATACGTCGCCGACTTTGGACTTACTAATCTCGTGCTCGTAAAAACCACCTTTCAACACTTTGTTTAGATGATCTTTTAGCAGATAAGTAACGGGGATGGTAGTGGATTGTACTTTATCCACAGTGAATATTTCGTTAGTCCAATTTGGCGTATAACCTTTGGCGAACGTCATTTTGTGCTTACTTATACGAACACGGTCACCGACTTTAAATTTGGGTGGTTTCGCTGGACTGATTTTAGGTGCTGTGTTCTTCCTTATTCGTTCCAACACTATATGTTCGTTGGCGCCAGTCACTTCACTCGGTTTCATACCAATGGTTTTGTGTGTTGTATTGTTGTACGATTTCAGTAATATAGGTAGTAGATCCAACCAGCGGTAGTGTCCTTGTTCGCTGAAAGCTCGATACATGTGTGTCTTCAGTGTGCGATTAAAACGTTCCACTATGGAAGCTTTTTTCTCACTATAGGTTGAGTAATGTTTCGCATTATACTTTTTTAGCAACGCTTGTACTGTGCTGTTGTAATACTCCTTCCCGTTGTCTGTTTGTAAATACTTCATTCGGTTAGCGGCTAGTATAGGCTTCAACGCGTTCGTCACTTCTTTCCCGGTCTTTGTTTTCAATGGTACGGCGTACGCGTACTTGGTAAACGCGTTGATTACAGTCATCATATACTTGTACCCTTTGTTCACTCGAGCGTATGGTATCATTTCCACAAGATCCGCTTGGTACAAATCGTGCATACCCTTCAGTTCAACCGCGCGTCTAACAAAATTCCTTCTTGCCGCTCTGTGTAGCTCTTGCGCAATATTCTTGCGTACGTTGTTCATGGTTTAAGATACACTAACATAATACATGCGTTTAAAAAAAAATACTATATATATATATATATATGTATAACAGTTCCTTTTGTTTTCGGTATTCATTCTCTCTCTCTCTTGAAGATCATGGCTAACCTTCAGCAGGAACGTGGGCTGATAAGCGCTATATACTAGACAATGGCCGTGATACATTCGCGTACAGTCATTATCGGATACGTGACAAATTAATTGCCAACGACTCTGCTCTCCCCGCCTGCTAAAATTCCATGTTACACCGCCCCCCACCACCTGTTAAAAACAAAACAACAAATTCCCACTGTGATATCCGCAGACACTTTTGTTTTCTACCGTTAGTTATTGTCACTCCACACTTCAATTCGGACGGCAGTAAACGTAAGTTTGCGTATTATCATTATTGTAACGATATTTGTGTTTATACATATTAGTTTGTAATGTATGGTTTCTTTTTTTTATAGTATAATGGAAAACGCTGCTGTAATAATTGACTTTCACTGCTTTTATGATGACAACGGCAATTATATAGTAAAGGAATTATCAGTCATGGACATAACACGTTTTGCAAGCAGACATTGGATTTTCGCCCCGCCTGCTACAGTCGTTACGAATTCGAAATACACTAGGACCAACTGTTGGTTAACGACAAACTATCATGGCCTGAGATGGAGTGAAGGAGAGACACCGTACGACAATCTTGTTTCAGTGTTAACAACGTATACGAACATATATAAATATGTGTTTGTGAAGGGTCTTGAGAAAAAACGTTTTTTAGAATCGAAAATAATCCATCATCATATAATAAATCTTGATAACATTGGCTGCCCTAAAAACATACCATATCTATTCCCCGGTACGTTATGTCTTACACATTGCAATTCTTCTTCTACACTATGTACAAACCATAAGGTGTACGCACTTAGAGAGTGGATAATTAATGATTTTTCTGTTATACGAACATTTTTAATGTGATTGTCTCATAGCATTGGTAATTTCGTTTAGGTAAACTTGTACATGACCGCAGGCGATAACTATTTCTAGTAGTCTGTGGACTTTCCTAATATATATATTTTGTAACAGCGCTAATTCTGCATGTGTGTATGTACATGCAAAGCTTCAGGCGATGAAAGTGAACTTTCCTGATGGCCACACCACCACCATTACTTTCACTAGTCTTCTTTGTAGCGAATATTCTGACATTGTTTAGTTCCGCCTCGTTTGATACAGACGTCTTCACTTCTAATAATGTCATTTATCACAAAATTCAATGCAGTTTCTGCTGTTGAGTACAAACGGTGTGCAGAATTAACGGTGAACAAGCAGTATCCGATCGTTAACATGGTGCATGTAGACACTAGATATGGGAAGTCTGTGCTTGTAACGTTGGAAGATGGTGAGCACCGCTATCGTGTATATCTACCTAAGAGATATGCTGGCGTCTTTACAGATGAAGAGCTCCGTCATATAAACCCTAGCAACCTACATCTCGTGTTTCGAGGCATGAGGAACCAAACAGCGCAGGTGGAAATAGTACCTTGTTAAGGTAACAAACTACTTTTAATAAACTATTTTTTTTATCACTGTGTGTGTGCGTGTGTTTGAATGTAGTGCAGATTCTAATTTACAAAGTTTTGATGAAAGGACATTAACTTATGAGGAAATTAATTTCTATTTTTAATTTATTTCACTATTCGCCTCTGAACCTATATGTAATTATTTGTAAACTGCGTTACCTGTTGCAGCACACGTTAACACTAGAACGATTATATTATTATTATTCAGTGATATATACATACAATTTACTTATTAAACACTTCAAGGATTGTAACGTCTTACAATGACTATAGCATATTTAAATCTGTTTTTGTATGGAGGTCAGTGCGACACAACATGTAACAAACGTAATTGGATTTGCTTTCAACCCAACGTGTGCGCTCGTTGTGTGCGTGTGTGTGTGTGCGTGTGTGTGTGTGTGTGTGTGTGTGTGTGTGTGTGTGTGTGTGTGTGTGTGTGTGTGTGTGTGTGTGTGTGTGTGTGTGTGTGTGTGTGTGTGTGTGTGTGTGTGTGTGTGTGCATATCCCAACGGAGGATATATATAGTTTGTGTACATAGGTTGTATATTGTAGGCATGAAATTATTTAAATCTGTTTTTGTATGGAGGTCAGTGCGACACAACATGTAACAAACGTAATTGGATTTGCTTTCAACCCAAACGTGTGCACGTCGTATGTGTGTGTGTGATTACGTTGCGTGTGCGTCTGTATGTGCGCGCGTTGCGTGTGTGGTTACGTTGCGTGTGCGTCTGTGTGTGTGTGTGTACGTGTGTGTGTGTGATATTTAACATGATTTTTATACTGTTTGTATTGTTATGTTGCAGGCTGCTTCTCCTACAAGTACGACACAATTATATATAAACTTTTCGAAAAAAATATCAATTTTATAATGTATTTATTTATTTATGAATTGTGATTTTATAAATTTTCAAAAAAAAATCAATTTTATATTGTGAATTTTAAAATATATTTAATCATTCAAACAAATTATGGCTTTATTTTATTTCACTATACACCTCTGAACATGTGTACAATTAATTTTTTTTGTGAACTGTATTACTTGTGGGAACTGTTACATCAGATGATTTGTATGAATTTCAACCCCCACCGTTTTCATGTGTGTATAATTTTAATTTATTTCGCTATACACCACTGAACCTATGTGTGTAAACTGCAACCATTAAACGGAAGTATTGTACCAAATGAAGAAGAGCGTATTGAAGATTGCTAAGCCGTTAACGTATGGATTTGTCATCTGTAACGGCACACGCACAGGTAAGTAGTTCATTGACAACAACACACATACATAGTTAATATTTGCCATACAGACCTCCCTAACAAAGATCAATCACACTGACTGCATTATAAAACTATTAATTATTTAATACATTGAAAAATGAAGACGGCGTTTTGACAATGAGTGAGAGAGAGAGAGAGAGAGAGAGAGAGCTAAAATTATTTACTCATCACAGAGAGAGAGAGAGAGAGAGAGAGAGAGAGAGAGAGAGAGAGAGAGAGAGAGAGAGAGAGAGAGAGAGAGAGAGAGAGAGAGAGAGAGAGAGAGAGAGAGCGGCGTTGTAAGTACGTACACAGTTAATATTTGTCGAATATATATAAACTTTCTAAAGTCATATACATGCACGGTAATGACCACAGAGAGGAGAAACGGTTTGAACATAACGTTTGACAACGAGAGAGAGAGAGAGTGAGCTAAAATTATTTAATCATCACACCGACTACTCTACTCAATGTACACAGTGAGAGAGAGAGAGAGAGAGAGAGAGAGAGAGAGAGAGAGAGAGAGGAGAGAGAGAGAGAGAGGAGAGAGAGAGAGAGAGAGAGAGGGAGGGAGAGAGAGAGAGAGAGAGAGGGGAAACGGTTTGAACATAACGTTTGACAACAAGAGAGAGTGAGAGAGAAAGAGAGATAGTTTTACTTACATTCAAATATGAGAGAGGAGAAACGGTTTGAACATAACATATGATTTAGGGAGACCGCTTAATGTTTGAATTTTTCGCCTTGATTTCGTCGTCGTCACAATCGACTAACCGCACACACATATAGGTATATATATACATTATAACGTGTTGCTAATAATGTATCACACGTTTGAATTTCCCTCCCCGTTTGACAACAAGAGAGAGTGAGAGAGAGAGAGAGAGAGAGAGAGAGAGAGAGAGTTTTACCTACATTCAAATGTGAGAGAGGAGAAACGGTTTGACAACGAGAGAGAGAGAGAGACATAGTTTTACTTACATTCAAATGTAAGAGAGAGAGAGAGAGAGAGTACCAATCATGATCATATAGTTTGAATTTCCCACCACAGAAGAGAAAAAAAATGTTGGCAGATCTGCTCTATACACAATAATGTAAGATTGGTAACCCTGATCATATATTTTAATATATACACTATATAACACATATTTGAATTTCCCTCCCCCCGCCACGGAAAATGTTGACAAACCTGCTCATATAAAATATCTATACACTATAATAATAATACAAAGGTTGGTACACCTGATCATATAGATTTAATATACATTATAACACACGACAAATTTGAACTCATGCAAAGGTTGGTAACTCTGATCATATATTTTACTATACACTATTATGCATCAAGTTGGAACCTCCCACCCACCACCACCCACTGATATGAAATAAAAAAACCTCCCACCCACCACCACCCCCTGATATGCAAATCAGCTTTATTAAAAAAATAAAAAATTATATTCACGGATGCTAGTGGTCCATTGAATCTCATCCCACCCCCTTGATATGCAAATCAATTTAATTAAAAAAATAAAAAACCAAATTAAAAAAATTAAAAAATTTATTCGCGGAAATTCGCGGATGCTGTGGTCCATTGGGATGCTGCGGGTCCAGCGGTGGCGGCGTCATCTCTTAGATCATGTTTTTAGTGTTTTTTATTGTTTTTTAAGAAAGGCGGCATTCCTTTGTGAGCCAGAACCCTTATTATCCCTCTACTAAAAAGTTTAAATGAATTTTCAAGTACTTTACTCTTGTAAAAACATAAAATGTTGCTGGTAAACTACCCCTTCCCCCTAACCGATCTTCACCAAAATGAAAAGGCCTTGAGTCCTCTACAATTGAGGAACGTGTGCAAAACATTATTTGATTCTGTTTGCATTTGCGGCAGTTATTGTTCACCATAAGCAAAATTCTACACACAGACACTTTTCAAAAATCGGTATGGAGAACCATACATGACTTCCATGTTCTAAAATTTATATTTAAAATCATTAAAATATTAATTAAATAAGTGGATGCCTGAGTTTTGTAGAAATTACGTATCAGCTAAAATGGTACCCCCATGACAGGTGGATTAAGACTATCCTCAACCTTCGTGCGGAAGGACTGTACTTTTGGATAAAATGTCTGTAGGTCGAACGAAGAGCTAGCTAAAGGTAGCTGCGATCTGATTCCTGTAATGAAATTGCACTCTCGCTGCGAGGGGCCGAGGGATGTCTGTAATGTTATATACTATACTATACTATCAATACTATACTAGTCATTTTTCTTTTTTTAAATCAAGTCTTGATTTCTTTCTTTCCATTTGTCTTGTGATTTCCTGAACGACCATTCTGTTCACCCGTATAATTATAAATTTCTCAGCAAAAAATTTCTTCCTTAATACGTTTGTGTCCCCTGTTTAACACCCACCATTCTGATCCATGTCATAACGCTATATTCCACACAGCCTAGTAAATAACTAGCCATCAGGGAGGTCAAAATATTTTCATGGAAGGGCAAACAATTTTCCAAAAGAGATAAATATTTATATATTTTTCATACATACACACATGCACATATTAGTTTATAATTCTTATATCATAATAGAAATAAGTACACAGATTGTATTAATTTCTTTAATACAACAACACTGCCCAGCGATCCACAGAAAGCAAATCGATGTCTATCTTTTTGGCTTGCACGCGTTGTGTTGGTGTGGGTTTCGGCACTTTCCATTTAAGAAGCGTGCAAACATAAGGAAATAAACATGACTGAGGCCAGAAATAACGCGAAGTGTGTGTGTGTGTGTGTGTGTGTGTGTGTGTGTGTGTGAGTGTGTGTGTGTGTGTGTGTGTGTGTGTGTGTGTGTGTGTGTGTGTGTGTGTGTGTGTGTGTGTGTGTGTGTGTGTGTGTGTGTGTGTGTGTGTGTGTGTGTGTGTGTGTGTGTGTGTGTGTGTGTGTGTGTGTGTGTGTGTGTGTGTGTGTGTGTGTGTGTGTGTGTGTGTGTGTGTGTGTGTGTGTGTGTGTGTGTGTGTGTGTGTGTGTGTGTGTGTGTGTGTGTGTGTGTGTGTGTGTGTCCTGCCAGCCTTTTCATTGCGGTAATCACAATAATAAAACTTTGGAAAAGTAAAAATTACATAATTGAGATATGCTTGCTTGCCTGGAACGATATATTTTCAATCATACGTGATTTAAATTAAAATGAATATTATAGAATTTTGTTAAAGTGAAATGAAATGTTTCCATAGAAACTACTTCTTTGTTATTATTAACGTATTACACATATAAAAATTATAAAATTACTTCCTCCATCATCAACTACCATTTTAATTTATAAACAAAATTACCCCCTTCCCCTTCAACTACCCTTTTCATTTATAGACATTTCATCTATTTTATCACCTTCTTTTCAGGATAATTTATTTATCAAAATTTAGCAATTTACTCTTGTTAAAACGTAAAACGTTGCAGGTAAACTACCCCTTTCCCTAAACCGATCTTCACTAAAAACAATAGGCCTTGCGTCCTCTACAATTCAGAGACGTATGCAAAAAATTATTTGATTCTGTTTGAATTTGCGGCAGTTATCGTTTACCATAGAAAAAATTCTACACACAGACACTTTTCGAAAATATCGGTATGGAGAACCATACATGACTTCCATATTCTAAGATTTATATTTAAAATCATTTTCGAAATGAAATATTACCATAGAAACTACTTCTTTCTACTTACTGCTTCAGCCTTAACCACAGTACTGTGGTCACTAACGTATACCACCACACGTTATCGCACTCGATTTTCACTTATGATGGAAGTCGATGGCATTGCCGAAACGTCTGGTTTTGTAGAAAACATTGGACCACGGCCAAATATCCCGGGAAGGAATTTTAACAAAAACTACTTCTTTGTTGCCGATAACGTTGTACACACATACATAAAAAATATGCATAAAATTAATGGCTTGTATAAGTTAATGATTGATCTGCATTAAGTAGTGCTCAAGTTTCCAAAGTTTTAATATTATGATGTCCGTAATTAAAACATCAGAGCAGGTTTAGTGTGTATGAGGGTACACCGTGGACAAAAATTTTCAACATTTCCTATTGAGCGTTGCTTAGGCTTAAGCTGCGAATCTACAGTGTACGTTTCACAGAACAAACACGCGGAAAAGAAGGAGCGCTCCGAAGTCACTCATGGACCCTCAGCATCATGCAGAGGGTTCATTCCCTAAAGACGAAAAGTCTGTCTATGAATTGTTCCTCTGTAAACACGTGCAGTTACACTGCCCAGCGATCCACAGGAAGCAAATCGCTATCCACGCTGAACACTTTTTCGGCTTGCACGCGTTATGTTGGTATGGGTTTCGGCACTTACCATTTAAAAAGCGTGCAAATGTAAGAAAATAAACATGAGTGAGGCCAGAAATAACGCGAATTTTGTGTGTGTGTGTCTTCCCTGCCTTTTTATTGCTGTAGTCATAATAATAAAATGGAAACGTAAACATTACATAACTGAGATATGCTTACCTGCCACGAACGATATATTATTTTATACATGTATATTAACTAATACATAATTTACATTAAAATGAAAAAATTATAATTTTATTGCCTGGCAACAAAATTATTTTATTTTTAACAATTACCATTGTTTGAAAAAGTTTAAATGAAAAAGTTTCAAGTACTTTACTGTTGTTAAAACGTAAAATGTTGCTGGTAAACTACCCCTACCCCTTAACCGATCTTCACCAAAATCAAAAGTCCTTGAGATCTCTACAATTCAGGGACGTATGCAAAACATTATTTGATTCTGTTTGAATTTGCGGCTGTTATCGTTTGCCATAGAAAATACCCTTGATAAAAAAATGTTGCTGGTAAACTACCCCTTCCCCTTAACCGATCTTCACCAAAAACAATAGGTCTTGAGTACTCTACAAATCAGGGCTGTATGCAAACCATTATTAGATTCTGTTTTAATTTGCGGCTGTTATCGTTTGCCAAAAAAAAAATTCCCTTGATAAAAAAAAACCGTTGCAGGTAAGCTACCCCTTTCTCTCAACCGATCTTCACCACAAACAATAGGTCGTGAGTACTCTACAAATCAGGGCTGTACGCAAAAAATTGTTTGATTCTGTTTGAATTTGCAGCAGTTATCGTTTGCCATAGAAAAAAAATCTACACACAGAAGACAGATAGACAGACAGATAGACAGACACACACACACACACACACACTTTTCGAAAAACGACTTTTTTTCATGTTTTGAGTGTAGTACAATCAGAATCTGCAATAATCTCGAACACGATTTTTTTTGCCATCACCATACTTCCATTTCCTTAAGGAATATGGAAGTAAAATTACTTTTTTTTCATGTTTTGATGGTAGTACCATCAGAATCTGCCGTTATCTCGAACACGATTTTTTTCGCCATGACCATACAGTACTTCGATTTCCTTATGGAATATGGAAGTTAAAATCGGCATGGATAACCATACATGACTTCCATGTCTTAAAATTTATATTTAAAATCATTTAAATATTAATTAAATAAATGGATGCTTGAGTTCTGAAGAAATTACGTATCAGCTAAAATGGTACCACCATGTCAGGTGAATTAAGACTATCCTCAACCTTCGTGAGGCAGGACTGTACTTTTGGATAAAATGTCTGTAGGTCGAACGAAGAGCTAGCTAAAGGTAGCTGTGATCTGATTCCTGTAATGAAATTGGCCTCTCGCTGCGAGGGGCCGAGGGATGTCTATAGTGTTATCAAAGTCTTTCCTGTCAATACTATACTAGTCATTTTACTTCCATGTTCCATAAGGAAATGGAAGTATGGTGATGGCAAAAAAAATCGTGTTCGAGATTATTGCAGAATATGATTGTACTACACTCAAAACATGAAAAAAAGTCATTTTTCGAAAAGTGTCTGTGTGTGTGTCTGTGTGTCTGTGTGTCTATGTGTCTATCTGTAGATTTTTTTATGGCAAACGATAACAGCCGCAAATTCAAACAGAATCAAACAATTTTCTGTATACAGCCCTCATTTGTAGAGTACTCGCGATCTATTGTTTTTGGTGAAGATCGATTGAGGGAAAGGGGTAGTTTACCAGCAACGGTTTTTTTTTTATCAAGGGTAATTTTGTTTGTTTGGCAAACGATAACAGCCGTAAATTCAAACAGAATCAAATAATGTTTCGCATGCAACCCTGAATTGTAGGGTTCTCAAGATCTGTTGATTTTGGTAAAGATCGGTTAAGGGAAAGGGGTAGTTTACCAGCAACGTTTAATGTTTTAACAAGGGTATTTTCTATGGCAAACGATAACAGCCGCAAATTCAAACATAATCAAATACGTTTTTGCATACAGCCCTGATTTCTTCAGTACTAAAGACCTATTGTTTTTGGTGAAGATCGTTTAAGGGAAAGGGGTAGTTTACCAGCCACGTTTTTTGTTTTATCAAGGGTATTTGGTATGGCAAACTATAACAGCCGCAAATTTAAACAAAATCATATAATATTTTGCATACAGCCCTGAATTGCAGAGTTCTCAAGATCTATTGTTTTTGGTGAAGATCGGTTAAGGGAAAGGGGTAGTTTACCGGCAACGGTTTTTTATTTTTCTATGGTAAACGATAACAGCCGCAAATTCAAACAGAATCAAATAAGTTTTTGCATACAGCACTGATTTGTAGAGTACTCAAGACCTGTTGTTTTTAGTGAAGATCGGTTAAGGGAAAGGGGTAGTTTACCGGCAACGTTGTATGTTTTAACAAGGGTATTTTCTATGGCAAACGATAACAGCCGCAAATTCTAACAGAATCAAATAATTATTTGCATACAGCCCTAAATTTTAGAGATCTAAAGACCTGTTGTTTTTGGTGAAGATCGGTTAACGGAAAGGGGTAGTTTACGAGCAACGTTTTATGTTTTAACAAGGGTATTTTTTCTGTGACGAACGATAACTGCCGTAAATTCAAAGAGAATCAACTAATGTTTTGCATACAGCCCTGAATTGTAGAGTTCTCAAGACCTATTGTTATTGGTGAAGATCGGTTAATGGAATAGGGTAGTTTACCAACAACGTTTTATGTTTTATCAAGGGTGTTTTATATGGCAAACGATAACAGCCGCAAATTCAAACAGAATCAAATAATTGTTTGCATACAAGCCTGAATTGTAGAGTACCCAAGACCTGTCGTTTTTGGTGAAGATCGGTTAAGGGAAAGGGGTAGTTTACCAGCAACGGTTTTTTTTCCAGGGTAATTTTTTTCCATAGTAAACGATAACAGCCGCAAATTCAAACAGAATCAAATGATGTTTTGCATACTGCTTTGTATTGTAGAGTTCTCAATACCTATTGGTGTTGGTGAAGATCGGTTAAGGGAAAGGGGTAGTTTACCAGCAACATTTTATGTTTTAACAAAGGTAATTTTTTATATGACGAACGATAACTGCCGTAAATTCAAACAGAATCAACTAGGTTTTTGCATACCTTTTTGAACTAAAGAGAGCTCAAGGTCTGTTGATTTTGTTGAAGATCAGTTAAGGGAAAGGGGTAGTTTACCAGCAACATTTTATGTTGTAAGAAGAGAAATGTTTCCATGACGAACGATAACTGCCGCACATTCAAACAGAATCAAATAGTTTTTTAAATGCTTCACTGAATTGTAGAGGACGGAAGGTCTGTTGATTTTGGAGAAGATCGGTTAAGAGAAAGGGGTAGTTTACCAGAAACATTTTATGATTTAACAAGAGTAAAGTACTTAATTTTTATAAATAAAGTATCCTGATAAGAAGCTCATAGTAATCCACTGTAGGAAACGTAGATGAAATATCTATAAATGAAGAGGTTAGGTGAACGGGGTGGGGGTAATTTTCTATTATTAAAAATTATAGTTGAAGGTGGAGGGCAGAATTTTTTATATGTGTACTACGTTATCGGCAACAAAGAAGTAGTTTTTTGTTAAAATTGCTTCCCGGACTCTTTAGCCGTAGTTCAATGTTTTCTGCAAAACCAGACATTTCGGCAGTGCCATCGACTGCCATCATCGGTGAAAATCGAGTGCGAAAACGTGAGGTGGTATACGTTAGTGACCACAGTACTGTGGTTAATGCTGAAGCAATAAGTAGAAAGACGTAGTTTCTATGCAAATATTTCATTTCGAATATGATTTTAAATATAAATTATAGAACATGGAAGTCATGTATGGTTCTCCATACCGATATTTTCTTTTTACTTCCATATTCCTTAAGGAATGGAACTATGGTGATGGCAAAAAAAATCGTGTTTGAGATTATTGATGATTCTGATTCTACTACACTCAAAACATGAAAAAAAGTCGTTTTCCGAAAAGTGTCTGTGTGTGTGTCTGTCTGTCTGTGTGTCTGTGTGTCTGTGTGTCTGTCTGTA
This sequence comes from Magicicada septendecula, assembly GCA_034769895.1. Lineage (NCBI taxonomy): Eukaryota > Metazoa > Arthropoda > Insecta > Hemiptera > Cicadidae > Magicicada > Magicicada septendecula. The sequence goes on from CM068367.1 coordinate 203,204,126, forward strand.
GATTTTTTTCTATGGCAAACGATAACTGCCGCAAATTCAAACAGAATCAAATAATTTTTTGCATACAGCCCTGATTTGTAGAGTACTCACGACCTATTGTTTTTGGTGAAGATCGGTTGAGGGAAAGGGGTAGTTTACCTGCAACGGTTTTTTTTTATCAAGGGAAATTTTTTTTTTGGCAAACGATAACAGCCGCAAATTCAAACAGAATTAAATAATGTTTCGTATACAGCCCTGAATTGTAGAGTTTTCAAGACCTTTTGGTTTTGGTGAAGATCGGTTAAGGAAAAGGGGTAGTTTACCTGCAACGTTTTATGTTTTAACAAGGGTATTTCCTATGGCAAACGATAACAGGCGCAAATTCAAACAGAATCAAACGATTATTTGCATACTGTCCTAAATTGTAGAGTTCTCAAAACCTATTGTTTTTGGTGAAGATCTGTTGAGGTAAAGGGGTAGTTTACCATTAACGTTTTTTTAACAAGGGTATTTTCTATGGCAAACGATAACAGCCGCAACTTCAAACAGAATCAAATAATGTTTTGCATACAGCCCTGATTTGTAGAGTACTCAAGACCTATTGTTTTTGGTAAAGATCGGTTAAGGGGTAGGGGTAGTTTACCTGCAACGTTTTTTTATCAAGCGTATTTTCTATGGCAAACGATAACAGCTGCAAATTCAAACAGAATCAAATAATTTTTTGCATACGTCCCTGAATTATAGAGGTCTCAAGGACTTTCGATTTTGGTGAAGATCGGTTAAGGGGAAGGGGTAGTTTACCTGCAACCTTTTACGTTTTAACAAGAGTAAAGTACTTGAAAATTTATTTAAACTTTTTGAAACAATGGTAATTGTTAAAAATAAAATAATTTTGTTGCCAGGCAATAAAATTAAAATTTTTTCATTTTAATGTAATATAATATTTTCATTTAATACGGCAATAAAAAGGCAGGTAAGACACAAACACACACACACACACACACACACACACAATTCACGTTATTTCTGGCCTCACTCATGTTTATTTTCTTACGTTTGCACGCTTTTTAAATGGAAAGTGCCGAAACCCACACCAACATAACGCGTGCAAGCCGAAAAAATGGACATCAATTTGCTTACTGGCGAAGCTAGTAGTTTATGAATGGGTAGGCAAAAATCTTATCTTCAATTTTTTTTAAGGAATCACTAAAAGGACGGTGGGTCAAATCGGACGCTGAGGTAGAGTTTGCTGTAACCGAATGGTTCCACAAACAGCCGTAAGAATTTTACTAGCAGGGAATCTACAGGTTAGCGCAACAGTGGAACTCATGTCTTAATGTTATTGGAGACTTCTTTTAAAATCGTTGAATAAAAAATGCTTTACAGCTCTATACGTGTGTCTATTGAACAATCCTTGTATTAGTCATACACAATAATACAACTGATTGAACTTCAAATTTTTAAACTTGATTAGTTTCTATATATATGTTTAATGTTACAAATAATTCAAATAACAATCTTGATCATCTGTTAGTTCAGCGGAATAACAGTGACACTTTTAATAACCGCATAAAATAAACACTTAGAAACAACACAGGCGCTTTAACTTAACTGTTTGGACAACATAAGTGAGGCATGCCTCAACGCTCTATGTGTACAGCGCGGGACAATCCCCCCTCCCTACACTTCCCTATCACACCACTACATTGCTTACATACGATGTATACAAAAAACGCTGAGGCAAGTTCAGGTTGCCTCATTCGCTTTAAACGAACTATGCCGAATCTCACCTGTCACCATCTAGCGGTCGCTCAATAAAGCACGTTTCGGTTTAATAAATTTGACAGTCGCAGTAACAATGTATAATCTTTACGTTATGTAGTTCATACGTATTTATAATTTTTATTCTACAGAATTTTTTAGGGTAGGCATTGCCTCAATTGCCTCCATGTAACTTCGCCACTGATATATATGTGTACAACGTTATCGGCAACAAAGAAGTAGTTTTTGTTAAAATTCCTTCCCAGGATATTTGGCCGTAGTCCAATGTTTTCTACAAAACCAGACATTTCGGCAATGCCATCGACTTCCATCATCAGTGAAAATCGAGTGCGATAACGTGAAGTGGTATACGTTAGTGACCACAGTACTGTGGTTAAGGCTGAAGCAGTAAGTAGAAAGAAGTAGTTTCTATGGTAATATTTCATTTCGAAAATGATTTTAAATATAAATCTTAGAATATGGAAGTCATGTATGGTTCTCAATACCGATATTTTAAAATCGAGTCTTGATTTCTTTCTTTCCATTTGTCGTCAGGTCTCTAGAACGACGATTCTGTTCACCCGTATAATTATAAATTTCGCAGCAAAACATTTCTTCCTTAATACGTTTGTGTCTTCTGTTTAACACCCATCACTCTGATCCATGTCATAACGCCATATTCCACGCAGGCCAGTAAATAACTAGCCAACAGGGACGTACAAATATTTTCCAGGAGCAGAAAACAATTTTCCAGAAAAGACAAAAATTTATACTGTATATTTTTCATACATACACACATGCACATATTAGTTTTGTAATTCTTATATCATAATAGAAATAAGTGCACAGATTGTATTAATTTATTAAAACACTTATTATCAGTTATTTTCTCTATGTTAGCAGTCTTCATAACAACTTTGTCGAATTTTGTTGCTTCTCTGCTATATACACTTTTCCCACGAACGAGGTCTTTCGGTTTCGCAACCATTATCAAGTTCGTCCTACAACAATCAACAATATTTTTTTTTTTATCCTGTAACCGTATTACACAACTTTTATACACTACTCTTTCAAAATATATTAAAGTATATCCTCATTACTAAATTCAGTCTTTATGTTCATCAGCGCATTACTATTCTTTTTCCTTACTTTTAATATTTCTAATTCTTCATACAATTTGCGTTTACTTAAGTTATTCTCTAACCTTACTATTACGACGTCCTCTATTGGGCCTAAAAATCTATGCCCTGTTTCATTAAAATGTCTCGCGTAGAGCGAATTCGTAGTTCTGTCTCCTTCTCCTCTCGCATGCTCTCTCAATCTAATTTCGAACTTACGTCCTGTTTCACCCAGGTAAACCTTATCATACTGTTTACAGTTCAACTTATAAACGCCGCTTTTCTGTAATTCAGGCGTTATTTCGGTACTACTATTCTTTATACAATCAAAAACTGTCTTTGTCTTTTTTACCGCTACATCTGTATAGTGTTTTTCAAAGCACTTGATTATGTTCCTCGTTTGAAATCCCAGATACGTTATTGATCCTATGTATTTCTTTTCTTTCTTCTCTTCTTGTCTACAATTCTTTGTCTAGATCCTTCTATTCTTTTTACAATTTTCTCTACTATCCCCGGTTTATTATTTTTCGCTATTTCTTCTATTCTTTTTAACTCTTCTTTTTTACATGAATCATCTTCTAAGTATTTTGTTGCCCAATAACAAAATGAGTTTAGTGCAGCCATCTTGTGACTTACGGGATGGTATGATTCCTGAGGTATAATTAAGTCTGTATACGTTTATTTCCAAATACATCAAATTTAAAAACACCACACGTATCTTTATATTTAGGTCTAGGTAATTTATTTGTACTCTACCCATTTCCTCTTTGAACTTAATTTTATTTTCAATTTGATTAATTTCGTTCGTTAGGTCTGCGAATTCTTCATTTGTTCCCTCCCACACCACCAAAATGTCGTCTATGTACCTTATCCATTCCTTTATTTTATCCTTATATTTTGATTCCATTAGGACACGCCTCTCAAAATAATTCATATATATTTCCGCCATTACTGGTGAAACCGACAACCCATTGGTAGCCCCTCCTTTTGAAAGTAATACTTATTATTAAACCTAAAGTAATTTTGGTGTAAGCACAATCAGAACTTTCCTTAAATCACTTTTGTACTGATACTGTCCTAAATTGTTATTTTTAATAATTTCTACAGTATGTTCAACCGATATATTCGTAAACATATCTGACACGTCTAACGACATAAGTTTCGTAAGTTCGCTTATTTTTACTAACTTCAACCGATCTATTACATTTCTACTATTTTCTGCACTATATGTTACCTCAAAATCGTATAACCTCCTAAGCAACATGGTCACTTCTTTCGATATCTTATAACTAGGCGAATTAATAAACGAAACTATTGGCCTAAACGGCATACCTTCTTTATGTAATTTTGGTTGACACCTCAACCTTAGCGCTTCCGGATTTGATTTTATAAGTAATTTCTTCTTCTTATCGCTTAGGAATGTTATTTCTTTTAACACTTTTTTAATTTGAGCTTGGTATTTGCTTGTGTAATCATATTTTATACCTTGATATGGGCCTTCTTTTATAAAGTCTTCTGTCTTGTTTATGTACCAATCTTTCTTCATTACAACCGAAGTATTTCCTTTGTCTGCTTTAGTAACTAGTAGATTATTTTCTTTTATTTTATTTTTCAATTTCTTTACATCCTTCGTGACCTGTTCTTCCACCTTATTTCTTCTATTTTTACTTTTATTATACATTTTTTCAACGATTTCTTTTAACTCATACCTCATTTGTTTTTTAGTATCTTCATTTTCTATTTTCTCTACTATTACTTCACACTCCACTAATGCCTTTTCCCTATTTATGCCAACAGGCGGTGCATATTGTAAACACTTATCTAATAATTTTTGTTCCTCTTCTGTGAATGTAACTTCTGTAAGGTTAACCACTCGTTGGGCAAAACCTTCCTCACTACTCTTTTTGTTACCTACCCTTATATTTCCTTTTTTGGATAGTTTCTCTATTTACCAAGTAATTTGTAGTTTAAATTCTTTAATTTTTTATTTACGTAATTCTCACCGAACCCGTATAATATTTCTTTCAATTCTATAAATGAGAATATTTTATATAATTCCAAGTGCCTTTTAAATAATTCTTTATTAAATGTATTTAGTTTTCCGTAGAGGTGCCTAATTTCTAATTTTATCCATAATTTTTCACTAACTTTTTTCAGTTTTGACGCTACTTCACCATTACTATTTATCTTAAATTTTGCATATATTGCGGTATTATATTTCTATATACGCACGTTTATTAAACCATATTTTGCTAAGAGTTTTCTTCAATTTTACTTTAGTTTTTAAATATTTAAACACTAAGCTTACCTTATTTGTAGGACGAACTTGATAATGGTTGCGAAACCGAAAGGCCTCGTTCGAGGGAAAAGTGTATATAACAGAGAAGCAACAAAATTCGACAAAACACTTATTGCTTCAAAATATGTATAAAATTAATGGCTTGTAAAAGTTATTATTTGATCCCCATTAAGTAGTGCTCAAGTTTCCAAAGTTTTAATATTACGATGTCCGTAATCAAAACATCAAAGCAGGTTTTAGTGTGTATGAGGGTACATCGGGGACGCTGCGAATCTACGGTGTACGTTTCACAGAACAAACACGCGGAAAAGAAGGAGCGCTCCGATGTCTCTCATGGACCCTGAACATCTTGCAGAGGATGCATTCTTTAAAGATGAAAAGTCTGTCTATGAACCGTTCCTCTGTAAACACGTGCAGTTACACCGGCCAGCGATCCACATGAAGCAAATCGCTGTCCACGCTGGACAACTTTTCGGCTTGCACACGTTGTGTTGGTGACGGTTTCGGCACTTTCCATTTAAAAAGCGTGCAAACGTAAGAAAATAAACATGAGTGAGGCCAGAAATAACGCTAATTGTGTGTGTGTATGTGTGTGTGTGTGTGTGTGTGTGTGTGTGTGTGTGTGTGTGTGTGTGTGTGTGTGTGTGTGTGTGTGTGTGTGTGTGTGTGTGTGTGTGTGTGTGTGTGTGTGTGTGTGTGTGTGTGTGTGTGTGTGTGTGTGTGTGTGTGTGTGTGTGTGTGTGTGTGTGTGTGTGTGTGTGTGTCCTGCCTGCCTTTTTATTGCGGTAATCACAATAATAATAATACTTTGGAAACGTAAACATTACATAATTGAGATATGCTTGTCTGCCAGGAACGATATATTTTCACTCATACATGATTTAAATTAAAATGAAAAAATTATAATTTTATTGCCTGGAAACAAAATTATTTTATTTTTAACAATTACCATTATTTGAAAAAGTTTAAATGAATTTTCAAGTAATTTACTCTTGTTAAATCGTAAAATGTTCCAGGTAAACTACCCCTTCCCCTTAATCGATCTTCACCAAAATCAATAGGCTTTGAATCCTCTACAACTCCGGCAGGTATGGAAAAAATTATTTGATTTTGTTTGAAGTTGAGGCAGTTATCGTTTGCCATAACAAAAATTTTACACACAGACACTTTTCGAAAAATGATTTTACTTCCATATTCCTTAAGGAAATGGAAGTATGGTGATGGCAAAAAAAATCGTGTTCGAGATTATTGCAGATTCTGATTGCACTCAAAACATGAAAAAAGTCGTTTTTCGAAAAGTGTCTGTGTGTCTGTCTGTATGTCTGTCTGTATGTCTGTCTGTATGTCTGTCTGTAGATTTTTTTTCAATGGCAAACGATAACTGCCGCAAATTCAAAGACAATCAAATAATTTTTTGCGTACAGTCCTGATTTGTAGAGTACTCACGACCTATTGTTTTTGGTGAAGATCGGTTAAGGGAAAGGGGTAGTTTACCTGCAACGTTTTATGTTTTAAGAAGGGTATTTTCTATGGCAAACGATAACAGCCGCAAATTCAAACAGAATCAAAAGATTATTTGCATACAGCCCTAAATTGTAGAGTTCTCAAGACCTATTGTTTTTGGTGAAGATCGGTTGAGGGAAAGGGGTAGTTTACCTGCAGCGGTTTTTATCAAGGGTATTTTCTATGGCAAACGATAACAGCCGCAAATTCAAACAAAATCAAATAATTTTTTGCATACAGCCCTTAATTGTAGAGATCTCAAGGACCGGATTTTGGTGAAGATCGGTTAAGGGGAAGGGGTAGTTTACATGCAGCCTTTTACGTTTTAACAACAGTAAAGTACTTGAAAATTCATTTAAACTTATTCAAAAAATGGTAATTGTTAAAAATAAAATAATTTTGTTGCCAGGCAATAATATTATAATTTTTTCATTTTAATGTAAATCATGTATGAGAGAAAATATATCATTCGTGGCAGGCAAGCATATCTCAATTATGTAATGTTTACATGAAAAAAAGTCGTTTTTCGAAAAGTGTCTGTGTGTGTGTCTGTGCGTCTGTCTGTATGTCTGTCTGTATGTCTGTCTGTAGATTTTTTTTCAATGGCAAACGATAACTGCCGCAAATTCAAAGAGAATCAAATACTTTTTGCGTACAGTCCTGATTTGTAGAGTACTCACGACCTATTGTTTTTGGTGAAGATCGGTTAAGGGAAAGGGGTAGTTTACCTGCAACGTTTTATGTTTTAAGAAGGGTATTTTCTATGGCAAACGATAAAAGCCGAAAATTCAAAGAGAATCAAATACTTTTTTGCACACTTGCCTGAGTTGTAGAGAACTCAAGGTCTGTTGATTATGGTGAAGATCGGTTAAGGGGAAGGGGTAGTTTACCTGCAACATTTTAAGTTGTAACAAGAGAAATGTTTCCATGACGAACGATAACTGCCGCATATTCAAACAGAATCAAATATTTTTTTGCATGCATCCCTAAATTGTAGAGGACTGAAGGTCTATTGATTTTGGAGAAGATCGGTTAAGAGAAAGGGGTAGTTTACCAGAAACATTTTATGATTTAACAAGAGTAAAGTACTTAATTTTTATAAATAAAGTATCCTGATAAGAAGCTCATAATAATCCACTGTAAAAACGAAGATGAAATATCTATAAATGAAGAGGTTATGTGAACGGGGTGGGGGTAATTTTCTATTATTAAAAATTATAGTTGGTGATGGAGGGGAGAATTTTTTATACGTGTACTACGTTATCAGCAACAAAGAAGTAGTTTTTTGTTAAAATTGCTTCCCGGGCTGTTAAGCCGTAGTCCAATGTTTTCTGTAAAACCAGACTTTTCGGCAGTGCCATCGACTGCATCATCAGTGAAAATCGAGTGCGAAAACGTGAGGTGGTACACGTTAGTGACCACAGTACTGTGGTTAATGCTGAAGCAATAAGTGGAAAGACGTAGTTTCTATGGAAATATTTCATTTCAATAAAATCATATTTAAAATATGATTTTAAATATAAATCTTAGAACATGGAAGTCATGTATGGTTCTCCATACCGATATTTAACAATTACCATTGTTTCAAAAAGTTTAAATGAATTTTCAAGTGAAGATCAGTTAAGGGAAAGGGGTAGTTTATCACCAAAGTTTTATGTTTTAAAAAGGGTAATTTTTTTATGACGAATGTAATGTAAACTACCCATTTCCCTTAACTGATCTTCAACAAAATCAACAGACCTTGAGTTCTCTTTAGTTCAAAAAGGTAAGCAAAAACGTAATTAACTCTGTTTGAATTTACGGCAGTTATCGTTCGTCATATAAAAAATAACCCTTGTTAAAACATAAAATGTTGCAGGGAAACTACCCCTTTCCCTTAACCGATCTTCACCAGCACCAATAGTTATTGAGAACTCTACAACACAGGGCTGTATGCAAAACACATTTGATTCTGATGAATTTGCGGCTGTTATCCTTTGCCATAGAAAAAATTACCCTTGATAAAAAACCGTTGCCGGTAAACTACCCCTTTCCCTTAACCGACCTTCACCAAAAACAATAGGTCTTGAGTACTCTACAAGTCAGGGCTGTATGCAAAAAATTATTTGATTCTGTGTGAATTTGCGGCTGTTGTCGTTTGCCATAGAAAATACCCTTGTTAGAACATAAAATGTTGCTGGTAAACTACCCCTTTCCCTTAACCGATCTTCAAAAAAATCAACATACCTTGAGTTCTATATAATTCAAAAAGGTATGCAGAAGAGTAGTTGATTCTGTTATAATGTACGGCAGTTATCGTTCGTCATAAAAAAATTTACCCTTGTTAAAACGTAAAATGTTGCCGGTATACTACCCTATTCCCTCAACCGATCTTTACCAAAACCAACAGATCTTGAGAACACTACAATTCAGGGCTGTATGCAAAATATTATTTGATTATGTTTGAATTTGCGGATGTTATCGTTTGCCATAAAAAATACCCTTGTTCAAACAAAAAACGTGGCTGGTAAACTACCCCTTTCCCTTAACCGATCTTCACCAAAAACACAGGTCTTGAGTACTCTACAAATCAGGGCTGTATGCAAAAACTTTTTTGATTCTGTTTGAATTTGCAGCTCTTATCGTTTGCCATAGAAAATACCCTTTTAAAACATAAAACGTAGCCGGTAAACTACCCCTTCCCCTTAACCGATCTTCACCAAAATCAATAGGTCTTGAGAACTCCATAACTTAGGGCTGTATGAAAATAATCATTTGATTCTGTTTGAATTTGCGGCTGTTATCGTTTGCCATATAAAATACCCTTGTTAAAACATAAAACGTTGCAGGTAAACTACCCTTTTACCTTAACCGATCTTCACCAAAATCAACAGACCTTGAGTTCTATATAATTCAAAAAGGTATGCAGAAGAGTAGTTGATTCTGTTTTAATGTACGGCAGTTATCGTTCGTCATAAAAAAATTTACCCTTGTTAAAACGTAAAATGTTGCCGGTAAACTACCCTATTACCTTAACCGAGCTTCACCAAAACCCAACAAGTCTTGAGAGCTCTACAATTCAGGGCTGTATGCAAAATATTATTTGATTATGTTTGAATTTGCGGCTGTTATCGTTTGCCATAAAAAATACCCTTGTTTAAACACAAAACATGGCTGGTAAACTACCCCTTTCCCTTAACCCATCTTTACCAAAAACAACAGGTCTTGAGTACTCTACAAATCAGATCTGTATGCGAAAAACTTATTTGATTCTGTTTGAATTTGCGGCTCTTATCGTTTGCCATAGAAAATACCCTTTTAAAACATAAAACGTAGCCGGTAAACTACCCCTTTCCCCTAAACGATCTTCACCAAAATCAATAGATCTTGAGAACCCCACAATTCAGGGCTGTATGCAAATAATAATTTGATTCTGTTTGAATTTGCGGCTGTTATCGTTTGCCATAGAAAATACCCTTGTTAAAACATAAAATGTTGCCGGTAAGCTACCCCTTTCCCTTAACCGATCTTCACCAAAAACAATATGTCTTGAGAACTCTACAATTCAGGGCTGTATGCAAAAGAGTAGTTGATCCTGTGTGAATTTGCGGCTGTTATCGTTTGCCATAGGAAACAATTACCCTTGATTTAAAAAAAACCGTTGCCGGTAAACTACCCCTTTCCCTCAACCGAACTTCACCAAAAACAATAGGTCGTGAGTACTCTACAAATCAGGACTGTATGCAAAAAATGATTTGATACGGTTTGAATTTGCGGTTGTTATCGTTTGCCATACAAAAACATCTACAGACAGACACAGAGACACACAGGCACCTTTCGAAAAACGACTTTTTTCATGTTTTGAGTGTAGTACAATCAGAATCTGCAATAATCTCGAACACGATTTTTTTTGCCATCACCATACTTCCATTTCCTTAAGGAACATGGAAGTAAAAATAAAATAATTTTGTTGCCAGGCAATAAAATTATAATTTTTCATTTTAATGTAAATCATGTATGAGTTAATAGTATAATGGATTAATTTACACTCAAAATGTACAAACAGAAAATTTTGTTACAAACATCAATATCATTCGTGGCAGGCAAGCATATCTCAGTTATGTAATGTTTACGTTTCCATTTTATTATTATGACTACCGCAATAAAAAGGCAGGGAAACGCACACACACACACACACACACACACACACACACAAAATTCGCGTTATTTATGGCCTCATTCATGTTTATTTTCTTACATTTGCACGCTTTTTAAATGGAAAGTGCCGAACCCATACCAACATAACGCGTGCAAGCCGAAAAAGTGTCCAGCGTGGATAGCGATTTGCTTCCTGTGGATCGCTGTGCAGTGTAACTGCACGTGTTTACAGAGGAACGATTCATAGACAGAATTTTCGTCTTTAGGGAATGAACCCTCTGCAAGATCCTGAGGGTCCATGAGTGACTTCGGAGCGCTCCTTCTTTTCCGCGTGTTTGTTCTGTGAAACGTACACCGTAGATTCGCAGCTTTACTCTAAACAACGCTCAATAGGAAATGTTGAAAATTTTTGTCCACGGTGTACCCCCATACACACTAAACCTGCTCTGATGTTTTAATTACGGACATCATAATATTAAAACTTTGGAAACTTGAGCACTACTTAATGGAGATCAATCATTAACTTATACAAGCCATTAATTTTATGCATATTTTTTATATATGTGTGTACAACGTTATCGGGAACAAAGAAGTAGTTTTTGTTAAAATTACTTCCCGGGATATTTGGCCGTAGTCCAATGTTTTCTACAAAACCAGACGTTTCGCCAATGCCATCGACTTCCATCATCAGTGAAAATCGAGTGCGATAACGTGAGGTGGTATACGTTAGTGACCACAGTACTGTGGTTAAGGCTGAAGCAGTAAGTAGAAAGAAGTAGTTTCTATGGTAATATTTCAATTCTAAAATGATTTTAAATATAAATCTTAGAATATGGAAGTCATGTATGGTTCTCCATACCGATATTTTAAATTAAACCTTTGCAGTCATTTGTTTGAAATATTTTTTTACATTTTTAAACGGAGTCTTCGAGCAACAAACAACAGAATCCTTATTTCTCTGGAGTTTTGGGACAGTTTCCGCTAGCTCGCTATCCTATATTATACCCTTTCAGCAAGATGACTTGTCACGCAATAGAAATATTAATTTTACAAGCATTTAGGAAATATTAACAAGTTTACCCATTGTATTTTATTGCAACAGCAAAAAAATGTAAAAATGTTAGAGACAATTTAGATAATGTTTCTACTGGCGCGTTAACGCATATAGTACTACAGTGGAAAACTCTCAATCACAACGTAAAGCTGTAATCTCTTTCTCAAAGATAAAAGAATTTAAAGATGCTTTACGTTTTTGTTTTCAACAAATTAACTCGTCACGAACTAGAAACGCATGGTCTGCAGTAGACATCCTGTTGCAAAAATTTCTGCAGAAAACAACAATTATGCTTTGCAAGTTGATGAACGAGAACAAGGCTTAACAAGAGTTCCGTTCCTGATAGTTGGTTGCTGTATTATGTGGGTCGCATAAATCTGAGGATTGAAAAAACCTCGTAAATAGTGCATTACGCACAGTGAACTAAACTCTGTATACAGCGTTGTTAGTCCAACTCAGTCACTCCCAGTCACCACCATCATAATAAAGTTTAAGAAATACGTCGGAACGAAACTTGATGACAACGACGACATCATCATTATGTTCCATTAGCACTGACACTCACATGGAGTACGAGTCGGTAGACCTCGCCAGTGACCATACGTTTAAGGTTACAGGTTTATCTTCAGCAAGGATTAAACCAAAAAAGGTTTGTTCCGGTCCCATGCAGATACAATAGAACGGATCACTCCAACGCTTTCGGCAACTGAACACTCCAAATATGAGAAATTGGACAGTGTGCCTTCAACTGAGACACTAACTGGTGCGCTACAGTGTCCACTTATGTTTTGTCATGAAGAATATGAGTACACCATTAGTCTTTCACAGAAAATCCCAAATACCCTACGAACAGACACTGTTTTCGTCTTACTATTATTCAAAGCTTATCATAGAGTGAGGGAATAAAACAACCTATATTTTGTTTTGCCGTAATCTTATAAGCAAACCTTTCTAGACATGTATGTCAAAGTAGACACTAAAAAGCTGAGTCGTATAAGGCACACAACAATTACGAAATGAGAATTACATTGGTTTACAGATAAACCAACCAAATGCTACGTACTTACTATGGAATAGCAGGAAAAACGTTCTGTCTGCCTTCACAGAATTCTATCTTCACGTTGAGTTTCTTCTGTGGTTTCAAGACAGAATCAATACCACCTCATTCATTCATTGAAAAACGCAGACACCACACCTTTCTCTGGTACATATAACTTACCGATACTGGTTACCAGCCTACAATTAGTTAGACGAATAATGGAAAACGTTATACACTTTGGTTTTGGTGTTAGCGTTTGCCTTCCGTTAGGCTTTAAGGATTCCTCCTCTTCCCGCAAAGCAGCGGGGGCAGCACTTATTTTCTGGCAATGTTTATTCGCCATGTCACAAGGCCATCGTCTAGATCAGCGGTTCCTAACCTGGGGTATGCGTACCCCTTGGGGGTACGCGACGGACCACTCAGGGGTACGCCAAAAATAAACAGTAATGGCGGACGCTATGTATTTTTCTCTCACAACGCGCATAAAATAATGGTCAATAACAATACGTCTTCAAACAAAACTTACATACCTGTGTTATGTACATAGTAGGCTACTGAAATTTCATCTTATTACAACCATTAGGTGCAACTTAGGCCTATGTGGGGATGTAGCAATGTGGTAAAAATGGAGGGTATGGTTTGGGAGTACTACTTTAGTAAAATGGGTAGTAAGGGGTACGCGAGACGAAAAAGGTTGGGAACCACTGGTCTAGATTTTACAGTTTTTACAGAGAGTACCTCTTCACTAGTTACCCTCCGGCACTCTGATGGCCTTTGCCGCCTCGGTCCGGGGCTGCTTATTCGGGTTTCCCCTTATTCACAGCTAACCTCCATATCTGGAGGCCATTCGCTATCCGCCACCTGCGACCCGCCCAGTAGCTGAGGCTTGCCCTGGGAATAATTTTTTTTGTTTACTCAAAAACTGATATCGGAATAAACTAAAAAAAACACGTTTTTCACAATTCGTATGTGACACCACATTTGCACTGACACTCATGGTTTACGAGTCGTTAGACCTCGCCAGTGACCATACATTCAAGGTTTACGGGTTACTAAACCACGCCAGTGACCTCATTCAGAGTTTACGAGTTTTTACACAGCTCCAGTGACTCCATTCACACTCACATTCACACTTAGCCAAATGCGAACCAAATACGAATATACTTGTGCAAAACGTCTAGTACAAAGAATAATAAAAAATATTATTTCAATCCAAAAAATGACTGCTGCAATACATGTGGAAAGAAATACTTTTTTTTTTATTACATCAACATTCTAATTATATATTATAACTTTTACTTGTATTTTCCTTTTATACATTGATTTTACCTTTTCTATTTTTTTATTTTTATTTTCTTTTTTTTGGTTTATTCCCTAATTTTTTTTTGTTTATTTTATATTTTCATTTTTCATTCATTACTGTGTTTATTTTTCTTTTATTTCTTTTTTCAGTATTGCAATTATTTATATTTTTATTTTTATTTCATTTTAATTTTTTTATTTCATTTCTTCATTTTTATTTTATTTTTTATTTATTATTTCAATGTTACTTTATTCTGTTTATTTTTATTTTGTTTCTTTTCTGGAGGACCTTGAATTCTTTATTTCTTTTTTCCAGTTTTCCTGCACTCTTGCCAAACAGGATCGTCTTCATTTTAAGTAATAAACAAAGGCGGCCGTAGATGCGCACGTGCTATCCACCAAATGTAAATAATATCCGCTTGTATATTCTCTTGACTTATGTGAGAAGTGATAGTATATAGCTTACTTATTTGTAGGAACATTACTATGTAAATATGGATTCCAAATTTTCCTTACTTCTTTTACTTTAAATTGACTTATTTTATATTCTCATTTTTTTTTTAATTTATTATCTACATTATTTATATTTTTTACTTCCTTATGTACACAATTTTTGTAATTTGAATTACTTATTTCAGTACATTTTTAATTTTATTTTATTTTTTCTCAATTTACTGGTTTTCATTTTTTTTATTTTGTATCTTTTATTTGTTATTTGTTATTGTTTCTTTTATATTTTTGAGTCTTCCTGCACAATTCCAAACAGGATCGTATCCAGGATCGTATCCAAACAGACGCGGCCGTAGATGGGCACGTGCTGGCCAGTTAATTTAAATGATTTTCTCTTGTACATTCTCTTGATTTATGTGAGAAGTGATACGTATATATCTTTCTTCTTTGTAAGAACATTATTTTTTAATTTTAGTTTAAATTGGCTTTTTTTACAATTCTCATTTTTTTAAATATTTTATTATGTTTTTAATATTTTTGTTTCCTTATGTAGCTCACACATTTTTTTTGAATTTTTATTTATTTGTTAGTACATTTTTAATATTTTTGTATTTTATTTTTTATATTTTTCTCTATTTGTTTTATTTTCTCTTTTCTTTTTTCTTTTTTCTTTTTCTTTTTTTATTTTTGTTTTTCTATTTTCGTGATATTTTTATTTTTTATTTTTTTTTAATATCACATTTGTTCAGTGCGCTATTGTTTACAGGATTATATTCATTTAGCGGCAATTAACAAATCGGCCGTAGGTGGGCACATGCTTTCCAGTAAAATTCTATACGACATTCTCTTGTATATCCTCTTCAGGTATAAATAAGTCGCCATAATAAAGAATAACATCTTCAATAGGTTGTATACTGTAAGCAAACAAATATAATATTAGTTACGCTTAATTTTGTTACAGTCGGTACAAAATAAATATAAAACTAATTTAAACTAATGTTTGGTTTGTGGTCATGGTGGTTATAGTAGAACTGAATAAATGAGTAGGCTTATATTTTATGAATTTCACGGTGTCGCGCTTTAGAAACACTCTTGACATTAAAAGACTCTTATAATTCAGTTTGATCTTCTCCCTTTTACGTCTGTAATAACATGTAGGCCTATTTTCAGTTTCAATAGTAACGTAATAAAATCTGGAATCTTTCTTTCTAGTTTAAACCTGCTCTCATTTTGTTCAGACTAACTAACGGAGCTTCCCCTAAACCTAACACACAAAACAACAAAAGCAGAAAACTGGCCCATTAGAAATTAAATAGAATTTTATTTACTACAGTATTTACAAAAAACGCAATACATGTACTTCATTGAAACGCGACTCCACAATACAGACATCAGATATGTCTACTGATTTTACTTCAATATTCCTTAAGGAATGGAAGTATGGTGATGGCAAAAAAAATCGTGTTCGAGATTATTGCAGATTCTGATTGTACAACACTCAAAACATGAAAAAAAGTCGTTTTCCGAAAAGTGTCTGTGTGTGTGTCTGTCTGTCTGTGTGTCTGTGTGTCTATCTGTAGATTTTTTCTATGGCAAACGATAACTGCCGCAAAGTCAAACAGAATCAAATAATTTTTTGCATACAGCCCTGATTTGTAGAGTACTCACGATCTATTGTTTTTGGTGAAGATCGGTTGAGGGAAAGGGGTAGTTTACCTGCAACGGTTTTTTTTATCAAGGGAAATTTTTTTTTTTGGCAAACGATAACAGTCGCAAATTCAAACAGAATTAAATAATGTTTCGTATACAGCCCTGAATTGTAGAGTTCTCAAGACGTATTGTTTTTGGTGAAGGTCGGTTAGGGGAAAGGGGTAGTTTACCTGTAACGTTTTATGTTTTAACAAGGGTATTTCTTATGGCAAACGATAACAGCCGCAAATTCAAACAGAATCAAAAGATTATTTGCATACAGCCCTAAATTGTAGAGTTCTCAAGACCTATTGTTTTTGGTGAAGATCAGTTGAGGGAAAGGGGTAGTTTACCTGCAGCGTTTTTTTATCAAGGGTATTTTCTATGGCAAACGATAACAGCCGCAAATTCAAACAGAATCAAATAATTTTTTGCATACATCACTAAATTGTAGAGGACTCAAGGCCTTTTGATTTTGGTGAAGATCGGTTAAGGGGAAGGGGTAGTTTACCTGCAACCTTTTACGTTTTAACAAGAGTAAAGTACTTGAAAATTTATTTAAACTTTTTGAAACAATGGTAATTGTTAAAAATAAAATAATTTTGTTGCCAGGCAATAAAATTATAATTTTTTTATTTTAATGTAAATCTGTACATAGTATAAAGTAAAGTCGGTCCGTTTTCTCTCTGTGTTTGAAATCACTAATCTTAGGAAGTACTGAACGGATTTTATTCAAGTTTTCGCCAATAGATAGAGTGTCTATCGAGGAACATTTATGTGTATAATTAATACATATATGTTGTACATTAGCTTAGCTATCACGGTTTATGTCAAGTAAGTGGTATAGTTTACATCTTATAAATAAAAATGAATGTTTCTTTGTTTGTCCCGTATGCGTTCCTATACCATTCATCCTATTGCGATGAAACTTCGGTGAGTTGTTGTGCGCACGTCCGCGAAGGTTTCTTCCACATCTCCTCCTAAACCACTGTACCGATTTCAACCAAACTTGGCACAAATATTTTACGCAACGGGAGAACCAACATAGGATAGGTGTTTTTTCGATGGGGTCCTTTTGGGGGTTCTTTGGGGTCTTCCACATCGCCTCCTAAACCACTGGACCGATTTCAACCAAACTTGGCACAAATATTTTACGCAAAGGGAGAACCAACATAGGACAAGTGTTTTTTTCGATACGATCCTTTGGGGGGTCCTTTGGGGTCTTCCACGTCTCCACCTAAACCATTGGACCGATTTCAACCAAACTTGGCACAAATATTTTACGCAACGGGAGAACCAACATAGGACAGGTGTTTTTTTCGATACGATCCTCTGGGGGGTCCTTTGCGGTCTTAAAAAACTATTAGATCTGGTTACTATGGCAACCCAATAGAATAGATTCTGTTCTAAATATATTATCGCATTAAATTGAAGACCACGCGAACGAAGTTGTGGGCAACAGCTATTTATTTTTAAGAAGCCTACTTTAATTAAACTTTATTAATTAAACTAACATTTTCATTACGTACAATGTGAAACTCCGTAGCGAAGCACGGGTATTCTGCTAGTCATGTATAAGAGAAAATATATCGTGCGTGGCAGGCAAGCATATCTCAGTTATGTACTGTTTACGTTTCCATTTTATTATTATCACTACCGCAATAAAAAGGCAGGGAAGACACACACACACACACAATTCGCGTTATTTCTGGCCTCATTCATGTTTATTTTCTTACATTTGCACGGTTTTAAATGGAAAGTGCCGAACCCATACCAACATAACGCATGCAAGCCGAAAAAGTGTCCAGCGTGGATAGCGATTTGCTTCCTGTGGATCGCTGGGCAGTGTAACTGCACGTGTTTACAGAGGAACGATTCATAGACAGAATTTTCGTCTTTAGGGAATGAACCCTCTGCAAGATCCTGAGGGTCCATGAGTGACTTCGGAGCGCTCCTTCTTTTCCGCGTGTTTGTTCTGTGAAACGTACACTGTAGATTCGCAGATTTATTCTAAGCAACGCTCAATAGGAAATGTTGAAAATTTTTGTCCACGGTGAACCCTCATACACACTAAATCTGCTCTGATGTTTTAATTACGGACATCATAATATTAAAACTTTGGAAACTTGAGCACTACTTAATGGAGATCAATCATTAACTTATACAAGCCATTAATTTTATGCATATTTTTTATATATATGTGTACAACGTTATCGGCAACAAAGAAGTAGTTTTTGTTAAAATTCCTTCCCGGGATATTTGGCCGTAGTCCAATGTTTTCTACAAAACCAGACGTTTCGGCAATGCCATAGACTTCCATCATCAGTGAAAATCGAGTGCGATAACGTGAGGTGGTATATGTTAGTGACCACAGTACTGTGGTTAAGGCTGAAGCAGTAAGTAGAAAGAAGTAGTTTCTATGGTAATATTTCAATTCGAAAATGATTTTAAAAATAAATCTTAGAATATGGAAGTCATGTATGGTTCTCCATACCGATATTTTTACGTTAGATTATTGTGGTTACTAAGTTACACTCTGATACAAGTATACAACTCATGAACACCACCCACTCAGGAATGAAATATTCACTTCGTTCCTATCAGTTTGAAAGTAGCAAAAACGTTTATTTTTTTTATTAATTTTAATATTTTGATATTATTTATTATTTTATTCTAGTTTTAATTGTAATAAAAAAATTAAAATTTCTACAGATTACAATTAGATGTTACATATCTTCAGAAATTTCATGTACACTAATATAATCCGTTTATTCTACTCTCCTCATTCTTCCTTTAATCCAAGTATTCCTATGATTAATAATTCATAGGAAAGAATAGATACATTTATTTCCTCGTCTGCACACAAACAGTGAAATTAAACAATAACAAAAAAGGACCAATTCGCTGTTTTTTCGCAGACATTGAAAACGAAAATTTGAATACAACAGATTCAAACACAACACAGAAAAAACTCAGATAAAGGAAAATAAAAATAGGGGAAAAGTAAAGAACACCTGCACTCGGAAACAAAACGAGTATTTTTAATTTCTATTTTAAGGAAAACCTAAGAAGTATATTAGGTACGGCTAACACATTTTTTGAAGGCACAACATGGATAATTCGATCAGTTTTTTCCCTATGAAATATCCTGACATGTTTGAATACATCCCTATTTGCTAGGTTTAAACGGTACATTTCAACAAATTGTCTTTCTAGTAAATAAATTTTAAGGTATACAGAACATCGTCAAATTAAAGTAATTTATGAACTTGGACTTACGTTATGAACTTGTATAACCTCTCCTCTTGAGTTATAACGTAGGGAACCAGTAATAATTGGATGTGCCAATTATACCGGCTGCCTTCGTTGTGAAGCACTGAAAATAATCACAACAAATAAACAATTTATATAGCAGGATATTAGGAAGGGGAGACTGTTGATTTATGCACTCTGTTTACTCGGTACTTAGATGACATCTCTTTATTACATTTGGTGATTAAGTTCTCTATTGAAAGTTCTCAAACAATATAGTTTACTATATGATTCAATATATAAATTACTACTTTACAAAGGGGCCTCAAAACATGATGTACATCTTATTGATTAATTCCACGGATCCGGGATTAAATATATTAACTGAATTATGGCCACCTTGCCATATACAGAAACTCTAACCATTTGAAGAATGGTTTTTTATTAATCTTCTAAAACAACAAAACTTTTAATTTAAACTTTACCTTTTTTGCTATAACTAGCGTTATTAGATTTTATACTACATGTTACCTAAAATGTCTGGTTTCTAAAGTCTTTAATGTTATTACATTTAAACATAAGTTCTAAAGTCTTTAATGTGATAATTTAAATCGTCTTTTGGGGTTTATAATTTTGTAACTCTTAACCATGGAAGACAAGCCTCCATGTCACCTGTGTTTTTCCTGAAGTTGCTGCAGAATTAGTTCTTCGGTCCTCCTGATGTTTCTTGAAGTTCAGTCGTTACCTTATCATACTGTGATGGTGAAGTTCTAGAAGTATGTGAAATCATTCCTGGTGTGGTACATTCATCTCCGGCGACTGTAGTTACTCTTAATAATTCTTGTAGTTAGAATACATAGATAGAAAGTTTGTTTCACTGTTACACACTTCACATGATGATAGATTAGTTTACTATCACCTTCTTGGTGGTAATACTGTATACATTACATAGTCCGTTATTTTATAATCTAGAGAGATGTCATCACCACACAAATTTACTCATTTAAATAGTCATAGTATCAACCCTTTCACATTTTTATTTATATACGTAGCGAAACAACGCTTTACGCTGCTTACGGCGTGAGCGCTCCATTACAAGTGTTCGAAAATAGTTAAGGGGAGCGTAGTAATCTCAAGACAATTACTAGGCAACATAAAAGTAGTTCCGTGTTTCTAATTTTAATTAAAGGACTACGGTTGATTAAATAATTACATCGTGATATTCTTAGTTGCAGAAGTTATCAAAGAACGTAACAATGGTCTTAATTAATTATTTAAATAATAACAAATTTACAATAATACTTAGTTTATTTAGGGGTCAGAAAACAAGTTAATTCTGGTCAGTTCTTGTTTATGCAGGATAAATTAATAAGCTTTACCCTTTCTGTACAATTCCATTCCCTTTTAATTTTATTATTATTAGACTTATATTACATATTATTATTATTAAATGATTGCCATAAGATTCAGTTTACAATGTGAGATTTTATTAAGAATTTAAAATTTCTCCGCTTATATATTATCAACTTAATTAATTAACATATTTTTATTAATGAAATCGTCACACTTGGTCCTCGTGGTCTTCTTGGTGAGATTCATAAGCCCTGCCACCACGACAAGATGAGACCACATCGGCAGGGGCGGTGGCCCTAAGGTGGTGGGCGGGCCCCTCCTTGTGCTGTGCTGTCGCTTAAACGGTCGCACCTACGATTCTAGCGAAGAGACCTGGACCAAACTCCAACACGAGGTCTCCTGGCATGCCTACACAAGGCTGGAAAGGTAATGATGAATTAGATATTTATCAATAAGAGCATTTAATAATACAATAAATATAATGAACTGTAAGAAATAAAAGTTGCTCACAAACAGAAGCTACTTCCTCAAACGTTTAGTTAGAAACATTAAAAGTTTGCTAAAATACAAAACACAATTTACTGTGTTAAAATAAGCTTAAATACAATATTAATTACCTTACTAAATAAGCTGAAATACAAAACTATTATTTTTTTGCCTACCAAAAATTCCAATTGTTTTGTCGTTACCAAATTACTTTACGTTAATACAAACAGCCACATAGTATTAAAAGTGTGTTGTTTGTTAAAACCAGATGATTAATTTCTGAATAATTTTAACACATATACCAACGTATGTTTTATCTGCATATATCTATGACTATGATACATGAGATTGCGTTTGTATTACTTCTTCTGCATTTGCAGTGAAGTAACATATGAAAGTAAGATATCTAGGCCTATAAAACATGGTATCACACACACATACACATGATACAAGTCCTCTGACATATATTTTTAAATTGTACTGACTTCAGTGACAGAGCAAAAATACTGTCTTATTATAATTCGTCCGCTTGCAAAATTTAAGTAATTACAAAAAAACTCGGTGATTTTCAAATAATGTCCATCCTTTACCTGCGATTTTCATTTTCCATAACACTGTTAACGTTCGCATCTTATTGGTCGCTTACGGTGAGACGGCGTCACAGAGGAAATAACTTTTCGACAATATAGAGGGATATTATACTGTATACTAAGAGACTGAGCGATACACTACAGCTCTAATACTGCAACCTGATAACGGTTCAAACGGAGTGATTAGAATGTGTCTTACGTTTCTAAGTCATACAAAGATGTCGTACTATAAGTTCACAAAACACAGTAAACGCCAAAGTTCCCTCTTTCGTTAACACAAAACTCTAAAGGTCTGTCGGGTACTTGTAGTTGCTCATTAAACAAGTATAATATAACTCTGTTATGAAAATAAAGAATTTTCTTTAAAATTTCACAGGAAAACTTTTCCTTAAACAAATCTTTATACTAACTTTCTCACATAATGGATTTAACTTACTTGGTCGGTGTAGACGTAAGATGTGACGTAACGTGACTTAATGTTATAGTACAACCCGTCAGGCAGATGTATAACTTGTATTATGTCCTGTTTGGTCACGATCTGCAAAATCACAGAACATAGTTTCAATATTAGTAGGTTTATTTCTGTATTAACTAGACGCAAAATGTATGCTACATGTAAGTGGAAATTAATATAATTTTAGATGTACTGGTTTGTGATAGAAGAAAATATCATCACATTACAGAATCCACACACTTACAGTGGTGAGTATGGATATAGCGTATAATACACTTTACAGTCCTTTAGAAACAAATACGATTGTTTGAGTCTTCAGTAACAATTATATAACAGAGTTGTTTTTTGTAGCAAATGGACATAATATAAATATTATATGGTGATGGTTGCTCTCAGAGCAAATAAGAGTAATGGTAATGAAAAGGCAACAGATAAAACTGCTGTAGCTTAAGTAAACATCAGATAAATAAGCCTTTCCATACTAAAAGAACCTTCTAACAAAAGTTCTGTAAATTATTTCAGCTCTTCAAAAGAAATTTCATAAATAAGTGTTTCAATTGATTACATGTAGCAGGAACACGCCATAAATGTTCCTGCACAAAATTTGGAATTTAAGGTGTTCGAAATAACTTTTGTTTATAAAATGTTTATACAAATTTTAACTTTATTCCGATTACATGCTAGGAAAATGATATCCAAATTACGAAACTATGTACAAATAATTGTTTACGAAAATATCAAATTGTAACCAAATTCTATATTTCAGTATTTCTAAATACGTTTTTCACAATACTATGGATAGGTGGCAAATGTTTTCTACAGATTAATACTCAGATGACTGAGAAATAAAGAGCGCTAAAACTATACGCTATAACTTTTTATGATATCTGTTTCAACTGATAAGAAGAAAATAAAAACTGTAATAAACACTCTGAAGGCGACATTGTTAATCATGAAAGAACTATGTCAGTCAGTTAGTTATTTAATTTAACGAGTTTAAGTGGAAAAGTCTTTAGGTTCAGGAAAATTATTGTTTTACACTTTTTGAAACAGGGTTTTTGGTCATATGCGAATGTTACAAATTTTTAAGACTATTGTTTAAGATTACTTTAACGATTACTGTATACTTTAAAAGTATTTATAATATTTTAATAATGTAATATTATTAAATGTAGACTCCTACAGACAAGGAATCATTAAGCTTAGTATTTACCTTACTGATCATGGAGTTATGCCATGTCTGTTCCACGAATGTCTGTAAAAGAAACAATAATTCTGCTGATTAGAATAATTTATACACATATATATTCTATGTAAATGTTAAAGATTTACGATCTATAAATTACCAATATTAGAAATATTAAAGGGCGAGTGTCTTTATAACATTATCTAACAGCGTCATGTCTGTTTTTGATAATACATGCTTATCTTACGCTGTCTGCTTTCATTTGATATACACATATGTGTGAGTGTGTGTTTCTGTTTGTTTGTTTCTGTCTGAGACTGTCTGTATGTGATTAAAATTTACTGATCTTATTTACTATAGCCCAATGGGAAACGTGTGGCTACAACAATAGTCTATCAGCCACAACATATAGAACAATACACTCAACATGTCTAAATGTATTGCCTCCTGTCCTTCCATGTGACTTTTGATTTGCCTAGTTATCATTTTGATCAACTCTAAGTATGTTAAAATTCTATACCAACAGCATCGATCATGCTTAGTGCATTTTTTAATGTCGTTTCTTTATTACTTGTCTTGTCAGAGTTTCCTATAACACTTCATTCACTATATTCTGTGAAACAGCAACCTGGATGCTTAAATGAAACGTACACATTCAGTTTTTAAAGAAAATCAGATTATATCGAGAAATGTTAAGCTTCTGTAAAATTAAGGTAAAACATACTCTACTCACTGTGTTAAGACTGAAAGTAATTTCTATTAATTGCTTGAATGTATTGTGGTACATACCTCCATTACAAACTCCTCCAATCTAGGCAGCGTAAGATCATCTATAATAAAAGACAAATTTTATGTTATGCGTTTATAAATGTACTGGTTTTTATGGGCATAGTCTTAATGCTGTGAGGAAATAAATATCACAATAACTCTACATAAACGCGCGCGCAAATTCAATACATTTTCATATATGTGATTATGTAGATATGTGTATACTTGAACATGTAATTTCTAAACATAGAAAGTGTATCCGCACACATTATTTCACAATATTCACTTTACACTAACCATTATTCCATAACGCACAATGATCTACAAATTTACAACTAATAACACATCTTAATGCTTCGATTCGCAACAGGCGGTTAACTCGTCCCGCAATGTGATTCTCAATTTATAGTTGCCAGGAACTGAACAGGTTATCGATAAAGTTCCACTATACTGTAGCACAATCGAGAGACGTGAAGTGGCGCCCACCCGCTTACAACTTGGGTCTCCAAATGAAAAGTCCTTTGACTACTAAGCCAGTTGTCTATGTCATTAGCGGAAAATATTATTAGATTAAGTATGTACTGATATATTCGTTTACTATTTGCTATAAAACTACTGTACAATATAAATTATTTAGATACTATTTTTAAAATGTACATACCAACTTTCGTCTTTGACTTCCTCGAGAGGCGGCCGCAACAAAAGAACTCTGAAACCATTTTAACCATAGGTTAACCACAGTTGTCTAATTTGTTAGTAAAACACACAAACACACGCACTTACACAAACACATGTTTTGGGGAAACATTTAACACATAGTTTTGTACATAACATTAATAATAAACATAATAACATTCATCTCACTATTTTGGTCATGAACATGTGTAGGTCAGATTACTGCAATTTTTGATTTCTGTTATCACCTAAAGCAACTCACTACTGGAGCAACAAAAATATTACGTTTGTTTCTAATTTACAGCAATGTTCCAACTTCATATATTTAACTAAAACCCTGCAGAGCGGGTGTCTGTCTAACTCACGATCTCACTCAACCAACTCACACATACCTGCATACGTGTGTGTGTGTGTGTGTGTGTGTGTGTGTGTGTGTGTGTGTGTGTGTGTGTGTGTGTGTGTGTGTGTGTGTGTGTGTGTGTGTGTGTGTGTGTGTGTGTGTGTGTGTGTGTGTGTGTGTGTGTGTGTGTGTGTGTGTGTGTGTGTGTGTGTGTGTGTGTGTGTGTGTGTGTGTGTGTGTGTGTGTGTGTGTGTGTGTGTGTGTGTGTGTGTGTGTGTGTGTGTGTGTGTGTGTGTGTGTGATAATATCGTCTGTATTTCCAAGTTATTATAAATACTCCCTCAAAGTAAGCAAATAATTAATTATCACATGGTATACAAAATTGTTTTTTAGCAGATGTTTACAAGAATTGTTGGAACACTTACTATTGAAAAACTTCTTGAGCATTCCCATAGTGCAGGAAAAATAATTGCTAGAAAAATTAAACAGAACAAGAGTTATTGGCTGACAGTGGTTTACACACGTTTAATACTTCACCTTGCATTCAAAAGTTGTGTAATATCTATAATTGTAACAAAGTAATTGAATCGGTTATTGCAGAAAGGGCACATGTAACATTTTTGACGGTATACGAGTTAGATACACAATATTGTTGTACATACTTTGACGCATCATTTAGTGTAGAAAGGACACATCTGCCATTCTTTATTCACTATTTAAATCGATAATGAAGTTCTTGTTTAGTGCAGAAAAGGCAAATGTGATGCACATGTGTCCTTTATGCGGTAAACTTTGTGTTTCTTTGAAACGTAAGTTGGTACACCTGTCGGCTTATTATCTGCTGTTACCAGCTGTCAGTTCATGTTACTCATGTTAGTTTGTTGTTGTCATCATCAGAACTTTTACTTCATGTTTTAGGTTATCTTTGTGAGTTACGATGCCTAGTGAAAGTGAAAGTGAGTTAGATGGTGTTCCATCCAAAAGAAAAAAAGGAGTTAGCAACGAAGCAAAATATAAAAGAAATGTTATTAAAACTGCTAAGGTTAAAGGCCAGGCTTACACTCCATACTCGGGCAAACATGTTGACCAAAGAGTTCAGGAATGTTTTAACTGTAGGTGTGCAGTAAAGTGTTATGCAAAGTTAACAGATGAAACCAAAAGTGACATTTGGAACAACTTTTATTCATTTGAAAACGAAAACGTCCAGGACACATATTTGCAAGGTCTCATTGAGAAACGGCAAGCAAAAAGGAGGCGTTCTAAGAAGAAAGATCTAGACTTAAGTGAAGATGATGATCAGATGGCCACTGATGATGAAAAAGTAAGTAGGCCTACTAAAATGAAAACTAATTTTTTTACCTACTACCTAAAAAATTGATGGTGAACTACAGGTTGTTTGTAA
Source organism: Magicicada septendecula (assembly GCA_034769895.1). Lineage (NCBI taxonomy): Eukaryota > Metazoa > Arthropoda > Insecta > Hemiptera > Cicadidae > Magicicada > Magicicada septendecula. The sequence continues at coordinate 203,230,963 of CM068367.1, forward strand.
GAACACGTTTATGAAAGTGCATGACATTACAGCTAAGCGTGTTCGACGGTTATGTATGTTACTGATGGCTGGAAAATCTCCAGTTTACCTCAGGGGTAAAATGAGAAGTTGTAATGCCATAAAAGGAGAAGTTTGCATCAAAATTCACGAACATATTTCTAAATTTGAAGCTAAAAAAACACATTATGGAGGAAAGCCCAAAGAGTATTTGGATGTTAGATTGAATGTCAAAATAATGCATAACATGTTTCTTGAATCATATCCAGAATGTAATAGTGTTACATACTCATTTTACAGAAAATATTTTTTGGAAAATTTTTCCCTAACTTTGGAAGACCACAAGTAGATGTATGTCCGACTTGTGAAAGATTTAGTTCAAAGATGAGAGACCAAAGTTTGTCTGATAACACGAAAAGAGGTGTTGCTGCTGAGCAAATAATACATAAGAGACGTGCAAAAAAATTTTACACTGCATTAAAAGATGCCTCTGTACATAAAGATGATGATACAGTTGCAATAGCATTTGACTATATGCAAAACTAGCCTCTTCCCCATATCCCTGTTCAAGAAGTATTTTATTTACGTCAGTTATGGGTGAACATTTTCTGCATACATAACCTTAAGACAAATGATGCTAACTTGTATCTTTACCATGAAGGTCAAGCACATAAATCGCCTGACGAAGTATGTTCATTTCTACTCAAATACATACAAACTCTACCTAATACAGTTAAGAAACTACTAGTGTTTAGTGATGGGACTGGTGGACAAAACAAAAACCATGCAGTCACCAGATTCTTACTTAGCGTATGTGATACTGGCAGGTTTGAAAGCATTACACACTACTTCCCTGTGCGAGGCCACTCGTTTATGCCCTGCGACCATGACTTTGGGTCGATTAAACGAGTCATGAGGAATAAAATAGACCAATACGGAGAGCTGTTCAAGCGCAGTAGTACAAGAGACAGATTTACTATTTGCCACATACAAACAGATGACATACTTTCATTCAAATCGTGGTGGCCCACCTACTACAAAAAATTGGTTATCTCGGATGAGACATCTGGACGAGGTATAAGAAGAGAAGACCGAATTGTATTTAAAATTTCTTCTTTTAGGCAGTTTAACTACGACAGTACGAAGAAGGGGAAGATTGTAGCTGCTGAACACATTGGAGGACTTATTACAAACACTTTTAGTTTGGCAAAGACTGACAACCAACCCATTCTTCCATCAAGAAAAGCATATCCAGAGAGCCGTGTGCCGATCAACCATAAGAAAATAGCCGATCTTAACAAGTTGACCCCCTATTTGTGCGGTTATGAAGCCTTTTACAATCAAATACTATCCTGGCCAACAACAGCTTCAGAAAACCATGATGATTCAGAAAGGGAAACCCCAGAGTAGGCTTATTTTTTTATAGTTAGGCCTATAAATAATTAATTTGTTTGTTAAATATTGTAAAATTTTTACATTTTGGTTTTGAAGTGTTGTTTGTTAAGTTTGTTGTTTGTTTGTTTGCTTTCTTAACAAAAATATTTTGTTTATTCAATAAATTTTACATATTACCTTTCAACTCTGGTTTATTTCTCAAGTTTGAACCTTAAAAAAAGGCATTTTTTGCATAAAGGGCACATGTGTGTTTTTTAACTAATTATTTTAGCCATAACTAATAACTAAAAATCTTGGAAACTGAAGCAAAAATAGGAGAAGTATATAAAGTATTTCCAGTAAAAACTACGAATTTTTTAGGCAATATTTGTTTCACATGGGCGGTTTTTACCGTTTTTCTCCGTTTTTCTAAAATGTAACATATGCCCTTTCTGCAATAACCGATTCAATTTCCTCAAAAGTAATATAAAGTTACTTGGACAGTAAATTATATCATCTAATTAATGTTTAGCTTGTCATAATATTTTAATGTTCGATATTAAACGTACACTTTCCGTGAATTAACATCGAACTTAAGTTCGGAGTAGTCAAGGTATACAAAGTAGGGATTTATTTTATAATACCATCATTCCGTCGTTCACAATATAAAGGGCACATATAAGGAAAGACAGATCACACTCTACCGGCGTTCAACAATAACTGTAAGTACACACATTATACATTTTTTTTATATAACAAGGCAATACTGTTAAACGGGTTTGGCATTTTTATTACTCCTTCAGTACATCTAATCGGAGGAACACAACCACCACGAAATAAAACCATCAATTGCTTTAATCTTAATTAAGAATCAGGAAATGAGGGAAACAATAATATAGAACAGGAATCAAAGTTTTAGCGTATGATGTTAATATCCGTGAAGCAACCGAAATAGAAACCCAATAAGGAAGAGGCAAAATAAACCAAAACATGGCGCCAAGCACTAGTAGGTAAGAAGTTTTCCATAAAAGAACAAATTAAGTGAATGTAAGAAGGAAAGAAAAAAAAGCAACTAAAAACATCCAATAGAAGACAATATGCAAGGTTTAAATTTTTTTTAATTTTTTAGTGTAATTTTACTGTACTGGAAACGTACAATTTAAAAAAAAATATTCTCTTTGAAATGTTGCTGCACCTGGCAGTAATACTTGTTTACGTTCTTAGCCTGGACGCATAGTTTATTTTTGACAGGTAATACATTATGTATTAACAATTTTTAATATTGTACAATTTAAGACTGAAGAACTGTTAAGAATGATACATACTGCTCTAACGTGGCAAGTGCATGTTATATGAACGAACTAGCGGTTTGTTATCCATGTCAGTTTATGCGTGAATGATCGTTCACAAAAGTTCAAACTAACCCACTCGTGAATAAGTTAAAGATGCTGAGTAACCTACATACAGAACTAAGAACAATAAACAATACTAATCTCTCACTTTGAGTGAAGTTATTCGAAAAAAACAGACACGTTTATGCAAGGATAATTCACGGAAATTTTAGCCAATACTGCGTAGCATATACGTCTTGTTCAAGAATTTTATTCAAAGAACACCTTAATGAAACTGTAACAGCCCAATTCCATAGATATGTCTCGAAGCGACATTTCCTTTTTTACAGGTATAAAAAGGACAACTTTTTGCGATTAAGTCAAAAAAAAAAAAGAAAAGGCTAAGTGAGCTCAAGACTGGAGCATTTCGTATAGATTATGAAGTGAACAAGGGTGCGGACATCATTGTGTTGTATCCGATTGAGATAACATGCAAGGGGAAAATATAATTATAGATTTTTATAGGCATAACATTTCAAATAAAGAATTTTTATCAAACATTGTAAATACAATGTATCTTGCGACCTCAAAAGTCATAAGAATCTTTTTAACTTATAACATAACATCATAACTTAATATATAACACAAATTTTAGGTAATCTCATATAACCAAAAGGAATCTCGAACGTTACATTCGATAGATCGTTACATTTCGTACAATACATATCGCCCTATGTATTGCGCTATAAGAAGCAAACCATCATTAAAAAGTAATATTTAATATCTTTAAAACTATAAGCATATTTAAATAAGCAATACACGATTCAAAAGAGCACGGATGTAAGAACGTCTCGTGACTTTAAGCTTGAGCACCATCACAACCTTGGTTACCATGATTGGCTGGCCAATCATTGTCATTCCGTGTGACATCTGTTTGCTAATATTTGGGAATTATTATTAGGATGCTAATATTAGCATAAACAAAAAACATGTTTAAATGTTTTTAAATTAATGAATTTTACACGAAACAGTTAGTTTTTTTTAATAAAATACTTATTGTAACTTCTTATCGAGAATCTATTACTAAGATCGCCTAAAATAATCCTTACCGTTTAACTTGTCGTTAAAAGTGAAAAAATTAGTTTCTAAATTCAAAATGTATACTGTTTCCATGAAAACAAATTTATTTCTTAATTGTTATTTATTATAATTGTTAGTGATATTATGAATATTTACAAATTTGTTTATATCAAAATTCTTTTAGAATTAAATATATTTTTACTGGCTGTACCCCGTGCGCTTCGCTCCACCCCAAAATAAATAATTTCTCTTACTTCCTTCTGAATTTTATTTTTACTCACATAAAAAGATTGTTTATATTAAATTAAAACTCTTTCATAAACAGTGCTACCGGTTTGTCCATTTTCAGCGAAAACAAACTAACTTTGTCAAGCCAAACTATCCTTGAAAACGCAACATACAATTGCCCATCAGAAAAACAGGGAGGTTCTAGATCAACTCCAGCAACATGCATGGTTTGTCCTTGAAGTTTATTATTGAACATAGCTAAAGCTAGTTTTATATAAAACTGAAGCGTTTGATCTGAAACGGTAAATCTGTCGGAATGACAGGAATCCTTGGTATTAATACATCTTGACCGCGGAAATGCCCTGTTAATATGATACTCTGGAGTTTGTTCAAGGCCTATGATTCTTAATCAAGTGCTATTGTATAATATTCAAGTCGTGCAGCAACATGACCGGAACACTGTAACTGATGTGATGGGGTTCCCGGTAATTTCAATGAATTTAAGAAGTTCGTTGGATATGAAGTTGTTTCTTCTCAATTCATCGCCTTGTCTAAAAAATAATATATATTTTTCATCCCCATGTATTAATATGTTGATTTATCTTTGTAACAATATTATTTGTCGGTGCTGAAATGAGCCTACCACATTTTAATAATTCTCAAGACAAAGACACTCAGAACAACATAAACAGCAATAATTTATGAATTACCGATATAACAGCTAAAACCTAGGGAAAACAAAAAAGTAATTAAATTCATCAACAGCAAGAAAGCTCGTGGTTTACACCATATAATTAAGTTAACTGACATAATTAATGCCATTCTTAGGCTCAAGTTCTCTAAGTTCTAAGGTGTTGGAATTGTCTCAAATAGTCCTTATTCTAAAACCTGGAAAATAATTAACGCTGCTTCACACAGGGCGAAAGGTTTACTACCCTCCATCTCTAAGTTATTAAAATACTGTTTCTTCAACGTATCAGTCCCATTCTAAACAACATAACCCCAACTCATCAGTCTGGCTTTCGTCAGAACAACAATCCAACAACTTTCAACTATCCACCAGTGCCATTGTATAGCACACAAAATTACGAAACTATAGATGAAAAGGACAATTCTTCCACGGCCTTCCTAGACGTGAGTCAAGCATTTGGTAAAGTTTGGCATATTTATAAAAGCAAACAGAATCTTCCTAGGCCCATATTACTTTCCAGTTTTGTTAGTTTTATTAGCAGCCATCTTAACACAAACTTTGTCACTACTGTACTTATTGCCACACTGCTAAATACTTCGTTCTTGACGAGCCCTTTCTGTGTCTCCACCATCTTCAGGTCTTAAACGACAATTTTTTACCTCTACAAGCTCATATATGAAGGGCTTATTTTAATAGTGGTCCGACTCCAGTTTCTATCTTTATTAGAAAGAAGGTTCTAAAGTTTAGACAATACAGAAAATTCACTAATGAAATTTATGAATAGGTAAATATACACAATGAAATACTTATTTTTTATGCTATAAACGTGAATTGATCCATGTAATGTGGTTTTCAAGGTAAATGCTCAAAGGAGATGGACCACTGTTAAAATAAACAATTTTCAACATCTTTAGTAATTTTTTTAGATAATGATGGAGATAGACCACCAGGAAATAAAAACAACTGTGCAATCGATGAAAGAATACTGTATTGTTAATTTATAATATGTGATGAAATCCAAAAAATAATACATAATAAAAGAAAAATATATACATTATCAGACAGTTTTCAATAAGCTGCTTTTTAACTTTATTTCTTCTTTGTAGATTTATTTTTATTATTTTTGCTAGTAGTAACATCTGAATTGTTATTATCTTTGGTAGTAACTATATTATTAAATTAATCATGATGCATTGATGGGATAAAAGGAAATAAATCAATCATGTCTTTTTTTCTTCTTCTCATCAATTCTCCGTGGTTCAGGATACAAAGACGGAATGGGAACTGTACCAAAATGTCTTGGTCTTCCTGTCTTGTTAGGTTTTAAGTTTAAGGTGAAAAACTCTACATCTTCATTTAATGTTTCTTTGTATTTCATAATGTATGGCTTACGTCTTTCAAATCGTATCCATTTTATTTTTACTGTTTTGACTGTCCATCTCTTCTTTGTTTACAGCACTTAATAATTATTATTTCAAACACCACAAAACAATTTGAAATATACAAACGCAACAAAACACAACCCAACAACATACTCAATGACCAATTACAATTTAAATCAAACACACTATTCGACACAGTAATAAACAACACCTACAACAATTCAAACTCCTGCGCCAGTCCCCTCCACCTCCACCCACACACAACATGTTAACCAATACCGTTATACATAGAATTACCGACAGCTTGCACATTCTGTATCCAACAAACTCACTGACGAAGGAGCACAGCACTCCGAAACGACGTATGAGTAAAAACAACAAGTAAGTTTATAAGTGAAAGTTCCACCAATACTAATAATTATTTTATTTTTAGCCAATTGCAATCAACTTTGTCTTCATTTTTCTTACGTCTAGTTATTTCATTTTGTAATTCTTTAATAGCTAAAAAATCACTGTTTCATTTCAGTGCAAATAAATTTACATTTCTTACCTGTGTTTTGTATTACATTAAAAATTTCATTTGGAATATAAATAATTTTTTTTTTTCTTAAATTCTTCTCTATATGACCAAAATCTCTGTCATTAGGGAGATACGAATGGTCAGGTAACAAACATTTTAAATCAAAAGTTTGCACACTTAGGTTAGGATCTTGTGCGATTCGCATCATGGTCAGTGCAATATATAAATTTCTATTTTGGCCAGCACACGTATCACTGTAGCCAACGATGTGTTTCTCTGATGATATAGAATTTGTTATGTGTTTCAATAAGCATGTACCAATTTCTTGGGACCCACGAGATCCTGACACCTCATCCCAGTAGTACATAAAGACTTCATTTTTTGTTAAATTATGACATCCAAAATTATATACATAAATATTTCTTTTGTAATATGACACAGAAGTAGTTAACTTAGGGTAGGCTAGTGCCTTCTGTAAGTCAAATGTGAATACTAGTATCTGAGAATTAGGTAGCTTGCTAGATTCAGCATCAGATGACAGTGCTGATCTTGCAGCCTCAGCTTTTCTAAGATGAAGTTCCTTTTTAAGTATTAACACATTTTTTTCTTCATTTTCTAAACAAGCCTTTATGTTTAAGTCTTGTGTGTCGCAAGTGCTACAAGTATCTTGGCGAGGATGACTGAATGACAGATTAAAATCATTATGAAAAATTGTTCAACAGATATGTTCTCCAGCAAAGAGTATGTTATCCTCTTTGCATTTTTTACGTATAATATATACATTTTAGAAATATTTAGATCAGGATTTAAATACATTTTGTTAGGATTGTCTTCTCTACAATAATGACTTTCAGAAACAGGAAAGCTTCTGATGTTGTCTTTTATTTCATTTGAAATTGCATCAGGTATGCAATATCTATTTACATGTTTGCCTCTTTTGTCAACATGAGGTGTGCCTTGAATTTTGCTTTTATTCAGAAACCTACCAAGGCGTCCATTGGAAATGCCGAAAGTATTCAAAAAAGCACTTTTACACACAACAAACCTATTGCTATCGATTTCCAAATGATAGGTATAGATATGACCCTTCTGTTTTCCATTTCCATTGGATGGACGTCTACGTTTGACTGACTGACTAGTACACAACCCATTTAGGTAACATTTAGGTAACTATTTTGAAGATTAAAAGCGGCCATAGACCAAAACTTTTCAAACACTGTTTTCCTTGAATTTTCAGTAACTTTATCAATACATTTAACACTGACACTGACACTGACACGGGCACTGACAGTTAACATTAGTAAATATTTTAGCTGGAACAATCTTACCAGTTTTTGTTAAGTAAGATTCACCACCATTTCTTTTCCTCTTTCTGACATTTACTTCATACTCTTTTCTCTGTCCCTTTTTGCCTCCAACTTGTTTTCATCTGTTTTTGTTTGGAGCATCATTCACAGCATCATTTACTTCAGTGTCTTCATTCGAATCTGGAAATTACAAAAACATAAAACAGAGTCTTGTAATTTTTATAGATGAGACATAGATGAATAATTTTTTAGAAGCTCACTAACAATCTTTTAAGAATTTAATAAATGGGCATACTCGGTTCAGAAAAAAAGTTTGAATACATTCAACATAGCTTACATTAAATAAAAACTGTCAAAGATAACAAGAAATTATTAGTAAAATGTTTGACTAATCACACAACTAAAATAGAGTAAAACCTTAATGAAAACTGTAGGCCTTTCAAAATTTTGCATATGGCTCTGTAGAATCATTTTCACCTAAACTTATTCCTTGATGTGAAACGACAGATTTGAAATAATAAATGCATATCATTCCAAATAATTTATTCCAGCATTTGATCATTGACAATGTATATAAAATAGTAATGAATAGAACATTAACCTGCCCATTGTTAACCTGTAAATTTTGCATACTTATTAAGCTACTAAAACTATATAGTGTATTACAATACCAAAAATGAAATGTTCAAGAAATAAAATTTCTTCTTTCCCAGTTAATGAGTACATTTTTTTAAGAACAAAAAGTAACGAATTACTAAGTATAATTTCATGTAACACTATAATACTTTGAACATAACCTAATAGGGAAATGTTCCCTACCGGTACCGGTAGTTTATACCGTACTAAAAAAATTAAATGTATAAATACCTGTAGAAATTTTGAAATCTGGATCCAAATCTTCATCATATGTTTGTTCAGAGCCACTAATTTCCATGTTAAAACAGTCAGCAACATCTGAATCCTTGAAGTAACTCATCTTTATAATGACACATTAAATAATATTTATCTGCCTAAACAAGCAAAATGGAGGTATACCATTATTGAAATAAAACAGCTGATGATCAGGAGTTGTACCACTACTGAAATTAAAAAAATTGTGCTTTCATTTACAAGTATAGGCCGGACAGTGAAAATTGAACGCTACGGTCTCGATGCGCAGTAGACAAACGCCTCGCTGCGAGGCTAACAAAATTTTCTTTCAGTTCGCACATGCACAGAACAGTTTGTGCAGTGTTTCGGAATGTGCACATCGGGCTTTGCAAACGTGGTGTATAGTCATTTACAAATTATACTGTGACGACAAAACTATTTGTGTTAATCAGTGAAATTAGTTGTAGGCTACCTATTTACATTTTATTAGAGAACGTATTAATATATTTTAGAAAAGTGTTAATAAACTATTTCATAATTGCGCGTATATGTTTTAAATATTAGTGTGAAACGTACATTAATATGTCCCCCAAAAGTTCCAAATTTAGTTCAAAAACTCTGCATAGCCAGAGTCGTGAGGTAGTGTGGAATGTGTATAATTTCATGAAGAGTGAGGCTGAAAGTGGGAAACCTCTCTTAGATTTCCATAAAGTACAAGAGCGTGTTGCAAAAGTGACGGGTATTTCTCATAGCTCCGTAAGGAGAATAATAAAGGAAGGTCAGGAGCTACACAGTCCAGATGCAGAAGCGGGAACGTCATTTAGCACACCGGGAAAGAAACACCGCGTTCGTAAACCTATAACCGGGCTTGACGATTTTGATAAAGGTGTATTTAGGAGAACAGTTCGGAATTTTTACATTGAAGAAAAGTGTCTCCCAACGGTAAAAAAGCTGTTAGAAAAAATAAAAGAATCTATCAACTTTAAAGGCAGCAGTAACAGCCTAGAAATTATCTTGAAGGAAATAGGCTTTAGGTGGGTAAAAACTAAAAATAATCGACCTGTGTTAACAGTAATTCACGAAATAAGAGCTATGAGAATACATTATTTACAAAACATAAAAAAGTTTAGAGAAGAAGGTAGAACCGTAGTATATAAGGACGAAACATAGCAGTCACACACTCCCGTACACCTGGAACGATCAGATTCGACCTGGTGGCTACGTTGTTCCAGTTGCGAAAGGACAAAGATTAATTATTGTTCACGCCGGCAGTCAATACGGGTTTGTTCCAAACGCACTGGTGATTTTTAAATCTAACCAAAAGACAGAAGATTACCACGATAACATGAACGCTGACAACTACAGACGTTGGATTGAAGAAAAATTTGTCCCGAATTTGCCCGCCAACAGTGTGTTGGTAATTGACAATGCCAGCTATCATAATGTACAGCTAGAAAAAACATCTACGTCTAATTCTACGAAACATGACATGCAAGACTGGCTAACACGACACGCAATACCGTTCCGTCCTGATATGGTTAAAGTAGAACTTTATGAAGTTGTTAAAATGTATAAATCAAACTTAAAACATACTTAATAGATCAAATTCTGCAAAGCAGAGGACATTTAGTTAAGGCTTCCCCCTTACCACCCTGAACTAAATCCTATAGAGATGATGTGGTCAGAAATTAAGCGAGGTGTTGCTGAAAAAATGTAACGTTTAATTTAAATGATGTGAAAAACTTATGTGAAGAAAAAATTTCAACTGTGACTGCTGACGATTGGGAAAAAAGATACAAACATGTAGAAAGCATTGAAAAAGAATATCTGGAAAAGGAAGCTATTGTTGATGAAACAGTAGACCGCTTCATAATTAATCTTGGAGGAGAGAGTAGTTCAGACAGTTCCGACGACTTTCCTGAAGAGGAAGATGGTAGGCCTAATATCTCTGGAATACAGGTATTGCCTGACAGCGACTGAAAACTTCCTTCAAACGTAAGTACTGTACAATAGTTTTTGTAGTTAAATAACTCCTATATTATTTTTTAAATGTAGTAAAAAATTTTATATTTAATTAAATATAATAATTAATTATAGGCTATAACACTATTTCGATAGTATAAATTATCATCATCAAAACTAAGATGATGATAGTTTATACTATCGAAACAGTGCCTTATTAAAAAAATACAACAAAATATATTCTTGTAAGAAAAGTTGTATTTATTGTTAATAATATTAAAAAATTAATTACATATGAATAACTCAAAATGTTCTCCAATTTATAATTTTAAAATAAATTTAGGTTACGTACATTAAAAACAATGCAAATAACAAATATATCAAAAACTGTAAATGACTGTTTTCAAAGTAATGAGTGCATGTAGGACTATGTTACACATACTAAGTAACATCAGTTATGTTAAGTAACAAAACAGATAAAGCTAAAATGTATAAAATGTAAATAGATTTCCTGCAAGAACATCATAAGCGTGCAAGTTTTGTTTTGAAGGGACTGTACGTGTTAGAGAGACGCTGTTATCGCATACTCTCCTCTCTCAAGTACTTTTTGAGTGGGGGTAATTCATACATTGGGTCTGCGCCGATGACTGTTCAGGAATCACTGGCGGGCCTATATATCTTGTGGTGCACTCTGCAGTGTGTAGAAAGAAGGTGGAGATGAATCATTTTTAAAATAAATAAATGATATTTTACTGAGTGTAAATTTGCAGTTAACTCCATTTTCACAGAAACTGGAGCTGGACCACTATTAAAATAAGCCCTTCATATATACCTAGCAGTAGCGATTCCTCAGAGCAAGCAAGGCAAGCAGTGCTTGCCCAAAGAAAATCAGGCAAAAGTAAATGGTTACATATCGAACATTAATGTTGTCATCAAAAACTGTTTCGCATGCCTTCTTATCTCTCATCTTTTGAAAACCGGCGGCGAATTCATCACCTATCTTACTGTCAAAATGCTACTGATGACTTGATTTGATCAAAGTCATTAATATCAGTATCACTTCACTTCCTGTTTTAACAGCTGACCGAGCGCTTCGCTCCCAAGGCAAGCACTTTAAAAAGTGCTTCGGTGCACTAACCTGTTTGAGGTTAGATTTTGTATTGGAAGTTACAAGTAAAGTAAAGTGCCGGTGTGCGTCTGTTTGTATCCGTCCTGTGGATCTGAGTGAATTATGTGTGATACAAGTTCAGCAGCTTCGACGTCGCAGTGCAGCTGTGTTATTCACTCCCTTGTACAGAAACCTTTTAGAATGCGTTCCTATGAAGAGAAAAAAGAAATAGCAGCGTGTCCACGACCACAGTCTGAATTAACTACCTTAACCAAAAAATTGAACAAACCGCAGGTAACAAGACATTTCAATACCTTTTACTACAAGAAATATTCTTGGCTATGTGGGTGTGCATCTAGTTCTTCTTTATTTTGCTGGCCTTGTATTTGTTTTGCTAATCCAAATGATATTAATAATGTTTGGTTCAACAAAGGTTATACTGACCTCAACAATTTAATTAATGCTAGCAACCGTCATCAAAAATCAGAAGGTCATGTCAGAGCTTTTTTGACGTTTAAAGAATTCGGTAAAACTCGAGTAGACACCCAGCTTGATATTCAACGTAAAATTGAAATTACTAGGCATAACGAAAAAGTGACAAAGAACCGACTCATCCTTAGACGTTTCATTGATATTACCTGTTTTTTGGCCAAACAGGAATTAAGTTTTCTGGGTCATGACGAATCAGAATCATCTACCAATCAAGGCAACTACAGAGAACTTGCTACTTTGCTTTCGACATACGACCCATTATTAGCTCAGCACTTGGATGAGGCTACCGTTTTCACTGATCTTTCATGTTCAATACAAAACGACTTAATTGATGCAGTGAAAGATGTGGTATTTGATAAAATAAAAAATGAAATAAATGCAACTGATTTCATTGCAGTAATGATAGATGAAACGTCTGACTGTTCAAAAAAGTCTCAGTTAACCACGATATTTAGGTACATAGATGAGAGTGGTACAGTGCAGGAAAGATTTCTAGGTTTTTCTGATGTCAGTTCCGACCGTTCTGCTAGGGCACTTTCAGAGCACGTCATTGAAGTTGTAGAAAGGTTAGGATGCAGTTCGAAAATCGTTTGTCAAACGTACGACGGGGCTTCAGTTATGTCTGGAGCGTTGTCTGGCACACAGCAACGAGTCAGAACTCATTTTCCCTCTGCAATTTTCGTGCATTGTTTTGCCTATGCGTTGAATCTTATCTTAACACAGTCAGTAAGTTTTATCTCAGAATGTCGAATTTTTTTCTCCACTTTGGGTGGTCTTGTTTCATTTTTTCTCCTTCTTCTTCCAGAACGTATTTACTCGATTCAGTTGTCCGTAAAAGGCTTCCGCCCATGGCACCAACTCGGTGGAATTTCAATGATAGACTGGTTGAAACCGTGTGTCATTATAGGCTTGACATCATAAATTGTTTTTGGGAAATAGTAGACAATGAAAGTGAATGGGAAAATGACGCTATTTTTAAAGCAAGGGGTTTCATTAACTTTCTTCAGTCTTTCGAAACTGTATTTCTTTTACAGTTATTCGAAAACATTTACTCAGAAACTGGTCATGTGTATAATATTCTGCAGACAAAATCACTTGATATTTCTTACTGTCTCTCAGAAGTAACTTCTACCAAACAATATTTAAATGACTTGAGATCTTCTTTTTTCGACGACCTCTTACAAGAAACTACTGTTCTTGTTGGGCAGGAGACAAGCTGACGTAGATCCAGTTTTGCGGTTCAGGAGATTGTTTAATGAGATCTTGGATGTTCTGATTGTCAATATTGATTCTAGGTTTTCAAACCTCTCTCAACTTAAGTTTCTCGAAATTTTGGATGCTACTAAATATAGTGATTTTAGAAGAGTATTTCCTACTGAAAGTTTGAACTGCCTGGCTACGACTTATTCGGGGAAATTTGACATACCCATACTTAGGACAGAACTGAACATTATTTATAACCATGACAACTATCAGAACAAATCACCAGCGAAAATATTAGAAACTATTGTGCAAAACGACCTTCAAGAAGATCTCCCTGAGTTCTGTAAGCTCTGTAAGCTTGTTCTTACAATCCGAGCTACTTCTGCTAGTGCTGAAAGGTCGTTTTCAGCCCTGAAACGAATTAAATCAATTCAGAGAAATACAATGGGGCAGAACCGTCTGAGTTCCTTAAGTTTCTTGTCATGTGAAAAAGAGTTATTGGAGGCTATAAGAATACCTCGAGAAGGGTTTGATTTTTACGATGAAGTCATTAAACAGTTCATCAAGAAAGAAAGACGGATGGAATATATTTTCAAGTGATTCTGGTCAGTATCTAGTCGCATTGAAGAAACTACTCTACTGACCAAAAAATGTCTCGGAGTATTTTCTTCTGTTTTCTCTTTTGATCCACATGGTTGGGAATTGGTTGGGGAGGATCGGGCAGGACACATGTGGCATACCCCCCCGCGGTGTGTCCTGGGTACTGGCTGCTGAAATCATAATTTTTGTAAAACTAGGTAGCTTGCTAAATGGCACTTTTATAATCCTCATACTAATTATACTTGACGAATATTTTTCACACAACGATACAAACAAGTGTGTACCTGAATATTTTGTAATGCTTTTCTAGCACTGGAATTTTATGTATGTGTGCCTATGTTGTGCTTAGAGTCAATGCTTGCCCTACCCATCAGGCCAGGAATCGCCACTGATACCTAGAGACAGCGGCGGGGCAATACCTAAATTTGATGTGGGCAAGATAAATTTTGCGAGGCCCTCTGGTGGCGCAAGAGGACGGATTTTATATAGAGAAAAAAATTTTTTGAAACTGTCAAATTTTTATTCATAAAAATGCAAACATCTTCACTTTAACTAACATTATTAAGTAATAACTAACAGTAAAGAATTAAAGAAACAGAAATTTCCTGCTTTTAGCCTTACTGAACTCCTTAATAACTGTATCGTAATCCAGCTTAGATGCTGTATCTGCTTCAATAGATAAAACTGCCAAAGCTGAAAGTCTTTGCTGACCCATTGTACTTCTTAAATAATTTTTTATTAGTTTTAATTTTGGAAAGCTCCTTTCAGCGGAGGCTGTACTTACTGGTACTGTTAACAAAATTCGAATGACAATATAAATATTTGGGTAAATTTCTTTTAAGTTATTTTCTGTTACGTATTGGAGCAGCTGTTTCACATCTTTAATGAAGTCGGGTAAATTTGGGATCATTGTTTGTAATTCTTCATATAATTCGTAAGGTTGGAAGTCACTGCTCTCACCCACTCGCAGAACTGTGTGTAAATCTTGACAGTTTTTTAATATACGCTCTTTTGGAATATTTTTTAACTTGCTTAGATTATAACTAAGCAAAGTCTTTTGGCAGATCATAACTGCTTTTCTCAATAAATTGACGAGCGTCAGACAAGCATTGTTCGAACCCAGTTTGTCGATATTCTTTGATCCAGTCACAAAATGTACGCAAATGTTCAAGAGCAATGATTAAATGGACTTGTACAGATTGCCATAATTTGCTTATGATATTAATACGCGATAATATCTCATACCATAAATGTAATGATATGATAAATTCTAAGCTGAGCATTTCGTTCAAAACCGAATCACAATCACTGAGTGTGTCTGATTGTTCCGTGTGATTTTTTAAGCTTTCAATGCATTCAACAACATCATCAAATTGCAATAATATGGCCTTCACTGCCTCGATTCTGCTTTCCCACCTTGTGTCTGATAAAGGCTTTATAGTAAGCTTTAATTTGCCTTTGATTAATTCCCAGCGTTTGCTGGATCTTGAAAATAGCAAATAAATTTTCTGAATAAAACCAAAAAATGTTTTTGCTGCCGCAGAAGAATTAGCTGCATCTACCAACAGCAGATTCCAACTATGACACCCGCAAGGTGTAAAAAATGCCCTGGGATTAATATTTAATATTCGAGTTTTAACTCCACTATTTATGCCTACCATATTTGCATCATTGTCGTATCCTTGGCCACGACCGTTTTGAATATCTAATCCATTTTTTTCTAGCTCTTCCAGTATTGCATTAGTTAGATATTCTCCAGTCGTCTCAGCGACAGCAAGAAATCCGATACAGTTTTCTTCTATTGTGCCGGTTGATGTATTACAAAATAAGAAGAAAACTGACATTTGTTCAACTCGACTATAGTCTATAGTGCAGTCGAGCAAAATAGAATAATATTTTGCCTCTTTTACCCTACGAATCACTTCATCGGTAATTGTTTTTGACATCAACGTGATCAATTCATTTTGAATATCGTGGCTTAGATAATGGCGTGCAAGTTGTTTGTCATTAATGCGTTTCATGTGTTCCCGTAATGTAGGATCATATTTAGATATCAATTTAAACAAGTCTATGAAGTTACCAGAATTCCCACTGTCGTCGCCTATCTTGAAAGATTCTCTGTGACCTCTAAATGCCAGATTATGAGAGGCAAAGAAATTAATGATATCAATTAATCTCTCAAACAAATTGTGCCAATGTTTTTGAGATTCACGAATTAGCCTTTCGTTTTCTTGGTCTATTGTTTTTCCATGCTTTATTCCTTTCTCTAATGTCATCCATTGGAACATAAATGCCATATGTTCTTTGGTATTCTCATGTCTTTGTAAAATACTACTTAAGTGTTTCCAGTCAAAATTAAGAAAAAAACATGTTAGCTCACAAACTATCAGTTCAGCCATTCCACGCTAAAATGAGACCCAAAGCTAAATTAAAAAAAAAACAATGTAATTATAAACTATATGATTGACTCAATTTTTAGTTAGCTTTATTCATATTATGACTTTTATGAATAAAATTATTATAATGTGTGTCTAACATGTGAAAGTATAATTACCTAAGATGTAGTAATTCACGTATGTCGACTGGGGGGTCATGCACACGATGGTGTTTAAATTTATTTTTTTGATAATATTGTTATGAACTGGCTACGGGGGGTCATGCACACGATGGTGTTTAAATTTATTTTTTTGATAATATTGTTATGAACTGGCTACGGGGGGTCATGCACACGATGGTGTTTAAATTTATTTTTTTGATAATATTGTTATGAACTGGCTACGGGGGGTCATGCACACGATGGTGTTTAAATTTATTTTTTTGATAATATTGTTATGAACTGGCTACGGGGGGTCATGCACACGATGGTGTTTAAATTTATTTTTTTGATAATATTGTTATGAACTGGCTACGGGGGGTCATGCACACGATGGTGTTTAAATTTATTTTTTTGATAATATTGTTATGAACTGGCTACGCATAGGCTGGGAATTGACCTATGTTGGTATTATTGACTAATAATAATAACCACGCAAAATATCAAACTTATCAACTTCTAAAAGTTCTAAACATAAAACAGTTTTTTACTTATTTTAGTTCAATGTACCAATGTCGAACAACAATCTACCTATTTATTTAATATTTATCGTTTTAAAACAATGAACCACACTCATTCTCACATCAAAATCTGTCAGAAAAACAAAATAAGATTACATACGGCGCACGATGGAATGACTGCGAGCGGCACTCTGATAGGCTCTCTAGCCGTTGAGAAGCGTGAACGTAGGCGAGAAGCAAACGGAATGGGAAATCCCCGGCGGGCGGGGATCATAGAGGTATATAGATAGAGGGGGTAAAGTATAGGCGCTCGTGTAAAGGCCCCTTCACACGACGCCACCATGGCCGCGCCACCACGTCAACACATAGGTTCAAATGAGATGCTGGCGGCGCCACCACTGGTGGCGTGATGTTTTTTCCCTGCCACTGCTCATTTGAACCTATGTGTTGACGTGGTGGCGTCGTGTGAAGGGGCCCTTAGTGGAAATGTCCACGCAGAAACATCACACGCTCGTTTCTATCCTTGTCTACTAACGCATGCGCGAGAGTGGAACTCGCGTGATTCCATCTCTTTTCCAGCCGGACGGTTTCTCAGCCAGTTCCCACCTCTATCTATATACCTCTATGGCGGGGATTCCCCGCGACAGTCACCACAACGCCAGCAAATGTTGCTAGCAGTGTTACCAATGAGAACATACCCACTACCTTACCCGCATAAGGTAAATTTATTCGCAGTTCGGGTAATTACCCGTAATTTGGCAACACTGGTTGCTAGACTAGATTTTTAAAAAACGAATGTGGTAGGTTAGTATTGCCAGATGCTTGCTAGCCGGTGGGATTTATCGTTTTATGATGAGTAAAATCTTTATTCGCGGTCACGGCTTTTAATGGTCCTAGCTAAATATTTTTCACGAGTTAAAGAAAGCTGCATAAACCTTCGAGGCGCAAGGCCCCTCGGACCGCGAGGCCGTAGGCGGTGGCCCACGTCGCCCACGCCTTACGCCGCTTCTGCTAGAGACCCCTCCTAATTGTTTGAATTCGCTCGGAATCAACCAAACCCTTATTGCGTGTTCCAACTAGGCCACGCCCCTCACCGAGCACATTCACTACCTACTTTCTTATTGGTCCGCCCTTCACCGAGCGGACAGTGACGAAGCTGGTGCATATTACAGTACTTTCGTTTAAAATCATATGTATTAGACAGACATTGCAGAACAAGAGTGATTGGAGAAACATCTGAAATCTACGCTATCAAATCGGGATTTCCCCAGGGTAGTGTTTTGGGGCCAATCAGGTATTTAATGTTCACGTCTGACCACCAAACAACTGACTATACTACAGCAGGTACTGTACATTAGCAGACGACACATCTGTCCGGGCTATTTATGAGGATCCTGTAACAGTACAGTATCATCAAATCTTCATAATCACCGCTTTAAATTACAAGAGTGGTTCACAAAATGGATCAGAATGAATGAATTTAATTCACAGTACGTGACTTTCACTTTAAAAAAGATCAGTTTTCTATATTATCATGCGTTAAGCACTTAGGAGTTCATCTTGATAATAAACTCAATTGGAGAGAACATATCAAAAGAAGCATAAGCAGATTGACGTGAGGATGAAAGAATTATGCAGAGGTTATAACGAAAAGAAAAATTGGGGTGTTGTTGTTTGTAATTGTAAAAGTGTTGTATTTTGTCGGGCGTTACCTCCGCGCACTTTTGTTACTTACCCTGTTGACTGGATCCTCTGCAGTGATGTAGTCCTGTAATACAACTTAAAACTATGCTTTTGTGGGCGCCACTTGGAAACGTTTGTTCCAAGAAAAAATTAAATGTGATTGATAAAATTTTTAAATCTACGAAAAAATTTAAACAAGTCAGTTTAGCTTTAAAAAATCAGTTAAGTTTAATAATTCTTTAACAACAACAAACAAATCGTCTGAAGGACTATCATTCATAAAAATTATAAAATTGCAGAGAAAAAATTTTACAAGTTATTATTATTGACAATATATCCAATCAAGTATCGGCTAGTATTTCAGATTCTGACTCAGTTGACAAGCATGAGTTTAATATGTGAAAAAACTTTAATCTCAGGACGTGACTCCTTTGAACTACCAAGACATATCAATTAGATGCCTTACAAGAAAAAAAACTAAGTGATTTGAAGATGTATGTGTGGCGTGTAAAGTACAACTGTGTGATAAATTGTAACCAGGTAACAATGATTTTAATTTTGGTAACTCACGTTCCAATGGTCGTTTATTCTCTCACTGGACACTTCCTTCGGGTAGTTTCTCGATCTCGCCTCTTCGGGTGAACACTGAATCTATTTAAAGTCAATTTTTTCGATCGTTACTTTTTTCCGCACTTTTTGTCAAAACGTTTGGCAGTAAAATCTCGTTCAAACGCCGCCACTACGAATCATCTGTTTAGCGTTGATTCAGAAATCTGCCACCGCAGCGCTGATACCCATGCAGTTTTGAGGAAGGCTAGTGTATTGTTTGTTTACGTTCGGGGGAATTATTTGTCACGTTAGTCAGTCAATGCGAACACAGCAGAATTCGTTCTCTATTAAATGTTGGGACCCTCCTGGGCCGTCGACGTTCTGGCTGCGTGCTTTCTATTAGAATTTGCCGTATCGCTGCTCTATTTCAGCGATATTTTTTGGCGTATACTCTCGTTGAGGTTAAGTCAGTCGGGTATGTCTATGTACGGGAAGCAAGTGACTACCATACAGGTGCCGCATAGGTCAATACAGACCGGAGAAACAACAGATAGAGGGTAACTTTCGTGCGCAGCGCCAGGGGGCTGCGGCACGCGAGGTATGGGTAAAGTTTGGCTCGGACGCCGCGAGCCTTGGCAAGGGTGTCCGTCACGTGGGCGTTGAAGCATAGGCGACGATCTAGCCGAACGCCTAGATACTTCACCGACTCTTTGTAGGCGATAGGCCTCCCTTCAAGGGAGAGGGGCTGGCATCGGGAGATGGACTTACGAGTGAAACAGATCGCCTCGGATTTCTCCGTGTTGATCGTCACCCGCCATTTCCGTAGCCAGTCCGGAAGCTGGTCCAACTGACGCTGCAACTGTGTACTCGCAAAACGCGGGGACACAGAGCTGTAATGATACATTGCATCGTCAGCGAACAAAGACAACGTGACTCCGGGCAAAACAGGCAGGTCGTTCGTGTACACGAGGTACAGAACGGGGCCGAGGACAGATCCCTGGGGTACGCCAGCGGCGACAGGACGAACTGCAGAGCAGGTTCCGTCGACGCTAACCCTGAAGGTTCGGTCGCTGAGATACGACCGGAGGAAAAACACTATGGACGATGGTAAGGGGGAGTTAGCAAGTTTGAAGAGAAGACCTTCGTGCCAGACTTTGTCGAAGGCCTTGCTCACGTCCAGCAGTGCGGCGGCCGTAGCCGCTCGCCTGTTGGTGGCGTCAGAGAGTTGCGTTACCACGCGGACTAGTTGAAGCGTGGTCGAGTGCTCTCTGCGAAACCCGAACTGTTCGTTGCGGATAAAATTATCCAACAACGGCGAGATGCGGGCCAGCAGGAGCCGCTCGAACACCTTCGAGATAACTGGCAAGAGAGATATTGGCCGATAGCTTTCAGGAAGCATGCGCGGCTTGCGGGGTTTAGGAACCATAACGATGTTGGCATTTTTCCACAGGCGGGGAAAGTACTGTAGCCGGAGACAAGAGTTGAACAGCTCAAGAACGAGGTCAACGCCTGAGGCCGGGAGATATTGTAATGCAGCGGCCCCGATCCGGTCAGGACCGGGGGCGCGACGGCGGTTTAGTCGACAGACAGACGAAACGAGTTCGTCTCTGTCGAACGGGAGGTCTGGGCCAGCGGGAGGGCGAGAAAAATAACCAGATAGGAAGTCCCGGACTTCTGCCGAGTGGGCAGGGTCCGAAACGCCTCGATGAACGGTAAATTGCGACTCCATGCAGTCGGCGAAGACCTCAGCCTTGCCTTCTGATGAAGACACAACCCCGTTCGGGGTTTCCAGCGGGTTGCGAGTTCTCTTCTCGCGGGTCAGTCTACTCACCGCTCTCCAGACGGAGGCGTGGTCGACTTCAAGAGACTCAAGGTATGAGTCCCATCGATCAGAGTTTACGTCCCGCAGTAGCTGCTGAACGTAAAGGGACTGTTGTTGAAATCGTCGCTTAACGACTGGGTCTCGGGTTCTTTGCCATCTGCGGCGGAGCTGGCGCCGTAGCCAGATGGCGTGGAGTACTTCCGCAGGTAAGGCCGATTTACGATGATTCACCTCGAGTGCGTAGGTGTGTCGATCCATGACACCTTGGACCAATTCCTGAAGGTTTGTGGCGCGGAGATCCAGATCGTCACGAGTGACGATTGGGTCCGCCGGGAGAGATGGTAACCGTCGAGAGAGCTCGTCATGATAGGATCGCCAGTTGACTCTCCTAACAATCTGAGCGGGAAGTCGGGGTGACGCCGACAGCTCTCGAACAGTTATAACAAGGGGATTGTGATCGGACGAAAGGTCCGACACAGACGAGACCTCGATGTTGCGGGCAACGTTCTTGACAACTACTATGTCAAGAACGTCCGGCCGATGGCCGTGAAAGGGGAAGTAGGTAGGGTCTTCAGGGCTGATGACATTAAGTGCCGGGTCGCCAGAGACGAACCGGAACAGAGAATTTCCATAGGCGTTGACAACGCGGCTGTTCCATGAAGGGTGTTTGGCGTTTAAGTCGCCGGCTACAATGGTTGAGAGGGGGTGGTCGAGGAGGGCGTCCCACTCCTCGGGCGGTGGCGGAGTTCGCCGGCCAGGCCGGAGGTACGCAGAAACAACGCGCAGCTCCGATCCGCCGGCGTCCACCGCCACCGCGCAGCCTTCAATAATAGATGTATCTAGAGGAGGCAAAAGCCTGTGGGATATCCGCCTGTGGACTAAAACAGCTGTGCCCCCCGAGGGGGGACAGCGAGGCCGTAGGGGACGATCCTGACGATAACAGGCATAGGCAGGAAGGGAAAACGAGTGGTAATGAACCAGATGAGTCTCGGAAAGAAGTATGATATCAACATCATACTCCGTTACGAAAGTCATCAGTTCAGATCGCCTGGGGAGTAGCCCGAAGGCGTTCCACGCAACGATCCTCAGGCTATTAGCCATTTAGGGGAAGTAGAGGAAAGAGGGCAGCTAATGATTGGAACACCAGGGCAAGCACAGTGGTAGTGTCGCGAGCAGTCCTGATGGATGCAACAAGATTATCTGCCCAGGCAGTCAGGGGATCCGCCGAAGCCCGGGAAGATTCCCGGGATTCAGGAGGACAAGCCTGACTGGCCTCGACAGGGGTAGCAGATGGCGCTGGGCTGGTGGTCTGAGTAGTAGACTGCTCGCTGGAAGGTTGAGGACGATGGCTGGGGGCGGGTCGAGCCCGAGGAGAGGGTACAGGTGGAACCTGTGATGATGTAGGTCGGCCGGCGGAGGTCCGGCGACGACGAGAGCGCTTTGATTTGCCCGATCGGGCTGGAGGCGGGGCTGATTTAGCGGCCATGGCCGCGTAGGAAGGTGCGGGCGCTCCGGTAGGCGCCGGGATTGAGGCCGCTGCAGGCGGCGCCGAAGCGACGACTGCAGGCGAGACAGCGGCACCGGAAGCAACCGGAGTTGCTGCCGGTACCTGGGCAGATGCACCAGTGAGTGGCGGGAAAGCCGCTCTCCGGTTAGGGCCAGGACCAGCTACACGGCCTGCCTGCGCGCCAGGGCGCACAGGAGGTCGCTGCGGTTTCATGGCGGCGATAAAGTTTGGGCAGCCTCGGTAATTAGCCGGATGGGCTCCTCTACAGTTGCAGCATTTAGCTGTGTACCCCGTCGTAGGCTTATCACAGCCACGATGAGGTTCAGCACAACGCACGCAACGCGGGGGCTGATGACAAAAAAGACTGCTGTGGCCGAACCTCTGGCAGTTGAAACACTGCGAGGGGCCGGGCCGCGGGTCAAATGTTCTGACTTGCACCCGTAGGTGCAGAAGATTCTGGAGAGTGTAAATCTCCTCGAAGGGGCCTACTTTCAATAATTTACAAAGAAAGCTGTTGACAGGACGGCGGTCATCACCTTTGCCAACATGCAGGACGCTTACCGCGGTCGGCGCATAGCCGAGCGCAACAAGTTCCTGCCTGATGGCATCAGGGTCGGTAAAGGATGGAATTCCCGACAGAACGACCTTGATTTCACGCTCTGACGGGAGGGCAAATGTATGAAAAGAAATCTTACGCTCTGTCAGGAATGACTGAACAGAGCGGAAGTCCGGGATCGTAGCGGTCGCCAGCTTTAGCGAGGGGCCTTGGCACCTCGCCTCGACCTTGACCGAAGGGAGAGCTCGGGATAAGGAACGTAAAAGTTCAGAATAATTCCTATTATCCGGAATTACAATAGGAGGAATGCGAGGAGGAGACACAGTTTGGGTGGTAGCTGGATACTCACGTTGCACGCGCTGAGTGCCGCTGTTACCATGATTAGATGGCAGATCTGCAGCTGAGGCGGGCGGCGGAGTTTGGGCCAGTTTTCGCTTGCGTTTGGCAGATTTGCCCTCCACAAGCGAGAACTGTCCGTCCCCCGACCCAACACTGCACATTTCTACCGCACTATGATCACTTTCACTATCACTTTCACTGTCGTGAGGAAGTGGAGTGGTACGGAAGCCGGTTGAGCATGTTTCCATTAAGGAAACAAGCGGCGCCGGCAGAGGATTCGGTGGCGTATTCGACGCCATTTCGGACAAGCCGAAATGAACGTCTACGCAGGTCTAGGATTGAGGGATCACCAGACACTGAAAACTATCCACAGGCACAATTGAACACTACACAGACCGCACAGCACACGGATACAAAAACTCCCGCACAAGCTAAATAAAAACTGATTTGCACTGAACTGCTGAAGAATCTTGTAGAGTAGATGATGCTGAATGTGATGATGGTGATAAAAATGATGTAAACTGAATATTTCCGCTAATTTACACGAAATATTGCAGAGCAAAATTGGACACAGCCTACCCGGGCTGTGTTTTGGTCAAATTTTGTCTCGCTTTTATACTAAATCGGGATGACTGTTTTCGTCGACTTCCGGTATATTTGTTTAAAAATTCTTTCTAGATTGTTCGAGAATAAACGAAATGGAATGTCATAGAACAATTTTCACTTCCGTAGAAGCTTTTAGAACGAATTTCTTATTCTTCATACAATGGATATTTCAAAATTTACACTGGTATTTATCAAACAGTTTCACATTAGTACTTACAATTTGTATGCCATTAATGTATTTAAATTCCTTGTTTTTAACTGAATCTAGCGATACTAAATATGATTGGTATCTAATTAACTTAAGTCTAACAAACATTACAATTTACAACCTTCACCTTGAGTTGTATTCATTAAAAACTCAATATTTATAATAAAAATTGTTGTGGAGTTATAAAGTTCCCTTCACAAGCTGGACATCTACTACTACTACTCTCCTACAACAAAATAAACAAATTTTAACATCAATAAAACACAAATAAATACAATTTTATATGGCCTCTGCTCATGGCCTAGGTTCTTGTCAATTTTCTAATACAATGATTAGTCTTTTTCCTTAATATATGTATTATTTCACCACTATTCACACAGAGTTTATTATTTTGTCTATCTTTTGTGATACCTGGTTACTTTGTACATATTTTATATTTATCACAAGATGACATAGCATCATTGATTGTCTTGAGATGTCATTTTTTATGGTGTGACAAATCTCACTCTAATTAGTTAGTTAAATTCTTTTAGAATTGACTTTACTTTCAACTGAGTTTATTTCTTATTAAGGTATTCTGATGTATTGTACCTTTCTATCTTATTTTGGTTAGTATTATGTAAGTATTTTAGCCAGATCTGATTATTTTTGTACTGGATAATTGGCTTCAGCCATACATGGTATAAGTAAATATTTTGCTGACTTGACTATTACAACGTTAAAGTTGGTCAGGTATATTAGTATAGTTGCTTTATATCATATTACAGCTTTCTAATACAGTTTGGTTGCATTTTGGCAACATTAAATTCATAAATTATACAATATTAGGTGCCTGTTACATGTTTTTAGTTAACACTGTTTTTGGCTATTTTGGCTGCTTTTTATTCATTTGACAGCTTCCTTTATTTAAGATAAATTGTTCACTATTGTCTGCTTGACAATTACATATAGTTTTTATTTAAATCTGATAATAATAAATTTTTTCATGAAATCTTGGTGTATGGTCTCAAATCCAACACATTAATATTTTTTTTGTCATTACAAATATACAATTTTTATTTTAACTTAAACTCTTTCTAATAATGTATTTAAGTCATTTAATACATTTATTTTATTTACATCACATAATATAATGATGGATCATGTCCATTTATTCACAAAAAATAGTTTTTATTACTATATTCATAGTTATAAAACTTAATAATTATTGACCTTATTCTGGTGGATTCTGACACTATTTCTCTCTCTTATAGTGTCTTATGGTTTTTTCACTCGTATTCACTTGAATAATATATATGGGGTTTTGTCTTAGTCATAGTTTGGTCGTTTTTTTTTCAAGTTGATAGAAATAATTATTATACAAAATTACACAATTTTTTGGGACTACTTGGGTTCGATACTGTTCACTTCACTTTCCTCCTATGCTAACTTACTATATAAATGATTTCTTTTTATGGAACGTTCTGTGACGCTACATATGCCTCACCGTTAAAGTTGATAATTTTGGAAAAACATATCTTTGGTTTTGATGAAATTATCATCTCTATAATAACCCTTTATTAGCTTCTTTATATCTCATTCTTTTATCTTATAATTAAATTCCTGTACTACTCCTTTAATATATTAATCCAACTCAATATTCCTAGTTCGTTCTTTGTCATATCACCTATTCCTTTCCTTTTTACCTTGATGTTTTATAATTAATCTTTGATATAAATCCCTATCAATTCCCTAACTTACATAGAGGGTTGGGAGTCAGAGTGGCTCGCTATGGCATACATTCTCTGTCCCTTCCTGTCTATAACTACTGAAATCAGAGGCAACACATCCCTGTTCAGAAAATAATAATTGCACCTTTGCAACAAATAATAATAATAATAATAATAATAAAAAAAAAATACAATATTCAAAGATCATAGGCTCCTACACATAAATTCCCTTTCTTAAACTCTTCTGATTAATTCACAATTATATTAATATATCGTTCTCCGCAGGTTAAATTATCGTTTAAAATCATTCAATGTTAATAGCTATATTCATATTCATCATTACCTCCTTATGTAACACACTGTTTTCCCTTTTTTTTCATTTATCATTTCCATTTAAATATCAAATATCTGACAGTATTTCTCCTTCTTTTCTCCTTTACTAAGTGTCCATCTTGTAATATTTATTTATAATAATCTCTCTCCTTCTCTAAGTACGGGTAAGCTGGTAAATATACGTTGACATGGCTATTGGAAATAAATCTTGCCTATGGTGGAATGTGTCCATCTCGTAATATTTATTTATAATAACACAACTGGGGGTTGCGCGGCCCGCGCGAAGCGCGGGTCGCGAGTTGTACAGTGTCCCGAGTCTCAGAAAGGACTCCTGCCACTGGGTCTGTTGGAGTTCAATATATACTTTTATCTACTTATGGGGGGGGTCTGAAACGACCTGCGATTGGTGGATTATACCACCGGGACTAGCAAACGAGGTCGCTTCCAGGACTCACCTGGTCGCGGGGTGTATTTACCAAGTCCGGCAATGAGGGAATTGTGGGTCACTCTGTCGGAACGAACATAGAATCGTCGCGCCAGGCGTCTCACGGTGTCATCAAGAGAGCGGACACCGAGTCCTCTCCTCAAAAGACGAGAAGAGTACCTCCGGGGGACTTTGCACGCGAGCTTCAGTCCCCGGTCGAGTACGCGCTGGAGCGTGATTCTATGACCACGAGCCAGGTATCCCCAAACAGGACAGGCGTAGGTAATCACCGGCAACACGTACGTGTTGACTATGAGCTTACCTAGCCGGGGGGTCATTGCCGGATTAGATAGCACGGGCCAGAGTCTACTGAGTTGCGCCGAAGCGCGTTGTCGGATGTAATTTGCATGGGTTCGCCAGGTGAGTCGGGAATCCACGTGGAGCCCGAGGTACTTGACGCTGTTGGTCCAGGGCACCTCGACGGGGCCTACTTTAAGCGGCCGAGGCCGCTTGCGTTGTCGCGAGAATATTACCGCGGCGCTCTTGGAAGCGTTAACGGCAACTCTCCAGTCATCGGTCCACCCGACATACGCGTCGAGTTGGCGCTGGAGCTTAACGGCCGCATAACTCGCGTTCGGCTCTGAGGCAAAAGCCGCAGTGTCGTCCGCGAACAGCGACAGTTTCACTCCAGGAACTCGGGGCGTGTCGTTGACAAACAACGAGAACAGAAGAGGCCCAAGGACACTTCCCTGAGGGACACCAGCGGTAATACGCCTCTCCGAAGAGAGAGCGTGGTCTACTCTCACTCGGAAGCTACGGTCTCGCAGAAAGCTGCCGATCAAATGAACGTAGCAGTCTGGGAGAAGGACCTCCGTGAGTTTGTAGAGGACACCCTCGTGCCACACGCGGTCAAAGGCTTTCTCTACGTCTAGGAAGATCGCAGCCGTCTGTTTGCCCTGGCAGCCAGCCTCGGTTATGCATTCCACGAGTCTCATCAGCTGATGAGTCGAGGAGTGCAGCTCACGAAAGCCGAACTGTTCGGGGATCAGCACGTCTAGTCTTTCTAGATGGTCGCGGATCCTACGCTGGATCAGACGCTCAAAAACCTTGGACGTCGCGGACAAGAGGCTGATGGGCCTGAGGTTCTCCACTCGAGAAGAATTCTTTCCCGGCTTCGGTATCACAATGACGGTAGCCGTTTTCCATTTCACCGGAAAATAGGCCAGTCTGAGGCATGAATTGAACAGGTCAGTGAGGAACTGGGTTCCTCGCTCCGGAAGGCGATGGAGGGCGGAATTCATGACTCCGTCCGGGCCAGGCGCCTTCCGGGGCTTGAGCTGAACAATCCTCTCAGAGACCTCCTCCGGGGAGATGGGCTCCGGTTGGACTGTGATACCGGCCGATAGAAAGCGCTCTACCTCGCGGCAGATGTGCTCAGTGAAGGCCGGGTTCTTGGATGGGTTGGGAGCGAACTGACGCTCTAAACTGTCAGCCAAGAACTCGGCCTTTTCGAGGGGGCGGCCAAGGGGTTGACCGCCAGGTCCGGCCAGCGCGGGGAGAGGCGCGCGTTTGCGCTTTCCCGTTAGGGCACTGGGAATCCGCCAGACATTACGGTCCTCGGCAGGGCCATCCATCTGTGTTACAGCTAGCTCCCAGTTGCGTCTACGGAACGCCAGCATGTCACGACGCAACTTGCCGGACGCTCGTTTATAATAATCATTATACAATAATATTTATACTAATTATGGCTAAGTTAAAAAATTCACGTTGACATGTTTAGTCAAGGTACCTTCTCTATGGTGCTGTATTTGACTTGGGTCTTTGGTCATGGTATTTGGTTAGAGACGAGAGTGACGTGACGAGACGTGACATTCGCCTTCGGGCTACTCCCCAGGCGATCTGAACTGATGACTTTCGTAACGGAGTATGATGTTGATATCATACTTCTTTCCGAGACTCATCTGGCTCATTACCACTCGTTCTCCCTTCCTGCCTATGCCTGTTATCGTCAGGATCGTCCCCTACGGCCTCGCTGTCCACCCTCGGGGGGCACAGCTGTTTTAGTCCACAGGCGGATATCCCACAGGCTTTTGCCTCCTCTAGATACATCTATTATTGAAGGCTGCGCGGTGGCGGTGGACGCTGGCGGATCGGAGCTGCGCGTTGTTTCTGCGTACCTCCGGCCTGGCCGGCGAACTCCGCCACCGCCCGAGGAGTGGGACGCCCTCCTCGACCACCCCCTCTCAACCATTGTAGCCGGCGACTTAAACGCCAAACACCCTTCATGGAACAGCCGCGTTGTCAACGCCTATGGAAATTCTCTGTTCCGGTTCGTCTCTGGCGACCCGGCACTTAATGTCATCGGCCCTGAAGACCCTACCTACTTCCCCTTTCACGGCCATCGGCCGGACGTTCTTGACATAGTAGTTGTCAAGAACGTTGCCCGCAACATCGAGGTCTCGTCTGTGTCGGACCTTTCGTCCGATCACAATCCCCTTGTTATAACTGTTCGAGAGCTGTCGGCGTCACCCCGACTCCCCGCTCAGATTGTTAGGAGAGTCAACTGGCGATCCTATCATGACGAGCTCTCTCGAAGGTTACCATCTCTCCCGGCGGACCCAATCGTCACTCGTGACGATCTGGATCTCCGCGCCACAAATCTTCAGGAATTGGTCCAAGGTGTCATGGATCGACACACCTACGCACTCGAGGTGAATCATCGTAAATCGGCCTTACCTGCGGAAGTACTCCACGCCATCTGGCTACGGCGCCAGCTCCGCCGCAGATGGCAAAGAACCCGAGACCCAGTCGTTAAGCGACGATTTCAACAACAGTCCCTTTACGTTCAGCAGCTACTGCGGGACGTAAACTCTGATCGATGGGACTCATACCTTGAGTCTCTTGAAGTCGACCACGCCTCCGTCTGGAGAGCGGTGAGTAGACTGACCCGCGAGAAGAGAACTCGCAACCCGCTGGAAACCCCGAACGGGATTGTGTCTTCATCAGAAGGCAAGGCCGAGGTCTTCGCCGACTGCATGGAGTCGCAATTTACCGTTCATCGAGGCGTTTCGGACCCTGCCCACTCGGCAGACGTCCGGGACTTCCTATCTGGTTATTTTTCTCGCCCTCCCGCTGGCCCAGACCTCCCGTTCGACAGAGACGAACTCGTTTCGTCTGTCTGTCGACTAAACCGCCGTCGCGCCCCCGGTCCTGACCGGATCGGGGCCGCTGCCTTACAATATCTCCCGGCCTCAGGCGTTGACCTCGTTCTTGAGCTGTTCAACTCTTGTCTCCGGCTACAGTACTTTCCCCGCCTGTGGAAAAATGCCAACATCGTTATGGTTCCTAAACCCCGCAAGCCGCGCATGCTTCCTGAAAGCTATCGGCCAATATCTCTCTTGCCAGTTATCTCGAAGGTGTTCGAGCGGCTCCTGCTGGCCCGCATCTCGCCGTTGTTGGATAATTTCATCCGCAACGAACAGTTCGGGTTTCGCAGAGAGCACTCGACCACGCTTCAACTAGTCCGCGTGGTAACGCAACTCTCTGACGCCACCAACAGGCGAGCGGCTACGGCCGCCGCACTGCTGGATGTGAGCAAGGCCTTCGACAAAGTCTGGCACGAAGGTCTTCTCTTCAAACTTGCTAACTCCCCCTTACCATCGTCCATAGTGTTTTTCCTCCGGTCGTATCTCAGCGACCGAACCTTCAGGGTTAGCGTCGACGGAACCTGCTCTGCAGTTCGTCCTGTCGCCGCTGGCGTACCCCAGGGATCTGTCCTCGGCCCCGTTCTGTACCTCGTGTACACGAACGACCTGCCTGTTTTGCCCGGAGTCACGTTGTCTTTGTTCGCTGACGATGCAATGTATCATTACAGCTCTGTGTCCCCGCGTTTTGCGAGTACACAGTTGCAGCGTCAGTTGGACCAGCTTCCGGACTGGCTACGGAAATGGCGGGTGACGATCAACACGGAGAAATCCGAGGCGATCTGTTTCACTCGTAAGTCCATCTCCCGATGCCAGCCCCTCTCCCTTGAAGGGAGGCCTATCGCCTACAAAGAGTCGGTGAAGTATCTAGGCGTTCGGCTAGATCGTCGCCTATGCTTCAACGCCACGTGACGGACACCCTTGCCAAGGCTCGCGGCGTCCGAGCCAAACTTTACCCATACCTCGCGTGCCGCAGCCCCCTGGCGCTGCGCACGAAAGTTACCCTCTATCTGTTGTTTCTCCGGTCTGTATTGACCTATGCGGCACCTGTATGGTGGTCACTTGCCTCCGCCACCAACAGGCGTAGGCTGGAAAGTTTCCAATCCAGAACCCTCCGTTCCTTGTCGGGATCTCCTTGGTTTGTTAGAAACAGTGTAATTCGAGGAGGTCTACGAGTTCCTGCTCTCTCAGCCTTTGTCTGGTCATTAGCTGCGACTCTCTTTGCCGCAGCTGAGACCTCTTCCTTCCCTTACCTCCGAACCATCAGCACCACGCAACCACCTCCCCCTGTCCGGGTCAAACGCCCTCGGGCGATTCTCGATGACCCGCCATAAGTTTAAGTAACCTGCTTAAACCTCTATTTGAATATTCACCATCTGCCCATGCCCCAGAATTTACCTGCTAAGCTGTTTCCTTCCTCCCTTCCTAGTATGCCGACCACGCTGAATGCTGCTGCTACGCGCTATCACTGGCACGGAGGCTCTCTGCCTCGCGGGGAGCGACCGACGCCTCAAGGCGTCTGCACGCGGGACTGGGAACGGGTGACATCTGTCATCTGAACCCGTTCATGCGGCAGTGCCCACTGATTGCAAATATTTTAAAATAAATAAAAATTCAAACCTTTCTCCCCCGCCTTCTCAGTTAACTGGTTGGCGGTTGTCCATTCCTATTTTATTCTAGGTTACCTGTCGAATGAACCAGAACTATGTCTATCCACAGGCAGCCATTGGGCTCGTCCCAGATGCTGCAGTCATGCACCGGGTGCAAAGACGCCCCGCTACTACAGTGCTACATGCTGCTACCTAATTGTGTTCACAGAGAGAGAAGAGAATCAGAACATTCTACTTCCTGCGATTGAAACGACAAGAACAGAATTCCTAACCTCAAAATCCTCTTCCTGACCTAGCCATTTGGCTAAAAATCGGATTAGTTCGAGTGGGCCAGAATTTCGGCCAGTTCGCGAGAAGTCTCGTGTGCGGGCTATTGCTCCTACTTTGTGCGCGGTGTTCTGTGCCGGAGTGTGGTGAGTGCCAGTGACAAAGTGCTAGTGCGGTTCGGAACGGGAGTTTGCTCTCTCCCCCGCCCAAGAGCGTACCCGACACCCGTTGGCGACGGCGATGTCGGGACGAGACCAAGGGGAGCCCCTGTCCGCGGAGAGTTGTGGTCCTAATAAGGGCCATAATAAATCCGAGGGCAGGGTAGCCCCCTTGCTGAAGCCATCTGTGCTGCGAAGCGTAATGCTAAGCTCCACGGATGGCCCAATGGTAAGAATCCCTGCAGTCCGCGGCGATAGTCCCATCCAAGACCCAGCATCTAATGAAGTTTCGCGGGTTCAGCCTTCTGCTGGTCCCGCTCCAAATTCTGAACCTGTCCGCGGCGAAGGTCCCTCTAAGGCCCGCCGAGCATCTGGTGATTCTTCGCGGGACCAACCTTCAGTTGGTCCTGCTAAGGACCACCAACCAACTCCAGCTTTGCAGGCCCGGCGTAATTCCGATCCTGCAGAGTGCCATAAAGCATCAGACCATCCCGCGGGGGATCAGCCTTGTGCTGGTCCTTCTAAGGGTCGCCAATCCTCTGTTCCTTCGCAGGCCCAGCCTTCTGCTGTTTCTGCTAAGGAGCATGAAACATCTGTCCCTCCCGTGAGGGACCAGCCTTGTGTTGGTCCTTCCCAGGACCCACTATCCATTGCCTATGCCGCAGCCCTTGGCGCTACGTTGTCGTCGGACTCCGAGATGGAGACGGAGGACGGCTTCCAGCCCGTGCGTAGCCGGAAACGGCGAGGCAGCGGTGGAAGCAGGCCGACTTCCCCAAAACGGACTGTCCCGGCGAAGCGAGGCGTGGCTGCAGAGTCGGATGGATGGATGGATGGGTGCACGGGCGTCTTGCGCCCTAATTTGTGTGCGTTGTCCAGGCCTAAGCCTGATGAACGCCAGGTGCCAACAGTTCAGCGCGGTCGTTTGCTCTGCTCAAGGATGTTAAGGTGCAGTCCGCGGGTCCATGATGAATTAACATGGCCACCACGGTGGCAAGCTAGTGCTTAGCTTCAGCCAATTGTCCGGCCAAGGCGCGACACCATGGTCCCCTCAGGCTAGCCTTTGGGAACGTGGTGACACACTGGCGAGGACAAGAAGCTCGAGCGCCCTAGGGTGTCGGCCGAAATGGTGGGTAATGTCACCGAGACAGCCAGCTTTCGCAAGGAAGGCACTTGCACAACCTCGCGGGAGCTCATGTCTCAGGTCATTACCTTACCAAATCAACAAAGCAGGTGCTGGCGGGGAACTTAATCGTGATCAAGGCTTCAGCCAATCGCAACGCCTGGTCGCGTCTCATTGGTCGCCGGGACATAGCCCACGGAAACTCAGAAACGCGCCGGCGAATACAAGAGGCTCGTCCGCCCGAAGGCAGCGGCCGAGTCGGCGGAACTTGTCACCGGGGCAGTCGGCTTTCGCAAGGAGGCATTTGCACAACCTCGCGAGATCCATGTCCCGGATCGAGGCCCCGCCGAATCGGCAAAGCCGATGCTGGCAATAAATCTATCCATTCAATCCGCCGCAGCATGATTGACTACAGTTTCGGCAGGCGCAGGTGGTGATTGATGGTGATCGGTTCAGATTTCCAGAAGGTTGGGGGGATTCGTTTCTGGGGTTCATGTGATGAACTTAGGGGGGGTCGTCTAGCAGCGCCCTAGGGCGCCTGACGCGGCGAGGAGGCGGAGCATTCTCCATGCTGTTAAGCCTTCGGAGGTGCGGGTAAGAGGACTCGCCTGCCTTGGCGAACAAATTCGTTGCCAGGGACCAGACGAAGACCTCTAAGGTGGGAACACGGAGACCCCGATGTATGGCGGTATTTCGCACATACCACGGGGACCCCGTGAGGGAGCGTAGGGTCCAGTTCTGAAATGTAGTCAGCCTATGCCTGTTGGTGGCCGACAGGAGAGGCCACCAGGCGGGTGCCGCATAAGTGAGTACTGTTCGGAGGAACAGTAGATACAATGTCAGTTTAGTACGGACAGCCAGGCAGCTGTTCCGCGAAAGCATAGGTGATAGTTTGGCTCTGACGCCACGAGCCAAGTTGAGGGTTGAGGTCACGTGAGCGTTGAAGTTTAAGTGCCGATCAAGCCGAACACCTAGGTACTTCACCGTCTCGGTCCAGTTGATGGGTCTCCCCTCTAAGGAGAGGGATTGGCATCGGGAAATGGACTTATGCGTAAAGCAGATCGCCTCGGATTTCTCCGTATTGATCGCTACCCGCCATTTCCTTAGCCAGTCCGGAAGCATATCCAACTGGCGTTGTAACATTACGCTCGTCCGCCAAGGCGAAAGCGAGCTAAAATGAAACATCGCGTCGTCGGCAAATAGAGATAACGTGACCCCGGGATAAACAGGCAGATCGTTCGTGTACAGTACATACAGAACGGGGCCGAGGACAGATCCTTGTGGGACGCCGGCGGAGACAGGGCGAACCCGAGAGAACGCCCCATCTACGCTGATCCTGAAGGTGCGATCCGTCAGATAGGATCGGAGCAAGTGGACGATAGATGTCGGGATTGGCGAATGCGCCAGTTTGTAGAGCAGGCCTTCGTGCCAGACTTTATCGAAGGCTTTGCTCACATCCAACAGGACAGCGCCTGTTGCCTGATGATTGTTGGCAGCGTCGGCTAGATAGGTGACAACCCGTACTAGCTGAAGAGTAGTCGAGTGCCTCGGCCTAAACCCAAACTGCTCCTCGCGGATGAAACCATCCACCAGGGGCCGAATACGGGCCAGGAGAAGACGCTCGAATACCTTCGAGATTACTGGCAATAGTGATATTGGGCGGTAGCTTCCAGGTAGCGTGGGCGGCTTTTTAGATTTCTGGATCATGATGACGTTGGCAGTTTTCCACAGGCGAGGGAAGTAACTCAGCCGGAGACAGGAGTTGAACAGCTCAAGAAGAACGTCAACTGCCGAAGGCGGGAGATTCTGCAACGCAGCGGCGCCGATGCGATCGGGGCCAGGGGCCTTTCTCTTCTTCAGTCGGCTTAGGACAGACGCAAGGTCATCCTCGTCGACCGAAATAGGAGGATCAATGGGGGGAGCAGAAAAGTATCCAGATAGGAAATCCCTGACGACGGCCACATGAGCCGGGTCAGAGATGCCTCTATGGACGGTGAACTGGTCCTCAATGCAGTCGGCGAAGACCTCCGCCTTGCCTTCTGCAGAGGATACAGTGCCGTCCGGGGTATTCAAGGGATGGCGAGTCCTCTTTTCGCCTTTTAGTCTACCAGCGGCTCTCCATACGGAGGCGTGGTCGACTTCCAAGGACTCCAAATAGGAGTCCCATCGATTCGCGTTTACGTCAAGCAGAAGCTGCGAGACGTGTTCCGACTGGGCTCGAAAGCGCCGTCTAGCGGCAGGATCACGGGTATGGTGCCATCTGCGGCGGAGTTGGCGCCGTAAGCGGATGGCTTGGAGAACTTCCGCAGGAAGGTCGGAGCGTTTATTACTCACCGGAACAGTGTAGGTGTTTTTATCCATTGCAGACTGGACAAGGTCCTGGAGCTGATGTACCCGGAGATCCACATCGTCACAAGAGACGAGTGGGTCCGGAGGGACAGATGGCAACTGCCTGGCCAGATCATCGTGGTAGGATCGCCAATTGACTCTCCTAACAGGATGATCGGGAAGTCGGGGTGAGACCGACGGCAGCAAGACAGTTACAAGTAGGGGGTCGTGATCGGACGATAGGTCCGACACCGCGCTGACTTGTAGATGAAAGGGGATGGCCTTGACAATTACGATATCAAGGACATCCGGCGGATAACCCGCAGTGGGAAAGTGTGTCGGTTCGGACGGGCCGATGATGAGGACGCTGGGATCATCTTCGACAGCCCTACGGAGAGAATTGCCGTAGGGGTTTGACGTTCTGCTGTTCCAAGAGGGATGCTTGGCATTAAGGTCTCCGGCTACGATGGTTGGGAGATCGCTGTCCAGGAGGGCGTCCCACTCCTCATGCGGTGGAGCTCGATGGCCGGGCGGGAGGTACGCAGAAACAAAGCGCACCTCCAGGCCGGCTACATCCAGCGCCACAGCACATGCTTCGATGAGGGTAGTTTCAGGGGCAGGGAGTTCTCTATGAGAGTGTCGCCTGTGGACTAAGATCGCCACTCCGCCAGATGCTCGGTGGCGATCGGGACCATTCCTGTCTTTCCTGTAGCAAGCATAGGCTGGCAGGGAAAATCGCCGGTTAGGGGCAAGATGAGTTTCGGAGAGGAGTACGACATCTGCGTCGTACTCGACAAGGAAAGCTGCCAGTTCGGCCCGACGCGCCGGAATGCCATCTGCATTCCACGCGACGAACCGGAACTGTCTAGCCATGGTTAGATGAGGGGACGATCAGGGCGATCAGCGATGTTAGGATCGCCATGAGTATTGTCGGGACATCCCGAGCAGCAAGAATTTTCGGAACAATGCCGCTGACCCAGGCCATCAGCTGAGCCTCAGTGACCAGTGGTGATCCACCGGCCTCAGGGGCCTGACTAGCCGGCTCTGGGGCCGCGGAAGGTGCAGATGCCGCCTCCAGGGGAGGGTGGGCAATTGGAGCTGGCTGCTCGGGGGCTGGCGAGATTTCCATGGAAATCGCAGGGGCCTGGGCAACAGGAGCAGGCTCCTGGCCGGGTAGTTGCTGGGCAGCCGGAGGGGCGTTGTTAGCCTCCGGGTATAGTTGTTTTGCCACAAGTGGTTTTCGATTCTTGCGCTTAGCGCGCCGTTTCTTAGGCGGCTGGGTCTGTGAGGGGGGTACTGCGGGCGTTGCCGCTTGAGGAGAAGGCACTCCGGCAGGTGCTGAGGTTCTGGGGGCCACAGTGGGCGCCGTAGCGACCGCTGCAGCGTATGTTATGGTTCCTCCAGCGGCAGGAGCCGCAGGAAGAGCCGTAGATGCTGAGGCGGGTGGTTGGACTGCCGCCCGCTTCGAGGGTCTAGGAGCTGGGCGAGGAGGTTCAACCTGACGGTTTTGCTCCCGCTGCTGTTTCTTTAGGGCCTTCTTAAAATGATTACAACCCCTAAAGTTAGCCGGGTGGTTACCTCCGCAGTTGCAGCACGTCGCGGGTTGAGGCTTCACAACGGTACAATTCTCGTTGTGGGCCTCGCCGCAGCGTACACAACGCGGCGGCATCTTACAAAAGGCCGATGAGTGGCCGAATCGCTGGCATTGAAAGCACTGGGAAGGCCCAGGCTTACTACTAAATGCCCTAATCTGTACCCTGAGGCACAGAATGGTTTCCAGGTTATAGACTTCTGCGAAGGAACCAACCTTCTGGATCCTGATGTAGAAGGAATTACTTTTCCTTTTCCGATCACCGGATAGGAGAGGGACAACGGAGGTAGGGTAGAAACCCTTCTCCGCCAGATCCTCCCAGATCCACAAGATCGGTGTGTCGTGGGGAATCCCGGACACCACAATCTTGAGTTCCCTCTCCTCAGGGAGGGGGAAGGTGTGAAAAGCGCGACCGGAGTCGGCCAGGAATTTCTGGCAAGCCCGAAAGTCCTGGATCGACTTCGGAAGCAATCGAATGGACGAGCCTTGGCTTTTGGCCTCAACTCGCCCAGACGGCACTACTAAATTCAGCTCCCGTAGGAGGGTATGCCAATCGGTGCACTGAGGCACGACAATCGGCGGAATCTTGGGTTGCTTAGGTGGGGTTTCTGGTTCCGGTACTATGTTACCAGGGGAAGGTGACTTGCGACCTGCCGACTCTGCAGAAGCGGCTACCTAGAGCTGTTGCCAGGGTAGGCTGCGTCACTTTGTACGGCAATTTTGCCTGTGAATTTTACCGTTGTTTGTAATTCTATCAAAGTGATTTCTTCACCATATCTTCTTCTGTGTTCATCTTTATCATTGTGCATCATTTTATCAGTGTATTGTGTCGTGCGCGTGTGTTTTTGTGACTCGTGTGCAGTGCGCGTCTGGTGTTCGTGTTCTTTGTCTGTCAGTGTAGTGATTCAGTGCTGGTGAAAGTCACTCTTTCCTAGCCCTTTTCTGCGTCTTCGACGTTCATTTCGGCTCATCCCGAGATGGCGTCGAACGCAACTCCCGTTCCTTTGCCGGCACCGCTGGTAACCTTAATGGAAACCTGCGGTACTGGTCCTCATTCTACCCCGCTGCCGTCCCATACAATCAGTGATAGTGAAAGTGAAAGTGATTGTGCGTCGATGTGTAGTGTGGGGACGGGGGAAGGTGAATTTTCGCTTGTGGAGGGCAAGTCTGCCAAACGCAAGCGAAAATTGGTCGCCAGCCCGCCACCGGCCGCTGCTACGCATCGGGTATCTAGTCCCGGTAACAGCGCCAACCATCCGACTCAGTCTCCCTCTCAATCTGTGCCCAAGCCTAAGATTCCTCCGATTGTCATTCCCGACAATCGCAATTATAGGGAAATTCTTCGTTCCCTCCAGAATCTGCTTCCTTCGGCCAAACTCGAGGCCAGGTGCCAAGGCTCCTCGCTTCGAATTGCGGCCACAACAGTCCCGGACTTCCGATCGGTCCAACAGTTTCTTACCGATCGGAAGATCTCCTTCCATACTTTCGCGCTTCCTTCAGAGCGCGAAATTAAAGTTGTTCTTTCCGGACTTCCTTCCTGGACCGCCCCCGATACCATCAGGCAGGAGCTTGTCGCCTTAGGCTATTCGCCGACGGCGGTAAGTGTACTGCATGCTGGCAAGGGGGAAGATCGCCGTCCTGTGAATAGTTTCCTAGTGAAACTACTCAAAGTAGGCCAGTTCGAGGAGGTCTATGGCCTCCAAAACTTCCTGCACCTTCGGGTGCAAGTTCGTACTTTTGACCCGCGGCCAGGCCCCTCGCAGTGTTTTAACTGTCAGAGGTTTGGCCACTCCAGCTTATTCTGTAATCACCCTCCGCGTTGCGTGCGATGTACTGAGCCTCATCGTGGGTGTGATAAGCCCAAGACGGGGTTCACGGCCATTTGCTGCAACTGCGGCGGGGACCATCCGGCTAGTTATAGAGGATGTAGGGACTTTATATCAGCCATGAAGCTGCAGCGGACTCCTGCTCGCCCTGGCGCGCAGGCAGGCCGTGTTGCAGGTCCCCTCCCTAACCGCAGAGAGGCCTTCCCACCTCTCTCCGGAGCATCATCTCAGGCCCCGGCAGCAGTTCCGGCTGCTCCCAGGGCCCCAGTTCCGCCTGCAGTCGACGTTTCGGCGCCGCCTGCAGTCCCTTCTGTCCCGGCGCCTGCCGGAGCGCCCGGTCCTTCATACGCGGCTGTGGCCGCTACATCAGTCCCGCCTTCCGCTCCTCGGAGCCACAAACCAAAGCGCACTCGTCGCCGTCAGCGACAAGTTCCACAGGCCTTGCCTGTAAAACCTCAGCGGGCCCCGCCCGCCCCCAGCCATCAACCTAAGCTCCCAATTGAGCAGACCCCACGTCCGTCCCCGAGCCCTGCGCCATCTGCAACACC
The DNA here is from genome assembly GCA_034769895.1 of Magicicada septendecula. NCBI lineage: Eukaryota > Metazoa > Arthropoda > Insecta > Hemiptera > Cicadidae > Magicicada > Magicicada septendecula. The sequence continues at coordinate 203,270,549 of CM068367.1, forward strand.
GGCCGAGGCCAGCCAGGTCCGTCTTCCGGAATCTCGGGAATCTTCCCGGGCCCCGGTGGACCCCCTGACTGCCTGGGCTGCAACTTTGGTAAACAACATCAGGTCTGCTCCAGATACAACCACGGTTCTCGCCCTGGTGTTTCAATCCCTGTCTACCCTCTTTCCTCTTCTTCCTTTGAATGGCTAGGAGTCTTAGGATCGTTGCGTGGAATGCCCATGGGGTAGTCCCTCGCCGATCTGAACTGATGACTTTCGTAACGGAGTACGACGCTGATGTCGTCCTCCTTTGCGAGACTCATCTGGCTCGCTACCATACCTTCAACCTGCCATCTTACATCTGTTTTCGTCAGGATCGTCCCCAACGGCCTGGCTGTCGCCCCTCGGGGGGGACAGCCGTCTTAGTCCACAGGCGGATATCCCACAGGCCACTACCCCCTTTAGGTACATCTCTTGTTGAAGGTTGTGCGGTGGCGATAGACGCTGGCGGATCGGAGTTGCGCGTTGTTGCGGCGTATCTCCGGCCCGGCCTGCGGCTACCTCCACCGCCCGAGGAGTGGGACGCTCTCCTCGATCATCCCCTACCAACCATCGTAGCCGGCGACTTAAATGCCAAGCATCCCTCCTGGAACAGCAGAGTAGCCAACGCCTACGGAAAATCTCTGTATCGGTTCGTCTCCGACGACCCGGTACTTCAAGTTATCGGCCCAGAAGACCCTACTCACTTCCCCTTTTCCGGTCATCGACCGGACGTCCTTGACATTGTCATAGCCAAGGACGTGACCCATCACATCCAGGTCTCGTCTGTGTCGGATCTCTCATCCGATCACAATCCCCTTTTTATAACTGCCCGTGAGCTGTCGGCCTCACCCCGACCTCCCGCTCAGACTGTTAGGAGAGTCAACTGGCGCTCCTACCATGATGAGCTCTCACGGCGGTTACCATCACTCCCCGCGGACCCGGTCGTCACTTGTGACGATTTGGATCTCCGAGCCACTCATCTTCAGGAGTTGGTCCAAGGTGTCATGGATCGACACACATATACTCTCGAGGTGAATCATCGTAAATCGGCCTTACCTGCGGAAGTACTCCACGCCATCTGGCTACGGCGCAATCTCCGCCGCAGATGGCAAAGAACCCGTGATCCCGGCGTCAAAAGGCGCTTTCAGGCCCAGTCTCTTTACGTCCAGCAGCTACTGCGGGACGTAAACTCTGATCGATGGGACTCATACCTTGAGTCTCTTGAAGTCGACCACGCCTCCGTCTGGAGAGCGGCGAGTAGACTGACCCGCGAGAAGAGAACTCGCAACCCACTTGAAACTCCGAACGGGGTTGTATCTTCATCAGAAGGCAAGGCAGAGGTCTTCGCCGACTGCATGGAGGTGCAATTTACTGTTCACCAAGGCGTCTCGGACCCTGCCCACTCGGCAGAAGTCCGTGACTTCCTATCTGGACATTTTTCCCGCCCTCCCGAAATCCCAGCCCTCCCGTTCGACAGGGATGAACTAGTTTCATCTATCTGCCGACTAAATCGCCGTCGCGCCTCCGGTCCTGACCGGATCGGGGCCGCTGCTCTACAAAATCTCCCGGCCTCAGGCGTTGACCTCGTTCTTGAGCTGTTTAACTCCTGTCTCCGGCTACAGTACTTTCCCCGCCTGTGGAAATCTGCCAACATCGTAATGATTCCGAAGCCTCGCAAGCCGCGCATGCTTCCTGAAAGCTATCGTCCAATCTCTCTCTTGCCAGTCATCTCGAAGGTGTTCGAGCGTCTCCTGCTGGCTCGCATCTCGCCGCTGCTAGATGGTTTCATCCGCAGCGAACAGTTCGGGTTTCGCAGAGAGCACTCGACCACGCTTCAATTGGTCCGCGTTGTTACGCACTTGTCAGACGCCACCAACAGGCGAGCGGCTACGGCCGCCGTACTGTTGGACGTGAGCAAGGCCTTCGATAAAGTCTGGCACGAAGGTCTTCTCTTCAAACTTGCCAATTCCCCTCTCCCATCGGCCATAGTGTTTTTCCTCCGGTCGTATCTCAGCGACCGAACCTTCAGGGTGAGCGTCGACGGGTCCTGTTCTACAGTTCGACCCGTCGCCGCCGGCGTACCTCAGGGATCTGTCCTCGGCCCCGTTCTGTACCTTGTGTACACGAACGACCTGCCTGTCTTGCCCGGAGTCACGTTGTCTTTGTTCGCTGACGATGCTATGTATCACTGCAGCTCCCTGTCCCCGCGATTTGCGAGTACAAAGCTGCAGCGTCAGTTGAACCAGCTTCCGGACTGGCTACGGAAATGGCGGGTGACGATCAACACGGAGAAATCCGAGGCGATCTGTTTCACCCGTAAGTCCATCTCCCGATGCCAGCCCCTCTCCCTAGCAGGGAGACCCATCGCCTACAAAGAATCGGTGAAGTATTTAGGCGTTCGGCTAGATCGTCGCCTTTGCTTCAACGCCCACGTGACGGAAACCCTTGCCAAGGCTCGCGGCGTCCGAGCCAAATTATCTCCTTTCCTCTCGTGTCGCAGCCGCCTGGCCATGCGCACGAAACTTACCATCTATCTACTATTTCTCAGGTCTGTATTGACCTATGCGGCACCCGCCTGGTGGTCTCTTTTATCCACCACCAACAGATGTAGGCTGGAAGCTTTCCAGTCCCGAACACTCCGATCCTTGACGGGGTCCCCTTGGTTTGTAAGGAACGACGTGATTCGAAGGGGTCTCCGTGTTCCTACCTTGTCTTCCTTTGTCCGGTCGCTGGCTCTAACTCTCTTTGCTAAAGCCTCGACCTCCACCTTCCCTTACCTACGAACCATCAGTGCATCAGAACCCCCACCGCCCATTCGGGTCAAGCGCCCTCGGGCGCTTCTTGATGACCCGCCATAATATCCTCTTTAAATTAAATAAAAAATACGTAATCATCAGTCCTAGCCCTGAGTATTTCACCAAACTGTCCTTCTCTCCTTCCTGTCCACCTCCTAGCACGCTGAGCCGGCTGCTTGTCGCTGTCATCATTCACTGGCACGGAGGCTCTCCGCCTCGCGGGGAGCGACCGACGCCCTCAGGGCGTCTGCTGGCTGGACTTGAAACGGGCAACAACTGTTGCTCGAATCGGTACCAGCGGCAGTGCATTCAACAAATCAAAGTTATACTCCCCCGCCTTCTCAGTTAACTGGTTGGCGGTTTCCTTTTCCAGTTTTAGGTCACCAGTCGACATGTACCAGCACTATGTTTACTTCTGGCAGCCATTGGACACGATCCAGATGCTGCAATCAAGCCACGGGTGCAAAGACACCCCGCATCCATAATGCAATGCATGCCGACTCTGCAGCCACGCCTCGCTTCGCCGGGACAGTCCGTTTTGGGGAAGTCGGCCTGCTTCCACCGCTACCTCGCCGTTTCCGGCTACGCACGGGCTGGAAGCCGTCCTCCGTCTCCATCTCGGAGTTCGACGACAACGTAGCGCCAAGGGCTGCGGCATAGGCAATGGATAGTGGGTCCTGGGAAGGACCAACACAAGGCTGGTCCCTCACGGGAGGGACAGATGTTTCATGCTCCTTAGCAGAAACAGCAGAAGGCTGGGCCTGCGAAGGAACAGAGGATTGGCGACCCTTAGAAGGACCAGCACAAGGCTGATCCCCCGCGGGATGGTCTGATGCTTTATGGCACTCTGCAGGATCGGAATTACGCCGGGCCTGCAAAGCTGGAGTTGGTTGGTGGTCCTTAGCAGGACCAACTGAAGGTTGGTCCCGCGAAGAATCACCAGATGCTCGGCGGGCCTTAGAGGGACCTTCGCCGCGGACAGGTTCAGAATTTGGAGCGGGACCAGCAGAAGGCTGAACCCGCGAAACTTCATTAGATGCTGGGTCTTGGATGGGACTATCGCCGCGGACTGCAGGGATTCTTACCATTGGGCCATCCGTGGAGCTTAGCATTACGCTTCGCAGCACAGATGGCTTCAGCAAGGGGGCTACCCTGCCCTCGGATTTATTATGGCCCTTATTAGGACCACAACTCTCCGCGGACAGGGGCTCCCCTTGGTCTCGTCCCGACATCGCCGTCGCCAACGGGTGTCGGGTACGCTCTTGGGCGGGGGAGAGAGCAAACTCCCGTTCCGAACCGCACTAGCACTTTGTCACTGGCACTCACCACACTCCGGCACAGAACACCGCGCACAAAGTAGGAGCAATAGCCCGCACACGAGACTTCTCGCGAACTGGCCGAAATTCTGGCCCACTCAAACTAATCCGATTTTTAGCCAAATGGCTAGGTCAGGAAGAGGATTTTGAGGTTAGGAATTCTGTTCTTGTCGTTTCAATCGCAGGTGGGTCGTGCGACCGCCTTCAGCGTCCCTTGTTAGGGCCGCGTGGCAGCAGACGACTCGACTAGTCCGGTTAGATCGGTTGCTTCGGCTTGTGTTCGTGGCAGTTTTCGTGTGCGCGTGTGCGAATCTCTTGGCGGCAGTAGCCGCTCGCGGTCTGGTGTCGGCTGGTGTTTTACCGTGCGTAGTGTGCCTCCCGGTGCCAAAAGGCGGCTAAGTGCAGTGCTGTGGACCAGTGTTAGTGCTGTGTGGTGTTTGTGGCTTTCGCGAACCCCGGACCAGTTGGGATTACTTCGTGGGATCGCTACAGGTAAGCCTAGCTTAATTCACTGTTTTTCCCGCGGCTTTTGGAGGCATCGGCCCGCTTAGCTTGGCGTAGGCTAAGTTAGGTCCCTGCCGGTAGCGGTCGGTCGCTTCGCTTAATCGTGGTGCGGCCTCCAATACCGGCGCTAAGCGGGTTCAGTATCCCAGTAGGAGGGCTTCGGCCCGAATACCTTTGCCAAAACGCGATGGGCGACCGTCGCGTTGCGGCCGGGCAGCGGAATGGTCCTGCTAAGGGCCAATCCAATGCTTCATCGGTAGGTCCCGACCCTGTCCCTGACTCGGTCGGATCGTGCAGTGGTCCTTCTCAGGGCCACCAATCGGTCTCGGCCGGGTCCAACTCTGTCAATAGGGGTACTCCTGCCCCGACGTGTACTGCGTCCCAGCCCACGCCTGGGTCATCATTCACAGTAGTCACATCAAAAAAGAAGCGGAAAGCGGAGGAAACTCCGCTCCCCGAAGACCCGGAGCTAGATTTAGATGCTCCCTCCCGTAGAAGCCGCCCTCCGCCCCTGTTCGTCAACGGCGTCAAGAACGTCGTTGACTTTTCCAGACGCCTCCGGCTCGGCGTTCGTCTCTCGGCAGACGTTCAGATGTCTCTTCGTGGAAGGGACAGTCTGCGCGTTAGCTGCGCGACGGACGAAGAGTACCGTGCCGTCTACCTGTTCTTACAGGCTAATGGATTACAATTTCACACTTTCTCCTACGAGAAGGCGGCTCACGTCAGGCTAATTATTCGCGGCCTAGACGCAGAAACAGAACCCGACGAGGTGGCGGACGAGCTCCGCCAACTCGGCTTCCCGATTAAAGAGTGTATCAGGCTCTTTACCTCTTATGGCCCCAGGCGAAAGTTACCCCTCCTCCGGGTGATACTCCTTAAGGGGGAACAGGCGGACAGACTGCTGGGCCTGACCAGTTTTTGCGGGCTTCGCATAAAAGTCGAAAGGAGCCGCGAAGCTGGCCTCGTCCCGCAGTGCCATCGTTGCCAACGGTTCGGGCACGGCTCGGACAGCTGCCACAACGCAGAGGTCTGCGTCAGATGCGGCAAGCCGCATCCGACCAAGGCCTGTCAATTGCCGGCTGCGGGGCGCCGCTTTTGCATTAATTGCGGCGAACCTCACTCGGCAAATTACAGAGGATGCTGGGTTTTCCAGCAGCATCTGAGGCAGACCGCGGACAGGAACAACCCTCCTGCCCGCCAGCAGCTTCCGGTCGTCCCGGATCGTGCTGCCTTTCCCCGTCTCCCGGAGAAGGTCAGCTCATCTGTGCCACAACCTCCCGCCCGACCTCGCCCACGTGCTCAGCCACGTGCATCGTCCCAACCTGCTCGGGAAGAGCATGCTACGCCAGCATCGACCTTAGATCAGCCCGTTCCAATGGACGAGGAACCTGCCCCGGAAGTAGTCGAGCCAGTCCCAGAGAGGTCAGAATCTCCCCAACCCGCGGCTCGCTACAGACCCAAGACTAGGAAGAAGAAGAAGCAGAAGAAACAGAAAAACGCTGCTCCCGCTCCCCCTGCCCAGAAACCACAAACTAGACCAACGCAGCGCTCCGGCGCTGGGGTTGCTCGGCAGTCCAGAGTAGAGCCCCGTCCTGCAGCTGAAAGGACCGAGCGCCCGCCCAGGAACACATCTCGGGTGACTTCAGCCCGCAGCTATGCTGCCGCCGCCCGCAGCGACCCTGCCCCACCTGCTTCATCGTCGTCCACATCCCCCTCAGCTTTAGCCGAGGTAAAATCGTTCTTCGAGGAATATGACCTCGAAGAAGTGGCCCGTCTGTATCGCTCCATTCGGGATCGCCTTCGCACGGCGACCCCGACTGAAAAGTTCCTCCTCCTCGCGGAAGCTGCAGCCGCCATAGGACTTCTGTAATGCTCCACGCTAACAGAATTACCTCCATCAAGCGCGACCTTTCCATTATAGCGTGGAACGCCAACAGCCTTCTGACCAAACTCGAGGAACTCAGAGAGTTCCTAGCCCGTCGCAAGCCCGACGTGCTTCTCCTCTCTGAGACCTGGCTTAGGGCACATGACAACGTGAGATTGCCCAACTATGCGTTTTACAGGGACGATAGACCTGGGCGGACCGCGGGGGGTGGTACGGCCATAGCGGTGAAACGTTGCATTGCACATCACCGCGTGGTCTTGCCTCCTCGCCAAAATATCGAGGCCACAGCCGTTGAACTCTCCGGAGTTCTCGGAGGTGTCCTCCTGGTTTCGGCTTACAAACCGCCGACCAAACCAGTTCTAGACGCCGACCTGTCCGCAATTTTCAGTGCGCATAGGAAGGTAATTCTTGCAGGTGACCTGAACTGCAAACACCCCGACTGGGGTAGTCGCTTGACTACGCCATCCGGGAGGGCGCTTAGCAGGTACCTACACGACCACCATCTACGAGCCTACGGACCCGGACAACCGACGCACTATCCCCTCCGACTTGGAGCCCGACCTGACATACTAGACATTGCAGTTGTCAAGGGAGTTGTCAACCAGATCGAGGTGTCCGTGTTAACGGAACTGTCCTCTGACCATTGTCCCATCGAGGTGCACGTACCTACCCGTCACACGATTGGGAGAGCAGCGCGACGAGTGGTCGAGTGGGACCGCTTCGGGCCTGCCTTTTGTCGCAGGCTTCCCGAGGAGGTCCCGCTTGATACCACTCAGCACATCGACGAGGCGGTCGCCTTGTTCGATGAAGCCGTGGTCTCTTCCGTCGGCGTGTGCTCACGGATGAAGCCTAATCTCACGCCCGATTATCACCGGATCCCAGAAGAAGTCCGTCTTCTCGCTTTAGAGAAGAACAGACTTCGGAGACGGTGGCAGCGGACGAGAGATCCGGACGACAAGGCCAGCTTCAATCGGGCGGCCGGCAAGTTACGTCGTGACTTGCAGGCCTTCCGACGAAGCTGCTGGGAATTTACGGTCGCCAAAATGGCAGACGATGCACCGGAGGGGGACTCCTCCGTTTACAGGATACCTACCGCGATGACCGGGAAGAGGCGCCGTCCTCCACTCCCGGCCATCAACGGGCCTGGTGGACATCCCCTCGCCAAGCCGGACGAGAAATCAGAGTTCCTGGCCGGGTATCTGGAGCTTCAATTTGCTCCTAACCCGTCCGGGGACCCAGACTCCGACGAGGAGATAGAAGCCGAAGTTGAGGCTTCTCTCGGCAGCCCGATCACATCCGAACCTGAACCCACTTCGGTGGAAGAGGTAACGGACAGGCTTTTAGCGCTTCGACCCCGGAAGAGCCCTGGACCGGACGGTGTTACAAACACCGCCCTACAGAGACTTCCGGACCGGGGAGTTCGCTTCCTGGTCGACTTGTTCAATGCCTGCTTCCGATTCGCCTATTTTCCTAAGAAATGGCGTTCGGCTACGGTCACGATGATCCCGAAGCCGGGAAAAGACCACAAGTTCGCCGAGAACCTCCGGCCTATCAGCCTGCTGTCGTCCACTTCGAAGGTCTTCGAACGACTAGTCCAGCGGCGACTAACGGATCACCTTCAACGGTTCGATATTCTGGTCCCCGAGCAATTCGGCTTTCGCGCTGGGCACTCCTCGACGCATCAATTGATGCGTTTCGTGGAGACCGTGGCCGAGGCCGGTTGCTCGCGAGAGCAGACCGTCGCCGTTTTCCTTGATGTCGAGAAGGCTTTCGATCGTGTTTGGCATCCAGGCCTACTTTACAAACTCACGGAGATTCTGCTTCCGGATTGCTACCTTCATCTGATTGCTAGCTTTCTTCGGAACAGAACCTTTCGCGTGAGAGTTGATAACACCCTTTCCTCGGAAAGGGCTATTACTGCTGGTGTCCCTCAGGGAAGCGTCTTGGGCCCCCTGCTTTTCTCTGTGTACGTCAACGACGTGCCCAAGTTGCCTGGCACCAGGTTGGCCATGTTCGCCGACGACACGGCAGTGTATGCTGTCGATCGTCGTGCTGAGACGGCCGTTATCTGGCTCCAGGAGCAATTGGACGAATACGTTGAGTGGGCAGAGAAATGGAGAGTCGCCATCAACGCAGCCAAGAGCACAGCAGTAGTCTTCTCCAGACGCTTAAGGCTCCCCGACAGACTCTACGTAGGCGACACACTTCTGCCCTGGTCTCGAGAGGTCAAGTACCTCGGGGTTCACCTCGACCGACGTCTCACCTGGCGGACACACTCTGCACAAGTAGCCCGAAAGACCGCCCATCGACTTTATCGACTCCGTCCCATCCTATGTAGCAACGCCATGACCCGCCGCCTAGGGAAGCTTATCGTCTCCACGTATGTGGCGCCGATGGTTACCTACGCGATGCCCGTTTGGGGCTACTTGGCCAAGACCCATAAGCGAAAGCTTCAGTCTCTCCTCGACCGAGGATTACGCTGGGCATGCAAAGCCCATTATCTGACCTCTAACAAAACCATCCGAGAATCCCTGCGTGTCCGTTCCCTGGACGCCACTATACGGACACTGTCCCGTAAATTCTATCGTCGCTCCGCCCGATTCCAGGGCAACCATCTCATTAGCGCCCTCGGTCGCTACCAATCTGTGCCAGGAGAATCTTGGACCCGGCCTCGGCGAACACTCACCCTCAATTAATTAATTAATTGACAACCCACGGCCGGTAGCAGGCCACACCCTAAATCCAAAACATCAGTAGTCCCTACGGCAGGAGCTCTTTTGAAGCTCGGGACGTAGTACACGAGCGGGCGACGGGCAAGCCCTTCGTCCCGCACAGCCCCTGACCCTGCGCGGAGTCTACCTAGAGCTGTTGCCCGGGTAGGCTGTGCTACTCTTTTTCGCATTTGCGATTGTGGTTTTTAACCGTTAGTAATATCTTTTTCAATCTGTTTTCTTCATCATCATCATCATCGTTCTTCAACCATCAGTGTGCTACAATTTCAGAAGTGTATTGTGTCGTGCGCGAGTGTTTTTGTGATTCGTGTGCAGTGCGCGTCTGGTGTTCGTGTTCTTTGTCTGTCAGTGTAGTGATTCAGTGCTGGTGAAAGTTACTCATTCCTAGCCCTTTTTGCGTCTTCGACGTTCATTTCGGTTAATCCCGAGATGGCGTCGAACGCAACTCCCGTTCCTTTGCCGGCACCGCTGGTAACCTTAATGGAAACCTGCGGTACTGGTCCTCATTCTACCCCGCTGCCGTCCCATACAATCAGTGATAGTGAAAGTGAAAGTGATTGTGCGTCGATGTGTAGTGTGGGGACGGGGGAAGGTGAATTTTCGCTTGTGGAGGGCAAGTCTGCCAAACGCAAGCGAAAATTGGTCGCCAGCCCGCCACCGGCCGCTGCTACGCATCGGGTATCTAGTCCCGGTAACAGCGCCAACCATCCGACTCAGTCTCCCTCTCAATCTGTGCCCAAGCCTAAAATTCCTCCGATTGTCATTCCCGACAATCGCAATTATAGGGAAATTCTTCGTTCCCTCCAGAATCTGCTTCCTTCGGCCAAACTCGAGGCCAGGTGCCAAGGCTCCTCGCTTCGAATTGCGGCCACAACAGTCCCGGACTTCCGATCGGTCCAACAGTTTCTTACCGATCGGAAGATCTCCTTCCATACTTTCGCGCTTCCTTCAGAGCGCGAAATTAAAGTTGTTCTTTCCGGACTTCCTTCCTGGACCGCCCCCGATACCATCAGGCAGGAGCTTGTCGCCTTAGGCTATTCGCCGACGGCGGTAAGTGTACTGCATGCTGGCAAGGGGGAAGATCGCCGTCCTGTGAATAGTTTCCTAGTGAAACTACTCAAAGTAGGCCAGTTCGAGGAGGTCTATGGCCTCCAAAACTTCCTGCACCTTCGGGTGCAAGTTCGTACTTTTGACCCGCGGCCAGGCCCCTCGCAGTGTTTTAACTGTCAGAGGTTTGGCCACTCCAGCTTATTCTGTAATCACCCTCCGCGTTGCGTGCGATGTACTGAGCCTCATCGTGGGTGTGATAAGCCCAAGACGGGGTTCACGGCCATTTGCTGCAACTGCGGCGGGGACCATCCGGCTAGTTATAGAGGATGTAGGGACTTTATATCAGCCATGAAGCTGCAGCGGACTCCTGCTCGCCCTGGCGCGCAGGCAGGCCGTGTTGCAGGTCCCCTCCCTAACCGCAGAGAGGCCTTCCCACCTCTCTCCGGAGCATCATCTCAGGCCCCGGCAGCAGTTCCGGCTGCTCCCAGGGCCCCAGTTCCGCCTGCAGTCGACGTTTCGGCGCCGCCTGCAGTCCCTTCTGTCCCGGCGACTGCCGGAGCGCCCGGTCCTACATACGCGGCTGTGGCCGCTACATCAGTCCCGCCTTCCGCTCCTCGGAGCCACAAACCAAAGCGCACTCGTCGCCGTCAGCGACAAGTTCCACAGGCCTTGCCTGTAAAACCTCAGCGGGCCCCGCCCGCCCCCAGCCATCAACCTAAGCTCCCAATTGAGCAGACCCCACGTCCGTCCCCGAGCCCTGCGCCATCTGCAACACCGGCCGAGGCCAGCCAGGTCCGTCTTCCGGAATCTCGGGAATCTTCCCGGGCCCCGGTGGACCCCCTGACTGCCTGGGCTGAAACTTTGGTAAACAACATCAGGTCTGCTCCAGATACAACCACGGTTCTCGCCCTGGTGTTTCAATCCCTGTCTACCCTCTTTCCTCTTCTTCCTTTGAATGGCTAGGAGTCTTAGGATCGTTGCGTGGAATGCCCATGGGGTAGTCCCTCGACGATCTGAACTGATGACTTTCGTAACGGAGTACGACGCTGATGTCGTCCTCCTTTGCGAGACTCATCTGGCTCGCTACCATACCTTCAACCTGCCATCTTACATCTGTTTTCGTCAGGATCGTCCCCAACGGCCTGGCTGTCGCCCCTCGGGGGGGACAGCCGTCTTAGTCCACAGGCGGATATCCCACAGGCCACTACCCCCTTTAGATACATCTCTTGTTGAAGGTTGTGCGGTGGCGATAGACGCTGGCGGATCGGAGTTGCGCGTTGTTGCGGCGTATCTCCGGCCCGGCCTGCGGCTACCTCCACCGCCCGAGGAGTGGGACGCTCTCCTCGATCATCCCCTACCAACCATCGTAGCCGGCGACTTCAATGCCAAGCATCCCTCCTGGAACAGCAGAGTAGCCAACGCCTACGGAAAATCTCTGTATCGGTTCGTCTCCGACGACCCGGTACTTCAAGTTATCGGCCCAGAAGACCCTACTCACTTCCCCTTTTCCGGTCATCGACCGGACGTCCTTGACATTGTCATAGCCAAGGACGTGACCCATCACATCCAGGTCTCGTCAGTGTCGGATCTCTCATCCGATCACAATCCCCTTTTTATAACTGCCCGTGAGCTGTCGGCCTCACCCCGACCTCCCGCTCAGACTGTTAGGAGAGTCAACTGGCGCTCCTACCATGATGAGCTCTCACGGCGGTTACCATCACTCCCCGCGGACCCGGTCGTCACTTGTGACGATTTGGATCTCCGAGCCACTCATCTTCAGGAGTTGGTCCAAGGTGTCATGGATCGACACACATATACTCTCGAGGTGAATCATCGTAAATCGGCCTTACCTGCGGAAGTACTCCACGCCATCTGGCTACGGCGCAATCTCCGCCGCAGATGGCAAAGAACCCGTGATCCCGGCGTCAAAAGGCGCTTTCAGGCCCAGTCTCTTTACGTCCAGCAGCTACTGCGGGACGTAAACTCTGATCGATGGGACTCATACCTTGAGTCTCTTGAAGTCGACCACGCCTCCGTCTGGAGAGCGGCGAGTAGACTGACCCGCGAGAAGAGAACTCGCAACCCACTTGAAACTCCGAACGGGGTTGTATCTTCATCAGAAGGCAAGGCAGAGGTCTTCGCCGACTGCATGGAGGTGCAATTTACTGTTCACCAAGGCGTCTCGGACCCTGCCCACTCGGCAGAAGTCCGTGACTTCCTATCTGGACATTTTTCACGCCCTCCCGAAATCCCAGCCCTCCCGTTCGACAGGGATGAACTAGTTTCATCTATCTGCCGACTAAATCGCCGTCGCGCCCCCGGTCCTGACCGGATCGGGGCCGCTGCTCTACAAAATCTCCCGGCCTCAGGCGTTGACCTCGTTCTTGAGCTGTTTAACTCCTGTCTCCGGCTACAGTACTTTCCCCGCCTGTGGAAATCTGCCAACATCGTAATGATTCCGAAGCCTCGCAAGCCGCGCATGCTTCCTGAAAGCTATCGTCCAATCTCTCTCTTGCCAGTCATCTCGAAGGTGTTCGAGCGTCTCCTGCTGGCTCGCATCTCGCCGCTGCTAGATGGTTTCATCCGCAGCGAACAGTTCGGGTTTCGCAGAGAGCACTCGACCACGCTTCAATTGGTCCGCGTTGTTACGCACTTGTCAGACGCCACCAACAGGCGAGCGGCTACGGCCGCCGTACTGTTGGACGTGAGCAAGGCCTTCGATAAAGTCTGGCACGAAGGTCTTCTCTTCAAACTTGCCAATTCCCCTCTACCATCGACCATAGTGTTTTTCCTCCGGTCGTATCTCAGCGACCGAACCTTCAGGGTGAGCGTCGACGGGTCCTGTTCTACAGTTCGACCCGTCGCCGCCGGCGTACCACAGGGATCTGTCCTCGGCCCCGTTCTGTACCTTGTGTACACGAACGACCTGCCTGTCTTGCCCGGAGTCACGTTGTCTTTGTTCGCTGACGATGCTATGTATCACTGCAGCTCCCTGTCCCCGCGATTTGCGAGTACAAAGCTGCAGCGTCAGTTGAACCAGCTTCCGGACTGGCTACGGAAATGGCGGGTGACGATCAACACGGAGAAATCCGAGGCGATCTGTTTCACCCGTAAGTCCATCTCCCGATGCCAGCCCCTCTCCCTAGCAGGGAGACCCATCGCCTACAAAGAATCGGTGAAGTATTTAGGCGTTCGACTAGATCGTCGCCTTTGCTTCAACGCCCACGTGACGGAAACCCTTGCCAAGGCTCGCGGCGTCCGAGCCAAATTATCTCCTTTCCTCTCGTGTCGCAGCCGCCTGGCCATGCGCACGAAACTTACCATCTATCTACTATTTCTCAGGTCTGTATTGACCTATGCGGCACCCGCCTGGTGGTCTCTTTTATCCACCACCAACAGATGTAGGCTGGAAGCTTTCCAGTCCCGAACACTCCGATCCTTGACGGGGTCCCCTTGGTTTGTAAGGAACGACGTGATTCGAAGGGGTCTCCGTGTTCCTACCTTGACTTCCTTTGTCCGGTCGCTGGCTCTAACTCTCTTTGCTAAAGCCTCGACCTCCACCTTCCCGTACCTACGAACCATCAGTGCATCAGAACCACCACCGCCCATTCGGGTCAAGCGCCCTCGGGCGCTTCTTGATGACCCGCCATAACGCCATCCTCTTTAAATTAAATACAAACAAGTAATCATCAGTCCTAGACCAGAGTATTTCACCAAACTGTCCTTCTCTCCTTCCTGTCCACCTCCTAGCACGCTGAGCCGGCTGCTTGTCGCTGTCATCATTCACTGGCACGGAGGCTCTCCGCCTCGCGGGGAGCGACCGACGCCCTCAGGGCGTCTGCTGACTGGACTTGAAACGGGCAACATCTGTTGCTCGAATCGGTACCAGCGGCAGTGCATTAAACAAATAACAGTTATACTCCCCCGCCTTCTCAGTTAACTGGTTGGCGGTTTCCTTTTCCAGTCTTAGGTAACCAGTCGACATGTACCAGCACTATGTTTACTTCTGGCAGCCATTGGACACGATCCAGATGCTGCAATCAAGCCACGGGTGCAAAGACACCCCGCATCCATAATGCAATGCAATGCCGATTGTTACGGAGAAATCCGAGGCGATCTGTTTCACCCGTAAGTCCATCTCCCGATGCCAGCCCCTCTCCCTAGCAGGGAGACCCATCGCCTACAAAGAATCGGTGAAGTATTTAGGCGTTCGACTAGATCGTCGCCTTTGCTTCAACGCCCACGTGACGGAAACCCTTGCCAAGGCTCGCGGCGTCCGAGCCAAATTATCTCCTTTCCTCTCGTGTCGCAGCCGCCTGGCCATGCGCACGAAACTTACCATCTATCTACTATTTCTCAGGTCTGTATTGACCTATGCGGCACCCGCCTGGTGGTCTCTTTTATCCACCACCAACAGATGTAGGCTGGAAGCTTTCCAGTCCCGAACACTCCGATCCTTGACGGGGTCCCCTTGGTTTGTAAGGAACGACGTGATTCGAAGGGGTCTCCGTGTTCCTACCTTGACTTCCTTTGTCCGGTCGCTGGCTCTAACTCTCTTTGCTAAAGCCTCGACCTCCACCTTCCCGTACCTACGAACCATCAGTGCATCAGAACCACCACCGCCCATTCGGGTCAAGCGCCCTCGGGCGCTTCTTGATGACCCGCCATAACGCCATCCTCTTTAAATTAAATACAAACAAGTAATCATCAGTCCTAGACCAGAGTATTTCACCAAACTGTCCTTCTCTCCTTCCTGTCCACCTCCTAGCACGCTGAGCCGGCTGCTTGTCGCTGTCATCATTCACTGGCACGGAGGCTCTCCGCCTCGCGGGGAGCGACCGACGCCCTCAGGGCGTCTGCTGACTGGACTTGAAACGGGCAACATCTGTTGCTCGAATCGGTACCAGCGGCAGTGCATTAAACAAGCCAGTCTTAGGTAACCAGTCGACATGTACCAGCACTATGTTTACTTCTGGCAGCCATTGGACACGATCCAGATGCTGCAATCAAGCCACGGGTGCAAAGACACCCCGCATCCATAATGCAATGCAATGCGCCGATTGTCGTGCCTCAGTGCACCGATTGGCATACCCTCCTACGGGAGCTGAATTTAGTAGTGCCGTCTGGGCGAGTTGAGGCCAAAAGCCAAGGCTCGTCCATTCGATTGCTTCCGAAGTCGATCCAGGACTTTCGGGCTTGCCAGAAATTCCTGGCCGACTCCGGTCGCGCTTTTCACACCTTCCCCCTCCCTGAGGAGAGGGAACTCAAGATTGTGGTGTCCGGGATTCCCCACGACACACCGATCTTGTGGATCTGGGAGGATCTGGCGGAGAAGGGTTTCTACCCTACCTCCGTTGTCCCTCTCCTATCCGGTGATCGGAAAAGGAAAAGTAATTCCTTCTACATCAGGATCCAGAAGGTTGGTTCCTTCGCAGAAGTCTATAACCTGGAAACCATTCTGTGCCTCAGGGTACAGATTAGGGCATTTAGTAGTAAGCCTGGGCCTTCCCAGTGCTTTCAATGCCAGCGATTCGGCCACTCATCGGCCTTTTGTAAGATGCCGCCGCGTTGTGTACGCTGCGGCGAGGCCCACAACGAGAATTGTACCGTTGTGAAGCCTCAACCCGCGACGTGCTGCAACTGCGGAGGTAACCACCCGGCTAACTTTAGGGGTTGTAATCATTTTAAGAAGGCCCTAAAGAAACAGCAGCGGGAGCAAAACCGTCAGGTTGAACCTCCTCGCCCAGCTCCTAGACCCTCGAAGCGGGCGGCAGTCCAACCACCCGCCTCAGCATCTACGGCTCTTCCTGCGGCTCCTGCCGCTGGAGGAACCATAACATACGCTGCAGCGGTCGCTACGGCGCCCACTGTGGCCCCCAGAACCTCAGCACCTGCCGGAGTGCCTTCTCCTCAAGCGGCAACGCCCGCAGTACCCCCCTCACAGACCCAGCCGCCTAAGAAACGGCGCGCTAAGCGCAAGAATCGAAAACCACTTGTGGCAAAACAACTATACCCGGAGGCTAACAACGCCCCTCCGGCTGCCCAGCAACTACCCGGCCAGGAGCCTGCTCCTGTTGCCCAGGCCCCTGCGATTTCCATGGAAATCTCGCCAGCCCCCGAGCAGCCAGCTCCAATTGCCCACCCTCCCCTGGAGGCGGCATCTGCACCTTCCGCGGCCCCAGAGCCGGCTAGTCAGGCCCCTGAGGCCGGTGGATCACCACTGGTCACTGAGGCTCAGCTGATGGCCTGGGTCAGCGGCATTGTTCCGAAAATTCTTGCTGCTCGGGATGTCCCGACAATACTCATGGCGATCCTAACATCGCTGATCGCCCTGATCGTCCCCTCATCTAACCATGGCTAGACAGTTCCGGTTCGTCGCGTGGAATGCAGATGGCATTCCGGCGCGTCGGGCCGAACTGGCAGCTTTCCTTGTCGAGTACGACGCAGATGTCGTACTCCTCTCCGAAACTCATCTTGCCCCTAACCGGCGATTTTCCCTGCCAGCCTATGCTTGCTACAGGAAAGACAGGAATGGTCCCGATCGCCACCGAGCATCTGGCGGAGTGGCGATCTTAGTCCACAGGCGACACTCTCATAGAGAACTCCCTGCCCCTGAAACTACCCTCATCGAAGCATGTGCTGTGGCGCTGGATGTAGCCGGCCTGGAGGTGCGCTTTGTTTCTGCGTACCTCCCGCCCGGCCATCGAGCTCCACCGCATGAGGAGTGGGACGCCCTCCTGGACAGCGATCTCCCAACCATCGTAGCCGGAGACCTTAATGCCAAGCATCCCTCTTGGAACAGCAGAACGTCAAACCCCTACGGCAATTCTCTCCGTAGGGCTGTCGAAGATGATCCCAGCGTCCTCATCATCGGCCCGTCCGAACCGACACACTTTCCCACTGCGGGTTATCCGCCGGATGTCCTTGATATCGTAATTGTCAAGGCCATCCCCTTTCATCTACAAGTCAGCGCGGTGTCGGACCTATCGTCCGATCACGACCCCCTACTTGTAACTGTCTTGCTGCCGTCGGTCTCACCCCGACTTCCCGATCATCCTGTTAGGAGAGTCAATTGGCGATCCTACCACGATGATCTGGCCAGGCAGTTGCCATCTGTCCCTCCGGACCCACTCGTCTCTTGTGACGATGTGGATCTCCGGGTACATCAGCTCCAGGACCTTGTCCAGTCTGCAATGGATAAAAACACCTACACTGTTCCGGTGAGTAATAAACGCTCCGACCTTCCTGCGGAAGTTCTCCAAGCCATCCGCTTACGGCGCCAGCTCCGCCGCAGATGGCACCATACCCGTGATCCTGCCGCTAGACGGCGCTTTCGAGCCCAGTCGGAACACGTCTCGCAGCTTCTGCTTGACGTAAACGCGAATCGATGGGACTCCTATTTGGAGTCCTTGGAAGTCGACCACGCCTCCGTATGGAGAGCCGCTGGTAGACTAAAAGGCGAAAAGAGGACTCGCCATCCCTTGAATACCCCGGACGGCACTGTATCCTCTGCAGAAGGCAAGGCGGAGGTCTTCGCCGACTGCATTGAGGACCAGTTCACCGTCCATAGAGGCATCTCTGACCCGGCTCATGTGGCCGTCGTCAGGGATTTCCTATCTGGATACTTTTCTGCTCCCCCCATTGATCCTCCTATTTCGGTCGACGAGGATGACCTTGCGTCTGTCCTAAGCCGACTGAAGAAGAGAAAGGCCCCTGGCCCCGATCGCATCGGCGCCGCTGCGTTGCAGAATCTCCCGCCTTCGGCAGTTGACGTTCTTCTTGAGCTGTTCAACTCCTGTCTCCGGCTGAGTTACTTCCCTCGCCTGTGGAAAACTGCCAACGTCATCATGATCCAGAAATCTAAAAAGCCGCCCACGCTACCTGGAAGCTACCGCCCAATATCACTATTGCCAGTAATCTCGAAGGTATTCGAGCGTCTTCTCCTGGCCCGTATTCGGCCCCTGGTGGATGGTTTCATCCGCGAGGAGCAGTTTGGGTTTAGGCCGAGGCACTCGACTACTCTTCAGCTAGTACGGGTTGTCACCTATCTAGCCGACGCTGCCAACCATCATCAGGCAACAGGCGCTGTCCTGTTGGATGTGAGCAAAGCCTTCGATAAAGTCTGGCACGAAGGCCTGCTCTACAAACTGGCGCATTCGCCAATCCCGACATCTATCGTCCACTTGCTCCGATCCTATCTGACGGATCGCACCTTCAGGATCAGCGTAGATGGGGCGTTCTCTCGGGTTCGCCCTGTCTCCGCCGGCGTCCCACAAGGATCTGTCCTCGGCCCCGTTCTGTATGTACTGTACACGAACGATCTGCCTGTTTATCCCGGGGTCACGTTATCTCTATTTGCCGACGACGCGATGTTTCATTTTAGCTCGCTTTCGCCTTGGCGGACGAGCGTAATGTTACAACGCCAGTTGGATATGCTTCCGGACTGGCTAAGGAAATGGCGGGTAGCGATCAATACGGAGAAATCCGAGGCGATCTGCTTTACGCATAAGTCCATTTCCCGATGCCAATCCCTCTCCTTAGAGGGGAGACCCATCAACTGGACCGAGACGGTGAAGTACCTAGGTGTTCGGCTTGATCGGCACTTAAACTTCAACGCTCACGTGACCTCAACCCTCAACTTGGCTCGTGGCGTCAGAGCCAAACTATCACCTATGCTTTCGCGGAACAGCTGCCTGGCTGTCCGTACTAAACTGACATTGTATCTACTGTTCCTCCGAACAGTACTCACTTATGCGGCACCCGCCTGGTGGCCTCTCCTGTCGGCCACCAACAGGCATAGGCTGACTACATTTCAGAACTGGACCCTACGCTCCCTCACGGGGTCCCCGTGGTATGTGCGAAATACCGCCATACATCGGGGTCTCCGTGTTCCCACCTTAGAGGTCTTCGTCTGGTCCCTGGCAACGAATTTGTTTGCCAAGGCAGGCGAGTCCTCTTACCCGCACCTCCGAAGGCTTAACAGCATGGAGAATGCTCCGCCTCCTCGCCGCGTCAGGCGCCCTAGGGCGCTGCTAGACGACCCCCCCTAAGTTCATCACATGAACCCCCAGCAACGAATCACCCCAACCTTCTGGAAATCTGAACCGATCACCATCAATCACCACCTGCGCCTGCCGAAACTGTAGTCAATCATGCTGCGGCGGATTGAATGGATAGATTTATTGCCAGCATCGGCTTTGCCGATTCGGCAGGGCCTCGATCCGGGACATGGGATCTCGCGAGGTTGTGCAAATGCCTCCTTGCGAAAGCCGACTGCCCCGGTGACAAGTTCCGCCGACTCGGCCGCTGCCTTCGGGCGGACGAGCCTCTTGTATTCGCCGGCGCGTTTCTGAGTTTCCGTGGGCTATGTCCCGGCGACCAATGAGACGCGACCAGGCGTTGCGATTGGCTGAAGCCTTGATCACGATTAAGTTCCCCGCCAGCACCTGCTTTGTTGATTTGGTAAGGTAATGACCTGAGACATGAGCTCCCGCGAGGTTGTGCAAGTGCCTTCCTTGCGAAAGCTGGCTGTCTCGGTGACATTACCCACCATTTCGGCCGACGCCCTAGGGCGCTCGAGCTTCTTGTCCTCGCCAGTGTGTCACCACGTTCCCAAAGGCTAGCCTGAGGGGACCATGGTGTCGCGCCTTGGCCGGACAATTGGCTGAAGCTAAGCACTAGCTTGCCACCGTGGTGGCCATGTTAATTCATCATGGACCCGCGGACTGCACCTTAACATCCTTGAGCAGAGCAAACGACCGCGCTGAACTGTTGGCACCTGGCGTTCATCAGGCTTAGGCCTGGACAACGCACACAAATTAGGGCGCAAGACGCCCGTGCACCCATCCATCCATCCATCCTAATTGTGTCAGTTACCTCGTAGGTATTGTTTTTATTATCTCTGGTTATCGTGAAAGGCCCTGTATATAATAGTAACAATTTCCTCGTTATGCCTTGTATAGCACTGGGCAAATCTCTATTTTTAACTAACACCTTTTCACCTACCTCATATTTAATTGCCTTAGGCTGTGATTTGATATATTTTTTCCGCTGCTGTTCCGTTTTTTCTAACACCTTATTATAAAATTTTGCCCCTTCGAATTGGTATGCGGGTTCGTCGGGAAAATTAATGATTTCTTTTATCTCTCGTGGTGGGGGTCTTTCGAACATAACCGTGTATGGCGACATCTCGATGGTATAGTGATGCGAGAAATTGAGAAAATCCTCGGTAGAGGCTACATATTCATGCCATCTTTTCTGCTCGTTATGGCAGTATGTTCTTAGTAACCGTCCTACCTCCCTTAACACTCTCTCGGCTGGGTTACTATTCGGGTGATATACGGACGTCTTGTACGTTTTTATTCCGTGTTCTCCCAAGCTTTCCTTCCAAAGTTTTCCCCTAAACTGAGTACCGTGGTCCGTAATTATAGAATACGGTCGGCCCACTTCCATTATATAACGCTTGATTATTATGTCTATTATTTTCCTGGTCGTTGCCCTAGTTATTGGGTATAGCTTTGTATACTTGCTAAAGTGGTCGAAAATGATTACGATAAATTTATATCGGTGTCTCCCACCGCTGCGTGGAAAGGGTCCGCAGATATCGAGAAATACCTTTTCCAATTTTTCGGTAGATAATATGGGTATCATGACCCCTTCCTTCCTCTCGTTATCACACTTAACTTTTTGACAAATATCGCACGACCGTATCGCCAGTTGCACCTTCTTATTCATCCCCTTGATGTATGTTTGCTCCTCCAATGCCTTCCTTACTTTAAGGGCACCCATATGTCCGTACCTCTCGTGATAGTCGATTATTAGCGGTCTCTCTATCGCTGGCGGAATCACTAATTTCCAACTCTCCTGGTGCGGGGTATTCCTAATAAACAAAGTGTCGTCGTGAATACAATAAAATCTGTTTATGACCTCATCGCCTTCCTGTATTTTCCTAATATCTCCTAATTTCGGATCGGCCTCTTGTTGTGACTTTATTTCGTGCAAAATATTTTTTAAATCCTCCCTGCTCTTAATAATGTGATAAACCTTGGCTAATTGTTCCTTTTCGCCGTCAAAGGTTTGGTCTGGTATATTGACGCGAGATAAGACGTCGGCGGCTACGTTCTGTTTGCCGGGTATATATTCCCATGTGATATTGTACTCTTGCAAGGCCAAAACCCATCTAGTCAGCCTTCCGTGGTTCAGTTTACAATGCTTTAAAAATGATATAGATTTGTGGTCGCTTCTAACTGTTATGGGGTACCCTAATATATATGTCCTGAATTTACCGCATGCGAAAACTACACTCAACAGTTCTTTTTCGGTAGTATTGTAGTTTCTTTCGCAACTGTTCAGCACGCGGCTAGCAAAGCTAATTACTAAATGGTTACCGTCCTGATCTTCCTGATAGAGGGCTGCACCTAAACTCACGTTACTGGCATCGCAGTTTAGAAAAAATGGTTTTGTAAAGTCGGGATGATGCAACATTACTGTTTCTAAAAATTTTTTCTTTATTATATTGAGCACTCCATCTTGCTCTGGTCCCCAAGTCCATTTGTCTTTAGCTGATAACTGCTTTTGGAACCTGGCAGTTAGTTCTGAGTAATTGGACCGAAACTTTCTGTAATAGTTGCAGATTCCTAAAAATGACTGCAGCTGTTTCCTATTCTTTGGGGTGGGGAACTTCTGTATGGCCTCTACCTTTTCTTTGGATGGAGTAATCCCTTGTTCTGTTAAATTAAATCCTAAAAATTTCACCTCATTTGCTATGAATTGGGACTTGTCTAATTTGAGGGTGATATTATTCTCCGATAATTTCTGTAGCACCTGTTCAACCCTATTACAATGGTCGTCCCAATTCGCTGAAGTTACCAGTAGGTCGTCGACGTACACTGTCGTAAACTTCAGTACTTCCTGCCCCAATATTCTGTCCATTATCTTTACAAACACCGCCACAGAATTTATTAATCCAAAAGGTAACCGCTTAAACTGATAGTTTTTGCCCTCGAATATGAATGCCATATACTTCCTACTATCAGGGTGGAGTTCTATCTGCCAGTAACCGCATACCGTATCCCATGAGCTTATATATCTGATTCCGTGGAACTTTTTTAATATCTCCTCTATCTCCCCAGGTGATGTGCGGTCGTTAACAATCATTTTGTTAATCTCCCTAGCATCGAGACATATACGTACCTTTCCGTTCTTTTTTGGCACCGCTATGATTGGGCTGGTAAAGGGCGAATGACTATACTCGATTATGTCGTCCTCTATCATCCTGTTCAATTCTTCCCTGACTTCGTTCTTTAGCGAGTATGCGATCGGGTACGATTTCCTATTAAATTCCACCGGAGTTTTGAATTTTATGGTGCACTGATAATCTCTGGCTTTGCCTGGAGCGTTCGAGAATATATGTTTATAACGGTTGTATACCTCGATCAATTGTTCCGCCTGTTTCTCGCTGACCAGACCCCTTGCTTTCGTCCTTTGGAAATCCCGTATTTCTTCTAATTTTTCTAACCACAACTCTGGGTTTTCCTCCTGATATAATGGCATATTGATTGGACGATCGGTACAATAATAATGGTTTACTATCGCTTGATAAGGTGCATCGTCTGTACCACTTCCTTGGACATCGATCAAATTATTGGTCCAAACCCCCTTGTTAGTCTTAAAAGTTATCACCTTACTTTCCAAATCTATCACAGCATTGTATGGCCTAAGTATATCGCAGCCTATTAGTATACTCATGGGTAAATTACTCGCCACTAATAACCCTATTGGTATTGTTATCTCATTACTAGTCATTTCTAATGACACCTGTTTCTTTATTGATTTATTTTGCCTCCCCGTTGCTCCGACTAAAACAATGTTATTTATCGGTAGAGTGGGTATTGGTAAATCACTATTTTGTTTAATCCGCTCTAACTCAATGCTATCAATAAGTGACACATTTGACCCCGTGTCAATGAGTAGTATCGCTTCTATGCCATTGATATATGCTTTAATCTGCACGATACTATTGTTCCCTTGGTTGCTATTTTTAATGATATCGTCACCTTCTTCTAATAACTCCTCTCTAATATCCTTAAGGTAATTATTTATTCTTAATATAGTCCCGTCTTTGTCCTGTCTATGTTCGTCGTTTGTCACCCCATAATATTGGTTCAGTGAAGGGCGGTTTTCCTTTTTCACTGCCGCGTTTAGTTTAAATGAGCCACTGTCTCATTGGCCCGGTCTCCTGGAACATTGGGTTGCTGACCCGTCTGTGTTTCCTGCCTGACCTCGGGATTACCGTTAATAGGTTGGCTATTCGCCGTGTTACCCTGGCTAGCTGGCGCCTGTTGTGGGTAAAACATGTAAGTGGGTACATTAGGTGGATATGGCCGTCGGTGATTGGCCATTGTATAATTTACCTGGGGCCTGTACTCATTTTGGTTTCTCCTATCGCTTCCTCCTTGGTTTCCCCCGTTGCGATAACCATTACGCTGACCATAATTACTTCCTCTATAATTATTCCCGCGATAACCGTTTCCCTGGTGGAAGTTCCTACCGTAGTTATTCCCGGTGTAATTACCTCTGTTTGGTCCCGGATAGTTGCGGTTAATTGGGCCCTGAGTGGTATCATTCCGGCCATTTGGTGGGATATTATTATTCTGATTATTGGTGTTTAGATTATTACCGTTCCCACCTCCATTCCGGTTTGGTCCGTTATTATTGTTGTTGTACTCTACCTTACGATTGGGGGGTTGGTAATCCTGGAACCTTCCTGTGGATTCGCAATTTTCCAATAATTTGGCCAGATCGGCTATTTTGCTAATTTGTTGGTATAATTGGGCATCCTTGATCCCATAGCTGTAATGTCCAGCTAACTGCCTTACCAAACATTCTTCTGGGATCGGCGGTATCAACTTCCGTGCTAAACATACCTTTCCCAGGAAATAAGACGTCGGAGACTGTCCATAGGACGCGTCGTATTTGCCATAGAAAATGTCCATTCTTACCCTGTTTTGTGCGGTCTCTGACCAATACTTTTCCTTAAATTGACGTTTAAATTCTGCTAAATTCGTTATTTCGGGTCGTACCGCTATCCACCAGTTATCCTTAGTATTTTTAAATGTCTCGTCAAGCATCTCTCTTATCCTGTCCCACCTTGTTTCTCTACTTCTCCCAATAACCTCCTCCATTCTTTCCAAAAATTCCATTGGGTTTCGTCGATAGTCCTGGAAGTTGATTACTTCCCTGTTTTCACCATGACACGTATGAGTGTTTAGTATTGGTGTGTCTCTCAGCGCCTCTAATCTTTCCTGCAGGTTTTTCTCTCTCTGGTCTATTTCCAGTATGCTATTTTTGTTAGTTTTTATTTGTTCATCCAGCCTGTTAGCGATGTCATATGTTTCCTGCATCCTCTCGCTAACGTCTTTCTGGACTTCCTGCATGATGGCGTCTTGGTTCTGCCTTACCTTGTTTTCGAGATTTCTAACATCTTGTTTGGTCTCTACTGTTTGTTCCTCTATACTTTCGAAACGTGTATTGTTTCCCTCCCGTAACCTTTCCAACTGTTTCTCCATATTCTCGACCTTCCTGTCACTATCAATTTTATTATCATCGATCTTTTTGGTTACTGTTTCGTATTTTATGCTAATTTCTTTTTTCAGGGACTCTATACTTTTTTCATTCGCCTTCTGAAATAGCTCTAGCTTTTTCCCATTGTCATCTATTTTCTCGGTTAAAGATTCTATGTTTTTGTCTAATTTCCCCATATTTTTATTATTCTCCTCCTTATCTTCCTGTCTATTTTTATTTATATCCTCTTTCAGGGATTCTGTATTTTTGTTCATTTTTTCTTCCATCCTTTGGAACATTTGCTCATTACTTTGCTTTAGCGTTTGGAACATTATCATTATTACATTAGCGTCAACGTTCCCTGTTATTTTCTCTGGTTCGGGATTCTCTGTTTGTTCTACCATTTGTATGGGTTCTTCTCCCGTTTGTTCCTCTAATTCCTCTGCTGTTTGTACCGGTCTTTCCATTTCTAGTGTGGGCGGTTCTAATTCCGTTTCCTCGACCTGTACTGCCTCTCCGTCTTCCACACTTAACTCGGGTTCTACAGTCTTCTTCACCTTTTTTCCCTTTGGTTGCGGCATTTTGATCTGTTGGTAGTTGCCGGGCTTGTTACGTCTTTTCCAAGCCTCACTAGTTGGGCTGCCAATTTATAACGAAAAGAAAAATTGGGGTGTTGTTGTTTGTAATTGTAAAAGTGTTGTATTTTGTCGGGCGTTACCTCCGCGCACTTTTGTTACTTACCCTGTTGACTGGATCCTCTGCAGTGATGTAGTCCTGTAATACAACTTAAAACTATGCTTTTGTGGGCGCCACTTGGAAACGTTTGTTCCAAGAAAAAATTAAATGTGATTGATAAAATTTTTAAATCTACGAAAAAATTTAAACAAGTCAGTTTAGCTTTGAAAAATCAGTTAAGTTTAATAATTCTTTAACAACAACAAACAAATCGTCTGAAGGACTATCATTCATAAAAATTATAAAATTGCAGAGAAAAAATTTTACAAGTTATTATTATTGACAATATATCCAATCAAGTATCGGCTAGTATTTCAGATTCTGACTCAGTTGACAAGCATGAGTTTAATATGTGAAAAAACTTTAATCTCAGGACGTGACTCCTTTGAACTACCAAGACATATCAATTAGATGCCTTACAAGAAAAAAAACTAAGTGATTTGAAGATGTATGTGTGGCGTGTAAAGTACAACTGTGTGATAAATTGTAACCAGGTAACAATGATTTTAATTTTGGTAACTCACGTTCCAATGGTCGTTTATTCTCTCACTGGACACTTCCTTCGGGTAGTTTCTCGATCTCGCCTCTTCGGGTGAACACTGAATCTATTTAAAGTCAATTTTTTCGATCGTTACTTTTTTCCGCACTTTTTGTCAAAACGTTTAGCAGTAAAATCTCGTTCAAACGCCGCCACTACGAATCATCTGTTTAGCGTTGATTCAGAAATCTGCCACCGCAGCGCTGATACCCATGCAGTTTTGAGGAAGGCTAGTGTATTGTTTGTTTACGTTCGGGGGAATTATTTGTCACGTTAGTCAGTCAATGCGAACACAGCAGAATTCGTTCTCTATTAAATGTTGGGACCCTCCTGGGCCGTCGACGTTCTGGCTGCGTGCTTTCTATTAGAATTTGCCGTATCGCTGCTCTATTTCAGCGATATTTTTTGGCGTATACTCTCGTTGAGGTTAAGTCAGTCGGGTATGTCTATGTACGGGAAAAAGCCTTCCTGCCGTGTCTTGTCGATTTTTCGCCTCTCGGTCTCGCCTTAGCTGCGTTGATCAGTGTTGTGTGAGATGCATCAGTTCTGGCGTTCAGTTTTCAAGTGTGTTTTGGTCAAATTTTGTCTCGCTTTTATACTAAATCGGGATGACTGTTTTCGTCGACTTCCGGTATATTTGTTTAAAAATTCTTTCTAGATTGTTCGAGAATAAACGAAATGGAATGTCATAGAACAATTTTCACTTCCGTAGAAGCTTTTAGAACGAATTTCTTATTCTTCATACAATGGATATTTCAAAATTTACACTGGTATTTATCAAACAGTTTCACATTAGTACTTACAATTTGTATGCCATTAATGTATTTAAATTCCTTGTTTTTAACTGAATCTAGCGATACTAAATATCATTGGTATCTAATTAACTTAAGTCTAACAAACATTACAATTTACAACCTTCACCTTGAGTTGTAGTCATTAAAAACTCAATATTTATAATAAAAATTGTTGTGGAGTTATAAAGTTCCCTTCACAAGCTGGACATCTACTACTACTACTCTCCTACAACAAAATAAACAAATTTTAACATCAATAAAACACAAATAAATACAATTTTATATGGCCTCTGCTCATGGCCTAGGTTCTTGTCAATTTTCTAATACAATGATTAGTCTTTTTCCTTAATATATGTATTATTTCACCACTATTCACACAGAGTTTATTATTTTGTCTATCTTTTGTGATACCTGGTTACTTTGTACATATTTTATATTTATCACAAGATGACATAGCATCATTGATTGTCTTGAGATGTCATTTTTTATGGTGTGACAAATCTCACTCTAATTAGTTAGTTAAATTCTTTTAGAATTGACTTTACTTTCAACTGAGTTTATTTCTTATTAAGGTATTCTGATGTATTGTACCTTTCTATCTTATTTTGGTTAGTATTATGTAAGTATTTTAGCCAGATCTGATTATTTTTGTACTGGATAATTGGCTTCAGCCATACATGGTATAAGTAAATATTTTGCTGACTTGACTATTACAACGTTAAAGTTGGTCAGGTATATTAGTATAGTTGCTTTATATCATATTACAGCTTTCTAATACAGTTTGGTTGCATTTTGGCAACATTAAATTCATAAATTATACAATATTAGGTGCCTGTTACATGTTTTTAGTTAACACTGTTTTTGGCTATTTTGGCTGCTTTTTATTCATTTGACAGCTTCCTTTATTTAAGATAAATTGTTCACTATTGTCTGCTTGACAATTACATATAGTTTTTATTTAAATCTGATAATAATAAATTTTTTCATAAAATCTTGGTGTATGGTCTCAAATCCAACACATTAATATTTTTTTTGTCATTACAAATATACAATTTTTATTTTAACTTAAACTCTTTCTAATAATGTATTTAAGTCATTTAATACATTTATTTTATTTACATCACATAATATAATGATGGATCATGTCCATTTATTCACAAAAAATAGTTTTTATTACTATATTCATAGTTATAAAACTTAATAATTATTGACCTTATTCTGGTGGATTCTGACACTATTTCTCTCTCTTATAGTGTCTTATGGTTTTTTCACTCGTATTCACTTGAATAATATATATGGGGTTTTGTCTTAGTCATAGTTTGGTCGTTTTTTTTTCAAGTTGATAGAAATAATTATTATACAAAATTACACAATTTTTTGGGACTACTTGGGTTCGATACTGTTCACTTCACTTTCCTCCTATGCTAACTTACTATATAAATGATTTCTTTTTATGGAACGTTCTGTGACGCTACAAGGTACATAATTATAAAAAATGACTATACATGATTACGAAAAGTGACGTGGCACCGACTTCAAAAGTGTGCTGCGAAAAAGTTATGTGAAAGCTTGTTTTAACAGCCACATAGCATAGAATATAGAATATGTTATATCCGTGTTGATTCTTTTATTAATTATAATATTTATAGTACCAATAATAAGAATATTTGTGTACATTTCTGATATGTCAAAAAAGAATAACTTTCCATTTTTATTCACTTGTCATTTTTAAGTTATTCAGTGAGCTCCATGCTGCTGATCGTAATTTATTTGACTTAAAGTTTCGTTATATATATTATTGTGTTATTAACTTAACCATTTAATTATAGTTTGAAATGTGTAATTAGAGATAGGCCTATTTGCTGTTTAGGTACATGTTGATCAGGAATTTATTTTTCTAAGACCAAGTACATAAATCTATAATAAAAGTTGCCGTACAGAATCTTTTTATGAATTTTCCTAATTCCCGTATTGTATAGCATTGAACTCAAAAATCATTTTTCACTTTTTTTATAACATAATTCAGAAGTGTTAAAATACTTTTGCCTTTTTGAAGTTGTTTTAATTTTTCCAAATTTGTATTTATTGTTATTGTATGTAAATAACTTTTTTTTAATTAACTCTTAACATAAGGTAAAATAATTCTTGAAAGCGCTTATCAACAGTCATAATGTTACAATGGATAGCTGAATATTTGTTGGTCTATAAAACAAGGTGTGTGTGTGTGTGTGTGTGTGTGTGTGTGTGTGTGTGTGTGTGTGTGTGTGTGTGTGTGTGTGTGTGTGTGTGTGTGTGTGTGTGTGTGTGTGTGTGTGTGTGTGTGTGTGTGTGTGTGTGTGTGTGTGTGTGTGTGTGTGTGTGTGTGTGTGTGTGTGTGTGTGTGTGTGTGTGTGTGTGTGTGTGTGTGTGTGTGTGTGTGTGTGTGTGTGTGTGTGTGTGTGTGTGTGTGTGTGTGTGATAGGCCTATATATACATTTTCAAGGGTTCGAAGATTTGTCGATAATAATAGAAACTACCTACACATCAAAATTATTCATAGTAACACAGTTTAGTTAGAATATTTATATTGAGTATAAATAAAAGACATTTATGTGTGTAGATAGATTACACCGTGGATAGATAAACATAATCGGATTTGACGTTCATAAACTTACAGTAAAGTATTCACATGAGGAAAGCTGTACTTTCAACTGGAAGCGAACGAACGAAGCCTGAAGAC
The DNA here is from genome assembly GCA_034769895.1 of Magicicada septendecula. NCBI lineage: Eukaryota > Metazoa > Arthropoda > Insecta > Hemiptera > Cicadidae > Magicicada > Magicicada septendecula. The sequence continues at coordinate 203,300,197 of CM068367.1, forward strand.
AAACAACTTGAGAAACAAACAATACGCTTTATACAAACTATAACAATGTTCTGAGCAAAGTATTAATATTTCATTGAACTAGTAATTTACTACGCAATAAGAGGCTTTAGCTCGCATAATTTTTTTTAGTTATCTTCACTGTATATGGTATATTATATCTTGTATTTTTTCTGTGGTATCTATGGCATACATTCCTACAAATCAGGGGGGGGGTTACAGATAAAAATATGTCTTTGCGTTTTTTTTTCCTAATAATGCTTATCCCTTTTTCCTATTTCTATAAATACTAAATTTTTTTTGTAAAATGCCCATTAATTACACTGAATTCTTCCATACTTCCATTCTTCCAACAAATTAACGTCGGTTGTAAATCTTTCTAACCCGCAGAACAGTACCCTCTATGCAATCCTAGCTTGTGACTGCATTTTTTTAACCTATCTTTCCCTCACTTTCCATTCAACGACTAATTTCGACACTCAGCTCCGCCTTTGAATGTAAAACCTCCCTTTTAGTTAAAGAGATTTATGAGATTCTTTGTTACTCCATTTAGTAACTCCTTATTGTCACTTATTTAATCTTTTCTAGTTTCTCTATAACCAAATGCCTTACCTTTTTTCTTTCTCGGGTGCCTATTTCCCATGCTACAGAAGACACCGCCCTTAAAGAATCATTTGGGCAATATGTTTCTAAGACCAATTAGTAGCTTATTCACTAGGCAATTAGTAGCTTCCTTCATGTAGGCTATTCATTGCGCATTATTTCACTGGTACGGCATTCAAATGAGTGTACTTCTGACAGCGAAAAAAGGATACTATGTCTAAATATTTTCCGCTTAGTCTAGTAGCTACCGATTCAGTAAATCGGTACTGTTATCGATACTGTTAAGTGTTTACAGTATTAAAATACTGTAATTGGTATGAACCTAAAATTTATAGCCTATGATTATAGTGCAATCATAGATATATAGTGGTGGATAGATATATAGATAAGTAGATAGACAAAGATGGAGAGGCGAGGGGAGAGGGGGTCTAAGAATTTGAGGTACGATGCAGATTTGACCGCATAGTTTTTCTCCTTTACCTGCGTGACACGTCTTCTTAGATCCATTATTGGTGGCTGCAAAATCTGCATAATTTTTATTGTTCATAAGACATTATATACTCTTTTAAACCGTTTTTTTTTTTTTTTTTTTGGTATCGAAGCTTATTTCAAACTGAGTAAAACACCAACTTATTCAACAATAGAATCGAATTTTACCTTGTAACCGGCACGTGACTTCGTTGTACAAAAACCAATCATAATAACGGTGTCACTCAACGGATGCAAAGTAAAATTCTATATAATTAATATGTTTCCGGAGAATAATAGGAGAATTCTGAGCAAAACGACAGTAAAGGGACAAACCATACTGTCAAATTAGGGAGACTACGCTACCGGAATGACAGAGGACAGGAAACCTACACGAATATCCAAGAAAATTAGATCATTATTAATTTTCCTTGTTTACACAATATCGTTTAGCACAGGTAAAAGCCAATCACAATATCGATTTCGTAAACTGGCTTGCAATCATTTAATAATTTAGTTGAATTAATTATAATGGCCTAAATAAAGAAATTAAGAAATATATATGTAGTAAATTTGTGTGTGTGTGTGTGTGTGTGTGTGTGTGTGTGTGTGTGTGTGTGTGTGTGTGTGTGTGTGTGTGTGTGTGTGTGTGTGTGTGTGTGTGTGTGTGTGTGTGTGTGTGTGTGTGTGTGTGTGTGTGTGTGTGTGTGTGTGTGTGTGTGTGTGTGTGTGTGTGTGTGTGTGTGCGCTATTTAGCGGCATCGGGACTGTAGTACATTTTCGATGTTTTTAATATGCGATTGTATCGCTATATTACGATGTGAAAAAGAAGAAGTGTACTAATTGTAAATTGTCCTATTTCTTAATTCAAAGCGAAAATACGTGTTGTTTTCATTTGTGAGGTTAGGTGACAACGGTTTTTGGTTTTTATTTTACTCCTGAAATAAATAAAAGCCATGGTTGAGGAAAACATAACGTTTAATGTCTATATAGAATCCTTATAACCCAGTAACACTAAATAAAATAAAAACAACGTTTTTGAGTTAACGGGTACTTATGTTGACATAATTTAAAAATACAGATCCGTCTATATATTTTGTTAGACGGTATGCAAATCCATACCGTTACACCGATTCCGACCACATTTGGCACAGGTAACCTTTGACGCAAGGCGAAAAACTCTGTCTAACTTGGAATTTGTTATTTCGCTCCGTTTGCACGACTTAGGCCCTTTTAATTATGCGGTTTATTAACAGTCGATGTGTGACGCGTATAAAGATGTCAACAACACCATAGATACCAGAATCAATTACCATAGTAACAAGTAAATAAACAAATGCTATTTAGCGGCATCTTTGAACAGTGCATGTTACCATCCTCTTGCGTGTTAAAAACGTAAATAGACCGCACGAGGTTGCGTTTCGATGCGGGAGACCTTGAAAACGCAGCAGAGTTGACGACCGTGCGTTTTTTCCACGTCCATGTGAACAATTTCATTGCTGCCTCTGTGTTGAATTCAATGCGTTTCCCAACCGTACTCTAAGCAAGACGCAGCAATCGCCTGCATTGATCAGTTTTTACTTCGACTTTGAAGACAAGTAAACTACAAGAGAGTTATACCTTCACACAGTTTTTACCATTTCTGTTTCTCTATTGAGTTGTTCATTCATCGTCGAATTAGTTACATTTATTCGGTCGAGTTATTCTGCATTCCGTTATTCGTTTTCCTTAACCTTTTAAACTTCATCGTTTGCCTTTTAAACTTCATCTTCAAATAACTTTACAGTCCCGTTTGTTTTTTTTATTCTTCACGTCCTTTTAAATCAACCCTCCTTTGAAGCACGAGTCCTTTGAAGCGGAATCCCTCCGAAAAAACGACAAAGCATTGGGCAGGTCCATCCAAAAGCTAAGTGAGCAGGTTACTGTGAGCAGCTGAGACACCGGAGGAACGTGAGTCCCGGCTTGAACAATAACGAAGAAGACAGGCCGAGATTAGAAGCGCGGAAACACCTGAGGACCATAGGGGCGCTCGCAGACCGACAACGTCTGAGGCAGGCTGAATTAAGGGATGTGGAATTACCAGAACGACGTGAATATCGGCTTGAAAATTACCGCATACAGCATGCTCAAGTCAGACAAGTGAGCAGACGAGGTAATTTGATTTTAGAGGCTTTTCAATATGATCCAAATTATGACTATTCGTCATATCAAAAAGTTAGAATTGGCAAAACGGATGTGATATTCGAATTCTGTCAAGCCAAAAAATGTTTAACTGAATCGCCGGGATGTGCAGCTTTAATCGAAAAGTAATTTTACCGCCAGAACCACTTTGTTCGTACATGCCAGGAACGACTTCAGAATCCAAGCATTTTCTCCAAAATATTCGGAGATACAATTCATGTTTTCAAAAGACATCTTTCGGTACGACAGCAGCAATCGAAGAAACTGATGGTTTATTGCCAACTTTTAATGTGAAAGGACAAATATATCATAAAGTCAGATTGTTGCTCCCTGTCCCAAATAAAAACCCCAAGTTCTTACAAATGTATTTCATAGGAGACGATCAAACCCGTCCGGCTAGTTTGTTTATATTTCTAATATTAAGTCGTCTGAGTTTATTGAACTCGTTTGTATTGAATCGAACGCAAGACGGCACTGATAAAAGGTGAGAATGTAGAAAATCATGTTAATTGTTGTTTTGTTCTGTGGCAAGATGCTGTAACGATACCGGGGGACCCAAGTTCGATTCCCGGTACCGAATCACAATTGTATAGTTAGGCCTATTATTGGTTCTGTTCTTATATTTTTGTTAATAATAATGATATTGTTTGTTAATAATTATTATATTGTTATGTAATAATGATAATTAATATAAAATCTTAAATATAAATAATTATATATGTATAACTGAATGTATGAAAACAGAATTTTGTACGAGTGATGTAATGGAAAAATGGTGGCGTTACCAAGGAGACTGTTTTTGTGAGAGTGAAGAAGATGAATTGTTAATTTTGTTGGATCTGTAGAAGAAAAGATGAAATAAAAATTGTTCTTTTGATATCTAAAGTAAAATTGATGGAAATAAAAATTGGTACAACAAAAACTGAGAGATATTGATTATATTATAACATTAAAAAATTGTCAACTAAGAATAAATAATAAATAGACCTCCGAAGAGAAATAATGAAACGCTACAATGCACCCAAGTGAGTTTAACTTATTTGTGTAAATTGTAATCATAATAAAGTATAACAGTTTGAATGATATGCCTAATCACAGTTTCAAAATATTTGCATTGTATACGAAAACCTGTGCCGACCTGTTATATTAGTAGTTATGTTTACTTAAGTAGGTTAACTGTCTGGTCGTGTTTACAAAGTTAAACTACAGTGTAAAGATATATTTGAAATAATGAACAAACTAGCGAGTATCAGAACAATCTTTACAAATATCTGTAATAATGTATATGAGTTATTAGAATGTAAAGAGAAAGATTTCGTAAACATTAAAACAAATTTTACTAATTCCGAGGACAGAAGAAATGAGTTAAGTCACCTGGATGCGGAAGTACACTGAAACAAAATGTGATCTATAGACTTTAGAAACGTAATCAGAGGCTTCTGATCAACACAGTGTAAACCATTTATAACATCAAGAGTACCCTTGAACAACTCTACAAAGTGGTAATGTTTTCGTGAGTGAGAAAATTGTAAACTCTATAGCAGGTAAGCTTTAGCTCATTACACTTCTACAACTTAAACTTAGTAAGTATAATTGGGTTGTCTCTTAGTAAGTATTGTATTTTGGACACAGTTCCAACATATCAACAGTGAACAAAAGCGACAGGTACATAGTTAGCAGGAATTTCTGTACTTCTTGCAGGCCACAATTAAGGGCTCCCGCGTAGGGTCTTTTGTTGAGAGCTTTCTCGAGACCAACTATGAAATCGCCATCTAGGCTATAAAAGTATTACATCTGAGATCTTGTTTAATCTGTTTCCGGAAGAAATCTGAACAATCTAGAGAAGATATTGCCATATTTCTATCCAACTCAGATGGCTGCTGTAATGAAGTGTATCTTCAAAATGTTTCTGATATTGTAACAGATAAAGAATATAATGAAGAAACAAAACCACACGTACTGACAGACAGTGGATCACAGCGGTTTACTATACATTTGTAAGAGTTACATTGGTAAGGGTTTTTTACTTTGGCGAAAAACCTATGTACCAGAAAACGCATACTCAGAGGATGGTACTCCGCCTTTCTAGACTAGTGAATTATTCCTGTTGCTCTGTTCATCTTCTTAGTATAAATAACAAATTTGCAAATAACTTTATGGTTATTCTACATCAAGAACTCACTGTTGAAACTGTTCATGTTAGAAGTATAGATCACGAACTAGTACATAATTAGAGAAGTACAGGATCTAACTAGCTAGGAATTCCAGATGTCAAATAGACATATAATTATGGCAGACAGTACTGCAAATCTTTGTACAGAAATGAAGAAGCTGTAACCGTAAGGACTTGTAGACACTTTTTACGAGAACATTAATAGCGAAAGGAAAAAATATAGTAACACGAAACAACTTTTGCATACCTTCTAACATTGCCACCTGTGTTACATTCTGTAGTGTCACACAATCGTATACAGTCGACCTATAGAGACTACACACTCTCAGAATAACAGAAAACACCAGTGGCGTGAGGTGGGTAAACATTTTGGTGAACCTGAGTTATATCCGATACCGTACTTTGGTGTGAACTTCATTTAAATTTCCTGTCATTGTTGCTACTCCATCGCTTGAGCTTGAGCTTGAGCGACTAGTTTTTCATTGCAAATTTAAATTCATTCAGCAACAGGCGAATGTGCTCTGTAATAGCCTGGGCATATCGACCACAACTTAGTCAGTAAATCCTAAAAATCTCTCTTTTACTTCTCCATTTTAAGCATACTGATAATGCAAAACTGTACATAACTGCGTTTTATTTTAAACGTCTGTGATTTCATCGACTAATATATCTACAAAGTTTGTCTCTTTCATTTTTTTATAGCTACTAAAGGAGCTAAGGTAATCGCTTCAATAAGATCATTTTTCATTCAACTAGACAGTCCCCTGAAAATTAGGTGTGGTATTTCCATACTATCTGCAAGAAGGAGGCTATATTTGGTTGTGTGCTTTAGAAGTCCTACGTAATTGCCTCGATTAATTGACTTTCTGTTTTGACGTGTCCCCAAAATGGTAGTTCTTGTTTATCTAGCAAACACACAGCGTTAATTAGTCTTGTAAGAATGTCTCTATTGCGTCGAACCTTCCGCTTGTGAGCCAATATCTCGATTTAAATTGGTCGTCTAAAGCGGTTTCTATTCTACTCTGATCGACAGCAGTAATACACAATGATGAGCGATACTAATTCACAGTAGCAATAGATTTAACTAGATTTTCTAAATGTTTGAATTCAGTCTTGGCTCAGCTATTGTTCCTGTCCTTTCCAAATAACAATCACTACCAGCAAAATACTGCATTTAGATCAGCTCTACCAGCCATTACCTGGTACATTTCCTGTGCATTAGTAGGGTTTTTGAAAGACCCGGGGTCGGCCTACCAGTTTTTATAATGTCAGTTTTTTTGTTAAACATCCAGGAAGGAAAAGACTTTGTGAAATGGTCTTTTATTGTACAAATCAACATTGTAGAAAGTATTGAAACTAGTACTGACACTATTCTACAGTATATAACTATAACTATCTCGCTCTACGTGCGTGCGCATCTTTCTATTCAGAGCTAACTCAAGCTGTGACGAACCTGCTTCACCTACTGTAGCAGTGACAGCGTATAAAATCAGCTAATTAGTCACTCTGAGGTAATTAAGGTTAATTTTTATTGTGGTTAATTAAAATTGGATTCAATTAAATATTAACATCTACTCTAAACATTAATAGCAGGTAGTGTGTCGTCAGTCATTAGTGAACCAATGCTTCACTTGCTTCCCTTGACCGCACGCCACTGGAAAACACAAACACAGCGCGCGCCTGCTAATATTTTAAAAACTTTGGACGAATAAGAGGCATTTTATTGTTAATACATTACTCCACAAAATCGAGCTACTTTGCATTTGGCTTATGCGTCATCGATTTTATTATTCTTTCCAGTACAGATTAAAAGTATAATGAGATAAAGTTTTAGCAATTTCCTCCAACATTTCAATAGATCATAACTTATTCCGGAAATATTGTTTTTACTCGTCAAAATAACTAATGTAATTACTAGCTTCCCTTAGTATACAATGTCATCTTCGTATAGAGGGTCGTATATGCAAAGAATATCAGAGATTTAAAAGTGTTGTCAAACACCTCGGTGAACTGATGAAAGTATAGCGATAATGTTTTATACATAGAAAGGAAAGCCTTATAAGCGTTTAAAGCTAAAATTATTCACACATGTTCACTCAATATCTTATAAAATTAAATAATAGTTATTTTATTGTTATGCTTCAGATACCTTAAAATTTTAGTCTCTATAGTATGAAATAATATACCATTATTTGAAATAATTACCATTGATAATCAGCTCAATGTGTCGTGAATTAATTTTCCAAACAAATTTAAATTAGATTTTTTGTGATTAACTAATCAGACTATTCGTTGTATGGCTTTGAATTGTGATGAGAAGTAAGCACTGTTATTTTGAACCAATGACCTTATTTATAAAATACCATACAAAATTAAATTTATTACAAGAAATTATAGAATATTTTATAATTCAATCATTTTCTGCTACAGTCCGTTTCTTGATGTATATAATACATTTAATAATTATAATGAATTTACCTCAAGATATACCTTTTTTTTCCTTATTAGGAACATGTTTCGGGTACCATCTTGTACCCATCCTCAGCCTTCCGGTTTTTGTTTCTGGTGAAATACATCTGTGTTGGTTGACTATTATTATTGTGGTTTCCTGTTGGCTTCTGGTACTTCAAATTGGTTTTATTGTGTGTGATTGTGGTGAATGTGTTAGTTTGTTGTGTATTTTCGATGTTGAGTGCTTTGAATATTGTGTCATGTTTTGTATTGATTTGTATTTGTTCAGGTATTAGTTTGTTTTGTGTTTTATGTTTGTATATTTGTAAATTTTCCCAAATGTTCATTATGGTGCCTTTGTGTGGTATATGTTTTATTAGTGTCACATTGGTTATGTCTGGGAATTCATGTCCTGTGATTATTGCATGTGTGGCTAATTGGATTTATATATTTCTGGTTTTTTGTATGCGTTTAGGTGTTCAAAATAACGTTTTTTCAGCTGTTTTTTCTGTTTTCAGCTGTATATTCCTTAAGGAAATAGAAGTATGGTGACGGCAAAAAAAATCGTGTTCGAGATTATTGCAGATTCTGATTGTACTACACTCAAAACATGAAAAAAGTCGTTTCCGAAAAGTGTCTGTGTGTGTGTCTGTCTGTCTGTGTGTCTGTCTGTCTATGTGTAGATCTTTTTTCTATGGCAAACGATAACTGCCGCAAATTCAAACAGAATCAAATAATTTTTTGCATACAGCCCTGATTTGTAGAGTACTCACGACCTATTGTTTTTGGTGAAGATCGGTTGAGGGAAAGGGGTAGTTTACCTGCAACGGTTTTTTTATCAAGGGAAATTTTTTTTTTGGCAAACGATAACAGCCGCAAATTCAAACAGAATCAAATAATGTTTCGCATACAGCCCTGAATTTTAGAGTTCTCAAGACTTATTGTTTTTGGTGAGGATCGGTTAAGGGAAAGGGGTAGTTTACCAGTAACGTTTTATGTTTTAACAAGGGTATTTCCTATGGCAAACGATAACAGCAGTAAATTCAAACAGAATCAAAAGATTATTTGCATACAGCCCTAAATTGTAGAGTTCTCAAGACCTATTGTTTTTGGTGAACATCGGTTAAGGGAAAGGGGTAGTTTACCATTAACGTTTTTTTAAGAAGGGTATTTTATATGGCAAACGATAACAGCCGCAAATTCAAACAGAATCAAATAATTGTTTGCATACAGCCCTGATTTGTAGAGTACTCAAAACCTATTATTTTTGGTGAAGATCGGTTAAGAGGAAGAGGTAGTTTACTAGCAACGTTTTTTTATCAAGGGTATTTTCTATGGCAAACTATAACAGCCGCAAATTCAAACAGAATCAAATAATTTTTTGCATACGTCCCTAAATTGTAGAGATCTCAAGGACTTTCGATTTGGGTGAAGATCGGTTAAGGGGAAGGGGTAGTTTACCGGCAACCTTTTACATTTTAACAACAGTAAAGTACTTGAAAATTCATTTAAACTCTTTCAAACAATGGTAATTGTTAAAAATAAAATAATTTTGTTGCCAGGGAATAAAATTATAATTTTTTCATTTTAATGTAAATTATGTATGAGTTAATATCTTTATATATATAATTCTTCTGTACGTGTGTATGTCACTGAACTCCTCCATGTATAAAATAATATATCGTTCGTGGCAGGTAAGCATATCTCAGTTATGTAATGTTTACGTTTCCATTTTATTATTATGCCTACAGCAATAAAAATGCAGGTAAGGCACACACACACACACAATTCACGTTATTTCTGGCCTCACTCATGTTTATTTTCTTACATTTGCACGCTTTTTAAATGGAAAGTGCCGAAACCCACACCAACATAACGCGTGCAAGCCGAAAAAATGGACATCAATTTGCTTCCTGTGGATCGCTGGGCAATGTAACTGCACGTGTTTACAGAGGAACGATTCATAGACAGACTTTTCGTCTTTAGGGAATGAACCCTCTGCAAGATGCTGAGGGTCCATGAGTGACTTCGGAGCGCTCCTTCTTTTTCGCGTGTTTGTTCTGTGAAACATCCACTGTAGATTTGCAGCTTTACTCTAAGCAACGCTCAATAGGAAATGTTGAAAATTTTTGTCCACAGTGTACCCTCATTCACACTAAACCTGCTCTGATGTTTTAATTACGGACATCATAATATTACTACTTAATGGAGATCAATCATTTACTTATACAAGCCATTAATTTTATGCATATATTTTATATATATATGTGTACAACGTTATCGGCAACAAAGAAGTAGTTTTTGTTAAAATTCCTTCCCGTGATATTTGGCCGTAGTCCAATTTTTTCTACAAAACCAGACGTTTCGGCAATGCCATCGACTTCCATCATCAGTGAAAATCGAGTGCGATAACGTGAGGTGGTATACGTTAGTGACCACAGTACTGTGGTTAAGGCTGAAGCAGTAAGTAGAAAGTAGTAGTTTCTATGGTAATATTTCATTTCGAAAATGATTCTACATATATATCTTAGAATATGGAAGTCATGTGTGGTTCTCCATACCGATATTTTTCTATGGCAAACGATAGCCGCAAATTCAAACAGAATCAAATAATGTTTCGCATGCCGCCCTGAATTATAGAGTTCCCAAGACCTATTGTTTTTGTTGAAGATCGGTTAAGGGAAAGGGGTAGTTTACTTGCAATGTTTTATGTTTTAACAAGGGTAATTTTTACTTCCATATTCCTTAAGGAAATGGAAGTATGGTGATGGCAAAAAAAATCATGTTCGAGGTTATTGCGGATTCTGATTGTACTACACTCAAAACATGAAAAAAAGTCGTTTTCCGAAAAGTGTCTGTGTGTGTGTCTGTGTGTAGATTTTTTTCCAATGGAAAACGATAACTGCCGCAAATTGAAACAGAATCAAATAATTTTTTGCATACAGCCTTGATTTGTAGAGTACTCATGACCTATTGTTTTGGTGAAGATCGGTTGAGGGAAAGGGGTAGTTTACCTGCAACGGTTTTTTTTATCAAGGGAAATTTTTTTTTTTTGGTAAACGATAACAGCCGCAAATTCAAACAGAATCAAAAGATTATTTGCATACAGCCCTAAATTGTAGAGTTCTCAAGACCTATTGTTTTTGGTGAACATCGGTTAAGGGAAAGGGGTAGTTTACCTGTAACGTTTTATGTTTTAACAAGGGTATTTCCTATGGCAAACGATAACAGCCGCAAATTCAAACAGAATCAAAAGATTATTTGCATACAGTCCTAAATTGTAGAGTTCTCAAGACCTTTTGTTTTTGGTGAAGATCGGTTAAGGAAAACGGGTAGTTTACCTGCAAGGTTTTTTTATCAAGCGTATTTTCTATGGCAAACGATAACAGCCGCAAATTCAAACAGAATCAAACAATTTTTTGCATACCTCTCTGAATTGTAGAGGTCTCAAGGACTTTCGATTTTGGTGAAGATCGGTTAAGGGGAAGGGGTAGTTTACCGGCAACCTTTTACATTTTAACAACAGTAAAGTACTTGAAAATTCATTTAAACTTTTTCAAACAATGGTAATTGTTAAAAATAAAATAATTTTGTTGCCAGGGAATAAAATTATAATTTTTTCATTTTAATGTAAATTATGTATGAGTTAATATCTTTATATATATATAATTCCTCTGTACGTGTGTATGTCACTGAACTCCTCCATGTATAAAATAATATATCGTTCGTGGCAGGTAAGCATATCTCAGTTATGTAATGTTTACATTTCCATTTTATTATTATTCCTACAGCAATAAAAATGCAGGTAAGGCACACACACACACACACACAATTCACGTTATTTCTGGCCTCACTCATGTTTATTTTCTTACATTTGCACGCTTTTTAAATGGAAAGTGCCGAAACCCACACCAACATAACGCGTGCAAGCCGAAAAAATGGACATCAACTTGCTTCCTGTGGATCGCTGGGCAATGTAACTGCACGTGTTTACAGAGGAACGATTCATAGACAGACTTTTCGTCTTTAGGGAATGAACCCTCTACAAGATGCTGAGGGTCCATGAGTGACTTCGGAGCGCTCCTTCTTTTTCGCGTGTTTGTTCTGTGAAACATACACTGTAGATTCGCAGCTTTACTCTAAGCAACGCTCAATAGGAAATGTTGAAAATTTTTGTCCACAGAGTACCCTCATTCACACTAAACCTGCTCTGATGTTTTAATTACGGACATCATAATATTACTACTTAATGGTGATCAATCATTAACTTATACAAGCCATTAATTTTATGCATATATTTTATATATATGTGTACAACGTTATCGGCAACAAAGAAGTAGTTTTTGTTAAAATTCCTTCCCGGGATATTTGGCCGTAGTCCAATGTTTTCTACAAAACCAGACGTTTCGGCAATGCCATCGACTTCCATCATCAGTGAAAATCGAGTGCGATAACGTGAGGTGGTATACGTTAGTGACCACAGTACTGTGGTTAAGGCTGAAGCAGTAAGTAGAAAGAAGTAGTCTCTATGGTAATATTTCATTTCGAAAATGATTTTAAATATAAATCTTAGAATATGGAAGTCATGTATGGTTCTCCATACCGATATTTTTTATATATTTTACAAAACCTTTGTATTGCAATAAATGTTACATAGGACAAACAAAAAAACAGCTGAAAAAACGTTATTTTGAACACGTAAACCCATCCAAAAACCCAGAAATATATAAATCCAATTTAGCCACACATGCAATAAACACAGGACATGAATTCCCAGACATAACCAATGTGACACTAATAAAACATATACCACACAAAGGCACCATAATGAACATTTGGGAAAATTTACAAATATACAAACATAAAACACAAAACAAACTAATACCTGAACAAATACAAATCAATACAAAACATGACACAATATTCACAGCACCCAACATCGAAAATACACAACAAACTAACACATACACCACAATCACACACAATAAAACCAATTTGAAGTACCAGAAGCCAACAGGAAACCACAATAATAATAGTCAACCAACACATATGTACTTCACCAGACACAAAAACCGGAAGGCTGAGGATGGGTACAAGATGGTACCCGAAACATGTTCCTAATAAGGAAAAAAAGGTATATCTTGAGGTAAATTCATTATAAATATTAAATGTAATATTTTATAAATATTTAAATTCCAGTAAAATGCTTGAAACACGTAATCTGGAAATGTACATACAATTCATAAATTAAGATTTAGCACGTAATTAACAAATATTACTTGTATAAGACTTTTTTCATAAACAAATCATATTGGCTAATATGATTATTATCTGATTCCCCACACAACCTGCTTCAGCTACCTACGGACTATAAATACTTGCCATGTCCCCATATTTTCACATTGTTAGGGCCTGTCTCTTATCACAACTGCTCCGACTGTTCATTACATGACATTTTACACACTTCTCAATCATTGCGTCTGGTAGATATTAATAAGATCCTTACTTATAAGTTTACTCAGTGCCAATTGTTCTGTTTTTTCATTGATATTCAGTAGAAAGGAGTTATACTCATTATAGAATATCATAATGTACATGTGGTATAATAGTTTATTCTTGGTGCTTTTGAATTTGTTATGAATCGTATATATGGATCTGTTTTATTTATTTTTTTTTGTAGTAACAACTTCTTCTAAAATATTTAAATTTTATTTTTTATATATTTTTTTACGATTTATTGTTAACACATTTTTGTGGTTTCTCGAGAGAGATATAAAAAAATCGGTATGGAGAACCATGCACGAGTTCCATGTTTTAATTAACTATAAGATTATTTTTAATATGTACACTCAGAACGAAACTTAATGTATCAGCATGCTTTTGGTAAACAAGAAGCAGAGCTAGATATGGTGACAAAACATCAAATAAGCGGATGCTTGAGTTCTGAAGAAATGACGTATCAGCTAAAATGGTACCCCCATGTCAGGTGGGTGAAGACTATCCTCAACCTTCTTGAGGAAGGACTGTACTTTTGGATAAAATGTTTGTAGGTCGAACGAAAAGCTGGCCAAAGTGAGCTGTGATTTGATTCCTGTAATGAAATTGGACTCTCGCTGCGAGTTATCGGCCGAGGGTGAATGATGTCTATAGTGTTATAAAAGTCTTTCCTGTCAATACTATACTAGTCATTTTTCTTTTATAAAATCGAGTCTTTCTTTCTTTCCAATCGTCTTTTGATTTCCAGAACGACGATTCTGTTCACCCGTAAAATTATATTCTCAGCAAAACATTTCTTCCTTAACACGTTTGTGTCTTCTGTTTAACACCCACCACTCTGATCCATGTCATAACGCTATATTCCACACAGGCTAGTAAATATCTAGCCATCAGGGAGGTCAAAATATTTTCCAGAAGGAGCAAACAATTTTCCAGAGGAGAAAAACATTTATATATTTTTCATACATACACACATGCACATATTAGTTTGTAATTCTTATAACATAATAGAAATAAGTGCACAAATTGTACTAATTTATTAAAACAATTATTGCTTAAAAATATGCATAAAATTAATGGCTTGTAAAAGTTAATGTTTGATCTCCATTAAGTAGTGCTCAAGTTTCCCAAGTTTTAATACTATGATGTCTGTAATCAAAACATCAAAGCAGGTTTTAGTGTGTATGAGGGTACACCGTGAACAAAAATGTTCAACATTCCCTATGGAGCGTTCCTCAGAGTAAAGCTACGAATCTACAGTGTATGGTTCACAGAACAAACACGCGGAAAAGAAGGAGTGCTCCGAAGTCTCTCATGGACCCTGAGCATCTTGCAGAGGGTGCATTCCCTAAAGACGAAAAGTCTGTCTATGAACCGTTCCTCTGTAAACACGTGCAGTTACACTGGCCAGCGATCCACAGGAAGCAAATCGCTGTCCACGCTGGCTTGCGCACGTTGTGTTGGTGTGGGTTTCGGCACTTTCCATTTAAAAAGCATACAAACGTAAGAAAATAAACATGAGTGAGGCCAGAAGTAACGCCAATTGTGTGTGTGTCCTGCCTGCCTTTTTATTGCAGTAATCACAATGATAAAACTTTGGAAACGTAAACATTACCTACTTGAGATATGCTTGTCTGCCAGAAACGATATATTTTCACTCATACATGATTTAAATTAAAATGACAAAATTTGCCTGGCAACAAATTTATTTTATTTTTAACAATTACCATTGTTTGAAAAAGTTTAAATAAATTTTCAAGTACTTTACTCTTGTTAAAACATAAAATTTGCTGGTAAACTACCCCTTCCCCTTAACCGATCTTCACCAAATCAATAGCCCTTGAGTCCTCTACAACTCAGGCAGGTAAAAAAATTATTTTATTCTGTTTGAAGTTGCGGCAGTTATCGTTTGTCATACAAAAATTCTACACACAGACACTTTTCGAAAAATGACTTTTCTTCATGTTTTGAGAGTAGTAAAATCACAATCAGCCCTTATCTCAAACACGATTTTTTCGCCATCACCATACTTCCATTTCCTTATGGAACATGGAAGTAAAATATAAATCCATTTACATAATTTTTTTTAATTAAACGTTTGCAGCCATTTGTTTAAATATTTTTTACATTTTTAAACGGAGTCTTCGAGCAACAAGCAACAGAATCCTTATTTCTCGGAAGTTTTGAGACAGCTTCCGCTAGCTCGCTATCCTCCATTATACACTTTCAGCAACATGACGTGTCACTCAATATAAATATTATTTTTGCAAGCATTTAGGAAATATTAACACGTTTACCCTTTCTATTTTATTGCAATAGCAAAGATGTAAGAGTTATTGCATGTAAAAATGTTAGAAACATTATAGATAATGTTTCTACTGGCGCCTTAACGCATATAGTCCTACAGTGGAAAACTCTCAGATCGCAACGTAAAGCTGTAATCTCTTTCCCAAAGGTAAAAGAATTTCAAGATACTATACAATTTTATTCAACAAATTTACTCGTCACGAACTACAAACGCATGGTCTGCAGTAGACATCCTGTTGCAAAAATTTCTGCAGAAAACAACAATTATGCTTTGCAAGGTGATGAACGAGAACAAGACTTAACAAGAGTTCCTTTTCAGACTGTTGGTTGCCGTATTATGTGGGTCGCATAAATCTGATGGTTGAAAAAAACCTTGTAAATAGTGAATTAGGCACAGTGAACTAAACTCTGTATACAGCGTTGTTAGTCCAACTCAGTCACTCACAGTCACCACCATCATAATAAAGTTTAAGAAATACGTTGGAACTAAACTTGACAACGACATCATCATTATGTTCCATTTGCACTGACACTCATGGTGTACGAGTCGTTAGACCTCGCCAGTTTTTTATTATTAATTTTACATTGCAACTAATCTTAGATAGATTAACGAGCAATTTGACTCTATCAATATCTTAAAACTAAATGTCTATTTACTGGGTTTACCCACTGGTATCCCTCAGATTACTCTAATGGTGAAAACATACACATACACAACACTTCACACTGTAGTTTGCTTTACACACACCACACTAAACCAGGTCAAAAGGTTTGGTCCTCTTGAGCCTTCTCAATATCCCATGTTGCTCAAGCAGCTGAATTGCCTCTACGTTAACGTGGTTATGAAGCCGGTAGACCTCGCCAGTGACCATACGTTTAAGGTTACGGGTTTATCTTCAGCAAAAATGAAACCAAAAATGGTTTGTTCCGGTCCCATCCAGATACACTAGAACCGATCTCTCCAACGCTTTCGGCAACTGATCACTCCAAATATGAGAAATTGGACATTGTGCCTTCAACTGAGACACTTACTGGTGCGCTACAGTGTCTACTTATGTTTTGTCATGAAGAATATGAGTACACCATTAGTCTTTCACAGAAAATCCCAAATACCCTATCAACAGACAGTGTCTGCGTCTTACTATTGTTCAAATCTTATCATAGAGTGAGAGAATAAAACTACCTATATTTTGTTTGCCCTAATCTTATAAGCAAACCTTTCTAGACATGTATGTCGAAGTAGACACTAAAAAGCTGAGTCGTATAAGACACAAAGTAAATTGCGAAGTGAGAATTACATTGGTTTACAGGTAAACCAACCAAATGCTACGTACTTACTGTGGAATAGCAGGAAAAACGTTCTGTTTGCCTTCACAGAATTCTGTCTTCACGTTCAGTTTCTTCTGTGGTTTCAAGACAGAATCAATACCACCTCATTCATTCATTGAAAAACGCAGACACCACACCTTTCTCTGGTACATATAACTTACCGATACTGGTTACCAGCCTATAATTGGTTAGACGAATAATGGAAAACGCTATACACTTTGGTTTTGGTGTCAGCGTTTGCCTTCCGTTAGCTTTTAAGGATTCCTCCCTTCCCGCAATGCAGCGGGGCAGCACTTATTTTCTGGCGATGTTTATTCGCCATGTCACAAGGCCATCGTCTAGATTTTACAGAGAGTACCACTCAAGTAGTTACCCTCCGGCACACTGATGCCCTTGCCGCCTCGGTCCGGGGCTGCTTATTCGGGTTGCCCCTTATTCACAGCTAACCTCCATAACTGGAGGCCATTCGCTATCCGCCACCTCGACCCGTCCAGTATCTGAGGCTTGCCCTGGGAATATTTTTTTTTTTTTACCCAAAAACTGATATCGGAAAAAAAAACGTGTTTCACCATTCGTATGTGACATCGCATTTGCACTGACACTCGTGGTTTACGAGTCGTTAGACCACGCCAGTGACCTCATTCAGAGTTTACGAGTTTCTACACAGTTCCAGTGACTCCATTCACACGCACATTCACACTTAGCCAAATGCGAACCAAATACGAATATACTAGTTCCAAACGTCTAGCATAAAGAATAATAAATATCGGTATGGAGAACCATACATGACTTCCATGTCCTAAGATTTATATTTAAAATTATTTACGAAATGAAATGTTTCCATAGAAACTACTTCTTTCCAAGTACAAGTCCAAGTTGAACGGAGCAGCAGCTAGTCATGCTCCGGTGGTCGCAGTGTCCGGGTGATACCCGATGACTGCATGTTGCCTGCTTGTTACCCTGACCAGCGATCTCGCGCTGTCTGAGGAATGGGACCTCCATCAATTTTATTTTGGAGGGATGGGATGTTATTATTTTTCTTGGACCCTGGGACCTCGAAAAGACCCGCGACGGCAGAATGGGGGAGGCCTCGAAGACTTTTCGCTTGAGCAGTAGGAATTACCCTCCCACAACGGGTAGGGCGTCTCTAACCGCTCAGGAAAAGTCGCCGAGGGCTGGCAAGCGGCAATGTCGGCGCACGGGAGAGAGCGTAGGAGGAGGCAGCGTCCACCAGAGGTGGCACTAAGCACACCTAGGGCAAGCGCAGACCCCCCCCCCCCAGTCTGTCGCCGAGCGCCAGCACGGACAAGAGAAGAAGGAAGGAGTAGGAGTGTGAAAATACTCAAGGTCGGGGGGATTGGGCAGACGTTCTGTAAACTGATTATGGAGAGTCGTCGAGCAATGCTTGGGGGCGTTTGTGTCGTCTAGGTGGTGAGCCGACATCTGTGCTTAGTCGACGGATGTGGGGATGGGTCGAGACATAGGCTCGGGTGAATAGTTTGAGGGCAAGGGACCGAACGAATTCGGTGAGTGAAGGAACCTTCAACCCTCGACTGATGGCATCATTTCTGACAAACCAGGAAGAGTTGGAAATGTAGCGGAGGGTTCGGGATTGGAAAGCTTCCAAACGGGCGACAACGGATGGGCTGAGTAGTACCCAAAAGGCGGGAGCTGCGTAAGTCAGGATTGCCCTAAGAAAGAGCAAGTAGATGGTGAGTTTAGTGCGCACAGACACTGAACCCCGATGAGAGAGAAAGGGAAATAGTTTGGCTCTGACGCCTCTGGCGCGCTGGAGACTCAGGGAGACGTGAGATGCAAAGCTTAGACGTCGGTCAAGAGTGACGCCCAAGTACTTTACAGTCGGTTTCCATTCGATTGGGCTCCCTTCAAGGGAGAGGGACTGGCATCGGGAAGTTAATTTATGAGAAAAGGCGATCGCCTCGGATTTCTCCGCATTGATCGCCATCCTCCACTTCCTTAGCCAGTCCGGAAGTACGGCGAACTGACGTTGCACCAGGCCAGCTGCGAAATCAAGACTCGCTGAGCTAGCGTGGTACATGGCATCATCCGCATAGAGCGAGAGAGTGACTCCAGGCTGAACAGGCAGTTCGTTCGTGTACACGAGGTACAGAACGGGGCCAAGGACAGATCCTTGAGGTACGCCTGCGGCGACAGGTCGGACGGATGAATACGACCCATCGACGCATACCCTAAAGATGCGATCGCACAATTACGATCCGAGAAAATGAACGAAAGAGGCAGGGAGAGGACAGAATTGAGCAGCTCGTGGACCATATTGGTGAGGCTAGGGGGAGCATGTTGTAGCGCCCCCGCTCCGATACGATCGTCGCCGGGCGCCGGCTTAGGGCGAAGTCGACCAATAGCCGAAACAACATCGGCTCGGTCGAACGGGTCAGGTATGTCAGCTGGAGGGCGGGAAAAATATCCAGATAGGAAGTCTGCGACCTCGGCCGAGTGGACGGGGTCGCAGAGGCCTCCGTGGATGGTGAATTGCTCCTCCATGGTAGCGGCAAAGACTTCTGCTTTGCCGGCCGCGGAGTACACAATGCCGTCCGGTGATCGGAGGGGATGGCGGGTCCTTTTGTCGCCATTAAGTCGGCTCGCAGCCTGCCAGACAGACTCGGGCCGGACTTCAAGAGACTCGAGATACGAGTCCCAACGATGTGCAGTGGCGTCAAGCAGAAGATGCTTGACAAGGTCATATTGGGCGTTTAACCTGCGTTTGATAGCAGGATCCCGGGTTTGTTGCCATCTCCGGCGGAGCTGGCGCCGAGTTTGGATGGCGAGGAGCACCTCTTTAGGTAGTTGAGACCTGCGATTTGTCTCTGGGACAAGGTAGGTGTGTTTGTTTATAGCGGACGTAACGACTTCTTGAAGATAGTTGGCCATACGGTCCGCATCAGCCGTAGTGGCGATGTGGGGGCCGGGGGGTCAGATGGCACTGTTCGTTGGAGTTCGTCATGATAGGAGCGCCAGTTGACTCTCCGTGGACGAGAGGGGGGTTGGAGAGATGTATCCAACGTGGGACGAACAGTGATAAGTACCGGGTCATGGTCGGACGAGAGGTCCGACACTGCAGTTACAGTTATAGGAATGGCCAGGTCTTTGATAATGATAATGTCAAGGACATCCGGAAGGCCCCTAGTAGGCACGTGGGTCGGTGAATCAGGACCAATAACTGAGACCTGCAGATGACGCTGAACGTAGCTATAGAGCGAGCGGCCACGCGGGTTCGTGACACGACTGTTCCAAGAGGGATGCTTGGAGTTGAAGTCTCCGGCAGCTATAGTAGGTAGTTCGTGGTCGAGGAGGGCGTCCCACTCCTCAGGCGGTGGAGGCCTGCCGGGCCCGGGAAGAAGGTACGCCGAAATTAGGCGAACCTCCCGATCCCCGATCCAGAGGGCCACCGCCGTCGTCTCCAAATACCTAGTATCTGGAGGGGGTAAGAGACGATAGGCAATGCGCCTGTAGACGAGAATGGCAGTACCCCCGCTGGGATGAGCGGGGGGTGGTAGCCGAAGCCTATCCGTGCGATATGTAGTGTACGCCGAAAGCTGAAAGGAAACAGAAGGGGTAAGGAACGTTTCAGAGAGTAGTATGACATCTAAGTCATACTCAGTGGCAAAGTTAGCCAATTCGGCTCGGCGAGACGGAACGCCATGCGCATTCCATGCCACCAGCCGAAGAGCCCTAGACATTGGGAGGCAGGAGGGCCATGAGGGAGGTTAGAATGGTGACTAGCAGAGACTGGACGTCCTTAGCAGCCAAGATCTGAGGAATGAGGGTCTCAACCCAGGCACGCAAACGATCGGCAAAGGTCGGGTCCGAGGACCCTTCCGCAGTCGATGGCGTCTACGGCGTGGGTGGGGGCACTCTATACATGATTCCATTATCGGGCCGAGATTTAGGTGTAGGCTGCCGAGGCTCTTTGGTAGCTGGGGCAGATGCTGGCTTGGGTGCAGCGGGCTTGAGCTGCGTGAGAATAGTGGTCAATGTCTTTTTCTTCTTTGGCGCGGGTTGCTTTCGCGACTAGGCCAAAGGAAGGAAAGATGCATCGGAGGCGGCGGCTGCCGCGTAACTGAGCGCTCCGGTAGGCGCTGGACACGCCGGGGGGACTACAGCGGCTGCAGGCCCAGTCGAGGTAGTCGGAACTGGGGCCGCCGGGGCGGCAGATGCAGGGGTTGAGGGTTTCTTGGAAGCATTTGGGATAGGCTTTTGGGCCTTGTTGATGCGCTTCAGGGCGTCTTGATAATTTTTACATTGGCGAGAGCTTGCCGGGTGAGGTTCTCGACAGTTTGCGCACGTGGCGGTGGCGGTGCGTTCACGAGGACAGTCGCCCTTGTGGTGACCTTCACCGCTGTGCCCGTACCGCTGGCAGTTGTAGCACTGCTTGGGTCCGGGTGGGGACTCGAAAGCAGACAATTTACCCGGAGGTAAAAGAGGGAGTCTACTTGGTAGATTTCCTAGTATTTTCCTACCTTGAGTATTTTGACCAGGAAGGCATTTCTGGGTATGTGTCTGCCGGGGGAGAAGAGAGGAGTTACTGAGCTGACTTTGAAGCCCAAAAGTTCAAGGGCGTGAGATATTGTTGGCTCGGGAACATCGACAGGGATGCCGATGATCTCGACCTTGCTACTTCTTTCCACTTATTGCTTCAGCCTTAACCACAGTATTGTGGACACTAACGTATACCACCACACGTTATCGCACTCGATTTTAACTGATGATGGCAGTCGACGGCACTGCCGAAACGTCTGGTTTTGCAGAAAACATTGGAATACGGCCAAACAGCCCGGGAAGGAATTTTAACAACAAACTACTACTTTGTTGCCGATAACGCAGTACACATATAATATCGGTATGGAGAACCATACATGACTTCCATATTCTAAGATTTATTTTTAAAATCATTTTCGAAATGGAATATTACCATAGAAACTACTTCTTTCTACTTACTGCTTCAGCCTTAACCACAGTACTGTGGTCACTAACATATACCACCTCACGTTATCGCACTCGATTTTCACTGATGATGGAAGTCTATGGCATTGCCGAAACGTCTGGTTTTGTAGAAAACATTGGACTACGGCCAAATATCCCGGGAAGGAATTTTAACAAAAACTACTTCTTTGTTGCCGATAACGTTGTACACATATATATAAAAAATATGCATAAAATTAATGGCTTGTATAAGTTAATGATTGATCTCCATTAAGTAGTGCTCAAGTTTCCAAAGTTTTAAATTATGACGTCCGTAATTAAAACATCAGAGCAGGTTTAGTGTGTATGAGGGTTCACCGTGGACAAAAATTTTAAACATTTCCTATTGAGCGTTGCTTAGAATAAATCTGCGAATCTACAGTGTACGTTTCACAGAACAAACACGCGGAAAAGAAGGAGCGCTCCGAAGTCACTCATGAACCCTCAGTCAGCATCTTGCAGAGGGTTCATTCCCTAAAGACGAAAAGTCTGTCTATGAATCGTTCCTCTGTAAACACGTGCAGTTACACTGCCCAGCGATCCACAGGAAGCAAATCGCTATCCACGCTGGACACTTTTTCGGCTTGCATGCGTTATGTTGGTATGGGTTCGGCACTTTCCATTTAAAAACCGTGCAAATGTAAGAAAATAAACATGAATGAGGCCAGAAATAACGTGAATTGTGTGTGTGTGTGTGTGTGTGTGTGTGTGTGTGTGTGTGTGTGTGTGTGTGTGTGTGTGTGTGTGTGTGTGTGTGTGTGTGTGTGTGTGTGTGTGTGTGTGTGTGTGTGTGTGTGTGTGTGTGTGTGTGTGTGTGTGTGTGTGTGTGTGTGTGTGTGTGTGTGTGTGTGTGTGTGTGTGTGTGTGTGTGTGTGTGTGTGTGTGTGTGTGTGTGTGTGTGTGTGTGTGTGTGTGTGTGTGTGTGTGTGTGTGTGTGTGTG
Organism: Magicicada septendecula; assembly: GCA_034769895.1. Lineage (NCBI taxonomy): Eukaryota > Metazoa > Arthropoda > Insecta > Hemiptera > Cicadidae > Magicicada > Magicicada septendecula. The sequence goes on from CM068367.1 coordinate 203,323,144, forward strand.
TGTGTGTGTGTGTCTTCCCTGCCTTTTTATTGCGGTAGTGATAATAATAAAATGGAAACGTAAACAGTACATAACTGAGATATGCTTGCCTGCCACGCACGATATATTTTCTCTTATACATGACTAGCAGAATACCCGTGCTTCGCTACGGAGTTTCACGTTGTACGTAATGAAAATGTTAGTTTAATTAATAATAAAGTTTAATTAAAGTAGGCTTCTTAAAAATAAATAGCTGTTGCCCACAACTTCGTTCGCGTGGTCTTCAATTTAATGCGATAATATATTTAGAACAGAATCTATTCTATTGGGTTGCCATAGTAACCAGATCTAATAGTTTTTTAAGACCGCAAAGGACCCCCCAGAGGATCGTATCGAAAAAAACACCTGTCCTATGTTGGTTCTCCCGTTGCGTAAAATATTTGTGCCAAGTTTGGTTGAAATCGGTCCAATGGTTTAGGTGGAGACGTGGAAGACCCCAAAGGATCGTATCGAAAAAAAACACTTGTCCTATGTTGGTTCTCCCTTTGCGTAAAATATTTGTGCCAAGTTTGGTTGAAATCGGTCCAGTGGTTTAGGAGGCGATGTGGAAGACCCCAAAGAACCCCCAAAAGGACCCCATCGAAAAAACACCTATCCTATGTTGGTTCTCCCGTTGCGTAAAATATTTGTGCCAAGTTTGGATGAAATCGATACAGTGGTTTAGGAGGAGATGTGGAAGAAACCTTCGCGGACATGCGCACAACTCACCGAAGTTTCATCGCAATCGGATGAATGGTATAGGAACGCATACGGGACAAACAAAGAAACATTCATTTTATATATAAGATGTAAACTATACCACTTACTTGGCATAAACCGTGATAGCTAAGCTAATGTACAACATATATGTATTAATTATACACATAAATGTTCCTCGATAGACACTCTATCTATTGGCGAAAACTTGAATAAAATCCGTTCAGTACTTCCTGAGATTAGCGATTTCAAACACAGAGAGAAAACGGACCGACGTTACTTTATACTATGTACAGATTTACATTAAAATGAAAAAATTATAATTTTATTGCCTGGCAACAAAATTATTTTATTTTTAACAATTACCATTGTTTCAAAAAGTTTAAATGAATTTTCAAGTACTTTACTCTTGTTAAAACGTAAAAGGTTGCAGGTAAACTACCCCTTCCCCTTAACCGATCTTCACCAAAATCGAAAGTCCTTGAGACCTCTACAATTCAGGGACGTATGCAAAAAATTATTTGATTCTGTTTGAATTTGCGGCTGTTATCGTTTGCCATAGAAAATACGCTTGATAAAAAAACGTTGCAGGTAAACTACCCCTTCCCCTTAACCGATCTTCACCAAAAACAACAGGTCTTAAGTACTCTAGAAATCACGGCCGTATGCAAAACATTATTTGATTCTGATTGAATTTGCGGCTGTTATCGTTTGCCATAGAAAATACCCTTGTTAAAAAAAGTTGCAGGTAAACTACCCCTTTCCCTTAACCGATCTTCACCAAAAACAATAGGTCTTGAGAACTCTACAATTTAGGGCTGTATGCAAATAATCTTTTGATTCTGTTTGAATTTGCGGCTGTTATCGTTTGCCATAGGAAATACCCTTGTTAAAACATAAAACGTTACAGGTAAACTACCCCTTTCCCTTAACCAATCTTCACCAAAAACAATAGGTCGTGAGAACTCTACAATTCAGGGCTGTATACGAAACATTATTTGATTCTGTTTGAATTTGCGGCTGTTATCGTTTGCCAAAAAAAAAAAATTTCCCTTGATAAAAAAACCGTTGCAGGTAAACTACCCCTTTCCCTCAACCGATCTTCACCAAAAACAATAGATCGCGAGTACTCTACAAATCAGGGCTGTATGCAAAAAATTATTTGATTCTGTTTGAATTTGCGACAGTTATCGTTTGCCATAGAAAAACAATCTACAGATAGACACACACACAGACACACACACAGACACTTTTCGGAAAACGACTTTTTTTCACACACAGACAGACACACACACAGACACTTTTCGGAAAACGACTTTTTTTCATGTTTTGAGTGTAGTAGAATCAGAATCTGCAATAATCTCGAACACGATTTTTTTTGCCATCACCATACTTCCATTTCCTTATGGAACATGGAAGTAATAACACAAAGAGGGTGTTACCCTCAAATAAGTAAAAATTACCCTTGTTAAAACATACAACGTTGCAGGTAAACTACCCCTTTCCCTTAACCGATCTTCACCGACTTCCATGTTCTAAGATTTATTTTTAAAATCATATTCGAAATGAAATATTTCCATAGAAACTACTTCTTTCTACTTATTGATTCAGCTTTAACCACAGTACTGTGGTCACTAACGTATACCACCTCACGTTTTCGCACTCGATTTTCACTGATGATGGCAGTCGATGGCACTGCCAAAAAGTCTGGTTTTGCAGAAAACATTGGACTACGGCTAAACAGCCCGGGAAGGAATTTTAACGTAGCCGATGTTGCCGATAACGTAGTACACATATAAAAAATTCTCTCCTCCCCTTCAACTATAATTTTCATTAATAGAAAATTACCCCCCACCCCGTTCACCTAACCTCTTCATTTATAGATACTTCATCTACGTTTCTACAGTGGATTATTATGAGCTTCTTATCAGGTTACTTTATTTATCAAAATTAAGTACTTTACTCTTGTTAAAACATAAAACGTTGCAGGTAAACTACCCCTTTCTCTTAACCGATCTTCACCAAAATCAATAGACCTACAGTCCTCTACAATTCAGGGATGCATGCAAAAAAATATTTGATTCTGTTTGAATGTGCGGCAGTTATCGTTCGTCATGGAAACATTATCTTGTTACAACATAAAATTACCCCTTACAGGTAATAGTTTACAGGTAAACTACCCTTTCCCTTAACGGATCTCACAAAAATCAAAAGCCCTTGAGTTCTCTACAATTCAGGAACGTATGAAAAAAATTATTTGATTCTCTTTGAATTTACGGCAGTTATCTTTCGTCATAAAAAAAAATTACCCTTGTTAAAACATAAAATGTTGCTGGTAAACTACCCCTTTCCCTTAACCAATCTTCAACAAAATCAACAGACCTTGAGTTCTCTATAATTCAAAAAGATGTGCAAAAACGTAGTTGATTCTGTTTGAATTTACGGCAGTTATCGTTCGTCATATAAAAAATTACCCTTGTTAAAACATAAAATGTTGCAGGTAAACTACCCCTTTTCCTTAACAGATCTACACCAAAACCAACAGGTCTTGAGAACTATACAATTCAGGGCTGTATGCAAAACATTATTTTATTCTGTTTGAATTTGCTGCTGTTATCGTTTGCCATAGAAAAAAATGGAAGTAAAATTACCCTTGATAAAAAAACGTTGCAGGTAAACTACCCATTTCCCTTAACCGATCTTCACAAAACAATAGGTCTTGAGTACTACAATTCAGGGCTGTATGCAAAAAATTATTTGATTCTGTTTGATTTTGCGGCTGTTATCGTTTGCCATAGAAACAAATCTACAGACACACACACAGACAGACACACACACACACACACACACACACACACACACACACACACACACACACACACTTTTCGAAAAATTACTTTTTTCATGTTTTGAGTGTAGTACAATCAGAATCTGCAATAATCTCGAACACGATTTTTTTTTGCCATCACCATGGCAAAATGAAACATGGAAGTAAAAGTATTATTTCAATCCAAAAAATTACTGATTCAGTATATGTGAAAAGAAATACTTTTCTTTAATTACATCAACATTCTAATTATATATTATAACTTTTACCTATATTTTCCCATTTATACATTTATTTTACCATTTCTATTTTTTATTTTTATTTTATTTTATTTTTTTGTTTTTCCTTTATTTTTTATTTTTTCTTATTTATTTTATATTTTCATTTTTCATTAATTACTGTGTTTATTTTTTTTTTCAGTATTGCAATTATTTATTTTTTTATTTTTCTTTCATTTTAACTTTTTTCTTTCATTTCATCTTCTTATTTTTTTATTTTTTATTTGTATGTTACTTTATTCTGTTTATTTTTATTTTATTTCTTTTCTGGAGGACCTTGAATTCTTTATTTCTTTTTTCCAGTTTTCCTGCACACTTGCCAAACAGGATCGTCTTCATTTTAAGTAATAAACAAAGGCGGCCGTAGATGGACACGTGCTATCCACCAAATTTAAATAATATCTACTTGTATAGCTTACTTATTTGTAGGAACATTACTATGTAAATATGGATTACAAATTTTCCTTACTTGTTTTACTTTAAATTGACTTATTTTACTATTCTCATTTCTTTTTTAATTTTTTATCTATAGGCCCTATTATTTATATTTTTTAAATATATTTTTACTTCCTTATGTACTCATTTTTTTTGTATTTTGAATTATTTATTTCAGTACATTTTTAATTTAGTTTTATTTTTTCTCAGTTTTACTAGTTTCTTTTTTATTTTGTATCTTTTTTTGTTATTTGCATTTTTCTTTTATATTTTTCAGTCTTCCTGCACATATTCCAAACAGGATCATATCAAGGATCATTGCCAAACAGAAGCGGCCGTACATGGGCACGTGCTGTCCAGTAAATTTAAATAATTTTCTCTTGTATATTCTGTTGATTTATGTGAGAAGTGATACGTATATATCTTTCTTCTTTGAAAGAACGTTACTTTTTACTTTTACTTAACATTTTTTTTTTTTACTATTCTCATTTCTTTTTTAATTTTTTATTCACATTATTTATGTTTTTAATATTTTTGCTTCTTTATGTACACACTTTTTTGAATTTTGATTTATTTTTTAGTACATTTTTAATATTTTTGTATTTAATTTTTTATATTTTTCTCAATTTGTATTTTTATTTTATTTTGTTTTATTTTTGTTATTGTTATGTTTTATTTTTTCTCTTTTCTTTTTTCTTTTTTTATTTTTGTTTTCCTATTTTCGTGATATTTTTTTGTTTTATTTATTTTTTTAATATCACATTTTTTTCAGTGCGCTATTGTAAACATGATTGTATTCTTTTAGCGGCAATAAACAAATCGGCCGTAGGTGGGCACATCCTTTCCAGTAAAGTTATATACGACATTCTCTTGTGTATCCTCTTCAGGTATAAATAAGTCAACCATAATAAAGAATAACATCTACAATCGGTTGTATACTGTAAGCAAAAAAATATAATAATAGTTAAGCTTAATTTTGTTACATTCGGTATAAAATTAAATATAAAACTAATTTGGTTTGTGGTCATGATGGCTATAGTAGAACTGAATAAATGAGTAGTCGATTTATGTTTTATGAATTTTACGCTATCGCGCTTTATAAACACTCTTGACACTAAAAGACTCTTACAATCCAGTTTGATCCTCTTCTTGTTGCCTATGTAATAACATGTAGGCCTACCACTTACCTCTTCCGCAACACTTTGAAAATTCTCATTCATTATTCTACAATATTAGTGTCAGTTTGTTGAAGTTACTAAACGTAACCCAATATAATCTATTTTCAGTTTCAATAGTATCGTAATAAAATCTGGCCAAACTAACTAACGGAGCTTGTCCTAAACCTGACACACAAAACAAAAAAGCAGAAAACTGGTCCACTAGAAATTAAATAGAATTCTATTTACTACTGTATTTACAAAAAAAAAACGCAATACCTATACTTCATTGAAACGCGACTCCACAATACAGACATCATCAGATATGTCTACTGCTTTTGTACGTTAGATTATTGTGGTTACTAAGTTACACTCTGATACAAGTATACAAGTCATGAACACCAACCACTCAGGAATGAAATATTTACTTCGTTCCTGTTAGTTTAAAAGTAGCAAAACAATATTTTTTTTTTTAATATCTGGATATTACTTATAATTTTAGTTCAGTTATAATTGTAATAAAAATATTAAAATTTCTTCAGGTTACAATTAGATGTTACATATCTTCAGAAATTTTGTCTACATTAATATAATCCGTTTTTCTTCTCTCCTTATTCTTCCCTTATTCCAAATATACCCATGATTAAAGTTAAATTTATTTTCTTGTCTGTATACAAACCATGAAATTAACAATCACAAAAAAGGAGCAATTTGCTTTTTTTCACAGACATTAAAAATCAAAAATTTGAATACAACAGATTGAAACACAACACAGAAAAAACTCAGACAAAGGTAAATAAAAATAGGGGAAAGTATAGAACACCTGCACTCGGAAACAAAACGAGTACTTTTACTTCCATGTTCCTTAAGGAAATGGAAGTATGGTGATGGCAAAAAAAATCGTGTCGAGATTATTGCAGATTCTGATTGTACTAGACTCAAAACATGAAAAAAAATCGTTTTTCGAAAAGTGTCTGTGTGTGTGTCTGTGTGTCTGTCTGTGTGTGTGTCTGTCTGTAGATTTTTTTTCCTATGGCAAACGATAACAGCCGCAAATTCAAACAGAATCAAATAATTTTTTGTTTGCATACAGCCCTGATTTGTAGAGTACTCACGACCTATTGTTTTTGGTGAAGATCGGTTGAAGGAAAGGGGTAGTTTACCTGCAACGGTTTTTTTTATCAAGGGAAATTTTTTTTTTTGGCAAACGATAACAGCCGCAAATTCAAACAGAATCAAATAATGTTTCGCATACAGCCCTGAATTGTAGAGTTCTCAAGACATTGTTTTTGGTGAAGATCGGTTAAGGGAAAGGGGTAGTTTACCAGCAACGTTTTATGTTTTAACAAGGGTATTTTTTATGGCAAACGATAACAGCCGCAAATTCAAACAGAATCAAAAGATTATTTGCATACAGCCCTAAATTGTAGAGTTCTCAAGACCTATTGTTTTTGGTGAAGATCGGTTAAGGGGAAGGGGTAGTTTACCTGCAACGTTTTTTTATCAAGCGTATTTTCTATGGCAAACGATAACAGCCGCAAATTCAAACAGAATCAAATAATTTTTTGCATACGCCCCTGAATTGTAGAGATCTCAAGGACTTTTGATTTTGGTGAAGATCGGTTAAGGGGAAGGGGTAGTTTACCGGCAACCTTTTACATTTTAACAACAGTAAAGTACTTGAAAATTCATTTAAACTTTTTCAAACAATGGTAATTGTTAAAAATAAAATAATTTTGTTGCCAGGCAATAAAATTATAATTTTTTCATTTTAATGTAAATTATGTATGAGATAATATACATGTATAAAATAATATATCGTTCGTGGCAGGCAAGCATATCTCAGTTATGTAATGTTTACGTTTCCATTTTATTATTATGACTACAGCAATAAAAAGGCAAGGAAGACACACACACACAAAGTTCGCGTTATTTCTGGCCTCACTCATGTTTATTTTCTTACATTTGCATGCTTTTTAAATGGAAAGTGCCGAAACCCACACCTACATAACGCGTGCAAGCCGAAAAAATGGACATCAATTTGCTTCCTGTGGATCGCTGGGCAGTGTAACTGCACGTGTTTACAGAGGAACGATTCATAGACAGACTTTTCGTCTTTAGGGAATGAACCCTCTGCAAGATGCTGAGGGTCCATGAGTGACTTCGGAGCGCTCCTTCTTTTTCGCGTGTTTGTTCTGTGAAACATACACTGTAGATTTTAGATATTAAATAAAATGAATTATAACATATGCCTTTTCTATTTTATATATATAATTACATTACAAAAAGCAGCCCCATTAAAAAGAAGTGAGTACCTTATTAAACAAATGGAATAATACAGCTGAGAAGGGATAAAATGAGCATAATGACAATTTTTAGTATATACCACTGTAATGACCATTAACTTAGACAAGACGATGACAATGACCCCACCCAAGAGATTGGCCGAGTGACCAAATAAATATAGATAACGTTACGATAACATGTCATACAATTAATAGTAACTAAGAAATAAATGATTAAACTTGAAGGTACAAAACCACAAGTAAGATATGATGTAATTTAATGTAAGAATAAGTAAGATGTAAAGGTAGAGTGAATATTAATGAGTCATATGGTGAATAAAATGAACAGTAAACACAAACATTAATACACAAGTGTATAAAGAGTAAACAGTGATAGTGATAGTATAATAATCACAACACAAAACAAATCAGAAACAAGAGTGCATGAAGTAGGTAGGGAGTGAGTGAAAAACAATAAGTGAGCAACATTAAATGACAATTAGTGATGGTCATAGTAACCAATATAGTGAATAATAATTACTGCACCTTGCTGAACCAAATAACAGTGTATACTGAGAAAAACAATAAGGTAATGAACACTATATAAGGAAAACAGCTCAAATGCAAGTGTAAGAAAGTGTATAGAAAAATCTATATTATTAACTGAAAAAATGTCAGTTACATGAGGTAACTACAATAATAGTGAAATGTGTAAAAGACATATGATTACGAAAAACAGTATGTTAAAATACCATAGGTGTGTATACAGTAATAGTAATAAGTTTTGAAAGAGACAAAACACCATAAAGTAGTATAGAATAAGATGTCATGTTTAAATATAAAATAATAATTATATGTTATAAAGAAATGTTAGTTATAAGAAGTTAAGTTATAAAAGTTATAGTCCTGAAATGATAACGGATAGGATTAAAAGAATAATCAAAACCAAAACAGTTACATGTTATAAAACATTATTTGGCATCAAAAGATGTATGCTAAGTTATTAAAGTTATGTTATAAAAGAATAGTAGAATGTAGTAGGAGTGTCATAAAACACTGAAAACGTTATATGTTTTACAAGAATTTTAGCTATAAGATATGTTATGTTGAATTATAAAAATAATACTCAAGTCAATAGTAATATGTTTTGGAAGGATGGTAAATTCCTAAAATGTTGAATGTTAATTTATCAGACCTAGGTTTAAAAGGTAATAATCTGTTCGAAAAAGACCATTAGTCATAAAACAATATGCGTAAATTCATTCTAATTGTATATAAACTAAACAAATTCAATAAGAACATAAGAAAAAGGACAAAACTAAATTATAATAGCTATCAACCATTGTACGCCAGTGTAGGCCTAGAAAAAATATGAAATAATTGTAAATTGTAATAAAATAACAACATTAAGTGAGGGAAAAGGTTAGGCAAACATAATATATTTAAATAGGGAACTTTAATAACACAAAGAACGTTCAAAAACACAATTGTAAACTAAAAAAACAAAATTGTCAAAATACTAAATCAGCAAACTGAATAGAACCTAGTCATGTTTGATTTCAAAATAATCTATAACAGAAATGCTGTTCAATAGTGATAATAACATGAGTATTAATAGTACTAGAAGCAAATTATCTGAATTAGAAAACATTTGATCTTTTTATGTAAAAATTATAAGCTATGTCTAACAATGGGCAAAAAATTTCTCAACCAAAGAGAAGGGTAGGCTTGAAGCCTAGAACCAAAAAACCGTTACAAATATTTTAACAGTTCATTATTAGCTTCAGAAGAGAGCAGATGAAAAATAATTGCAGCTCCAATTAATTCAATAAAAGTATAACTTAAATGGACTAACAATATTATAAAAGATTAAAATGAACACCAAGATTGGCCGAACATATTAACCAGATCAAATTAAACAAAATTTATGAAATACAGAAGAAAAAAATAATAATAAACTAATAAATTAATAAATTAAAGAAAAAAGAAAGAAAACAAGGAAGCCACAACCATAAACCCTACATGAAAATAAAATAGCAGATGAACAGGAAAACGTAAAGTATAAACTGAGTTAATTAACAAAAAATCGAAAAAACTTATTTCACTACACTGTGACCCTGTTGCACTAAATATTAAACTTGGTTCAGACACTCATCCACTGAATAACATTTAATAATTAATTTATATTTTTTTAAACTGTTCAATTAGGATGATAACACTATTTGGAAATAGAAAACATTATTTCGAAAGATAAAAACTTAACCTCTATTCTCGAGTTGAACTAACACTTACTTTAGATACTAAGAGTATATTTATAAAGAAAATATCTAACATTTAATTGAGTTTTATGTAAAGGTTTGTACTTTCTCGAATCATTTTGTTAACTTTTGCTGTAATCCAAAGAACTTTGACTAAATAACCATTGTAAAATTAATTTCGAGCCCAACATAGCCAACCGCTGAGTTAGAAATCAATCAGAGCTGGAGCACAAATTTATATTTTATAATAATTTCTTGTATTAAAAGATAAAAAGGCAGAACCGCTATCCAATAAACCAGTACTGAGAATTAATACCTGTTTATTGTTTTATTTGATAATATTGATGTATTGATCTCTTTAATATAGCACAGGTGGAAAGTTTTACCAAAAATAAAGGTTGGTAACACTGCCGCTCAAGAGCGAATTTCGAATTCAACTAAGACATCGCGGTAAGTTATACTGTTTCCTTAAAGAAGGAAGAAATTGTGAAGAGAAACTTTTAATTGTTTTTAGTATATACAATTTGGCGCCTAAATCGGGAAAACAATGCTTAATTTATATCAGGTAAGAAGGAAGAAGACGGTGTTGAGGCGGGTACTGGTAAGTTCACGAGAGCGAAGGTTAGCGGGAAAATATACGAAATTTTGGACATTAGAAAATAACGCAGGCGGAGTCGAATTAATAGAGTACGACTCGAGAAGTCGTTATAATATATATATGTATATATATATATAAAATCTGATGATAATAGTTAAATACTATTGAAGTATTAATATGTACTACGGTCAAAAAAGTCTCTATTCTGACAATGCCTGTGAAGCTATTCGTATTCAATGCCCAGGTCTGTTAAAAGACAATATACGGAAACACAATAATTTTGTCGATACCACCGATTAAACATGTTATGGCTTTTTTAAACGTTTTATGTAAAAACACCATAATCATATTGCAGCTACCGAAATTGGCGGAAACGTCCATGCGACCCTTTCTCTCTTCACAAGAATGAAAAAAAATAACGAAAAGACAAGTTTCGCTACAACTGGAGATATAAAGAAAACAGGCTGAGTGAGCTCAAACTATGACAACAGTACATTCAACACATTTTGAAGACTGCAACCAATTTTGCAAATTTGTGTTATGTCCGCCGAAGATTACAATGAGTGGGACAATATAAATATAGGCGTAATATTTCAATTAACTAATCTCGCATAAACTTTTATTTTATTTAATAAATGGAGTTCAATCTAAATACTCATTTGCTTTAGGCTGAATACTAAATGATATTTAGTATTACATGTTAGTAATAGTTTAAACATTCATTTCCACATCTAGCTCGAAATCGAGCCTATATAAATGTAAACATAGACCTATAATGGTTTCTTTAGGTTTATTACTAAGGTTATGTATTATTTATGTAAGATTAAGATTAAGTATTTTTAATTCTGAATACTTATTGCAACTTCTTATACAGAATCTATTGTTAAGGCCGCCTAAAGAAACCTTACCGCTTAACTTGTCGTCAAAAGTGAAAAAATTAGTTTCTAAATTCAAAATTTATACTTTTCCATGGAAACAAATTTATTTCTTAATTGTTATTTTAATTGTTAGTGTTATTATGCACATTTACAAATTTTTATAGTAAATTTCTTTAGAATTAAATATATTTTTACTACCTGTGCCCCGTGCCCTTCGTTGCACCTCAAATTAAATAACTTCTCTTACTTTCTTCTAAATTTTATTTTTCCTCTCATTAAAAAGATTGTTTATATTAAATTTAAACTCTTTCATAAACAATGTTACCGGTTTGTCTATTTTCAGCGAAAACATTAGCAGATATCCTTCAAAACGCAAAGTACAACAGAAAAATAGGGAGGTTCTAGATCAACTCCAAGAACTTGCATGGTTTGTTCTCGAGATTTATTAATGGACATAGCAAATGCTAGTTTTATAGAAAACTGAAGTGTTTGATCTGAAACGGAAAAATCTGTCGATACGACAGGAATCCTTGGTATAAATACATCTTGACCGCGGAAATACCCTGTTCATATGATACTCTGGAGTAAATTAAGCTCGGTGCTAAAATGACCACACTACATTTAAATAATTCTCAAGACGAAAACATTCAGAACAACTTAAACAGCAATAATTTAGGAATTACCCACATAACAGCTAAAACCTAGGAAAAATGAAAAAAGTTAATACACTGATGAACAGCAAGAAAGCTCGTTGTTTGCATCAGATAATTAAATTAACTGACTTATTTAATGTCATTCTTAGGTTACAATTGTCTAAGGTTCTAACCCGTTGGAATTGTTTCAAATATTCCATATTCTAAAACCTGGAAAATAGTTAATTAACGCTGCTTCACACAGGGCGAAAGGTTTACTACCGTTCGTCTCTAAGTTATTAGAAAAACTGTTTCTTCAACGTATCAGTCCCATTGTAAACAACATAACCCCAACTCTTCAGCTTGGCTTTCGTCAGAAACATTCAACTATCCAACAGTGCTACTGCATAGCACACAAAATTACGAAGCTATAGATGAAAAGAAGAATTGTTCCACGGCCTTCCTAGACGTGAGTCAAGCATTTGGTAAAGTTTGGCCTGTTTATAAAATCAAACAGAATCTTCCTAGCCCATATTACTTTCGTTTAAAATCATATGTATTAGACAGACATTGCAGAACAAGAGTGAGTAGAGAAACATCTGATTTCTATCTTATCAAATCGGGATTTCCCCAGGGTAGTTTTTTTTTTTTCAATCGGGTATTTAATGTTCACGTCTGACCTCCCAACAACTGATTATACTACAACAGGTACATTATCAGACGACACAGCTGTCCTGGCTATTTATGAGGATCCTGTAACACTATCATCAAATCTCCATAATCACCGCTTTCAATTACAAGAGTGGCTCACAAAATGGATTAGAATAAACGAATTAAATCACAGTAACTTTCACTTTACAAGAAGATCAGTTTTTATGAATAAAAATTTCTAGATCGTCATACGTTAAGCAAGTAGGAGTTCATCTTGATAATAAACTCAGTTGGAAAGAACATATGAAAAGAAGCGTAAGCAGACTGACTTGAGGCTGAAAGAATTATGTAGAGGTACATAACTATAAAAATGACTATACATAATTATGAAAAGTAACGTAGCACCGACTTCAAAATGTGTGCTGCGATATAGTTATGTGAAAGCTTGTTTTCTCAGCCACATAGCATAGAATGTGTCATATCCGTGTTCATTCTTTGTTCGTAATTTATTAATCATAATATTTATAGTACCAATAATGAGAATGTTTATGTATATATCTGATATGTCAAAAAAGAATAATTTTATATTTTTATTCGCTTGTTCATTTTTAAGTTATTCCATGAGTTTCATGCTGCTGATCATAATTTATTTGACTTAAAGTTTCGTTTTATATATTAAAATTCGTTTTATTACCTTAACTACTTAATGATATTTTGAAATGTGAAATAAGAGATCTTTGCTGTTTAGGCACATGTTGATCAGGAATAAACATAAATAAACATAATAAATGTTGCGGTACAGTCTTTTTATGAAACTTCATAATTCCCGTATTGTATAGCATTTAATGCAAAAATCATTTTTCACTTTTTAGAAATTTTTATAACATAATTCAGAAGTGTTAAAATACTTTAGTCTATTTGAAGTTGTTTTTTCAAATCTTTATTTATTGTTATTGTAAGTAAATAACGTTTTCTTAATTAACTCTTAACATAAGGTAAGATAATTCTCGAAAGCGCTTATCAACAATCAGTGTTACAATGGATAGCTGAATATTTGCTGGTCTATAATACAAGGGGTGTGTGTGTGTGTGTGTGCGCGCGCGCGCGTGTGAAAGAGAGAGATATATACATTTTCAAGGATTCAAAGAGTTGCCAATAATAATAGAAAAACCATACACTTTAAAATTATTCATAGTAACACAGTTTCGTTAGAATATTTATATTGAGTATAAATAAAACACATTTATGTGTGTAGATAGATTTCACCGTGTGTAGATAAACATATATCAGAGGTGACGTTCATACACTTACAGCAAAGTATTCCATAAATAAAGCTGTACTTTCAACTGGAAGCAAATGGATGAAGCCTGAAGGCAAACAACTTGAGAAACAAACAACACGCCTTGTACAGACTTTAGTAATGTTCTGAGCAAGATATAACTATTTCACTACCGACTTGGAACACAAAGTTATTTATGGGTAAAAACGTAAAAGCTTTACCTTACAGCCTGAACCGGTTTTCGCTTTTAAAAAGCTTCTTCAGAGGCTGCCGCTGGGAGCACTGTCCATCTTGTTGTTGGCGACGTTATCGACTTTCGAAAGATCGATATTGTGTGTTTGGGGTGAGATATGTTCGAATAATGCGTATGATTTGAATTGTGTCTGTTCGTTTAGGATGTCGTTTTTATGTGTTTTCGTGTGTTTGTATATTTCCAGTTGTTCTAGTGTCTAGTTTTCGGCGTTTTGTGTGTATGTGTAGAATGTCCATGTTAATTTCGATGTTTTTGCATGTGTGGTTTGCTTCAATGAGGTGGTTTGCAAAGGTGGATTCTGTAGTAGAGTGTAGTGGCTTTGTGTGTTCAATGTATCTTAGTTTGAAGCTACGTCCTGTCTGGCCTATGTAGAATTTGTTGCAATCTCAGATGTCCAAATATTTCCCATTTAGTCTGGAAGCTACCGATTCAGTAAATCGGTACTATTATCGCTACTGTTTAATGTTTACAGTATGAAAATATTGTAATTGGTGTGCACCTGAAATTTATATGATTATAGTGCGATTGGTGCATATATATATAAAGAGAGAAGGGGTTAAGTGGAGAGGGGGCAAAGAATTTGAGGTACGATGCAGATTTGACCGCGTAGTTTTTCTCCCTTAACTGCATGACACATCTTAGATCCATTCATTCTTAAATGCATTATTCATGGCAGCAAAATCTGTATAATTTTTATTATTCATAAGACATTACATACTCTTTTAAACCGTTTTTGGGTATCGAAGCTTATTTCGAGCTGAGTAAAACACAAACTTATTCAGCAGTAGAATCGCCTTGTATCCGGCGCGTGACTTGGTTGTACAGAAACCCATCATAATAACGGTGTCATTCAAAGGATGCAAAGCAGAATTCTAGATAATTAACATGTTTCCGGAGAATAATAGGAGAATTCCGAGCAAAAAGATCGTAAAGGAACAAACCATACTGTCAAATTAGGAAGACTACGCTACCGAAATAACAGATAAGAGGAAACCTTCACGAATGTCCAAGAAAACTAGATCATTTTTAATTTTCCTTGTTTACAGAATATCGCTGGCGATCGTTTAACACAGGTAGAAGGCAATAACAATATCAGTTTCGTAAACCGGCTTACAATCATTTAATTAATTTAGTTTAATCAATTGTATTGGCCTAAATAAATAAATATATATGTAATAAGTTAACGATATTAAGTTATATATTATGAAATTATAATTACTTCTGCAAGTAGTTTTTATCGTTTCAAGAAATGATAAAAAAACTATTTGCTCAAGTAATTATAATTCAATAATATAGGCTATAATATTATTCAAGAATACTGCAAGAAACTCATAGAATTACTTATCGTTTCAAGAAATGATAAAGAAACTACTTGCACAAGTAATTATAATTCAAAAATATATAATATTATTCAAGAATAATGCAAGAAACTCAGAATTACTTATATAGAAATGATATACATATATATTTAAATAAAAGGAAGATAAAATATATAAGATTAAAAATATATCAATATAAGATTAAAAATATATCAATATAAGATTAAAAATATATCAATATAAGATACATAAGAGCTGAAATAGAAGAAATGGGTTATCCCAAGAACGGTAAACGCTTACTACTAGTTTCACATACTGCTAAAATTCATGTACTAGTTTATTAAGAAAGGAAAGTATGAAAAGCACGGTGAATAAATTATAATCTAATTATTGAAACAATTAAAGAAACATGTTGTACTGAGTACGCAGTTGGAAGTATACGCGTTACTAATTAGGCGCTTATTTATCTGCACAAACTAAAGGCAAATATCGATACAGTGAGTCGACTTTGGAGCGCTGTATTAAGGTTTGTTGCGTAGTGTTCTAAAATAAAAGCTATAGACATTGAGATAGAGTTTTTGTTTCAGCAAGAGAATCTAAAAAGTACCGCAAGATAAAATTCTACTTGAAGTCTTCCCTTGAAAAAACTCTTGACATTAATTAGCTTTGTGTTTTCCTGCTAATCAGGGTGCACCGGTTACTTGTGACGTTACATTACAACATTTTTAACTAGCTTCTTTAACGGTGTAAGACTTAATTCGAAGATATCACTGTAGCAGATAATTTCAGCGAAATAACTTCACACTTCTTTACCACAGCTAGTGGCTTTGATTAAGGAACAATATTAATCTCTTTCGAAAAAAACAGCCTTTGACATAGCAAAATAGAATCTGCGCTAAGAACATTGAATACCATTAGTCGCAAGTTCTCAATAGCCAAGTATTTTATTTAGGGACTTCATACACATTACTTTTTTATCAGATGCATGATCGTTTCCGTAAGAAATGTTAAGGAGTACTTAGATCGTTCAAGTGTTTAGTAATAATTTTTAATAAAGTTTTAAATCACTATTCGTCAAACTATATATCGCAATATTATAGTAGCCCGTAGGCTTGCTTTGTTAATTCGTTGGATTGCAAAATTTTAACTAATCTTTTTAATGAATAGTCGGATACATTGCCACAGAGGTTAAAATGTAGTCAGCTCCAAAGTCAGATTAACAATTTGGAATTTATAACTCACCGAAACTGTCGAAATGTATCATTTGCTGGTTTCTGGTATACGTTTCCATAATTGTGTTTTAAATTCAAACGTTTTATAAGTGTCATGTAAACTTTGAGTAATGACAAGTCCAACCACAAACAAAAAGACCTATTTGTTTTATTTGGAGTGGGGAGAAGATTATTTTTTATACACAGATTAAACGAAAAATGTATTTGTTTAGTGATACAAGCGTATTAGTAGTGAAGTAGAAAAGAAACACTGAACTGAACTACAATTCTGTTTAGTTGGAAATTGATGTTGAAAAGTCTTTCCCTGTACATTGTACTGAAGGAAAAAAATTGAGACTATATTTATTGGGACGGTTGTTCTTGTAAGAGGCAAAACATCCCCAACGGTATTTTCAGGAACCACAATAAAAGCCCATGAGAAACAGCCAGAAATAGCAGTGATATTAAATGTTGGATAACAAGTGTATGACTAAAAAAAGTTCTTGATGACTAACAAGAAAATAATAAATAATGACTAACAAAGTGTAAGCACTTTTTGCTCATAAACAGGATTTCTATTAGGCCTACAATATTAGTGTTACAAAATTACTGTTCAAAAAATATTTATGTTTTTCACTCAGAGTTATATGAATTTGTAAGACGAAAGATTGTACTTAGTAAATTATAAAACTGAAAACTAAAATACAAAAAAGTGATTATTTAAACATTTTCCACTCTACTAAAAATAACTAAAATATACTTTTAAATGAATGAGCTATATAAATACTTAACACTGTATAAAACTACCATATATTCTTTAATGAAGTGTAAAATTAAATATTATATTTCAGGTGTTCAATGTGCAAAAATAAAATAGTGATTTAGTAAACATCTTGAAAAAACAATTTGTGCACTCATAAATGATGTTCGTATAGAACATTACATCATGGAAGCAAAAGTTAATTTTAAGAAGTTAATAAAGCGGTTTTGGTATCACAAAATAGGTCACGGGATACGCAGTGAATTGCGTTGAAAGCAATAAAGAGAGAATATTAGGTTCTTATTATAAATTATTCTTGCAATGAAGACAAATTATATAATGCAACAAAGCCAATAAAGAAAATTTAATAAACTTATATTTCGTTTCATTCGAACTGCGTTAAAGAAAGTGTATCTCGGCTACGGACACTGTAAATTTTAACACTGAAAATGTTTATAAGAACGTGTCGCACATTTGCGGCCGATCGCTGGTGCGTGATCGAAAATGGGAACCGGTGAGTTTCCATAGAAACTACTTCTTTGTTGTCAATAACGTAGTACACATACAAAACTTCGCTTATGAATGCGACTACATTTAACTCATAATCTGTACATTGGTAAATGAAGAATGAATTCATTGATTGGTGAATGAACATAAATATATATAGTTTTTAGATTTATTGAAGCATTTTCAATGCCCTTCTCTGTGCATTGTATTTGTGCAATGCTGTAAATTTTTATAATTATTATGGAACTATTTAAAAACACGCCACTACGCACCACTTCCTGTTGGTGGCAACTTAACATGTAGCTCACATTTCGACAAAATGTCTCCAACATTTATTTTATAAAGTTGATGTTATTGTTAATTCTTTTTTTTTTATTTGTATCAGCCATCTGAGGACCACATCCCAATTTCAATTCCTTATTCCTTGTTCTTTTTTTTCTCCGATATTTTTTCATCTTTTCGCTCTCTTCTTCCTGTCTTCAATTTACTTTGAACCTGCGTTTTTCTCTCTCCTAAGCTGCGCTCTTTCCATTTTTAACACTTTCGCCCGAAAAACTTCTCGTTCAATTGTTTCTTGTACTTTTATATATTATAGTTAAAGTTGAATTCTTAATGTTATTGTTAATTTATTATTTAGTAAAATCTATTAGTTATTATAGTTATTTCTTGTTATGAAAACGATTTTCTCAAGACACATAGATTTTTTTGTTAATTGTAGACCTGATATACTAGTTAAAAAATCATACATTGACGAAGTAGCAGTAAATTTATCAAAATCATAATTGTTATACATATGTATGTTTGTATATAGAACTGAATTCTATATACAACTTGTAAATATTGTTGCGACACGTATCGCCGTGTTGTACAGTGGAAACAGAATAACTGACACCACACGAAATCAATATTTAAACTCTAATTAGAAACAAACGACAGTTATAAATAAACAAAGACACTTTTATGCAATAATTCAAGTTAAAATTTGTCGAATACACAAACAATAAATGTCATCTTATTGCAGTTTGGGAATGAGTAACACAATTACACTGAAACCGCAAATCACAATAACAATCGCTCCAAACCGTACTGCAATGTCGATGCTCTAAAGACTGAAACTAGGCCGACCTCTGGATGCTTATATTGATGTTCGAGAATAATCCGTCACTTTCCATATAATGCACGAGAAATCATTTCATAGTTATACAGCCGCTCTGGAACTCGCTAGAAACGGTGTCGGACCTTAACAATAAGTGGCAGAATGATCGACCAACGTCTCCAACGCGCGTCTCGAAATACCCGGAGCGTTGCGTAATCAACGCGTTTGAAAAGTCATGTAGTTATCTTTCATTTCAACGTAGCATTATTTTTAACATCGTAACAAATCATACTGCAACCATAAATTTGAAATTAATTCCAAATGCTAACTCGCATGCTGAACACCTCTAAAACTATTTTGGAACACAGACGTTTTCCATCTTCAGTATAATGTGACTTCTGACATTTAATACTTCACAGTATTTCTTTTTATTTAATTTATAATAATCTGGCTCGTAGCTCATAGCCTAAAAACGCTTTCTTTCTAAGACAGCTAATTTTTTCTGCATATGTCGTCGAAATTTGAACTATTACCTGATATTAATTTAAATATTCATTTCAAATTATCTTTTTAGTTTATTTTACCAAATTACTTAAGCCGTTTCACCGTGGAAGTTTTCAAACCGTACGTAAAATACGTTTTGACAAATATCGTTGGTGTCTTACTCCTTCCTTGAGTGTGAAATGAAACAATGAATTTACAATAATAAAAGTCTACTGTAAAAAACTATCATCATCATCTGCAAGGATGAAATCAAGGATGGTTTGTTCCGGTATCAAACAGTCAAAGAGTCTAGAGCTGGTCACTTCAGCGTTTCCTCGGACGTCCCATACATCCCCGTCCCTTCAGCTTATAGTTCCGTAGTTGTTTAGGGATGCGGCAGTCATCCATTCCGGAAAGATGTTCCCAAAAATTCAGCCAATACTGAGAGATCTTGTCGAGTATGCTCATAATATCCACGTTCCTGTCATATACCTGTGTTTCTTCTATGATCATGGAGAGTATACCCTGCCACGTGCCTGAAAAATCTCATTTCAGCCAGTTGGATACGACTGGTCTGGTCTTTCGTTAAAGTCCAATTCTCAGACCCATAAAAAAGTGTGGGAAGAGCCATCCACTTTGTAGAAATTTAGGCGTGTTTCTCTATTTGCTGACTTAAGAGTTCGCCTGATGGTCCCGCACATAAGGTTGAACTTGCGCAACTTATTCACGTTTCTCATATATTATCTTTATATGAGAGTATAATGGATAATGTCGCCACGTTTTAGTCTCAGGACTTTGTAAGTTCTAAGAACATAACGATGTACAATTAATTAAAAATATAATAAATTATCTTTGGAAAAACTTACGAGTAATTTCCAGTCAAGAACAATTCGCCGTTTAAATAAATAACAACAAGGAAGAGGTCGCGGAACTGCAGACTAAGAAGAGTATGTCTATGCGAGGAAGCAGGACAGATTCTGGGAAGCCGTTACAACGCTAACTTTGCATGCACTCACAAGAACATTGTACAAATTAACTTATACAATACATTTGCATATCTACAGTTTTACAATGTTTCATTTGCATTGCATTATCTCATCCATTAACGCATAATCATTTATTATTGTGCTGTAGCTAAAAAAACTTGCGGTATGCTTTCCTGTGCAAACAAGACTGATCTTCGTTACTCCACTTTCAAAACCACTTTTTCAACATACAATATGCAGTACTTAAAAGTGTCATGTTTCATACAGATATAAACAAACACAAACCAAATAAACATTACACATACTGGAATTGTTAAAAAACATATTTTATTGAAATTATTTAAATTTTTAAAACATTTACACTATTAGTCTAATATCAGTCATATTAATTGTCCTAACTAAGTCCGAGGATTAGAGCCTATTTTACTATCATCGGATAATCGTTGTACCTTAAATGGATTTAGTTCTTTCTAGTGTCCGAAGTCACAACGTTTGACTGCTTTTTATGTAGTGGAAAACATTCTCAAATATGATAAAAAACATAAAAAATTACAAGAAATCAGAAAAATACGATTGGAACAAAAATTAGGTGAGGAATTTAATGTAACAACGTGAGATCACCGCATACCTCTTACTTATTTTTTACTGACAAAACTGTACGATAAGCTTTTAAGGCTGTACTTGCCTTCTTAGCTCAAACAGAGTATGTAAAGTAAACATGGTGTAATGTTATCTCACCGTTGCAGTAGTAAGATCAACGTACAGCATATCGTCCTACACTGTTCTAATTGGTTTTCATTGCATTCAACTCCTAACAAACCGTACAACGTGGTAATTGCATTTCCGACTACGCTACTTTACTCACTGTGTAAGTGAATTAACATTAGTTCGATGCACCCACGTAGCGAGTACTATCCTTTCTTACGTTTACGTAAAAGCTCTTGAAATCTCACTTACGATATTACGAACAGAATGATCACTTTCTCATTACTACGAGGGTCAATTGAAAAGTTCGGGGAGCGACATGTGTAGCTTAGCGGTAAAACTAAAATTTTTCATGTGCTGTAAGATTTGTATTTTATGTGAACTCCTGTAAATTTCCAAATCTATCTATCACATTAATCATTGTTTATAAGCTGTTTAAAATTGAAGTGTCATGCGTGTTTTGAAAATCGGACAAAGTCAAATATCGTGGTGTGATTCTTTGTTAAAAACTGTTTAGCCCCAACGGAAATTCAAAACGAAATTGTAAATGTGTCACGAGATGCTGCGACTTCAAAACCAACGATTTTTAAGTAGGCACTTGACCTTAAACGTGGTCGTAGAGCATTGAAAACATGGTCGCACTGGTCGCCCAAAAAATGCAACAACTCCAAATGCCGCACCCATCTTGCACAACGCTTTTTCACACCAAGTTCTTGACTTAAAGTATGATGCACTCGCTCATATGAGATGCCTATGACTTCAGCAACGTAATCCACTCCTCAATCTGCGGTCTTTTAACAACCTATGAAATTTTTTCAATACTGCCAATTTTTTTGCACTTTTTGGACGTCCACTGCTGGGATAGTCTTCAGTGCTTGTACGACCACCTTTAAACTTGAGTGTGCCTCATTTACCGTTGTTTATGTAGGCGCACCATCTGCTAACACATTTTCAATTTCGTTTTGATTTTCCGTTGGCGCTAAAACGTTTTTAACAGAGATTTCATCACAACACGATATTTGATTTTTTGCATTTTAAAAACACGCGTGAAAGAAAATTTTCAAACCGCTGGTAAAAAGTGAATATATTGACAGATATAGGTATTGACAGAAATTAACAGGTGTTCGCGCGAAATATACGTCTTGGAGCACACGAAAGATTTTAGTTCTACCACTGAGCTACAGATGTCGCTCCGCAAACTTTTCAACTGACCCTCGTATTTGAACATCACATCCATGAAGCAGGCTTGAGAATTCCTTAAATACTTTTTAAGGAAAAAGTCTGCCAAACTGGAGGTTTTTTAGACGTGTTATTTAAATAAACATTACCGTCTTATTTAGATAAGAACCGTTAAGAAACAAACATCGAAAACGTACGACTAAACATTTTAAAAATTACCGCCTAGGAAAAATTCACGAGCTCACCTAAGTAACTAATAATCGAGTGAAAACTTTGTATAGTTGCGAAACTAGTACACGTACAACTATGTAAACATATGTATAAGAAAGAACGAACGTTAATTAACTTTGCAAAGTAAACTCCTTATCAATAACCGTTATTAATCAAGCTGTATTCTAGTAAATACATAAAAACATATAACAAAGCAACAATGTTACTCTTGTTTTTATATTGATAATATTTAAATGTTAGCAACATCTGTTTAAAAATTGTGTCATTGACAAATAAGAAATACATGTAGAGGTTTAGTATACGAAGGGGGACCCAAAAGTAACGAGAATTTTTCTCTGGCAGTTGGTAGGACGCTAGTTCCGACTTCTCCCGCTAGGTGCCTTCACTAGACACCACTTTGTATCAGTTGCCCTAGCAACATTGTTGTGGAAACATTAGCGCGGTCAGTGTGACTATTTTTTGTAAGCGCTGTTTCACGTTTTCGGCGATTTGTCAATGGCAGACATTAAATACTAACGTGCTAACATCAGGTTCTGTTTCCTGTTAGGGAAATCAGCAGCAGAAACTGTCGCAATGCTTCGGACGGCTTATGGGGAGGAAGCTTTGAGTCAGGCAAGGATTTACTAGTGGTTTTCTCGTTTTAAAAGTGGTCAAATGTCAATTGAAGACGAACCACGACCGGGACGTCCCTCGACTTCCAAAACGGATGAAAACATTGAAAAAATCCGTGTTGCGATCATGTTTGATCGTCGTAGAACAATCGATGAATTGGAGGAAATGACTGGAATATCCTGGAGTTCATGCCAACGAATTTTGACTGAAGATCTGAAGATGAAACGTGTTGCAGCAAAATTCGTTCCTCGTGTGCTTTCTTGTCGGCTCAAAATCCTTGCCTGGCTCAAAACTTCCTCCCCATCAGCCGTCCGAAGCATTGCGACAGTTTCTGCTGCTGATTTCCCTAATAGGGAACAGAACCTGATTTTAGCACGTTGGTATTTAATGTCTGCCATTAAATTAATTTAAAAATCGCCGAAAACGTGAAACAGAGCTTACAAAAAATAGTCACACTGACCGAGCTAATGTTTCCACAACAATGCCGCTAGGGCAACTGATACAAAATGGTGTCTAGTGAAGGCACCTAGCGGGAGAATTCGGACTAGCGTTCTACCAACTGCCAGAGAAAAATTCTCGTTACCTTTGGGTCCCTCTACGTATATTTGAGGGAACAGAACAAGTAATAAATATAAGTAGGCGTATTATGTAATACCATTCATCTCAAACATTTCCGTTACTATAAATATTTTAACAACGTTGAAACACAATAAATCGTCTAGTTTCAAACGACTCCAAAAGATACTTGCTTTTTATCAGTTTTTTCAACTTAAACACTTCTTATTTCTTCTCCAGACCCCTGGATATCGTCTGTAATCGACATTCATTTACAATACTGGGTGGAGTATATCTTCACACTTTCGCGATACCGTCTCTTCTTTTATTATTTCTCATAGAGTGATGCTATTCATCAATTTTCTAACAGCTTACCCTGACTTTTCATTGACTTTCATGATTCTAGTCATTCTACGTTAGTCGTTCACTATGTATTACCTATGTCTCCTGACTATAATTCTCCTACCCGAGACAACAGTAACAAAATGTGTGTTCCGTTGAATCCGTACTTCCACAATAGATGCAGTGTCTCCATTCTCTTTCTGGTCCTTTTTGTATATATCTTGAATGTCACGTAACCAGTCAGTGATGCGTGAAGCTATATTTCAAACATAACACATTAAAATATCACGTTTCATCCATACTTTCATCGAGCCAAATTTCATCATGTCTCAACGGGGATCTTTGTCTGCTCCATACTCTCCACGTTCTCCAAAATTATAATGTTACTAAAAGTTTGGAGTATAGTAAGTAACATATATAAATGTATGTTAAGCCTAATATACATTTAAGAAGGCCTATGTATATTAAATGTGTAGGCCTGATATTAAATACTTTAGGTAACGTGCTCTTAACTAAAATTAGAATCTGAAATTATATGCGATTACAAAGACCGAAATGAACTCAACACGCAGAGCGTGTAGATGAGGAAAGGAATCCGGGAATGTTTTTCAAAAGAGGTGGAAAGGAATGGAGGCCCGGAAAAGATGAAGATACAGGGAAGACAGAAAACATCTATGCCGCCGCAAGACTTATCGGGCTAGAAAATTGAAAACAGTAGATCGCGGAAGATCGAGTTTGACCACGAAAAGGCCAGGTCCCTATGCCGGTTATAGAATCATAGATGAAGAAGAAGAATGCGTTCTTATCACGCAGACGTCCTGCAATTTTTGTTTTACTATACGATTACACAGCTGGCTAAATACCCCACACTAGAAGAGAACATGCACTAATGATTGGTACTTGAATTATAAGTAGTAGATTACTATTAACTGTACAAAACTATATTTAGAAAATGCATGTACTTCGGATATAATATGTTGTTGAGAAATGTTGACAAACAGAGTATCACACTATTTTTATGTATAACGTTACTTTCGTAAAACTGAGATTCATTATGTGCACAGTTTGATTCTCAAATTAAACTATTTTTCTTTAAAAAATAAAATTCTAAGGATAGAAACTTTTCTCAAATTTTAATAGTTCAACTTGCAAATTGAAAAGAGAAATATGTGACTACCAAATAAAGAGACATTGATACGAGATTGCTGTCCATAACATTGCAAATATATAGACTTGAATAACATTGCATAACAAAAGCTTGAAGAAAAATTGATCATAAATCTTTTTGAACTTCACTGTTATGTGAAACTAAATTTGATTACAGTTGTTGCTTATTGACACATCTAAAAGTCAGAGTCGATTTTTCATTGATAGAATATAATTTGGTATTAACGTCATAATCTGTCAAATTAGTAAAAAGACAAGTTGGATAGCGTGAATAGATCTGTATGTTATATCTAGAAACGTTAACCATGTATCACATAACACTTGTACTTTTGGGTCATTAGGAAAAAAAATCAAGGCTACATTTAGTGAAGCTGGTATGTAGTGGGTAAGGTGATGGATACCTAAATCACGCCGTTTGGATTCGGTACCGGCCGCGGACGAAAATGTAATCCAGTTTTTGGACGGTCACACTTCTCTCTCTAGGCAACGGCATACAAACAATTGTTATTCCTGCCTATAAATACCTCTTATCCGTTTGGATAATCGTTAATCCGGTAGGCCGCTTGAGAGGATCTATAAACACACGCCACCACGGTTTGAAGAGAGGTTCTCTACGCTCGGATTCGACTACAGCACTTGAATGAATGGGTGGAAATAGGCATATTCCAAACTCCTGCAACAAATGGTAATCGTTTATGCGAGCTCTATTTCGAATTTACAATAGTTTCTCAGACCACTCAGTTATAATCAAGATATCACGACCACTGATAGTTCACGACCACGAAAAATTTTCAAGAATTGAATCGTCAAGGAATTGACTATGTATTCTTTACTTATCATTGATCAGGTAATAATCAAAATAAGATCATCTGTTAAATTTGGTCTCTTTGCAGTATATTTTAACGAGATTTTATAAGAAACTTTATACAATTTTACGTTATATATTTTATTAATTTTAAAAGATTTGAGCTCTTTTTCGATAGTTGGACATGGTATGCGTTTGATTGTATAGGCAGTCATATCGAGTGCAGAATTTGGTCACCTAAATTTAAGGCACGGCATTAATATTCTGCCGACGCTTCAACATTGGGCAATATAGTGGAAGGACTACGTGCGAATACAAATAAGATATGACCGTAGATTGTAGGTTACGGCCAAAATTCTTTACTGCGTTCCGATAACGTTAAGTTATTCAAGTGACCCACCTTACCTTAATTTAAACATGAACAAACTCTCAAAATTAAAGGTCATAATGAAGGTTCATAATTAATATACAAATAATGTGCACTTGTATGTCTGTGCCTTCTACGACTTGTGTCCTGAACTTATCACTCATAAGTCAGTTGTGATATATGTCAATCCTGCACTGATACTGTATCACTTATAATCGGAAGAACGACATCACAAGAAAACTAAATTATTGTCACTATAACCGTCACTTGAGACTACTACAAACCATTGTCTTTGTGTCTGAACTAGGAGAAATCCTACTATTAGACATTATGACTATTAGTGAATTGTAATTTAATTTCAATTGGCATAATTCTGGAAAAGAGTATCGAACGCAACAAGTTACAGGCTCCTATTAAAAACTGCGTTTCTCTTGTATGTTTGAAACACATAAGCAGCCACTCGCATTCACGAACTTACACCTGCATAAACATTTGCTCATTTCACACATTCTCCCGCTCAACTGGAGCGTTGGCGCGCGTACACTCAAATATACGAGGGCTATTCAGAAAGTAAGCTCCCATAGGGTATTAAAGAAAACTAAGAATATACTGTATTTACAAAACATTTTTATTGCTATTTGAAGTGCACACCTTAAACTACTTTTCTATGTACTGTAATTTCCGTCATTTTTTAAACACTTCTCATAACGAGGCACCAGGCGTTGTATACCTTCGTCGTAGAAATTTCCCGCCTGTGATTTGAGCCATGTATTAACAGCTTGTTTGACATCGTTGGTCACCAGCGAATGATTTCTTTCTCATGCTTGAAAAGGTGATATTTGCTTGGTGTGAGGTCTGGGTTGTAAGGCGGATGATCAAATTGATGCCACCCAAACTTTGTGAGGAGATGTTGCGTTGCAGCGGCAGTGCGTGTGCGGTGCCACGATTCATCGCAGTGTCCCGGGTAAGCATCCTACGTCGATTACTCTGATCGGACTAAGCAAAAAAGTTGTATCCATCTTGGTACCACTGAATCGCCCACTGCTTCTTCTCCATCGAAAATCTGACGGTGCATTTCAATTGTTTTAATATCTTTTTCGCATTCGAGAACCGAATCGCATACTTATTTTCACACGCGGCGGGCGTCTCGTATTTCTTATAAAGACCTCCAACGAAGCTTACTCAGTGCACAGTTGTTTACAAATGGTGTTACTGGCTTGCCAATGAATCAACAAACGGCGGTACGATACGGCGGCAATATTTAAATATCGGTATGGAGAACAATACATGACTTCCATGTTCTAAGATTTATATTTAAAGTCATATTCGAAATGAAATATTTCCATAGAAACTACTTCTTTCTACTTATTGCTTCAGCATTAACCACAGTACTGTGGTCACTAACGTATACCACCTCACGTTTTCGCACTCGATTTGCCTTGATAATGGCAGTCGATGGCACTGCCGAAAAGTCTGGTTTTGCAGAAAACATTGGACTACGGCTAAACAGCCCGGGAAGGAATTTTAACAAAAAACTACTTCTTTGTGGCCGATAACGTAGTACATATATAAAAAATTCTACCCTCCCCCTTCCTCTATAATTTTCATTAACAGAAAATTACCCCTACCCCGTTCACCTAACCTCTTCATTTATAGATATTTCATCCACGTTTCTACAGTGGATTATTATGAGCTTCTTATCAGGATACTTTATTTATCAAAATTAAGTACTTTACTCTTGTTAAAACATAAAACGTTGCAGGTAAACTACCCCTTTCTCTTAACCGACCTTCACCAAAATCAACAGGCCTTCAGTTCTCTACAATTCAAGGATCAATGCAAAAAATATTTGTTTCTGTTTGAATGTGCGGCAGTTACGTCCGTCATGAAAATATTTCTCTTTCTAAAACATTAAAGGTGGCTGGTAAACTACCCTTTTCCCTTAACAAATCTTCACAAAAATCAGTATGCCTTCAGTTCTCTACAATTCAGGAACGTATGCAAAAAATTATTTCATTCTCTTTGAATTTACGGCAGTTATCTTTCGTCATAAAAAAATTACCCTTGTTAAAACATAAAATGTTGCTGGTAAACTACCCCTTTACCTTTACCGATCATCACCAAAATCAATAGGTCTAGAGTACTCTACAAATCAGGGCTGTATGCAAACAATTATTTGATTTTGTTCGAATTTGCGACTCTTATCGTTTGCCATAAAAAATACCCTTTTAAAACATAAAACGTTGCCGGTAAACTACCCCTTTCCGTTAAACGATCTTCACCAAAAACAATACGTCTTGTGTACTCTACAAATCAGGGGTGTATGCAAAAAATTGTTTGATTCTGTTTGAATTTGCGGCTCTTATCCTTTGCCATAGAAAATACCCTTTTAAAACATAAAACGTTGCTGGTAAACTACCCCTTTCCTATAACCGATCTTCACCAAAAACAAAAGGTCATGAGAACTCTACAATTCAGCGCTGTATGCAAAACATTATTTGATTCTGTTTACATTTGCGGCTTTTATCGTTTGCCATAGAAAATACCCTTGTTAAAATATAAAATGTTGCAGGTAAACTACCCCTTCCCTTAACCGATCTTCACCAAAACCAACAAATCTTGAGAACTCTATAATTCAGGGCTGTATGCAAAAGAGTAGTTGATTCTGTCTGAATTTGCGGCTATTATCGTTTGCCATAGAAAAAAATTACCCTTGATTAAAAAAAACCGTTGCAGTTAAACTACCCCTTTCCCTTAACCGATCTTCACCAAAAACAATAGGTCTTGAGTACTCTACAAATCAGGACTGTATGCAAAAAATTATTTGATTCTGTTTGACTTTGCGGCTGTTATCGTTTGCCATAAAAAAAAAATCTAGGACACACAGACAGATAGACACACAGACACTTTTCGAAAAATGACTTTTTTTCATGTTTTGAGTGTAGTACAATCAGAATCTGCAATAATCTCCAACACGATTTTTTTTGCCATCTCCATACTTTCATTTCCTTAAGGAACATGGAAGTAAAAACGGAACTTACTTTCTGAATAACCCTCGTACATACACAGAGAGGGAGAGAGTGAGAGGAGGTTAGAAAAATCTTGCATTCTAAAGTCTCTTTTAAATTATTGTAAACTCAACCCAGGATATTCCTAAGAACAAGCTATTATTGCAAACAGTGTAAAAATTATCGAACGCTGAGCAATCAGTCACCTGTTGCCTTCGTTATACATTTCTATTTCCTTTAGCAACCGCACGAAACCAGCGTTTACAGAACTGTGAGTAATACGTTTTAGTGTGACAACGCAATACTTTAATTCTTCTCTTAACACAAGTACTGAACAAAAATTACGTTAAATCTCACTTTTTAAAGTCATGAATGTAGAAGATATACTAACATAGCTTGAGCAGATCCTTGTACCAGCGGCGGCTCATCAAGGCAGACAAGGAGGCTAAGATTCCCCAGTAGAATTAAAGAAAATATTAAAAAATAACTAGTATTAGGCCCCATTTTTTATTGTAACTGAACCTGTAATCAAACTGTAATTACAATTTCGCATTTTAAATTATCAGATTACTCAAAAAAAACTTTCTGTCGCAGCCCAGAAAAGCAGCAGACAGAGACAGAAGTCTGACTAGCCGCCGAATTACCCGTATAGCTAGGTGATAACTGTGCCCGGAGGGTGGTGGGGGAACGCTGCATCCGTAACCGTGCCTGGCAGGCAACATATCCTCTGAGCACGGTTTAATGTGGTTTGTGTTAGTTTTACGCAGGTTTTATGTTCTTGCGCTTCTTGTGCGTGTGTATTACTAATGTTTATCTCTTCTTGGCGTGGTTGTAATCTCTACCACGAAGATAAAATGGATTTAGCAGAAGAAAGTGTAAACTGCTTTCTACTGGAAAAACCAGTTTCCTGACTGAGTGATTTTGAGAGAAGTGGAATACTAAAACGTGATCGACCTACTCCAAAATTTTTACTTCTTGAATGGCACAAAAACCGAACTAGAACTTTCGAGTCGTCATGGTACTACCAACACAAACGGCTATACAATAATGGAACAAAGTCAAAGTTATTCTGTTGGCCATAGTTACTGATAAGAAAAAATAAGACTATATGGTCTGCTGAGGGCATCGACGATTTAAAGAATTTGTCACCGACGTTGCTTAGGCATGCGTCCTCCAAAGACCATCTAAAATTCATATCTATTATCAAAACAGACATTTCTGTTTTGTTTTAAATGAGGATAGCACTTTGCAAAAACAAAAATATAATAAGCATGTTAAAGGCAATAGCGATACTTTTAAAATGTTTGTAGATGTTACTAGTTTATTATGTAAACAAGGACTTTATTTCAGAGGTTATGACGAATCAGAGAAATCGATAAACTTGGGAAACTTTAAAGCATTTTTCAGCTCGTACTGAGCAGAAATCCAGATCTGAAG
The DNA here is from genome assembly GCA_034769895.1 of Magicicada septendecula. Taxonomy (NCBI): domain Eukaryota; kingdom Metazoa; phylum Arthropoda; class Insecta; order Hemiptera; family Cicadidae; genus Magicicada; species Magicicada septendecula. Next base: position 203,354,180 of record CM068367.1, read on the forward strand.
CAACGCTGGGAAAATATGGGATATTTTAGAGGACAAACAAGCTATTTTTTTTTTTTTTTAATTGGAGATCTGTAATCTGTTCGACTAAGCGAACATTTAACAAATTGGCTGACAACACACACAGGATTATGAAGAGCTCACCATTGACAGCTCTTCTTGTTTTTGATAATAAATTAAAGAGGTACACAAAATACAAAACTAAATGATAAAACATGTAAACAAATGAACTAACATCACTTCCACTTCCTGCTAGCATGATACAATAAGTTCAAATATTAAACACTGGGCCCATAAGGCACATATACAGGTTGACATTCACACGTATGAATGACACGAATACAATAACATACAGAACAGATATCACAGACAGTACAATACAGAGAATACATTATTAGTTAAACCTGAATGGTAAGTCTAACAGTTTGTGTCTTTTTAGTCTATAAATATCTTCACTGTTGTCTAACAAGTTAATTGCCAGGTGGTTAGGATGCTGTTCTAGTTTGGAGATGTGAGTCCTGCAGAGGCGCATGATTTCTTCTCTCACGGTTGGAACTTTGAGGTCGCGGTGTATAGAGTTGTTGGAGACAAACCATGGAGCGTCGACTATTGATCTTAAAGTTTTGGACAGAAAGCGCTGGATAATCTCAATATTACTTGTACTTGCAGTAACCCAAAGTTGAATACCATAAGTCCATACCGGTTTAAGAACTGCTTTATAGATCAAGAATTTGTTGACGAGACTTAACCGTGATTTTCCGCCTATAAGCCAATAGATGTTTCTGACCTTGTGATTAAGTTCAATCTTCTTAGATGTTATATGTTTTTTCCATGTTAAGTCTCCTGTCCAGATGCATCCCAAGGTACTTAGCACCTTCAGCTTGCGGTACTGGTTGACCGTTAATTGTTACTGGAGGGCAGTTTGCCTTACGTGTGGTGAAGGTAACGTGAACTGACTTGGATGAATTGATTTTTATGCGCCATTTATCAAGCTATAACTGAACGCTGTTTAATGATTCTTGTAGTATAAGAGATGCTATTGAGGGGTCGGAGTGTGTCGCTAGGATTGTTGTGTCATCGGCGTAGGTAGCAGCAGTGGTTTCACTTGCTGACGGTAAGTCCGAGGTGAACAGGAGGTATAGCAGAAGACCCAGGACACTACCCTGCGGAACACCTGACCCCACTGGTAATAGAGGGGAAGTAGCATCCGAGTACTTGACTTGAAACACTCTGCCCACTAAGTAGGAATGTAGAATACGGTAACAATTATGTGGCAGATTTTTCTTTATTTTGTATAAGAGTCCAAGATGCCAGACTTTGTCAAATGCCTGGGAAACGTCGAGAAACACACCTGAGCAGAACATCTTCGATTCCAACGATTTATTAATAACATTTGTTAGTCTGTGTATTTGATCTACCGTAGAGTGCTTTTCTCGAAAGCCAACTTGATGATCCGGAATTAGGTTGTTTTCTACAATTGTTGTCATAAGTCGTTTTACAAACAGCTTCTCAAAGATCTTACCAAGTATCGGTAGAAGGCTTATGGGTCGATAAGAAGAGGGCGCTTGAGGGTTTTTACCAGGTTTTAAGACCATGATAACTTGAGCCGATTTCCAGAGAAGAGGAAAGTATTCAAGTCTAAGTATGGCATTGAAAATGTATGTTATTAGTACAACGCATTTGTGAGGCAGCTCCTTTAGAACTTTCCCCGATAGCAAATCAATGCCGGGAGCCTTTTTACTTTTCAAATTATACAGGATTATTTCCTTGATTTCCTTAACTTTAAAAGGCTTAATAAGTAGAGTCAGTTGGAGCGGGGAGTGTAAATATCTTTGTACCTCTTCATCGAAAGAGACGTTCTTGCTGGCTTCAGGTTGAAAAACGTTGACCAAATGTTCGGCCAAAGTCTGGGATTTCTCTGTATTGCTGCGCGCCCAGTTACCATCTGGTTTATGTATTGGTGGTATTTGTAATAGTGGGCTTTTTAATAGTTTAGTAGCCTTCCACAGAGAATAATCAGTACTTTCATTAGGTGACAGATTTTCTAGATAGTCCTGAATCCCTTCATTCTTTAAATTTTCTAACAATCGTTTTAGTTGTCTGGCCGCGCAATTCCACTTTCTTTTATCATTCGGATGATGAGTATGCTGCCAAATTCGTCGCAATCTACGCTTCTCAGCTAATTTCTTTCGGACAACCAGAGGAAGGTTTAAGTGCTTATTCTTCGCTGTATTGCAAGGTGTAGCTTCCCAGGCTGATTTTTGAAAAGCTGATTTAGAAACTAGTATCAATAGGTGACGAAAGTATTGATATATCAGAAAAACACAGTGTTCCATAGTCATAAGATTAGAGACGTTAGTCTAACAGTAAAATTCAAGAGTACTTTTTGGTATATAATTGTATCATCAGTGAAAACGGACTTAAATAATTGAGGTTTTCAAAGATTTAATGGAATAAGATTCTGTAACTGTAAGAGAGACACAATGATATTTAAATAATTCAGACGTCTTCACACTTGTTATTATTTTATTTCTTTTCCAGCACAGTTTTCATATAACAGATTTACTATTCAATATTCTTTAGAAGAAACCTAATGATACTCGGTTTTATGTTACAACAAAACCATACAAAACCACAGCTTGTTTTGTATGATTTTAAACAGTCCCCTAAAGTAACCCATATGTTCCCAGCGTTTCTTAAAATTTGGATTTCTGCTCACTACGAGCTGAAAAATGCTTTAAAGTTTCCCCGGTTAATCGACTTTTCTGATTCGTCATAAAATTTGAAAACAAGTTCTTGCTTACATAACAACTACATATATTAACTTAGTATTGCAACGTCATCATCTACGAAATAAGACTGTCATTTCTCTGATTGCTGTAAGTAAATTTATTTTGAAATGTTACGCAATATTATTACTCAACTAGAAATACGATTTGCCAACTGTTAGGAATTAAAATTTATGAAGTTAGGGGACACTAAAAACTTTTCTCAACATGACAAAATTCCCGAGTGATTCTTTTATTTCTTAATGGAAACATATGGTTAACATTTTAACAAATAAAAATTAAGAACAGAAATTGAAATCATTTTCGCCATTACACAAAGGTACAGTTCACAGCTTGAAATTAGACAGATCAGTAAAAAATAAGAATGATGATGGTACGAATGAAATTCTTCCCAAAGCATATAAATTATGTAGCCTCTAATTCATTCGTAGAGGAAAGCTATTCTTGTCTTAAGAGAATCAATACCTACTTAAGGAACCGCATGACTCAAGATCGTCTCAGCTCCCTTGCTTTAGTTTCAATTCAAAAGGAAATCCTCTGCACATTGGAAAGTCGACCTACAAGGTACGATGATGTTATCGACAATTTTTTAAATAAGAAGGACCATCGAGTGAATTTGCTGTAAAAATGAATTCATCCCATCATACAAAACATATTGCTACTCTGAAGTATCAATTACTTCTTTGATAGAACAAAGTATAAATAAACATTTCAAACACAAAAGAAGTCAAATGAATGTCTAAAATTCTATAAAATAAACGTTCTGAGGGGCAACGGAATATAAGTTATAACCATTACTGAAATAACACAGAAATTAAGGAGTAAAAGTGAAATCCAACAAATAAACTGTTTAATGTATTAAAATTATTAAATTCCAAAATAGTAAAAAATTCACATACTTATGTAAATCACTTTTTACTTAAAGCATGTGTAGTATACAATATGCTGAATACCAGAAAGTAAATAAATAACAAAAGTTCTCTCTGCAAAAACAAATTTCACAGAGAAATAGAGTCATCGTCAATCATGCCAGAAACAAATGATGATAAAACACTTTTAATTAACGGTAACTTGTAAACAAATTAAAATAGGCAGCATTAACGGTAATTTGTTTGTAAAACGTGAGCTGCCAATAGACGTTACACGCGCCACTACATTACCAAACCGTTATTTAAATTAATAATTCATTACGAACCATTACCGGGTGACAGCTGGAGAGCTTTCAATTTGTTATCACCAGTGTCCACTTTCGCTCATAACGTTCGTACACATTACAAAGTGGCCCTGGGCGACACTATTACTATTGCGTATTACAACACATTTCCCATCACGCAGGGAGACACCACAGTAATACAGATAGTAATAATAATCGTTATAAATTAAAATAATATCTTGAATTTTATATGTACACATATCGTTTAATGTGATCTACAGATAATTTCTAATAAATTCATCAAAAATATTTCAGGTTTTTAGAAAAATTTTAAAAAACAGCTTTATAATTGAAGTTTGACAAATACTTCTTGTTTTTTATTAATCGATTCAACTAAATGCCAAGTATGAGTTTCTCAAGTCGATTTACTTAAACGATAGAGGTGTATGAGTTTCTTACTTAAGACTTCTTTAGAAGACAAAATGCCATAATAATTTTACTTGCAGAAATAGTTAATATTTGAAAAACATTACAAGCTATAGACAGTAGCAAGAAATATTTACGAGTTACTTACAAAATAATAATATATAAATGTAAAACTAAGTAAATACTGTTTCTCGTACATTAGAAGAACCTATTGGAATTATTTTAAATGTCTTATTTAATATTGGATACAAATTGCTGACAAACTAATTCTGCCCCTACGCAGTACAAACAACTTACTTTAATAAAAAATTATTAAGACAATATCATTTCTACATGTTGGTGAATCAGACAGAATCGTCGTTGTTTGTCTCTGCAGAGCATAACTGGAACAACACACCGCCTTCTTGACCAACACAATATATTGTGACATATAAAAGTCTTAAAAATCCAAGTGTCATGTCCTGTGATGTATCCCGTATCATGATGACTAGCAAAGAAAGTTAACATACGAATCAGAAAATTTATTTTGTAACAAAATTTTGAAGTGATGAAGTCTAAGAATTCTTTTCCCTGACAATAGAAACAGCAGTGTACATGGAAGCCTAACGAGGCATTTCACACTGTCATCAATTTACTCTTCTTCTTCGATTCTTAATTTCAGTTAACGGACATACCGCTTATGCAAATCATCAACTGACCTTTTATAACGATATTTTTTTTTTTTAATCTGCATTAGCTAACACGTAATTCTCCAATCCGCCTACATGTAATTTCAAGGTTCTTTTATTTTCATTTTGTTTATTTTTATTTACCATAAAAACTATAGTCAATATATTACGTCTTCATTTAGCTATTATTGTCGCGGAGTTTTTCGGATCCTTCACTCAAATATTTACACTACCAGCAGCTAAAATGTCTCTTCAAATGTCTTTTCTGTATCTTTCTGATGCCACAATTTAAATCCCAAATTGTTTCATTTCAGTCTTCATATTTAAATCTCAATTTGACTTAAAAAATAAAAATTATTTACAATTTGCGAGTGCCAATCTGTTTTAGTTTCCTACTGCAAACAACAAATTTAGTAGTCATGTTACTTACGGAGTGGCTGTTCTTAGCACTCTACCTTCCTGTAAGAAAAAAACCGACCTGACTCCATTAAGCATAATCCCGATAATTATAACATAGTTAAGACTACCGGAAGTTAGTCATAGTAGCACGCAGCACAGAATAACTTAATAAGGATAGTACGAACGTCATTAACCCAATTAATATGCACAGCAGACATGAAACTGCGTTGGGACGCGTTGTCAGTTACAGTTTCACATCTGAAAAGACCCAAACACTACGCAGCGATGGAGTTCCGTGTTAGGTTAATATATAAATAAAATTAACCTTGAAGGCCCCTGAGGCATAATATCAGTTTCGAATCACCGCATAAATTATTATTCTCTATTGCACAGTAGAATTCAAAAATCAAAATTACCATCACTGCCTAATGTTCTACTATAGCATTAATGAGTAGCTCCTAAATTAAAAAACTGATTTTATAATTGTTTACAATTTCAAATACGTTTCAGTGAGTTACAAAATGGAATTTTTGTCACACTTAAAAGCAGCGTGTTATATAGCATACATAATATAAAATTAATCTAGTTGAAAACAAAATTAATGATTATATTGATTAGATTATTGTTATCCGCCCAATACAACCCTGTTGACCTATTCTCTAATTTCAAATTAAATTCATTATATACTTATTTTCCACTGCAATACGATTGTATAACGATCACTGTAGTGTTTTAAATAAAACACGCATATTTGTCAATGAGTTGTCATCAAACAGCCTGAGGGTGAATACACTGAAGGTCACTACTAGTCATCTACATTCACGTAAGCACAGTAAGTTATTATTACGTTGCGTGCAGGTCACCAGTTACATGCAAACTAATAAACGTGCTAACAAAAGAAACACGCTAATTACATGAGGTCAGAATATATTTACTAACATATCACAGATTTCATTGTGAGCCCAACACAATGCCAGTGGATTTATAATTCATAACATTTAAACAGTTAAATAATTGTACCTTGTACTCTTTACTGAACCGACAATTACATATACCGAATAAATAGCCAATAACTCGTCATTTTCTCCAAAAAAAAAATGAATTCCGTATAAATAACAAGTCGAAGAGCGCCATCCAACCAACGATCACACTGGCACTTTCTACAAAAATTCAAAATATGGTTCTCAATTTAAACTAACTGCCAAGCTGTTTGCCCGTGGTCCAAGGTTTTCAATTAAACCAAAAGTTTCAGCAACACCACTGGCTGCCATCTTCAGTGGATGAAACGGGTCAAACCTAACGCGGGGTGTCGTACGTTAGGACCACAGCCTTAACCACAGTACTGTGGTCCTAACGTACGACACCCCGCGTTAGGTTTGGCTCGTTTCATTCAATGAAGGTGGCAGCTAATGGTGCTGCTGAAACGTTTGGTTTAACTGAAAACCTTGGACCACGGCCAAACAGTCTGACAGTTAGTTTCAATTGAAGTGAGACTGGCCGTGAAACCTTTCGAATAATAATATGGTTCTTCGGTTTAATGTGTGTTAAACGTCTAGTACTACATAGCTTACTATTTTCATTGTTTTCCATTAATCTTGAACAGAGTTGTAACTTTTACGTTGTATAGTATTCCACTTTACACTATACAGCGCTATCAATAGTAGACAGTTTGCAAAAGTAAAAATGTTACAGTCAGTTAATTTTTTCAATTATTTTAATAAAATAATTTTTTAAAGTCGTTTCAAACTCTTGTTGCGTCATCAAATAAGACTCTACTCAAAACTTTATGTCAGCCGATTTTGTGATATTTATTACAGGAGATCTTGATAACTATCGCTATTACAGTCTTACACTATCTACGGAGAACCGACTAAACATCGAACTGATTCAAACATTATTAAACATATTGTTAACTACACAATTATTTCTAAAAATTATATACTGAGTATGTAAATTCGAATTATTAACAATACAGCAATGGAACTCTTTTTCAAGAGACGGTTTTTAAAATGATTCATCTTTGTTATCGGCCTATATTTAGTTTGAAGGAAATATTTTTAGTAATAGTATTTACCTTGTGTAAAGTATGTGTACGGTATTTTTATACACTTTGCTGACTTAGTAACATGGTAGAAAAATAAGAAGAGAACGTTTGGTAGAATTTTACAATCTATTCTATTTTATATTTTAAATCAATTGTACAAATTCCAATTTCACGGTGCAATTTGGGGGGGTATGAAAAGAACAGAATTTTTTTAGATCTGTATGTTGCGCGTACGGATTGTCTGCCATGACTTACAGTGTACACATAGAACTGCAGTCACAGTAACAGCGGTAATAATATTGCATAACACTGAAAAAAGGAAACACAAAAACCTTTCACAAAAATCAGAATTATTGGTTTTGATTATGGTTTTCTGAAACAATTAGTACTATTATTCGTAAAGTCTCGAAATTTTTTGAGACTTTGTAGTTAAGATACAACTTGCTACGTGTAAAATTCAGAAAGCATGCTTTAATTTTCTAGTAAAGAAGGATGGAAAATTTAATGCTTTTATTACATTGATTGATGACTCGATGGGCACTTGGTAAACATATTACTACAAAGGTTTTAAAAACATACAAACACTTGGTAAGTTTCACAGTTTAAAACACAGTTGTGAAACTTAACAAGTATTTGCATGTTTGTAAAACCTTTGCTTTCATTATAATCCTTTCTAGATTTTACTAATAATTGCCATTACCTTCTTTACAGCACTGTTTATAACATCTGTTTACAGTCTGACATTTACCAATTTCCAGTTTCATCTTTCCCAGCCTTTGCATAATCATCAATTCTTGTACCCTTACTTTCTATTCTTGCCTGTATCTTTTTTATAATACAACATTAAATAAAATTAAAATGTATAGAAATTTTTTGTGTCGTTTCATGGACCACACATCAATACTATTTGGATTCTATACTAATTTATCTTTTACGATACGCAAATTTTACATGAAAAGGAAAGGCTAAAACAAGAAGGAATGAAGGTCAATTTTTCAAGTAGGTTCAAAGATCGAATCAAACCTTTATTGATAGACACAATCTGATCATCTGAAAACGTACTACAGCCAATTACATCTGCCTCTAAGTGGAAAGGGTTGCGATACTTGAAACTAAGAAACTATTATGAAAAAGACGTATTGCTACGATATTTGATTCTGCAAATAATAATATTTCTTGAAGTTTATATTTTTGTAAATATTGCAAAATTGGTTTCAGTTGAAATTGTATATGAAAACCTATATCGTATTTGGACGCCTGTACTAAGCACTCTTCACCGACTCGATAGCACTTGAACTGGCCAGTTACGTTTTATCGATGAGACTTATTGGATGCGTCATGCTTTTTTTTTATACCGTTAAAGTAATCCTCTTTTTCATTCGGCGCTGTCGGTAAACTTTGTGCACTATTAACTGAATATAGTTGTTTTATTCAAAGTCGATTACGTTATACTGTAATTAGACATTCCCATCTTTGTTAAAAATACCACGTGTTTTTTGGATTTAATATTCTGGATGTTTCAGATCAGATGCACGTAGTCTATTACCGGCTTCCCATATTTCAAATTTCCCATTTATAATGGCCAAACCACTAGACGCTTCGCATTAGACGTAGACCTTGTAACGACACCAAAATTCTAAAAGAAATAAGCGCATTTATTTAAATCAAGCATAAATAATATATATCGTAATATTATAATAATAATAATAATAATGGAGCACAATATTAATGACAAAAGCCTAAGAGAAATTTAATAAACTAATTAGAAAATGAACTTGCTGAAGAAGAGTTGCAGTATAAAAACAGATAGAATAATAGAAGGATAATTAAAACTACTATATTACAAGAGGTATTGAATAACAAAGGTGAATGACATTAAGGCTAATAAATCATTGAACTCTGAAGTGAAGTTATATAAAAGAGAAAGAAATCTACTTAAGAAATATACCAACAGTAATATTGAATATAATAAGTAAATGGAGTTATTGGAAGGCAAGGTAGAATAAGAAAAAATATTCAGAAGATAAAAGATTCCAAGGATGTGTATAATGATAAGATTTTTAATTATTTTTATTTATAGAGTGTAGAAAGCTAAGGCACCACTCTAGAATTATTTTATGGGCAGCAGCCAAAGTGCACTGTACCAGGTATGTGAATGTTCGGATGAGCAATTGGACGTAAAAGGGCCACTCAACGCCGATATTCATTCATAATACCATATTAATATAGGCGGAATCATTTAACATTAGTATGGGATCAATGTGAATAACAGAATGGAATATATAAATAGAATATACAATGAACCAAGAGAAAACTCAAGAATTACAATTCATTAAAGCTACCAATACAAATAAATAAACTCCAGAGATAAAGAAGAAAATAATTGGTGTCGATAAGAAAGGTAGGTTTCAATTTGCCTATAATAATGAAGGATTTGTTTAATAAATGTCAATCTTATCACCAAGCAATATTAATACCATAATATCATATACCTCAAATATTGAATACATCAGCAGGCAATAACAACAAGTTATCTAAACAAATCGAAATCAAAATAATTTAAAAGAAGAAACAAAAATAAATAAAAGTGTGAACCTATTTCAAAACCAAAAGTCCTACAACAGACATTACTATGAGATTACTATACTATATAGACAGTACCCAGTTAGATTTGGAGTAGTCCATAAACAAATAAATAATGATAATAAATTTAATGAATAATGAATGAATCAAATAGAAAGTCATATAAAGTACAATACAATTTTAGAAGTAAATGTAAAATGTAATTAAGATGTGCTACAAATGTAATATAAAACAAGTGTAAATAATCGGTAAGAGTATGTGAGATACAGTGGTAGTCAATTAAGAATAACTGTGAGTGGATAGTAATCATAAACAATTATTTAATGAAATGAATTACTAATCCATAGTAGCAGAAGATACTGGCATTAACATTTAGTTTTTTCTTTATTAGTGTTGAGTTATATAAGTTTAATAGATATTAATCACACAGAAAATAGTTTAAAAGTATGCATTCAGTTAGGCCCTGAAGGGAATTATAGTAATTAAAATATAATTGTCAATTAATATTTTGTTTATATTTAAAAAAATTAATTAATATAAACCAAGTGTAGCAGGATCGATTATGAGTCTTCCAATATAAAAATATAACCAGTCAACATAGGCCTAGACGATTATGTTCAGTAAATAATAAATTATTCAAAAATACTTGTCAAATTACAAATAACTATAATATTTGATATTAAAATTGTTCATAGTTTTGTCAGATAAAATAATATGTAAATTGTATTAAGTATTATGATGTAATAACTAAAAAGCAACTTGTATGTAGAAGGTAAAATAATGTATTATATAAAAATAATATCCTATGACAACTAAATCTCAATTTGAACAGATATGACCAAAGTATTTATGTGTATCCAGGAAACCAAAAGAGAGAAAAAGAATCTTGTTGATTATTATTAAAAAATAATAAGCCAAGAAGGAGAGTTGAGTGTAATTTGTAAAAACAAGCTAAATATTTATACAATAAACATATGAATATTATTAAAAAATAATGTAATAGAAAGTAAAAAAACCTTATATCAAACTATAACTGAAATAAGATTCAAGTAAAAAAAAGAAACAGCTTAACAAACCAGCCTTTAAATCTTACTGATGACACAAACAGAAGAGCAACTACACTTAGATTGAATTAATAACAAGACACTGGACTTCAATCACAATATCCCAACAGAAGGCTTCGGACCACGAAAGTGACAAGAGTTAACATTTATTGAACACCAAAAGAAGTGGATTCCTTCATTTTGACAACATAAACAAACTAACATTGGAATTTTTCATCACTGTGACCAGGAGGCTGTGTGAAACCAAACTGAACTGATAAACATTGTGTAACGTATATATATTATTATAATTAATACTCAATTTATATTATTCCTTATTATTATTGTTTGTAATGTATTGTACTTTCTATACTTGTTTTTTCTTTATAATTACTGAACCTTTATATCAGCCAAAAGAACCCAAAAATAATATAAACAAAGAGAAGAGAATCGACCCTGAGATTTCTAAATTATATTAATAGTTACACTAAATAGACTATAGCAAATTTTTTTGAATACAAATACAATATTATTATTATTACCAGATACTATTCCATGTGTTTTTATTTATATAGAAATAGAGTTAACAAGTGTTACTAATGGATGTACACAAAGAGAGGGATAAATTAATTTAAAACCCGTCTTGTTGTAATTTGACACATCCAAGGTGAGGCATAAAGAACCTGTAATTCCTGAAGGGTAATAGATTAGCGCTCACAGCAGTGGGGAATAATCCCGTGTGGTTACAAATTGGCGCTCACAACAGTGGGGCTTTAGAAGATATTGATAAGGGATAATTACGAGTGGTTACAACCTTTAGCCGTTACATCACATCGTTGTTGGTCAGGACGAGATGCCAAAAGGTCTTGTCCTGTGCTAAGCGTCTAATGGTTAGCAACTGTTAACAGCGACTTCAGCGTTATACGTATTTTAATTAATCCCAGTAGTTTCGGCAATTCTACGATCAGACATCCTCAGTTACCAGACTTGTACACAGGGCGCCTCGTTGTAAAAAATGTGTTTTGGTGTTGACAAAAGTTTGTTAACTTTGATAAAAATAAAAGTAAAAAAGATGTTAAAAATAAAAAGTTTTTTATCGTCAAAACAGACTTCTTATTATGACCCCCAGGAATATACGATTGAGGATACCATCAACAGTTGTGTTTTGAACCCATATATAAACTGTATATGGTGTATAAATATATATCTTCTTCTTCTTCTTCTTCTTCTTCTTCTTCTTGAGGATTAGGTTATATAAACCTGTTCCGGCACCCATCTCATTCTCGGACGACCCACGTCTCTTCTACCAATGGCTTTATAGTAAAGTGCCGCTTTCGGCAATCGATCCTCTGTCATCCCACCATTGTCTTCTGTAAGTTGCAATAATGTCATTTATGTCCTTTACTTCGAGTTCTTCTCTGATATCTTCGTTCCTTATTCTATCTTGCAATGTATAATTTAAAGTGTTTCGAAGAAACTGTATTTCAGCACTCTGAATCTTGCCACTTTCCTTTTATGGGTGGCTTAGGATCTTACAGCGCTCACTGATGCCGATAGGTGAGCACTGGAAATACTAAGAAACTTTCAGTATCAGAATAACTGATACAAAGCCACCAAATCCTATCTCAGAAAGAGAAGTGTGAGGGCGAATCTCCTGCGCCCCAAAACAGGGACCTTTCGGCTAAGGTATGGTACAGAAGACCGAATACATGGTTCCTGGCAGAAGAGTATCTGGTCCTCCTGGTAGGAGGTTGTGCAACAGGCCAATAACCTGTTCATGTAATACTTTGAAATACTTGTAGCACCCAAAGCAGCCTCGGAGTAAGAACTGGAAATATATAATGTAAATATATTATATAAATACACTGTCATCGATGTAGGTATGCTGACTAGCGATGGCACTTACGTTTTACGCCTTAATTAATAACTTTTTTCTGTTCTATATTTGTGCTAGTGTTTACTACATATATAAGAACATTTTGGTGTTCTTATATATGTATTTGACAACGTCAATTAGTTGTCGCTATACTAGTGTAAAACATAAAACTTACGTGATCGTAACTACTTGTTGCAATTTCTGTTTACACATCGTGTTTTATCTTGTTAACTTTATACTTTCCTGAGCAGTTCCATTTAAACCAATCCATCCAACTAACATTCTACACATTTCCGAATTTCCCTGCCATATGCCTTTGATGTTTAAAACGCAAACACATTATAACTGTTACGCTTCGTTGTAAAGCCTATTAAGTTACTCTTTAGGATTTTACAAACAGAATTATCACTGTTGCACACCACTAGAAAAATTATTCCGATTAGCGCTTTCAAGCTTCTGAGCTCATTGTCAGATCGGAATTGAACGTCAATTCCGATCTGACGATGAGCTGAGAAGCTTGAAAGCGCTAGTCGGAATAATTTTTTTTGTGGTGTGCAACAGTGATGATTCTGTTTGTAATTTTAACCACTAACACGACTTTCTTCATTAAATTTAGGATTTTAATCAACTTTTATTCTTCTCCCTCATCTTTCTTCTCACGCTTAGATTTTTATTAATATCTGAGTCTAGAAAAAAAACAGACACAAATCTCATCTTGAATGGAACGGTTGATGGCTCGTCCAGAGAAAAAATGCATTCGCTCTGCATAGCGGAGACAGGTTCAGGAAAAATATGGAGGCATGTTAACTAGGTGTAAAGTTTTCACAGCAGAGGACAAACACATACTGGGAATTCTGATCCTTAAAATGTTATTTAGTTAATATTTAGTTATATTTAGTTAACATAGTCTTCTTCTTCCACCTCCAGCATTAGGCTACAAGCAGGGTGCTTTTCTGTAGATCCCGATTTTGTCACTTTCACCTTTCCCGTATCAATGAAGTTTATAATCTAATTCTTCCTCTGGCAACTCCCTCTAGTCATGCTTTTTATGACACCTTAAAACCATAAGACTTACCAGGTTATATATTGAAATCCTTCTCCTAAATGTGTTGCCTTTCTGGATTCAGAGACCAATTTTTCCTTGCAAGATCAGTTCTTTCGCCTTTAGGGCCATTGAGTACTAAATCTCTTCTGTTCCGGCAGTCGTTGGCTGGTTTTTCAAGTATACGCTAGCCTAGAGCCTTTGCAGGGTACAATAATTCGGGCCAGATGAAATTGTTACTCTTCTCTCTGATCCTGTCCCAAATGTTAATAGATAGAATTAACAAGTAGAGTGAATCCTACACCATAGATTACTAAAACAGATGATGATTTAGGTGATAGAACATTGGAAGACTGTGACCACGGTGGAAAGACCATTGAAGTTGGAACAGGCAGTATAGGAAATATAAAGGAAAGAAGACGTGTGAGATATGGATCTGCGAGCCCACGTTTACATGACACTGACGAATCATAACCCTTTATTATTTACTCTGCATACTTTTGTCAATAATAGTAACAAGCTGTTTTATAAATTTTTAAAGATTGCCCACAAAAGCGTACAAACGGTATTTAAATCTAATTTTCGACAGTTAGTTTAACATTTTTAGGTTATTTAGCGAACAATTACCATCGTTAAACATTAATAAACAGAATAATCACTGTTGCACACCGCAAATCGATCTGACGATGAGCTGTGAAGCTTGAAAGCGCTAATCGGAATAATTTTTCTATAGTGGTGTGCAACAGTGATTATTCTGTTTGTGATTATAACCACTAACACGACTTTCTTTAATTCAAGGTTAATACACACAAGGTTTCTATCAATCATTATCTGTGGCCTTCAGATCCTGAGAATCTATTTAGTTAATTTGTACTAAAATCTAAGACCTTCAATCAATCCGAAAAATCAAAAATTTATCTTTAAAGAAAAACTGAGAATTAATCAATATTAAATAAAAACATACAATATTTTTAAAAGTACATGAGATTCTATTACCTCTAACTGTCCGCAGAATTAAACAAAAAACAATTAGTAGTATTACTGATTTTAGTAACATTACTTTACTAATAATAATAATTAAAAATTAGTATTCATAAGATATTTTCATTTACAAAAACAAATCGTCAAAAGTAAATGTTAAACATTAATCCTAAAACAAGACTCGACAAAACCAAAAATAAAATGGAAAATAAAATTAAAATTGTGAAAATCTACAGAAAAATGTATTACCTTTTGAACAGTCCTCCGAGCGGCACTAGCAACTGCCAATCTCAGCCGTGTACAACCAGTTCTCATTGTGAACGACAGTGGAAAACAGTTGCGTTGCGTAGTTTTGACGGGGGCGACTATCCGGGTCGTGATCGATGGCTACTAGAAAAAAACTGTACACATTCCTAAAACTGGATGGGATGACGCGAAGTTCGGACTGAACTTCATGGCACAGCCTCTGTTACCGATTGCAGATGCCGCCCGACTCGGACACAGTAAGTAAACTCCGTCGAGGCAGACGGAGGCAGAAACAGAGAGCCCACGTGCCAATGACGATGGTAGACAGCATCACGCAGCGTGTTACGGTCATGCTTGGTGATAGAGTTCCCTAACGACCCTAACGAGTGAGAGAGAAATACAGAGAGGATTGTTAAGCTCCACTAGGGCTAGTCAGAAAATGCTGGCGAGGTAAAGACAACCTACAGCCTGTTTATGTGCAAACTCCGTAAGCGGGAGATGCCACGGAGCTAGCCCTTCTAGCTACACTACTCAACCAAACATCACCCATTTAGTTTTTATACACTTGCCAACGGAGAACTCGCATGGACCACAAACCCAATCGTAGCCCTAAACACCACGCGCGCACACACGGATTAGATCGGTAAGTTCTCCCTCTCTCCCTCTCTCTCTCTCTCTCTCTCTCTCTCTCTCTCTCTCTCTCTCTCTCTCTCTCTCTCTCTCTCTCTCTCTCTCTCTCTCTCTCTTTCTGCTTTACTCAATAGCTGTACATATTAAAAATACATGTTTACATTAGTCTTCTATGAACCCTTCATCTAGCGTTCATCTAGTATTACTTATTACTTTCATACAGAATACCCGTTTATCTAGCGAAAATATAAACACAAAACACGTGTGAGAACACACTTCTGAAGGTAAATTGTGTGAAAACATCAATTACTGTTATTTTTGGTACCTACAGTAACATAATCAATTATCTTGTATCAGAATACCTACGGGTATTCAAAAAAAAAAAAACTGACCATAGGCCTTAGTTGTGTATGAATGGTGCGCGTGCGCCCGTTTTCGTGGCTACGTGAATGACACGGTGGCTACACATACATGCCCAAGGCCGCGTTATGGGCGTAACTAGAGGTAATAAATTGAAACCTCTCTGCCTGTCAGCGTACAGTACTTCAGACTGAATTAGTAATTATATTAATGGTTATAGCGGCACGTGTAGAATTTATTATCAGTAGTTACACACCAAGTACCGTTAATACCGCTTAATTAATTTCTTTAAAACAATCCGTTAATTAAACATATAGGCCTATTGTTAACTAATTGTATTAATGTGATTAATTATTACTCGTGTGCCTGTACAGCAATTTATGTTCGGAAAGTGAGTATAGATTATTTATTCATTGCTTTCTGAAATTTAGACATAAAGAGAGAAGAATGCTGTAATCATACTCTTCTAGATTTTATTATTTTGTCTTAATCATTGTTTTATTTTCAGTTAAACAATTTAACAGTTAGCTTAATAATTTGGTACGTTTGGTATATCCTTTGATTACTACATTGCTTTCGTTTGTATTACATTTTCAACACTATGCATAAAATTAGAACCATCTGGCATATGACTGGTTGTGTATGGAACAAGATGAGGCATCAAATAATAATGTGAAATGTAATGTGCTGTAAATAGCACATTATATCCAGAACGACGCAGAATAAACAAATGCGTTCTAGCAGCATCGAGATGTTTTGTGTGATTGGCAGTGGCGAAGTTACATGAAGACAATTGAGACAACGCCTTCCAAAAAAAGTTCTGCAAAATAACAAATAAACCATAAAATTTGTCTGCAGTTATTGTGATTGTAAAATGGTAACTGGATTCGACTGTGTAAGATAGGATATTACGTGCTTCACTGAACGACTGCTAGTTCCCGACAGTCTACATACATGCGACTGAGGCAAAGTTGAATTGCCTCACAAAGAGCCTTTATACTTCCATGTTTCTTAAGAAAATGGCAGTATAGGGATGGCGAAAAAATCGTGTTCGAGATAAGGACCGATTCTGATTGTACTACCCTCAGAAAATTAAGAAAAGTCAGTTTGCGAAAAATGTCTGTGTGTCAGTTGTAGATTTTTCTATGGCGAACGATAACTGCCGCAAATTCAAACAGAATCAAATAATTTTTTCATATGTCCCTGAGTTGTAGAGAACTCAAGGTCTGTTGATTTTGGTGAAGATCGGTTAAGGGGAACGGTAGTTTACCTGCAACATTTTATGTCTTAACAAGTGCAAAGTACTTAATTTTGATAAATAAAGTATATTGAAAAGAAGGTCATAATAATCCACTGTAGAAAGATAGATGAAATATCTATAAATGAACAGGGTAGTTGAAGGAGGAGGGGGTAATTTTCTATAAATGAAAATGATAGTTGAAGGGGAGGGGATAATTTTGTTATGTGTACTACGTTATCGGCAACAAAAAAGTAGTTAGTTGTTAAAATTCCTTCCCAGGCTGTTTGGCCGTGGTCCAATGTTTTCTGCAAAACCAGACTTTTCGGCAGAGCCATCGACTGCCATCATCAGTCCCCTAAAGTAAAGTGGTATACGTTAGTGACCACAGTACTGTAGTTAAGGCTGAAGAAAATAAGTAGTTTCTATGGAAATATTTCATTTTGAATATGATTTTAAACATTAATTTTAGAACATGGAAGTCATGAATGGTTCTCCATACCGATATCTTGTATAGTTTTAAGTCTTTTTAACGCTGGGAAGTGGAGAGTGTTCCACATCCGTCTCACCCTAGTTATTGAGGCATAACTCAGGCGGCTACTTCTTGTTGTGGTGCAGTACGAACAGTTGTAATGTTTAACATGTGTTTTGTGTGGTGTATAGGTGATTACAAGTGGAACCACCATTTTTCTGAATTTGTAGGCAATCAAGACTTTATTGGTATGATCTGTGCCATTACATGAAAATAAAAACAAAACCAGTTTATAAAATTTTAGGTTTAGTCAGTCGTGTATCGCGACACATTTAATACATGTGTCGCCCGAAATGATTGAACACGGCTCTTTGTAAAAGTATTTGTAACGTCTTTTCAACTTACTACAATATAAGCCATTTTCTTCTTGGACTTACAAAAAAGTGTAATGCTCAAAAAACCTAATTTAGACATTAATCATTTTGACTTTAAAGTAGCTACAAATTTTCAGTTTTCTTTGTATTCGCGATATTCATGGTTGAAACCAAAAAACCTTTTTTTTTGTTTGGTGGTAGAAGGAAGTGGAGCAAACATGGAGTAACGGTTACAAAAAATTTCTTAGAAAAGCAGAGAATTAAAAAACAACTTATTCAGAACGAAGAGGGATCCCATCTCCTGTGACGCGGGAGAATAGAACATACTCTCTCTGAAGCGGCAATAACTATGAAGACATAATGAAGTCGTGAAACAAAGTCAGCTCGTTATCGAGAGACTTGTTGACATTTTATATTTTCTTGGTAAACAGTAGCTTGGATTTAAAAGTCATTATGTAGGGGAGACTCAGTAAATGAGGGTAATTATTTAAATTGTGAGATTTTATTTCCAAAAACAGGAACAATATATTCGAGATCATTTCCGGTCTACGTCAGGTTTTAAATGTACATCAACCTATACGCAAAACGAGTTAGTTAAATGTATGACTAATATAATTCAAGAAAAAATTCAAGAACAATTAGATTTTCTATTACTTCACTGGAATTTATGTACAGTAGAACCTCTGTTAACCGACACAAAGGGGGGAAAGATGGTTTTGGATAACCAAACTTTCGGATATTAATTAAGATGTAATTTTGTAAAGTTTGGGGTAAAATAACTGAAGACAATATACAAAATTGTCAAAATATTTTAATAAAAATCAAACTATTTACATAAAGTCATTGTAACACTACTTTTATGATTTTGTTTGTTGAAAAAATCTATTTAACTTCGCTTTTTCTTTTGACATCGCTTTCTTGTAGCAATATCTCGTAATCGTTTCATTAGCAGAACGTCAGAGGGCTTTGATTCTTCAGATCGTTCGACGAACCGTAACACTATCTGAAAATACAAGAAAAACTCCGTGATAAAAACGCGTATTTCATATAGACTAATTTAATGCCCTAACCCAAAATAAAAACTCTTACCTCTAAAACATTGAAGATCACGTCAGCGGTGTCACGGCTGCTGCTCTCTGCTGTCATCGTCTTCGTTGTCCTTTTGTTGCGTGAACCAAAAAAACACAGCCTCATTTACTTTCTCGTTTTCACACGTCTTCATTGTTTTCTTGTTTGGCATCTTCGTAGAGTGCTCTTCAAACTTATATTTCATCTTGACCCAATCAGAAACAGTGAAAACACCAACACCAAAATCGCCTGCCACAGTTCGCAAAATCTCGTCACTCTTAATTCTTTTAATTGCCTCTAATTTTTCTTCAATAGTTATCATGACCCGTTTCCGCTTTGCTGACATGACGCACAATTTATTACATGTTTATTATATTAGTTTTCGTGTTCTATCCAAAAAACAAATTTTCATTGTAAAAATCTGAATTTTTTTGGCGATCGTTTCGGTTAAACGGTATTTCGGTTAAAAGTGTTTCGGTTAATGGAGGTTCTACTGTAGATGAATCTGTAGACGATCACATACATCTTAATCCAGTCTAATTTTCATATTATTTCAGTAGTGGGTCCGATAGAAAGATTCATAAGGTTTTGTAAATTTGAACGGCTAAGACACCATCAGACTTAATAAACATAGCTATTATGTTAATGTTTTACAAAATATACAAATTTTAATCTACTCTACAATTAAACAAAATGTAGCTGAAGAAGTAGTCTGCCGTGCGATGGTGCCTCTGCAATGGTTGGAAAGCATGGATGTGCTCAGCACTGTGTAAAAAAGAGCATTAGTTCTACAATTCTATGCTCACAAGTTAATGCTTGTTCTTCGTTGCTCTAAAACCACAAAATTAATCCACGCTCTTCGTTCACAATCTGTCAGAATTTTATTCATTTTTTCAGATCCTTAGAGATAGCATAGCTTCTGGATCTGAAGCGATCTGCCTATGTCCCCGTACCCTGTCAATATCTTGACATTAACATTAAACCAAGTCCTTTGTTTATAATTATTTAATCGTTTACTCTACATTTTATGTGCTCTGAAAAAGACTACAACTGAAGGCAGTGATTTAACCTCATCAAACCAATAAGTCAGTGCACTTGGGTATACGGGACTACTACGACTGTAAGAAATTGCACTTGTGGCTGCACTAATTAACCAAAGACAGAGGCAAGATCGGCGGAGGGCATTTCAGTAACACCAAGGGGAATGACAGGAACACAGGAGCCATATGACAGAACGTCGAGTATTTTGTTAACTATTTTTAACGGCATTTTGTAAAGAAAGATATTTTAGTTAAATTTTTAATCAAGATAATTAAAATGGTTTACCAGACTTAGATATAAATAAATAGCCCTGGCATTACTACCTGCCGAAGATTGATTAAATACTCCTGGGCTTGTCAACTATTGTTTTACAAAATATACAAATTTTAATCTACTCTACTTGGCTTGGTGTCACTTTCACAGCATGAAAAATTATTGCGTGTACTGGCGATTTACATAGTTTGTAGAATACTCTTGGTAAATATAATAAGCGACGTTTTCACTTCATAGGAATGTTCTTTTGTTACTCTGTAATTATTTATGTATCGGAGTAATTAACAAATAATTACACTGTCACTTTATATGTACACAAATTCGCATTACTGTGAGTCCACGGGCGAGTAACATTCTGCACAACCAGATGATATATCGTATGCAGTAAATCGGTTTCGCACAATTTAGCATAACCGTAGCCTACAGTTTTTCGTGCGTCTAGTATTCATGTCCGTACCGGCATAACACACACTAATACGTAACTTACTATGGTTAACAATGCTACATGGAGATTTCACACCTCTTGACTTCACATCAGGTGATACTCGTATATATACGTACATGTCTGAGTTTGTTAGTTTTAAAACCTACAGAGTATTAATAAATATTTCCTATGTTTGGTTGCTATAAATTGCATACGCAACGTAGTACATTAGGCTATTCATACAATTTGTCATCATCATCATCTCCAAGATTTAAACCAAGGATGGTTGTTCCGGTCTCAAACAGGCAACGTCTCTACAGCTGGTCACTCCAGCGGTTCCTCGGACGTCCCACACCTCCCGTCTCTTCGGCTTATATTCCATAGTTCCATAGAACTTTCATGCGGCAGTCGTCCTTATTTGAGACAATTTAGTAATGAGTATGTCCCCTGTATATGTTACTAGCATATCGCAGGGTAAGACGTATGGTGGGCCTTCAGGCTTAATGTCCTGCCCGATTTTCTGTCTTGGTGTTTTCCCATAAACTGGCTGTCTTACCAGACTAAAGAGACTAGTTTTCCCTGTTGAGATATACACAGGGATCTTTGTGTGGTGTTTCCTCCTTGCCTTCCACATTCTACAATTTCAGTGCCTGTACTGAATGCACATATTTAGTATTCACATGCACATGATTTTTTCTTGCATACGTAAATATTTGTAATGTGTTGTGATACAAAGTTACCAGGCAAGTATTTGTGTATTTTATTACAATGAACAATTATGTTAGTTTATTTATTCAGTTTCTGTGTTGGATAAATAAATGAACAGAACAAATGAACAAACAAATATTACAGTTTTTAAATAAACAGTTATTAACTGTGACAGTTAGAGGTTAAATGTAATTTACTTAAGAAAATAAAATAATCAAATTCTTGCTTGGCGTCCCCACATATAATAAAAAAAAATATAAAAATAAAAATGTATATCTGTATATGTGAATCTTTATTATACAAAAAACGAATAAAAAATATTGTGTGTGTGTGTGCGCGCGCGCGCGCGCGCATTGATATTTTTCGGTAATATCAATATGTACTTATGTTACATTTTATTATCGTCTGTTTGTCAGCACGTTCACTTATGATTTGCGTTAATAATTAAGCCGTCAATTTTTTTTTTGTACTTATTGCCAAATTGCCTAACCTTGGAAGAGCAGAAGAAGAAGAAGAAGAGAAATACCCTTAAAAATAGACATTTACGTTCAGTAAAGGGTATAAAAATCAGCTACTGTGCCGGGGTTTCAATTTTCCTGGTGTGTTTTGAACGATCGGTGCCGCCAAAGCGCATGGCCACTGGGCGACATAGCTAAGCAATTAGTAAGGCTGTGTCTGCCCCACATCGACGCGATCTAGTAAGCCAGCCAACCGTAACAGCTGATGTGTTGGTGGCCGAAGGTTATGTTCGTCAATTCGAAACAAGTTGAATTTCTGTACCATGTGGGAACGAAGAATACGGGCTTCGTTCTCATTTCATCGCCAAACTTCCGATAGAGAGTTAAATGGTCTGACGGCCCAAGGGATAAGTGTTTTGTGCATCTTAATATGACTTCTTAACCTCGTAAAGCGTTTCAGGTGAGCAATTATTTTGGTCGATGTTAATTTAATGATGGGTATGTGTGTTATATTTGTGTATGTGTGTGTGATCCAAATTTGTAAAGCCATTTTATTGTAATACCTTTCTAGTGTAAATTAAATTACACGTTACTTCCGGTCTGGGAACACGTGGCGAACTTATAGTTAACTATCTTTGATAAAGTTAAAAGCAAGTGTTACAGTAAAAAAAAAAGTGAATGTAGTAAAAAGTAAATGTATAAAATAAACAAATTAATAAGAGCAACTAGAGTGTTGACAAAAATTGTGACAGTGAGTGTAGTGTGTGTTCCGTGGCGAGAGTGTGTAGGGGTGGATGTATTTTCTGACGGCCAACTACAAATAAAAAATGTTATAGGACCCCCGTACAGCCGGGAGAAAGGGAGATGCAGAGATGGTGACATTTCCATCGGTCACCATCTGCAGAGCAGTGCCGCTGGATGCTCTCCGAAGCCGTCAGGCCCAGAAAGACTCCTACTACCAGACTTCCTAAAGACATCTGCCTCGAATGAGACCACTGGAACTTCTGCACACCTCATGGACCACCACCAGCACTCAGCGCCCACTGGTCTACGGTACCATTTCAGTTCTTCAAAGTACAGATGGGAGCATTCCAATTACTTCAATCAACAACAACTTCAACTGTTTTAAATCCACAGTAACTGAAATTTAAATTTAAAAGAAATGCTCTTAACCAAAGTATACCAGAGGTTCCGCTGTTCCTAATAAAATTGTAACTAATATTTTGACATAACTTAAGTAGATGTTATTAAGACAATGGATATTAGAATTCAAATTATTTGAAAGAATTACAGCAAAAATTTTATGATAACTTAATGAATGTTGTTAAACAAAAAAGCACTAATAAAAAATAATTGTTACTGGTTACAAGAGTATTTTATTGCAAGTCCTGTCACTCTGGGCTCCAGCACAATTTTTACAATTTTTTCTTCGTCTAGGCCAAGTGGTCTAGTTCTTAAATTTTACGTAACAACCTAAGTGGCCGGTACAAGTGGTAGCAGAGCGTGGTTTTAACATCTATGTGTGCTGACCTGAAGGTGGCAGGATTTGCAATGGGATTTAGGAATTCACATGTTTTCTGGGTCTGAGAGGAAGGTTGAGTAGTTACATATATATTTAATATTTATAAAATGAAATGAGATGAAATTTTTGAAATTTTTATTAGTGTTTATGGGCATTAATTGTTTTAAGAAAACGTTTGAGGTATTTATTGAAAGATGTGTTATTACCATTGTTATTTTTAGTGCAAATTATGTCTTTGAATGTTACAATTGCTTCTTATTTTAAATGTTATTATTATTGAATTTTAAACCGGAGGTAACTTATATAATTCTGTGGGGTCACACACATTATATGTTTGGTCATGTATTTTATTCAAATTTGCTTATGGGGGATGTGTTGAGCCTAGCTCTCGGTTTGGACTTACAGTAAGTTGCTGTATATGAATTAAACCGGTTACGTTCCATTTAAGATTTTATGTATGTTTTGTGTAGCCCTGAAAAAATTTTCTGCATGCCCCTGGTTCTGTCAGACTTTGTTGGAGTTGGTTATAACCTGTTCGACCCTGTTAGGGATTGATCCAAATTCTTGAATGATACCATAATATGATTTAATGGTCTACTAGCTCTGAAGTGTTTGTACTGATGGTTTTGATTTTAATTATGAGTTACTGGGTCGCGATATGGGAGTTAGCCTGAACTATATATATATATATATATATAAAATTTCTTGGAGAATGCGGTTATGGTCGGACCATGCACCCTCGTTGTTGACATTGAGTTGGATTTCAAATGATCCTTGATTTTATAAAATTCTCTAGAGTTGAGAATTGCTTAACTGATGATTTAATGAATTGAACTTGCTTATTGGGTGTCGTATTATTGTATTTATTCTAGTGTTATTGTTATTGTGTGTTGTTTGTTTGGGGAATTCGGGGAGCTTGCTCTGCCTTTCGTCTTCAACCCTTTCTCTTGCTTCGCTAGGGGACCCTGAAACCACTTGTAGGAAGTCAAGTTTTTCTTCTTCTGTCATGTGTTTGTTGTGAATTGTTATCTGTGGTATTTAATTGTGTAATTCTGGCGGGGGCTTGTTACCATAAACTGCCCAACCCCCTTACCGGCATCATCCAGAAACTTCCTGTGGTTGATGGATAAGATGAGGGCAAATTGTTACTTTTCCTTGGGATTGTCTTACGGTTATCAGACTTCCCTGGGGTGTTCCTCTTTGCACTCATATATCCGTATTGCCGGGGTCCAATGGCTGACCGGGTCACACATGTCATGCGATGTGGCAGCAAATTTAGACTCATTCCATAGAGAGGTGTTGGACTCTTTTATACCCGGCCGGCTACGAGATCAATTACGCCTGAGACTGTTCTATCGGGTACAGGCCAATGACGAAAAGTTGGTCGATTTTGTTTCTAGTATCAGAGATTCGGCCCGGATTTTGAAGTTGGGATTGTCGGAGCTGGAAATAGTTCAAGTAATTCTGGAGGGCGTGACGCCCCAAGAAAGATCGCGCTTGGTTTTCGCGGAGCGTCCGCATTGTTTCGCTGACCTGGACCGGTTGTGTGTAATGTCCAGGAACATCCAAGCCAATGAAGAGTCAAGAAGTCTCATGGTTGCGCGTGACCCTAATTACAGGACTGGTGAACGACGCACCGTTCTACCACAGGACGGTCCTAGGGTTCCGAGAGTTAATAACTCCGCTGGCGTGAGGGGTCGTAATCCTCCTAAGGTGATTTGTTTTAAGCGTAATAGGCGGGGGCACATTAGACGATTTTGTTTCGGGGTTAGGCCGAGTCCAACGTCCTCTCCCAAGGCGTCTAAGTCAAATATAAAGAAACGGGGCAACAAGGGGAAGATAAGTCGGAGGTTGTCTTCTCCTCCCCGTCGCGGGTCTTTACCAGTACGTGCCTCCAGGCAGACATTAGGTCATATCTCTTCTGGCAACAAGGTCCTCCAAACCATCGGTAATACCACTTCTGTGTGCCTCTTCTTGATGTTGGAGTTGAAAAGGAGTCAACTGAGAGCTCTAGTTGACTCCGGATCAGCAAGGTCCATCATTTCATCCAGAGTGTGCGAGGACCTTGAAAAACAAGGTTCACTTAAAGGGTCTGAAGAGTCCTCAATAGTGTGCTGGACGGCATCCCGGGAAATTCTGCCCATCTCCAGGGTAGTTTCCTTAAAATTTAAAATCGAGGGATTTTCTTGGGTGTGGAGCTTTTTGGTTTCTCCGGCTCTGGGAGTCGATTGTATTATTGGTGCCGACTTCATCTTTAAGAGTGGTCTCATCCTTGACATCCAAGAGCACCAATGTTATTTTAAGTTTAATCGGGGAGTCGTGATTCCTTTCCTTGGATATCAGGGAACTAGGGAGGATATCCAAGAGATAGAGTGCCCTGACACATCTAGAGACCACCTCAATCCGTCCCAGCAGCCCCCCTTACATCAGCTGTGTGAGCAGTTCCCTTCTGTATTGACTACTACCCTTGGGCTCACACATTCTTGGAGTATAAAATCCGCCTCACGGACTCCAAGGTGGTACGCTCCCACCCCTATAAGTTTGCCCCTCCAAAAATGGCGATTCTGAGAGAGAAGGTTCAGGAGTTATTAGACCAGGGGGTAATTGAACCTTCTAATTCCAGCTAAGTCCAGCGTTCCTTGTACCCAAGCCTGGAGGTAAGCACCGGATGGTTGTCGACTATCGCAAATTAAACGCTAATATTGAAGTTGATTCTGTCCCCCTTCCAGATCTGCATTCGGCGTTCGATTGGTTCAGTAAGGCGAGGTATTTTACCATCATTGACCTCAATTCTGCATATCACCACATTCCGCTTGCAAAAGAAAGTAGGCCCTATACTGCATTCTGTGTTCCATGGAATCTGTATACACGAGTTCCCATGGGGTTGGCCGTGGGGGCGCAAACCCTCACTCGTCTACTTGACACCGTTTTTCACGATCTCAAGTTTAATTTTGTATTCAATTATCTAGACGATTTGCTCGTGTACAGTGAGAGCTTTGAGGAACATATGTGTCATCTTCATGAGGTGATGTGCAGGTTAAGGAGTGCCGGGCTTACTGTCAACCCGGAAAAGGTCAAGTTTGCCCAAACGCAAATTTCTTTTCTGGGGCATCTTATTTCACATAGGGGTGTCACTGTGGGCCCCGAGAGAACACAGGGCATCAGGGATTTTCCCCCACCTAAGGATGCCAAAGGCATCGCGAAATTTGTGGGCATGGTAAACTTTTATCGACGCTTCATCCCGAATGCTGCAGAAATCGCTGCCCCACTCAATGAACTACGAAAAAAGGGGGCTAAATTTGTGTGGGGGGAAAAGTAACAGTCAGCTTTTGAAGACCATCATGTCTCCGCCGGTGTTAAGGATGCCCGATTTTTCTAAGCCGTTTGTCCTGCAGACGGACGCTAGTTCGGTTGCGCTCGGGGCTGTTCTTTCCCAAGTTGTTGATGGTGCTAGGCAGCCAGTGGCTTTTATATCTCGGACCTTGACCCAACAAGAAAAGAAGTCATCTGTCTGTGAACTAGAGTGTTTGGCTGTGGTATATGCTCTAGATAAGTTCAGGCGTTTCTTGGAACATGCTGAGTTCCTACTTGAGACCGATAATCAGGTTCTCTCTTGGCTTCTTGCTCATCCCCGGCAACTCGGTAAAATTGGAAGATGTGTAGTAAAAATTTCCTCCTTCAAATTCAATGTGCAACACATTAGGGGAACTCAGAATGTGGTTGCTGATGCCTTGTCCACAATGGTCCATAATTCATTTTGAGCGAATTCCGGCGAGTGTGTTCGCCAACGGTATCCAACATGTAACCACTTCCCCGTACTACCCTCAACCGTCCCACGCGGAAAGATTCAACAGGAATCTTCGGTCTGATTTGATTGCTTACCACGCAGAGCAACAGAATTGTTGGGACCAGAATCTAAAGTGGTTACCGTTAGCCTTCAATACGGCCCATCACGAGAGTCATAAGGCCGTTCCCTTTGTGGTCATGTTTGGATTCTCGCCCACACTTCCATTGGCCAAATTATGGAAAATTGTAGATCTTCTGCCTAATACTCCCGACATTAGGACAGCAGACAGGTGGAAAGAGGCCCGGAGGAATCTGCTTCGTGCGCACGAGCGTGTTCGTTACAATCAGGGGCGAACTCCTAATCCCTTTAAGGTTGGGGATTTAGTCTACTGCCAAAGCCACCCGATCAGCTCAGCCGTGGACAAAAGAGCCGCCAAGTTGTGTTATCGTTGGTCCGGTCCATACCGCATTCTGAGGTGTGTGTCACCAGTGACAGTGAAGTTGGAAGATCCCAACAGTGAGATAGAGAAGTTGAGCACTCACATATCAAAGTTGAAGTTTTGCCATAGGGCATAAGTATGTGAGTGATGGTAGAAAGGTTGTCTTATTTCAGGTATTAATTTGGCTCTTGGGTTCTCAGTTTGTGAGTTTTGGGGCCTTAGGAGGTCAAAGCTTTAGTGCATGCACGATTCCTTGTCTTTCTTCTTCTTCTTCTTCTGTGTCTCGTCCCTGTATGATGACCCTGGCCAGGTCAGCATGCAGTTACCGCACACTTACACACAAACACACCCAGGTATACAGGCACTCACACAGTCCAATTCTTCCTTCTTCTTGTTTTGTTTTCCTCTGAGCCTCTGTCTTCCTGAGACCGGTCGATTTTTCTGAGATTCCCAAAGCAGCCAGGAGAACTGTGATTGCCACGGTGAAGTAGTCAGGAGGCTGTGGATTGATTTGATTTTTTGGGGCAACCATGTTGCCCTTTTGGGGAGGGAGTGTGCCGGGGTTTCAATTTTCCCGGCGTGTTTTAAACGATCGGTGCCGCCAAAGCGCGTGGCCACTGGGCAACATAGCTAAGCAATTAGTAAGGCTGTGTCTGCCCCACATCGACGCGATCTAGTAAGCCAGCCAACCGTAACAGCTGATGCGTTGGTGGCCGAAGGTTATGTTCGACAATTCGAAACAAGTTGAATTTCTGTACCATGTGGGAACGAAGAATACGGGCTTCGTTCTCATTTCATCGCCAAACTTCCGATAGAGAGTTAAATGGTCTGACGGCCCAAGGGATAAGTGTTTTGTGCATCTTAATATGACTTCTTAACCTCGTAAAGCGTTTCAGGTGAGCAATTATTTTGGTCGATGTTAATTTAATGATGGGTATGTGTGTTATATTTGTGTATGTGTGTGTGATCCAAATTTGTAAAGCCATTTTATTGTAATACCTTTCTAGTGTAAATTAAATTACACGTTACTTCCGGTCTGGGAACACGTGGCGAACTTATAGTTAACTATCTTTGATAAAGTTAAAAGCAAGTGTTACAGTAAAAAAAAAAAAAGTGAATGTAGTAAAAAGTAAATGTATAAAATAAACAAATTAATAAGAGCAACTAGTGTTGACAAAAATTGTGACAGTGAGTGTAGTGTGTGTTCCGTGGCGAGAGTGTGTAGGGGTGGATGTATTTTCTGACGGCCAACTACAAATAAAAAATGTTATAGGACCCCCGTACAGCCGGGAGAAAGGGAGATGCAGAGATGGTGACATTTCCATCGGTCACCATCTGCAGAGCAGTGCCGCTGGATGCTCTCCGAAGCCGTCAGGCCCAGAAAGACTCCTACTACCAGACTTCCTAAAGACATCTGCCTCGAATGAGACCACTGGAACTTCTGCACACCTCATGGACCACCACCAGCACTCAGCGCCCACTGGTCTACGGTACCATTTCAGTTCTTCAAAGTACAGATGGGGGCATTCCAATTACTTCAATCAACAACAACTTCAACTGTTTTAAATCCACAGTAACTGAAATTTAAATTTAAAAGAAATGCTCTTAAACAAAGTGTACCAGAGGTTCCGCTGTTCCTAATAAAATTGTAACTAACATTTTGACGTAACTTAAGTAGATGTTATTAAGACAATGAATATTAGAATTCAAATTATTTGAAAGAATTATAGCAAAAATTGTATGATAACCTAATGAATGTTGTTAAACAAAAAGCACTAATAAAAAATAATTGTTACTGGTTACGAGAGTATTTTATTGCAAGTCCTGTCACTCTAGGCTCCAGCACAATTTTCGCTTCGTCTGGGCCAAGTGGTGTAGTTCTTAAATTTTACGTAACGGCCTAAGTGGTCGTTACACTACGTCGTCGTAAAACATATAACCTACAGAACTTATCAACACCCTTTAATTAAATCTTCAGCACTAACGCTCAATAAACAAGTTGTTTGATAACGTTGGTTTCGCGTGGTTGCGAAACAGAAATAGAAGTGTAACAGCGGCGACAGGTTACTGCTGCACGTCCGATAATCCCTAGAGATTGTTCTTGTGCCCTTGATAGGACTGTGAATTATGTTTAAAATAATTTGCGAACTACTTTACTAAAAACCAAGAACTTTTTAAACGCAATATATATTTCAAATAATAATACTGTTCTACTCTCACTCGGAAGCTATGGTCTCGCATAAACTGACAATCAATCAGTTGTAGCAATCTGGGAGAAGGATTTCCGTTAGCTTGTAAAGGACACCCTCGTGCCACACGCGGAGGAAGGCTTTCTCTACTAGAAAGAACGCGGTCGGCAGTTTGCCCTGCCAGCCGGCGTCGGTAATGGTCTCCATGAGTCTCATCAGTTGATGAGTCGAGGAGTTCATCTCACGAAAACCGACCTGTTCGAGAATCAGCACGTCCAGTCTTTCTAGGTGGTCGCGGATCCGACGCTGGACCAATTGCTCGAAAACTTTCAACGTTACGGACAAGAGGCTAATAGGTCTGAGATTCTCCGCGCGAGAAGAATTCTTTCCCGGCTTGGATATTGCGATAACGGTGGTCGTTTTCTATTTCCCCGGAAAGTAGGTCAGCCTGAGAAAGGCGTTGAACAGCTCGGACAGGAATCGAGTTCCACGCTTCGGAAGGCGCTGGAGTGCGGTATTCGTTATACCGTCTGGGCCTGGCGCCTTTAGAGGCTTCGGCTGTGCGATTTTCTCAGTGACCTCCTCCGACAAGATGGTCTCCGGCTCAGCGGTAATAGTTATATGGCTCGGTATATAATAAAAAAGCGCTTTACTTCGCGGCAGATGTGCTCAGTAAAGGCCAGGTTCTTGGATGGGTTGGTCGTAAACTATCGCTGGAAACAGTCAGCCAACAACACGGCGGGGATGAGCCAGTCCGGTCCTGGGCTGGCCATCCATCTGTGCTACAGTCAGTACCCAGCTGCATCTATGGAACACCAGCATAGCACGACCCAACTTGACGGACGCACTGTTGAACGCAGCCTTGTCGGCCGGGTCACCTGTCCTCTGCCAGCCTCTCCGGAGGCGATTCCTCCCGCAAGCGAACTAAGACATCTCGTCGGGGTTGCGCTGGTAATCGGGCATGAATCCCGGCTTCATTCGGGAGGACACTGCCGAGACGACGTCCGTATCAAACGAGGCTACGTCCTCGTCGACTTGCTGGACAATCTCGAACGGTACTTGCTTGAACAGGCTGCGAAAAAACGCACCGCCTAAGTGTTCCCACTTGAATATCCGCCACTCGTCACGAACGATGGGGTGCTGGGTAGCCAGATACACACTGATGGGGCAGTGATCCGAGGACAGTTCTAAAATGATGGACCGGGCAATAAACACTTCTGACCGCGGCTATGTCCAGTACATCGGGGCGAGAGTTCACTGGAATGAATAGTATGGGTTTAGTCGGGCGCATGCCCAAGCCGCATCAACATACCTGCATAAACGGTCCCCGTTTCGGTTCGCCAATTGGCTCCCCCAATCGGGGCAGCCCCTTGTGTACTTGCGTTTGTGACGGGACAAAGGCAACCTGCTGTAAAATAAGGGGCAAACAGTGTATCAAGGAATCAGATAATCTCCTAAGAAAATAGTCTCAAGCAAGGAAAGCAATATAATAAGATAAGGGATTTCAAAGAGGGGCGAGAAGATTTTTTTTGTGTCGTCTCGGGCTGTTCTTGGGACAAGCCCCTTCAGCTGGTTTTAAAATGCATTTACGTCCCCAGGTGTTGCAGTAGTAGAAGAACGTCTGCACTACCTCCTGGAGTCTCGATCTGGCCAACCGGTGTGTTCAGCAGAGACCCAATAGACCGTATCGTCAGCATACTGGGCCAGTCCAGCTTTTGGGTAAAACAGAATATGAGGAGGAGAAGGGAGTGTCTTCATTATAGAGGATATAAAGTAGCGGGCTAATGGTGGACCCCTGGGGGATACCGGCATTCAGTTGTAAGGATGCCGAGAAACGATGTCGGATTCGGACTTGTGTTGTTCGCCCATCAAGGAATTGTGAGAGCCATTTAATAATGCTGGGAGGAAAGTGACATCGGAAGATTTTAAATCTGAAGCAATTGTGCCAAACGGAATCAAAAGCTGTTCGGGTGTCGAGAAAAGCTAAGACGGTTGGGTGTGTTTTCGAGGAGTTATCCTGGATGACGCTGATCACCCTGACTAGTTGCTCATAGATGTTATACCCAGGACGGAAACACAACGTATTGGGTTTGCAGGTGAGGGTGAAGTCTGACGTCGAGGATTTTTTTGAAGAGCCTGAAGATAACTGAGTCAGTGATATAGGGTGGTAGTTGGCTGTTTGTCTGGCGGACTTGAGATGTTTGGGAACATAAGGACGTGGGTGTACTTCCAAGCCCGTGGGACGTATCGAGCTGTAAGCGGCGATGTATAGGTTGCCAAGGGCTTCAATTGCTATTTCTGGAAGCACATTGAGTACCCTGTTTCGGATGTCATCTGGTCCAGTGGTTGTGTTCCTGCATTGTGAAAGTTTGTAATTAATATCGTCGGCAGTGATTGGCTGCTCGAGTGGGTAAGTTTAGTCGTCTCTTAGTCGGTCTGAAGAGGTAAAGACTGTGGCGTGTATAGCATGAAAAGTGTTTATGGTTTGTTCCATGGTGCTGTCGAATTCGAGGATGGCTGTGGATCGATGGAGTTCTGCGCGAAAGACGGCAGCCTTTTCGCTTTCACTAACGAGTAGGCGACCGCCTGACAGGATCGAGATATCAGGTTTTGGAGGGCTGTGCAATCGTTTTACTTTCTTTCAAAAGAGGAAAAGTTTGGTGGTGAAAGTTTCTTGGACCGTGGTACAGAGGTTGTTGATCGAAAGTCCCGGATGGCGGCTTTCACGGCGTTCTACAGTCTTCTCTACGCCGAACGGAGATGCTCGCTTTGCCAGTCCCGAACCATGAGACGGCGAACCCAGCGTTTCCGGCAGATGAGTCAAGAACTGGAAGGAGTAGTCGCTGATGGGTATGGCGGATTTGTTTGATAGGAATGGCCTCATCCTGAATGGCTATCATCACCATGGAATTGTATTCGCCTATGTCTGCTGGAGTGGTAGAGGAAGGCGGGAGCGGGGAAAGCAGAGACGAAAGAGCGTGGGAGAAACATGGCCAGTCGGCAGCCACAAGGCGGGGTTCAAGTGTGGGGAACTGTACGTGGCCGTATGTGATAGTTGAAAGTAGTGGAATGTGATCAGAACCAACATCCGGGCCTGATCGGATTCCGGAGGTTGGTTCTGATCACATCCCACAACTTTCAACTATCGCGTACGGCCACGTACACTGGCGAGAAGAGCACATGTGGGGTTTATAAAGAGGTCTCCACCTGAGTTCGGAGACGCTCAAGGCTATAAATTGTGTTAATAGAAAACACTATTACAATTTGCTTTCAGCAAACAAGTGATTACAAATTCTGTTTATTTTTTTAATATGTAAATCACCACTATGGCTTTAAAAAATAACTTTTCTAACTGATAAGTAACTTGTTCTACCAGATATCGACAGACATGGCGAAATTTTAATTAATTCATTCCCAAAATTTCATCAACTTTTTTAAAACGTTTTCGTGATATGCAAGGTAAAATATAAAATTGGTGTAGGCTTTGAGCGTAATTTCTGATAACGCTACTCGTCCAACATAATGTTTTAATCATTTCGTTCAGATTCTAATTGAAATTTTGATGTCTTGTGAGGCGCACGAATATAAATAAAAATATCGGTATGGAGAACCATACATGACTTCCATATTCTAAGATTTATATTTAAAATCATTTTCAGCCAAACAGCCAGGCTGTGTCTTACCTGCCTTTTTATTGCTGTATTAAATGAAAAAAATTATATTACATTAAAATGAAAAAATTATAATTTTATTGCCTGGCAACAAAATTATTTTATTTTTAACAATTACCATTGTTTCAAAACATTTAAATAAATTTTCAAGTACTTTACTCTTGTTAAAACGTAAAAGGTTGCAGGTAAACTACCCCTTCCCCTTAACCGATCTTCACCAAAATCAAAAGTCACTGAGAGCTCTACAATTCAGGGACGTATGCAAAACATTATTTGATTCTGTTTGAATTTGCGGCTGTTATCGTTTGCCATAGAAAATACGCTTGATAAACAAATGTTGCAGGTAAACTACCCCTTCCCCTTAACCGATCTTTACCAAAAACAACAGGTCTTGAGCACTCTACAAATCAGGGCTGTATGCAAAACATTATTTGATTCTGTTTGAATTTGCGGCTGTTATCGTTTGCCATAGAAAATACCCTTGTTAAAAAAACGTTGCAGGTAAACTACCCCTTTCCCTCAACCGATCTTCACCAAAAACAACAGGTCTTGAGAACTCTATAATTTATGGCTGTATGCAAATAATCTTTTGATTCTGTTTGAATTTACGGCTGTTATCGTTTGCCATAGGAAATACCCTTGTTAAAACATAAAACGTTACAGGTAAAGTACCCCTTTCCCTAAACCAATCTTCACCAAAACAATAGGTCTTGAGAACTCTACAATTCAGGGCTGTATGCGAAACATTATTTGATTCTGTTTGATTTTGCGGCTGTTATCGTTTGCCAAAAAAAACAAATTTCCCTTGATAAAAAAAAACCGTTGCAGGTAAACTACCCCTTTCCCTCAACCGATCTTCACCAAAACCAATAGGTCGTGAGTACTCTACAAATCAGGGCTGTATGCAAAACATTATTTGATTCTGTTTGCATTTGCGGCAGTTATCGTTTGCCATAGAAAAAAAATCTACAGACACACACAGACACACACACAGACACACAGACACACACACAGACACTTTTCGGAAAACGACTTTTTTTCATGTTTTGAGTGTAGTAGAATCAGAATCTGCAATAATCTCGAACACGATTTTTTTTGCCATCACCATACTTCCATTCCTTAAGGAATATGGAAGTAAATATCGGTATAGAGAACCATACATGACTTCCATGTTCTAAGGTTTATTTTTAAAATCATATTCGAAATGAAATATTTCCATAGAAACTACGTCTTTCTACTTATTGCTTCAGCATTAACCACAGTACTGTGGTCACTAACGTATACCACCTCACGTTTTCGCACTCGATTTTCACCGATGATGGCAGTCGATGGCACTGCCGAAAAGTCTGGTTTTGCAGAAAACATTGAACTACGGATAAAGAGCCCGGGAAGCAATTTTAACAAAAAACTACTTCTTTGTTGCCCTTAACGTAGTACACATATAAAAAATTCTGCCCTCAACCTTCAACTATAATTTTTAATAATAGAAAATTACCCCCACCCCGTTCACCTAACCTCTTCATTTATAGATATTTCATCTACGTTTCTACAGTGGATTACTATGAGCTCCTTATCAGGATACTTTATTTATAAAAATTAAGTACTTTACTCTTGTTAAATCATAAAATGTTTCAGGTAAACTACCCCTTTCTCTTAACCGATCTTCTCCAAAATCAACAGACCTTCCGTCCTCTACAATTCAGGGAAGCATGCAAAAAAATATTTGATTCTGTTTGAATATGCGGCAGTTATCGTTCGTCATGGAAACATTTCTCTTGTTACAACATAAAATGTTGCAGGTAACCTACCCCTTTCCCTTAACTGATCTTCACCAAAATCAATAGACCTTGAGCTCTCTGCAACTCAGGAAAGAGTGCAAAAAATTATTTTATTCTCATTTAATTTTCGGCAGTTATCGTTCGTCATAAAAAAAAATTACCCTTTTTAAAACATAAAACGTTGCTGATAAACTACCCCTTCCCTTAACCGATCTTCAACAAAATCAACAGACCTTGAGTTCTCTTTAGTTCAAAAAGGTATGCAAACACCTAGTTGATTCTGTTTGAATATGCGGCAGTTATCGTTCGTCATGGAAACATTTCTCTTGTTACAACATAAAATGTTGCTGGTAAACTACCCCTTTCCCTTAACCGATCTTCACCAACACCAATAGGTATTGAGAACTCTACAATACAAAGCTGTAAGTAAAACATCATTTGATTCTGTTTGAATTTGCGGCTGTTATCGTCTACTATGGAAAAAAATTACCCTTGAAAAAAACCGTTGCTAGTAAACTACCCCTTTCCCTTAACCGATCTTCACCAAAAACGACAGATCTTGGGTACTCTACAATTCAGGCTAGTATGCAAACAATTATTTTATTCTGTTTGAATTTGCGGCTGTTATCGTTTGCCATATAAAACACCGTTGACAAAACATAAAACGTTACTGGTAAACTACCCTATTCCATTAACCGATCTTCACCAATAACAATAGGTCTTGAGAACTATACAATTCAGGGCTGTATGCAAAACATTAGTTGATTCTCTTTGAATTTCCGGCAGTTATCGTTCGTCACAGAAAAAATACCCTTGTTAAAACATAAAACGTTGCAGGTAAACTACCCCTTCCCCTTAACCGATCTTCACCAAAAACAATAGGTCTTGAGAACTCTACTATTTAGGGCTGTATGCAAATAATCATTTGATTCTGTTAGAATTTGCGTCTGTTATCGTTTGCCATAGAAAATACCCTTCTTAAAACATAAAACGTTGCAGGTAAACTACCCCTTCCCCTTAACCGATCTTCACCATAAACAATAGGTCTTTAGTACTCAATAAAACAGGGCTGTATGCAAAAACGTATTTGATTCTGTTTGAATTTGCGGCTCTTATCGTTTGCCATACAAAAAACCCTTTAAAACATAAAACGTTGCCGGTAAACTACCCCTTTCCCTTAACCGGTCTTCACCAACACCAATAGGTATTGAGAACTCTACAATACAGGGCTGTATGCAAAACATCATTTGATTCTGTTTGAATTTGCGACTATTATCGTTTACCATAGAAAAAGTAAAATATCGGTATGGAGAACCATACATGACTTCCATGTTCTAAGATTTATATTTAAAATCATATTCGAAATGAAATATTACCATAGAAACTACTTCTTTCTACTTATTGCTTCAGCCTTAACCACGGTACTGTGGTCACTAACGTATATCACCTGACGTTTTCGCACTCGATTTTCACTGATGATGGCAGTCGATGGACTGCCGAAAAGTCTGGTTTTGCAGAAAACATTGGACTACGGCTAAACAGCCCGGGAAGGAATTTTAACAAAGAACTACTTCTTTGGTGCCGATAACGTAGTACACATATAAAAAATTCTCCCCTCCCCAATCAACTATAATTTTCATTAATAGAAAATTACCCCCACCCCGTTCACCTAACCTCTTCATTTAGAGATATTTCATTTACGTTTCTACAGTGGATTATTATGAGCTTCTTATTAGGATACATTATTTATCAAAAATTAAGTACTTTACTCTTGTTAAAACATAAAACGTTGCAGGTAAACTACCCCTTTCTCTTAACCGATCTTCACCAAAATCAATAGACCTTCAGTCCTTTACAATTCAGGGATGAATGCAAAAAAATATTTGATTCTGTTTGAATGTGCGACAGTTATCGTTCGTCATATAAACAATTACCCTTGTTAAAACATAAAACGTTGCTGGTAAACGACCCCTCTCCCTTAACCGATCTTCACCAAAAACAACAGATCTTGCGAACTCTACAATTCAGGGGTGTATGCAGAACATTATTTGATTCTGTTTGAATTTGCGGCAGTTATCTTTCGCAAAAAAAAATTACCCTTGTTAAAACATAAAATGTTGCCGGTAAACTACCCCTTTCCCTTAACCGATCTTCACCAACACCGATAGGACTTGAGAACTCTACAATTCAGGGCTGTATGCAAAACATTATTCGATTCTGTTTGAATTTGCGGCTGTTATCGTTTGCCATAGAAAAAATTACCCCCGATAAAAAAACGTTGCTGGCAAACTACCCCTTTCCCTTAACCGATCTTCACCAAAACCAATAGGTCTTGAGAACTCTAAAATTCAGGGCTGTGTGCAAAAGAGTAGTTGATTCTGTTTGAATTTGCGGCTGTTATCGTTTGCCATAGAAAAAAATTACACTTGTTTAAAAAAAAACCGTTGCAGGTAAACTACCCCATTCCCTTAACCGATCTTCACCAAAATCAATAGGTCTTGAGTACTCTACAAATCAGGGCTACATGCAAAAATTATTTGATTCTGTTTAAATTTGCGACTCTTATCGTTTGCCATAAAAAATACCCTTTTAAAACATAAAACGTTGCAGGTAAACTACCCCTTTCCCATAACCGATCTTCACCTAAAACAATAGGTCTTGAGTACTCTACAGATCAGGGCTGTATGCAAAACATTATTTGATTCTGTTTGAATTTGCGGCTCTTATCGTTTGCCATAGAAAATACCCTTTTAAAACATAAAACGTAGCTGGTAAACTACCCCTTTCCCTTAACCGATCTTCACCAAAATCAACAGGTCTTGAGAACTCTACAATTTAGGGCTGTATGCAAATAATCATTTGATTCTGTTTGAATTTGCGGCTGTTATCGTTTGCCATATAAAATACCCTTGTTAAAACATAAAACGTTGCAGGTAAACTACCCATTTTCCTTAACCGATCTTCACCAAAAACAATAGGTCTTGAGGTCTCTACAATTCAGGGCTGTATGCAAAAGAGTAGTTGATTCTGTTTGAATTTGCGGCTGTTATCGTTTGCCATAGAAAACAATTACCCTTGATTAAAAAAAACCGTTGCAGGTAAACTACCCCTTTCCCTCAACCGATCTTCACCAAAAACAATAGGGGTGAGTACTCTACAAATCAGGGGTGTATACAAAAAATGATTTGATTCAGTTTGAATTTGCGGCTATCGTTTGCCATAGAAAAAAATCTACAGACACACAGACAGATAGACAGACAGACACACACACACAGACACTTTTCGAAAAATGACTTTTTTCATGTTTTGAGTGTAGTACAATCAGAATCTGCAATAATCTCGAACACAATTTTTTTTGCCATCACCATACTTCCATTTCCTTAAGGAACATGGAAGTAAAATTTGATTAGGTTTTGACGTCATTACCCAATGCCGTCATAATGTACCAAGGTCATTACACTTCGGCGTACCAGAATTTTAAAATTTCCAAAACTGAACACTATTCACATTTTGGTCAAAATTCTCTTTAATTTGATACCTCACATGCTTTTTTCGATTTTTAACAAATTTCTACCTCTCACAGTTTTGCCTCCTCACGTCCCTGTTTTTAAGATATCTGTCTAAAAAATATTTAAGGAGTAAAATTATGCGTTTAACAAACATCGATTGGTGCAATCAAATGTTATCATCCGACATTCCTAAATAGGCAGACAGACAAATGGCAAACGGTCGAGTTAAAACAGAACGCTTCGCTCGTTCAAGACCATTATTACACTGTAAGAGTATTAATCAGCAAAAAATCTAACTGTCTGATGATGAACACAAAGTGACAGATAAAAGCGAATGACTTCACGATAATTGTGGGTAATTATTTTGAAAAACTGAGCCGTTTCGGATACGAGACGTTTGTGCGCCCAACGCTGTGATGATTCGATGGTGCATTGTCAAACAGAGTTTGTATTATTATTATTACACTTATTTTATTCGTGTTATTGTACATCAGTAGTAGTAGAAATTTGCGTAAATCATTTTGTATCGTATTTGATAAAACGCAGTATGGTCTCGTGTACGTAAACGGCGAAAGAACTTCAGGGTTTCAAGTGTCTTTTACGGTATTAAACCTGTTTCTGAATGGTTCCTGTACTGTTGTTAAATAATAAGCCATATCGTTTTCGTATCTGGAACAGCTTTTAGCAGCCTCAAAACAAGTGCTTATGTAAATGCCTATTTACTATTTGATTACTTATGTTTTATTATGTATTAAAAACTTGTGTATCTTTTCAGTTACTAACTAAAAGTAAGTGTAATTTGATGTGATTTGACGTTAGTTCTTGTTCACTAACATACAGTCTGCTGATCGCTTAAAGTACATGAATATGCACTACAGTTTTGGGAGAAATTTAGACAAAAAATTGTGTTCCAGGAAAATTAACATTTTCTGTACCCCTGACTACATCTTCAAGCTCATGGCAAGCCAGCAAGAATAGTCGTGGGATTAACGTTTCGCGATGTAGACGCCTCTCCACGCTGGGGAGTTGTATTAGCCAAGACGGTATATGAGCATTTTACTGTTATACGAGACTGCATAAGCCGGGTTTGGATTGATTTTGGAATCGCATGTACAAAAGTCGTGTCCGTTTTTCTTTTCTCTAATCCTCAAACGAAATGGAATCTATGAAGATTAAATTTTAAGAGTGTAATTACAAAACAGCGATTTTATCAAAAAATTAAGAAGAAATGTAAAAATGTCGAAGTGTTAAGAAGAAGACTAGGAAACGTGTTTGGAAGATACCAAGATAAAAATGGGATGCTTGGGATAATGCTAAATGAAAATAGGACAGAGGAAATCAGAAACGATTGGTTGAAACGACGAAGCTTCAGGGGACGATGATGAACCTACTGAAGACGTAAACAACAGAAATCATTATACGCATTTAAACCATAAGTGTTGCAGGGAATTACAGTATAGTTAGAGTAACGAGGTTAGTGTCTTATTAATCTAGCGTGGCATTGATTAAGCCTTGAGACGAGGATGTGTTACGGTAAGCGTTAGCTCTGATCCACATTATCTTGTGCCTTGCACGTAGCCTATATATTTCTCAGGGACTTGGAAAAGTCGACCTGCCAACTTTGCGATTTTTACAGGAAATGTCCGGATATTTTCTGCTTTTTATATTTCCGAAATTATCTTGACTTCTTCCTACTTTTGTCAACCTTGTGAGGCCTTCAGGAAATAAAAATATATTTAGTGTTCCTCCAGATATTTTTAATCTAGAGAAGTTGGTTTGATTTTGTTGTTTTTGCGTTGCGTCGTTTTAGTAGTAGTGTCTTTGTACCCGTGGCAGGATTGCAGCATCTGGCTGCCAGAAGCTAAACATAGTGCTGTTATAGTACACAGGTGCCTAAGACTGGAACGGAGACCGCCAACGCGATTTTTTGCTACATGGCGGAGGAAGAAGACTTCACGTATGACACTGCTGCTGGAACTGATTCAGAGCAGCGTGCGCAGCATGCTAGGAAGGGAGAAAGGACAGATTTCAGTAGGTCAGCTCCAGGGCTGTTGACATGAAGTTATAAACAAGGATGTCTTTATGACGGGTAATCAAGAAAAGCCCGAAGGCGTTTGACGGGGGGTTGGAGGTTCTGTGGTCCTAATGGTCCTCAGGTATGGGAAGGATGAGGTCGCACCTGCAGCAAGGAGAGTTACAGCTAACGACCGGACAAAAGTAGACAGGGTAGGAACTCGAAGACCTCCTCGAGTAACATCATTTCTGACAAACCAAAGACGTCCCGACAAGGAACGGAGTGTTTTCGATTGGAATCTTTCCAGTTTACACTTGTCAGTGGTTTACAGAAGTGACGACCATGCGGGAGCCGCATAGATCTGTGGAACAAAAGATAAATGGTAACTTTCGTCCACAAGCCAGGCGGCTGCACACGAGAGAATGGGAATAATTTAGCTCGGACGCCGCGGGACTTGTCGAGGGTTTCCGTCACATGGAGGTTGAAGCATAGGGGCCGGTCCGAACGCGTAAATACTCCGTCTCTTTCCAAACGATGGGCTTCCCTTCGAGGGAGAAGGACAGTTACTGTTATATTTTGTTTTTATGACACTTTTAGTATCCATAATAGAACTTTTTCATGAAAATTGTGAGTAGTGAATTTTTTGTGGAGGAAAACAATACTTGTAAGCAAGCAGTATTTATAAACAATACGTGTTAAAAACGTTTATTAGGTAATTAGTTACGTTATTTTGTTGTTTCACATGTGGATTGTACAACACCTTTTTGTTTTGATTAAGTTTTCTTACGTAGGTCGCGTTTGGTCAATTTTCGTAATTAATTCAGAAAATCTTATAAATTTTAATTTTCAAAGATTGCAAGTACTGTAATCCAAAATTTAAGATGAACCCAGACTTCAAACCACTGTGGAGATTTATCCTACCCCCCCCCCCTTAGAGTACGCTTTGCATCTCTCGTCAGTGGCCAGCGTCACCTGAGATATATTTCTACGACCACCGCGTATTCTTAAATTGTCCGTCGTACAATGCAAGAATTAGTCTCTTTGAATGCCCGTAGACGGTAATTATAAAAACAGTAAATGTTTTTGTATCAATAATACATTTTAAGAACGTTAAAAGTAAATTTACGTTTAATTTATTAAATGTGGCGTACTGGTTACTCCGCTCTGCATGACCCGCCGCCTAGGGAAACTCATCGTCACCACTTTTGTGGTGCCGATGGTTACCTACGCGTTCCCGTAGGATCTTTGCAATACCCATAAGCGAAAGCTTCGGTCAATCCTGGACCGAATATTGCTCTGGGCGTGTAAAGGCCACTACCTGACTTCCAACAAGACTATCAGAGAGTCCCTGCGTGTCCGTACCCTGAACGCCACAATACAGACACTTTCCCGAGAGTTTTCTCGACGCTCTGTCCGCGTTGAGGGCAATCAACTCATAACGCCCTTAGTTGCAACCCATCTGTGCCAGGTGAATCTTAGACCCGGCCTCGGCGTACACTCATCCTCGATTAGGTAACTAATTGACACCCACAGCCGGTAGCAGGCCACACCTTAATATTCAGGGAATTATGGTCCCTGCTTTATAAGAATCTCGGGACGCAGCATATGAGAGGGCGACGGGCTTACCCTTCGTCCTGTACAACCCCTCGGGCTGCTACTGGTTAACATTTTTTGTCGACGTGTGTTACAGTATCGAAATGTCCATTGGACTTTGCATTACCGTCTGTCGAGATAAGAGGGCAGTACGAATCCTTAGCGTCGATGAAAACATCCTTGAAAACTATTTTATGAACGTGCGTTTAATGAACCTAGAAAACTGAGCAGATGCTGCAGTTGCATGAATACTGTGGTTTAAATTTAAGTCCGCGTTAGTTAAGTTTGATGCAAAGAACGCAGCGTAACAAATTTAATTGCTTCGAGAAACAAGCTGTTGTGTGTTCTGTATACAGCTGCACCGTCATAGTAATTTATCATTTCGTCTCTGCCCCCAGATCCTTGTGTGTTTGTGTTTGCATGACGCTGTTGTAAAAGGCCTGCTCGCGACGACGCCAGTAAATAATAAATTAGTGTAATACCGTTATTTTTCTTCGTTTATCTACGAGACTACACACAAACTCAGGCGACCCACGATATGTGTTGCAGCAAGGGCAAGTTAATTATTACTTCATTTAAACGAATGTTTTGCTAATTATGACATTCTTTGCTTTGCTTTTATCCTAGATCATTTCCTTAAATAGCAGTGCTGCGTAAACGCGAGAATGAGAGAGAGAGAGAGAGAGTGAGAGAGCACTTGTGTGAGACGGGTACATAACAGCGTGTTCACGCTCCAGTTACCAGAGTTACTACTATACCAACACCCGTTGTTGTAGTTCCCTCGCATCCGCCACATGCCCGCGTTAATTTAACAATAAAAAATGTTTCAATAAAAAACAATACAGATCCTACTGAGCGAACACATATGGTCGCGTCTACTCCGCTGAACTGACTACAGGGCGTCTGGTTCCTTGATAATCGTCACTTGGCTTCTGGCCCTCTGGACACGTTATAGCAAAGTTCACACACGCGCGCGCTTAAAAAAACAATCTTTATTAGGAGGCGTTTTTTAAAATTTTTATGTATACTATCTTCCTATATTTTTCCTCTGCAAATTGAGTCTTCATACTCTGAGAAATTCACAGCACACAAATGAAGTTTTATCGGAAAAATGTATATGAGTTTAAGTTCATTAAAAATATACGTATCACCACACACCATGTGAAGGTTTAAACCTTTACCATTAACTTTTTTTTGTTTCTACTAAAAGTGCTAAACAAAGTTTACACTTACGTTCAATCAGCTGAAGTTATTTGCCACACCGTTTTAGTGTGCAGAAAAATATCGGGATTACCACACCTTCAAGCAGGTAGGAAAAGGATGAGATCGCAAAGGATGAACATAAGTAAACTGCCACGCCATAACCGCGCCGGGAGGAAATGACCTTCAGAACTAGTATGTGTTGACCATTAATAAAATAAATCCTTATGGTATGAACTGTTTCATTTGCTTTCCTACGTACTATAGAATTTCTGGGGAGACATGTTTGATAAGTAATGATGCTATATAATTTGCTATAATCTAGTAAAAATAATTTCGGTGCAGTACAAATTTCATTTGTGATCATATCTGCTATAGAAATGTCCAATGTTGCAAACAGAGTAAAGACTAAATTTTGACAATGTTTCAGTT
Source organism: Magicicada septendecula (assembly GCA_034769895.1). Classification (NCBI taxonomy): domain Eukaryota; kingdom Metazoa; phylum Arthropoda; class Insecta; order Hemiptera; family Cicadidae; genus Magicicada; species Magicicada septendecula. The sequence continues at coordinate 203,398,606 of CM068367.1, forward strand.
TTTGCTACGTTAGATTGAAAGTTTTTAAAAACTTGAATAATTTATGAAACAATTATTCAACTTTACTGACTTTTGGAGACGAAAAATAATACTGTGTGTGTGTACAGAAATTAATTATACTCGAATGTTTATAAAATTATATTGTAAGAATCCTGAATTTTTCATTTTCCGTGGGGAAAATGAGGGGATCCAACCTTAAAGATCTTATCCCCCCCCCCCCAGGAACAGATCCTAGTTTACACCACTGTTTTTAATATCCATTACTACTTTTTCACGAATATTATTTAGTATGACTTGGTCTATCAGTTTTTGATGCTTCCTGTCTAAAAGTGTATGTAAGGCGTTCTTTATTCTTCTTACACCTTGAAACCATCTTTACGGGATACACTCACACGTACTGGTTTTGAGAAAGTAGGCCTACCTGGCAGTAAACTGTATGGTAGACTGTATCAGTCAGTGTTTTGGTCTTTAAGCAGCATATAATTTTTTACGGAACTCTCGATATCAATTTTATTTAATTTGCAAGTGTAAAGTTGTTAATACAGTGCAACACCGAGTGTCGTTAGAAGAACGTTAAAGACTTGTTACGATGCTTCATTTGTGATCCCGCATTGTCCTTCGGCGCTTCGAGCGTCATGCGTTCTTGGACAAATTATCAGTCTGCCCAGACGTAAAAAGCAAGCATTTCAGATATGGAACACTAAATAAAAACATTTATTGCTTTCATGGCACAATCCGCCAACCAAATACCCGCTGTTGCGAATGAAGTCATCCGTGTCTTACTCTCGTATCGAAAAACACGATCCATCGATTTCGAGTCCAGTTTCATTTGAATATTTTTGAAAGATAGTCCTAGCATACTTCTCGAAAACAGTTTCAGATGGGCAAACCTCTTCGGCTAGTGCAAGCATACTAATTATACGTGGAATAACAAATTTAATTCAATGTAGGCCTATATGTTGTACATGAGTGATAAGCGTGGTTGAATAACATTCATCGCTTCATTTCATATAAAAAAATTGGTCACCCAGTTCTGAAAAATTTTTGTTAGTGACAATTTGAAAAGGCAGTGTAAACTAAAACTTGACGAGAGTTGTTTCTATGTAAATAATACGTGATTAAATAAACATTGTTCAGACAATGAGCGTAATCCAATCTCTTCCTCGACAGATTACGTTTCGACACCATTTAACGTACAGTAATGAGTGCGCGAGTGTTACGTAAACCTTTCACGCGTTACTCAAACTCACTTGGAGAACGGCATCCCCAGCAAAAGTACAAACACGCGTTTCACTGCATGACGATAACGACAAAAGGGCGTCTACGATATTCGGTTTCAACACACCGCTAATTTGGTGTGACCGCGCGCGCAGGTGCGGCAGTTTTACATCATTTCGCTTTTTGTGACCATCGTCACGGAGTATTAGTAACGAAAACATTTAAGGAGAAAAACTACGAACGCCAGAAACGTGACGCCGTCCTTGGTGCGTAGTGGGTCGTTGAATGTCGGTGTCGTCTTCGAGAGCGGTCACAATAATTCGTCGGCTTTGCGTTTTTTGCCTAGTACATAGAATAGTTTTCTAATAGGCCTACCGAGGATCGGTGAGCTCTAGATAATGCAAAACTTGGTCGACCTGAAAATCTTATTTCTTGGAAATATTTGACATTTCAAAACTCGCATCGGTGCCCTTACCATTAACCATGATCCGGTGTTAATGGACAGATCCTGAGGGCTGAAATTTTTCTTGCTGTGTTGCTAAAAGACGCTTCTCGTTATCTTCGTGTTTTACTCATCCTTTCTCCCTGTCGGTAATTACAGCACCTAAACCAGCTTTGTCGGATGTTGTTACCGAAACGCACTGGGGAAAGCCTTTCGACCTCTGTACTATTATCGACCCCCCACACACACACACACACACACACACACACACACACGAACGTTTAGATTAACTTTACCTGATAATAGTGGAAACACCGAGAGGCACTTCGGTTCGGTAACAGCGGACGACAGAGTTGGAATTACGGAAACAAAAATATCGGTATGGAGAACCATACATGACTTCCATGTTCTAAGATTTATATTTAAAATCATATTCGAAATGAAATATTTCCATAGAAACTACTTCTTTCTACTTATTGCTTCAGCCTTAACCACAGTACTGTGGTCACTAACGTATACCACCTCACGTTTTCGCATCGATTTTCACTGATGATGGCAGTCGATGGCACTGCCGAAAAGTCTGGTTTTGCAGAAAACAATGGACTACGGCTAAACAGCCCGGGAAGGAATTTTAACAAAGAACTACTTCTTTGTTGTCGATAACGTAGTACACATAAAAAATTCTCCCCTCCGCCTTCAACTATAATTTTCATTAATAGAAAATTACCCCCACCTCGTTCACCTAACCTCTTCATTTATAGATATTTCATCTGCGTTTCTACAGTGGATTATTATGAGCTACTTATCAGGATACTTTATTTATCAAAATTAAGTACTTTACTCTTGTTAAAACATAAAACGCTGCAGGTAAACTATCCCTTTCTCTAAACCGATCTTCACCAAAATCAATAGACCTTCAGTCCTCTACAATGAAGGGATGCATGCCAAAAAATATTCGATTCTGTTTGAATGTGCGGCAGTTATCGTTCGTCATGGAAACATTTCTCTTGTTACGACATAAAATGTTGCAGGTAAACTACCCCTTTCCCTCAACCGATCTTCACCACATTCAACAGGCCTTGAGTTCTATACAATTCAGGAACGTATGCAAAAAATTATTTGATTCTCTTTGAATTTACGGCAGTTATCTTTCGTCAAAAAAAAATTACCCTTGTTAAAACATAAAATGTTGCTGGTAAACTACCCCTTTCCCTTAACCGATCTTCACCAAAAACAATAGGTCTTGAGAACTCTACAATTCAGGGCTGTATGCAAAACATTATTTGATTCTGTTTGAATTTGCGGCTGTTATCGTTTGCTAAAAAAAAAATTTCCCTTGATAAAAAAAACCGTTGCAGGTAAACTACCCCTTTCCCTCAACCGATCTTCACCAAAAACAATAGGTCGGGAGTACTCTACAAACCAGGGCTGTATGGAAAAAATTATTTGATTCTGTTTGAATTTGCGACAGTTATCGTTTGCCATAGAAAAAAAATCTACAGACACACAGACAGACAGACAGACAGACACACACACAGACACTTTTCGGAAAACGACTTTTTTTCATGTTTTGAGTGTAGTACAATCAGAATCTGCAATAATCTCGAACACGATTTTTTTGCCATCACCATACTTCCATTCCTTAAGGAATATGGAAGTAAAAATTACACTTGATAAAAAACCGTTGCAGGTAAACTACCCCTTTCCCTTAACCGATCTTCACCAAAAAGGACAGGTCTTGAGAACTCCGCAATTCAGGGCTGTATGCAAAATATTATATGCTTTTGTTTGATTTTGCGGCTGTTATCGTTTGACATACAAAATACCCTTGATAAAACAAAAAACGTGGGAGGTACACTACCCCTTTCCCTTAAACGATCTTCACCAAAAACAATAGGTCTTGAGAACTCTACAATTCAGGGCTGTATACGAAACATTATTTAATTCTGTTTGAATTTGCGGCTGTTATCGTTTGCCAAAAAAAAAAAATTTCCCTTGATAAAAAAAAACCGTTGCAGGTAAACTACCCCTTTCCCTCAACCGATCTTCACCAAAAACAATAGGTCGCGAGTACTCTACAAATCAGGGCTGTATGCAAAAAATTATTTGATTCTGTTTTAATTTGCGGCAGTTATCGTTTGCCATAGAAAGAAAATCTATAGACAGACAGACACACAGACACACAGACAGACAGACACACACACAGACACTTTTCGGAAAACGATTTTTTTCATGTTTTGAGTGTAGTAGAATCAGAATCTGCAATAATCTCGAACACGATTTTTTTTGCCATCACCATACTTCAATTCCTTAAGGAATATGGAAGTAAAAAACATTATTTGATTCTGTTTGAATTTGCGGCTGTTATCGTTAGCCATAGTAAATACCATTGTTAAAACATAAAACGGTACAGGTAAACTACCCCTTTCCCTTAACCGATCTTTACCAAAATCAACAGATCGTGAGAACTCTACAATACAGGGCTGTATGCGAAACATTATTTGATTCTGTTTGAATTTGCGGCTGTAACCGTTTGCCAAACAAACAAAATTACCCTTGATAAAAAAAAACCGTTGCTGGTAAACTACCCCTTTCCCTCAACCGATCTTCACCAAAAACAACAGGTCGCGAGTACTCTACAAATCAGGGCTGTATGGAAAAAATTATTTGATTCTGTTTGAATTTGCGGCTGTTAACGTTCGCCAAAAAAAAAATTTCCCTTGATAAAAAAAACCGTTGCTGGTAAACTACCCCTTTCCCTAAACCGATCTTCACCAAAAACAATAGGCCTTGAGAACTCTACAATTTAGGGCTGTATGCAAAACGTTATTTGATTCTGTTTGAATTTGCGGCTGTTAACGTTTGCCAAAAAAAAAAATTTCCCTTGATAAAAAAAACCGTTGCTGGTAAACTACCCCTTTCCCTCAAACCGATCTTCACCAAAAACAATAGGTCTTGAGTACTCCACAAATCAGGGCTGTATGCAAATTTGATTCTGTTTGAATTTGCGGCTGTTATCGTTTACCATAGAAAAAGTAAAATATCGGTATGGAGAACCATACATGACTTCCATGTTCTAAGATTTATATTTAAAATCATATTCGAAATGAAATATTTCCATAGCAACTACGTCTTTCTACTTATTGCTTCAGCATTAACCACAGTACTGTGGTCACTAACGTATACCACCTCACGTTTTCGCACTCGATTTTCACCGATGATGGCAGTCGATGGCACTGCCAAAAAGTCTGGTTCTGCAGAAAACATTGAACTACGGCTAAAGAGTCCGGGAAGCAATTTTAACAAAAAACTACTTCTTTGTTGCCGATAACGTAGTACTCATATAAAAAATTCTGCCCTCCACCTTCAACTATAATTTTTAATAATAGAAAATTACCCCCACCCCGTTCACCTAACCTCTTCATTTATATATATTTCATCTACATTTCCTACAGTGGATTACTATGAGCTTCCTATCAGGATACTTTATTTATAAAAATTAAGTACTTTACTCTTGTTAAATCATAAAATGTTTGTGGTAAACTACCCCTTTCTCTTAACCGATCTTCTCCAAAATCAACAGACCTTCCGTCCTCTACAATTCAGGGAAGCATGCAAAAAAATATTTGATTCTGTTTGAATGTGCGGCAGTTATCGTTCGTCATGGAAACATTTCTCTTGTTACAACATAAAATGTTGCAGGTAAACTACCCCTTTCCCTTAACTGATCTTCACCAAAATCAATAGACCTTGAGCTCTCTGCAACTCAGGAAAGAGTGCAAAAAATTATTATATTCTCATTTAATTTTCGGCAGTTATCGTTCGCCATAAAAAAAATTACCCTTTTTAAAACATAAAACGTTGCTGATAAACTACCCCTTCCCCTAACCGATCTTCAACAAAATCAACAGACCTTGAGTTTTTTTAGTTCAAAAAGGTATGCAAAAACCTAGTTGATTCTGTTTGAATTTACGGCAGTTATCGTTCGTCATATAAAAAATTACCCTTGTTAAAATATAAAATGTTGCTGGTAAACTACCCCTTTCCCTTAACCGATCTTCACCAACACCAATAGGTATTGAGAACTCTACAATACAAAGCTGTATGCAAAACATCATTTGATTCTGTTTGAATTTGCGGCTGTTATCGTTTACTATGGAAAAAAAATACCCTTGAAAAAAACCGTTACTGGTAAACTACCCCCTTCCCTTTTCCGATCTTCACCAAAAACGACAGGTCTTGAGTACTCTACAATTCAAGCTTGTATGCAAACAATTATTTGATTCTGTTTGAATTTGCGGCTGTTATCGTTTGCCATAGAAAACACCATTGATAAAACATAAAACGTTGCTGGTAAACTACCCTATTCCATTAACCGATCTTCACCAATAACAATAGGTCTTGAGAACTCTACAATTCAGGGCTGTATGCAAAACATTAGTTGATTCTCTTTGAATTTACGGCAGTTATCGTTCGTCACAGAAAAAATACCCATGTTAAAACATAAAACGTTGCAGGTAAACTACCCCTTTCCGTTAACCGATCTTCACCAAAAACAATACGACTAGATAGCTCTACAATTTAGGGCCGTATGCAAATAATCATTTGATTCTGTTAGAATTTGCGGCTGTTATCGTTTGCCATAGAAAATACCCTTGTTAAAACATAAAACGTTGCCGGTAAACTACCCCTTTCCGTTAACCGATCTTCACCAAAAACAATACGACTTGAGAACTCTACAATTTAGGGCTGTATGCAAATAATCATTTGATTCTGTTAGAATTTGCGGCTGTTATCGTTTACCATAGAAAATACCCTTGTTAAAACATAAAACGTTGCTGGTAAACTACCCCTTTCCCTTAACCGATCTTCACTAAAAACAATAGGTCTTGAGTACTCTACAAATCAGTGCTGTATGCAAAAACTTATTTTATTCTGTTTGACTTTGCGGCTGTTATCGTTTACCATAGAAAAAGTAAAAAATTACACTTGATACAAAACCGTTGCTGGTAAACTACCCCTTTCCCTTAACCGATCTTCACCAAAAACAATAGGTCTTGAGAACTCTGCAATTCAGGGCTGTATGCAAAATATTATATGATTTTGTTTGAATTTGCGGCTGTTATCGTTTGCCATACCAAATACCTTTGATAAAACAAACAACGTGGCAGGTAAACTACCCCTTTCCCTTAAACGATCTTCACCAAAAATAATAGGTCTTTAGTACTCAAGAAATCAGGGCTGTATACAAAAACGTATTTGATTATGTTTGAATTTGCGGCTATTATCGTTTGCCATAAACAATACCCTTGTTAAAACATAAAACGTTGCAGGTAAACTACCCCTTTTTCTTAACCGATCTTTAACAAAATCAACAGATCTTGAGAACCCTACAATTCAGGGCTGTATGCGAAACATTATTTGATTCTGTTTCAATTTGCGGCTGTTATCGTTTGCCAAACAAACAAAATTACCCTTGATAAAAAAAAACCGTTGCAGGTAAATTACCCCTTTCCCTCAATCGATCCTCACCAAAAACAATAGGTCGCGAGTACTCTACAAATCAGGGCTGTATGCAAAAAATTATTTTATTCTGTTTGAATTTGCGGCTGTTATCGTTTGCCATAGAAAAAAATCTATAGACAGACAGACACACAGACACACAGACACACACACAGACACTTTTCGAAAAATGACTTTTTTTACTTCCATATTCCTTAAGGAATGGAAGTATGGTGATGGCAAAAAAAATCGTGTTCGAGATTATTGCAGATTCTGATTGTACTACACTCAAAATATGAAAAAAAGTCGTTTTCCGAAAAGTGTCTGTGTGTGTGTGTGTCTGTCTGTGTGTCTGTGTGTCTGTGTGTCTGTGTGTCTGTGTGTCTGTCTGTCTGTAGATTTTTTTTTTATGGCAAACGATAACTGCCGCAAATTCAAACAGAATCAAATAATTTTTTGCATGCAGCTCTGATTTGTAGAGGACTCGCGACCTATTGTTTTTGGTGAAGATCGGTTTAGGGAAAGGGGTAGTTTACCAGCAACGGTTTTTTTTTATCAAGGGAAATTTCTTTTTTGGCAAACGATAACAGCCGCAAATTCAAACAGAATAAAATAATGTTTCGTATACAGCTCTGAAATGTAGAGTTCTCAAGACCTACTGTTTTTGGTGAAGATCGGTTAAGGGAAAGGGGTAGTTTACCTGTAACGTTTTATGTTTTAACAAGGGTATTTCTTATGGCAAACGATAACAGCCGCAAATTCAAACAGAATCAAAAGATTATTTGCATACAGCCCTGAATTGTAGAGTTCTCAAGACCTGTTGTTTTTGGTGAAGATCGGTTAAGGGGAAGGGGTAGTTTACCTACAACGTTTTTTTAACAAGGGTATTTTCTATGGCAAACGATAACAGCCGCAAATTCAAACAGAATCAAATAATTTTCTGCATACAGCCCTGATTTGTAGAGTACTCAAGACCTGTTGTTTTTGGTGAAGATCGGTTGAGGGGAAGGGGTAGTTTACCGGCAACGTTTTTTATCAAGCGTATTTTCTATGGCAAACGATAACTGCCGCAAATTCAAACAGAATCAAATACTTCTTTGCATGCAGCCCTGATTTGCAGAGTTCTCAAGACCTATTGTTTTTGGTGAAGATCGGTTGAGGGGAAGGGGTAGTTTACCTGCAACGGTTTTTTTTATCAAGGGAAAATTTTTTTGGCAAACGATAACAGCCGCAAATTCAAACAGAATCAAATAATGTTTCGCATACAGCCCTGAATTGTAGAGTTCTCAAGACCTTTTGTTTTTGGTGAAGATCGGTTAAGGGAAAGGGGTAGTTTACCTACAACGTTTTTTTAACAAGGGTATTTTCTATTGCAAACGATAACAGCCGCAAATTCAAACAGAATCAAATAATTTTCTGCATACAGCCCTGTTTTGTAGAGTACTCAACAGCTATTGTTTTTGGTAAAGATCGGTTGAGGGGAAGGGGTAGTTTACCTGCAAAGTTTTTTATCAAGCGTATTTTCTATGGCAAACGATAACTGCCGCAAATTCACACAGAATCAAATAATTTTTTGCATACGTCAGTGAATTGTAGAGGACTCAAGGCCTTTAGATTTTGGTGAAGGGGTAGTTTACCTGCAACCTTTTACGTTTTAACAAGAGTAAAGTACTTGAAAATTCATTTAAACTTTTTCAAACAATGGTAATTGTTGAAAATAAAATAATTTTGTTGCCAGGCAATCTGAAAATTTCAGATTTTGTACCACAAAATCTGAAAAGATTATACGATAGTTTATGAAATGGTTAATTATACGTCAGTGGAAGGTGTAATGAGAAATTAGCAGAAATGGAAACCTGGGGAATGTTAACTGTTCTGTAGATACAATTTTGTCAGAATGTTTGGAAATGATCATCAACATTGAAGAAAAAGTAAGCATATTAAGAAACATATGTAAGTACTTATTATAATAAAATAATGTTTGTTTTTTGATAAAGTCGTTTTGATTATAAAATATAAATATTTACAACAAGAAAAGAATTTTCAGTTTTCAAAATTTAAATATATTTTTATAAAACAATGGGTTCTTCATTGAGGTGAGGACCATGTCACTCACTCCATCTCAAGCCTCCTCTCCCATTTTGCAGAAAAAGAGGACCCTGTCAAGGCTGATACTTTGACGACAGTGACAGGGCTTTCCACCAAATTCAGCAGAGTGACAGGTAGGCCCAACTCTGATTGGCTCCTCAGATTTCCCCAGCGTTAGTAGGTTCTATGAAAATATTTTATTTCAAAAACGATTTTAATTATAAATCTTAGATATGTTTTATAAATCTCATGTTTTATGTTTTAACATGGGTAATTTTTTATATGACGAACCATAACTGCCGTAAATTCAAACAGAATCAAATAATTTTTTACATATGTGCCTGAGCTATGGAGATCTCAATGTCTGTTGATTTTGGTGAAGATCGGTTACGGGGAAAGGGCAGTTTACCTGAAACATTTTTTGTTGTAACATGAGTAAAGTACTTAATTTTGATAAAGTATCCTGATAAGATCTTAATAATCCACTGTAGAAACGTAGATGAAATATCTATAAATGAAGAGGCTAGTTGAACGGGCTGGGGGTAATTTTCTATAAATCAAAATTATAGTTGAAGGGGGAGGGGATAATATTTTTTATATGTGTACTACGTTATTGGCAAGAAAGAAGTATTTTTTTGTTAAAATTCCTTCCCTGGCTGTTTGGCTGGAAATGATTTTAAATATAAATCTTAGAATATGGAAGTCATGTATGGTTCTCCATACCGATATTTTACTTCCATATTCCTTAAGGAATGGAAGTATGGTGATGGCAAAAAAAATCGTGTTCGAGATTATTGCAGATTCTGATTCTACTACACTCAAAACATGAAAAAAAGTCGTTTTCCGAAAAGTGTGTGTGTGTGTGTGTGTGTGTGTGTGTGTGTGTGTCTGTGTGTCTGTGTGTCTGTCTGTGTGTGTCTGTCTGTAGATTTTTTTTCTATGGCAAACGATAACTGCCGCAAATGCAAACAGAATCAAATAATTTTTTGCATACTGCCCTAATTTGTAGAGGACTCGCGATCTATTGTTTTTGGTGAAGATCGGTTAAGGGAAAGGGGTAGTTTACCTGCAACGGTTTTTTTTTATCAAGGGAAATTATTTTATTTGGCAAACGATAACAGCCGCAAATTCAAACAGAATCAAATAATGTTTCGTATGCAGCCCTGATTTATAGAGTTCTCAAGATCTTTTGTTTTTGGTGAAGATCGGTTAAGGGAAAGGGGTAGTTTACCTGTAACGTTTTATGTTTTAACAAGGGTATTTCCTATGGCAAACGATAACAGCCGCAAATTCAAACAGAATCAAAAGATTATTTGCATACAGCCCTGAATTGTAGAGTTCTCAAGACCTGTTGTTTTTGGTGAAGATCGGTTAAGGGAAAGGGGTAGTTTACCTACAACGTTGTTTTAACAAGGGTATTTTCTATGGCAAACGATAACAGCCGCAAATTCAAACAGAATCAAATAATTGTTTGCATACAGCCCTGATTTGTAGAGGACTCGCGACCTATTGTTTTTGGTGAAGATCGGTTGAGGGGAAGGGGTAGTTTACCTGCAACGTTTTTTATCAAGCTAATTTTCTATGACAAACGATAACTGCCGCAAATCCAAACAGAATCAAATAATTTGGTGCATACAGCCCTGATTTGTAGAGTACTCGCGACCTATTGTTTTTGGTGAAGATCGGTTGAGGGGAAGCGGTAGTTTACCAGCAACGGTTTTTTTTATCAAGGGAAATTTTTTTTTTTTGGCAAACGATAACAACCGCAAATTTAAACAGAATCAAATAGTGTTTCGCATACAGCCCTGAATTGTAGAGTTCTCAAGGTCTACTGATTTTGGTGAAGATCGGTTAAGCGAAAGGGGTAGTGTACCTACAATGTTTTTTTAACAAGGGTATTTTCTATGGCAAACGATAACAGCCGTAAATTCAAACAGAATCAAATAATTTTCTGCATACAGCCCTGATTTGTAGAGTACTCAAGACCTGTTGGTTTTGGTGAAGATCGGTTGAGGGGAAGGGGTAGTTTACGTGCAACGTTTTTATCAAGCGTATTTTATATGGCAAATGATAACTGCCGCAAATTCAAACAGAATCAAATAATTTTTTGCATACGTCAGTGAATTGTAGAGGACTCAAGGCCTGTAGATTTTGGTGAAGATCAGTTAAGGGGAAGGGGTAGTTTACCTGCATCCTTTTACGTTTGATTTACCTGCATCAAAAATTATTTGATTCTGTTTGAATTTACGGCAGTTATGGTTCGTCATATAAAAAATTACCCATGTTAAAACATAAAACATGAGATTTATAAAACATATCTAAGATTTATATTTAAAATCATTTTTGAAATAAAATATTTTCATAGAACCTACTAACGCTGGGGAAATCTGAGGAGCCAATCAGAGTTGGGCCTACCTGTCACTCTGCTTAATTTGGTGGAAAGCCCTGTCACTGTCGTCAAAGTATCAGCCTTGACAGGGTCCTCTTTTTCTGCAAAATGGGAGAGGAGGCTTGAGATGGAGTGAGTGACATGGTCCCCACCTCAATGAAGAACCCATTGTTTTATAAAAATATATTTAAATTTTGAAAACTGAAAATTCTTTTCTTGTTGTAAATATTTATATTTTATAATCAAAATGACTTTATCAAAAAACAAACAATTTTTTATAATAAGTACTTACATATGTTTCTTAATATGCTTACATTTTCTTCAATGTTGATGATCATTTCCAAACATTCTGACAAAATTGTATCTACAGAACAGTTAACATTCCCCAGGTTTCCATTTCTGCTAATTTCTCATTACACCTTCCACTGACGTATTATTAACGATTTCATAAACTATCGTATAATCTTTTCAGATTTTTTGGTACAAAATCTGAAATTTTCAGATTGCCTGGCAACAAAATTATTTTATTTTCAACAATTACCATTGTTTGAAAAAGTTTAAATGAATTTTCAAGTACTTTACTCTTGTTAAAACGTAAAAGGTTGCAGGTAAACTACCCCTTCCCCTCAACCGATCTTCACCAAAAACAATAGGTCTTGAGAACTCTGCAATTTAGTGCTGTATGCAAATAATCTTTTGATTCTGTTTAAATTTGCGGCTGTTATTGTTTGCCAAAAAAAAAAAATTCCCTTGATAAAAAAAACCGTTGCAGGTAAACTACCCCTTCCCCTCAACCGATCTTTACCAAAAACAATAGGTCTTGAGAACTCTACAAATCAGGGCTGTATGCAAAAAATTATTTGATTCTGTTTGAATTTGCGGCAGTTATCGTTTGCCATAGAAAATACGCTTGATAAAAAACGTTGCTGGTAAACTACCCCTTCCCCTCAACCGATCTTCACCAAAAACAATAGATCTTGAGTACTCTACAAATCAGGGCTGTATGCAGAAAATTATTTGATTCTGTTTGAATTTGCGGCTGTTATCGTTTGCCATAGAAAATACCCTTGTTTAAAAAAAGTTGTAGGTAAACTACCCCTTCCCCTTAACCGATCTTCACCAAAAACAATAGGTCTTGAGAACTCTACAATTTAGGGCTGTATGCAAATAATCTTTTGATTCTGTTTGAATTTGCGGTTGTTATCGTTTGCCATAAGAAATACCCTTGTTAAAACATAAAATTTTACTGGTAAACTACCCCTTTCCCTTAACCGATCTTCACCAAAAACAATAGGTCTTGAGAACTCTACAATTCAGGGCTGTATGCGAAACATTATTTGATTCTGTTTGAATTTGCGGCTGTTATCGTTTGCCAAAAAAAAAAAATTTCCCTTGATTAAAAAAAACCGTTGCAGGTAAACTACCCCTTTCCCTCAACCGATCTTCACCAAAAACAATAGGTCGCGAGTCCTCTACAAATCAGGGCTGTATGCAAAAAATTATTTGATTCTGTTTGAATTTGCGGCAGTTATCGTTTGCCATAGAAAAAATCTACAGACACACAGACAGACACACAGACAGACACACAGACAGACACACACACAGACACTTTTCGGAAAACGACTTTTTTTCATGTTTTGAGTGTAGTACAATCAGAATCTGCAATAATCTCGAACACGATTTTTTTTGCCATCACCATACTTCCATTCCTTAAGGAATATGGAAGTAAAAATCGGTATGGAGAACCATACATGACTTCCATATTCTAAGATTTATATTTAAATCTTAATATCGCCTGCCAAGCGCGATATATTTTCTCTTATACATGATTTACATTAAAATGAAAAAATTTTAATTTTATTGCCTGGCAAAAAAATTATTTTATTTTTAACAATTACCATTGTTTGAAAAAGTTTAAATAAATTTTCAAGTACTTTACTCTTGTTAAAACGTAAAAGGTTGCTGGTAAACTACCCCTTCCCCTTAACCGATCTTTACCAAAATCTAAAGTCCTTGACACCTCTACAATTCTGGGACGTATGCAAAACATTATTTGATTCTGTTTGAATTTACGGCTGTTATCGTTTGCCATAGAAAATACGCTTGATAAAAAAACGTTGCTGGTAAACTACCCCTTCCCCTTAACCGATCTTCACCAAAAACAATAGGTCGCGAGTACTCTACAAGTCAGGGCTGTTTGCAAAACATTATTTGATTCTGTTTGAATTTGCGGCTGTTATCGTTTGCCATAGAAAATACCCTTGTTAAAAAAATGTTGCAGGTAAACTACCCCTTTCCCTCAACCGATCTTCACCAAAAACAATAGGTCTTGAGAACTCTACAATTTAGGGCTGTATGCAAATAATCTTTTGATTCTGTTTGAATTTGCGGCTGTTATCGTTTGCCATAGGAAATACCCTTGTTAAAACATAAAACGTTACTGGTAAACTACCCCTTTCACTTAACCGATCTTCACCAAAAACAATAGGTCTTGAGAAATCTACAATTCAGGGCTGTATACGAAACAATATTTGATTCTGTTTGAATTTGCGGCTGTTATCGTTTGCCAAAAAAAAAAAATTCCCTTGATAAAAAAACCGTTGCTGGTAAACTACCCCTTTCCCTCAACCGATCTTCACCAAAAACAACAGGTCGCGAGTACTCTACAAATCAGGGCTCTTTGCAAAACATTATTTGATTCTGTTTGAATTTGCGGCTGTTATCGTTTGCCATAGAAAATACCCTTGTTAAAAAAATGTTGCAGGTAAACTACCCCTTTCCCTCAACCGATCTTCACCAAAAACAATAGGTCTTGAGAACTCTACAATTTAGGGCTGTATGCAAATAATCTTTTGATTCTGTTTGAATTTGCGGCTGTTATCGTTTGCCATAGGAAATACCCTTGTTAAAACATAAAACGTTACTGGTAAACTACCCCTTTCCCTTAACCGATCTTCACCAAAAACAATAGGTCTTGAGAAATCTACAATTCAGGGCTGTATACGAAACAATATTTGATTCTGTTTGAATTTGCGGCTGTTATCGTTTGCCAAAAAAAAAAAAATTCCCTTGATAAAAAAACCGTTGCTGGTAAACTACCCCTTTCCCTCAACCGATCTTCACCAAAAACAACAGGTCGCGAGTACTCTACAAATCAGGGCTCTTTGCAAAAAATTATTTGATTCTGTTTGAATTTGCGGCAGTTATCGTTTGCCATAGAAAAAAAATCTACAGACACACAGACACACACACACACACAGACACTATTCGGAAAACGACTTTTTTTCATGTTTTGAGTGTAGTAGAATCAGAATCTGCAATAATCTCGAACACGATTTTTTTTGCCATCACCATACTTCCATTCCTTAAGGAATATGGAAGTAAAAACCCTGCTTAACACCGCAACACTTAACCCCGATAATTAGATCTGGGTTAAAACAAACGGAAGTAGGTCACAAGTGCGCACAGCACAAGCTAACTTAACAAGGATGGCACGAACGCCATTAGTTGAATTAATATGCGTAGCAGACGTGAATGCAGCCAACTTGGGACATCCTATGTCGTCTCATTCGCGTCACCGACCGCCCTCATATGTGTGTACACAAATTTAATGAGGATTCATTTGGTTTAATAATGCAAGATTCGTCACAGTATTATAATATTCTGTTATGGTTAGGCTTGAAAATGTGAGTTAAAAAACTGATGTATTCATACTAATAAGCATCATCGACGTAATAATTAACCATTATTTTAAAGATAATAAAAAATAATCTGATGTTATTAAAACATTTTCTTCAACTATTTAAATGAAATGTATAAAAAATTAGAACACCTTATTTCTTTTTATTAATACTACGATAATATTATCAATTCTTCAGAATGTAAATCAACAGAAAATTTTCTCCTGTTGGTATAATTTTGATCGAATGTTACTCACAACTTATACAAATAAAAAAAAATATTAATTTGCTTGAAATGTGCGTTATTAGATCTTTGTGTGTGTAATGTGTTACTATGTATGTGTGCGACTTAAACTGTGTTTGTTCATGTAAGTTTACATCCTCAGGCATAAATAAAATTTAATTAAAATCTTATATAAAATAGTGTATCGAAGTCGAAAAACTCATTAGGTAGTAAATGGTAAATGGACATGACATGGAGAACAAAACCCAAGAATAGATATATTATTTCGGAGTTAGAAATATGTAATATTTCCCATTATATGTAATAAATATCCCATAATTTTACACAGAATGAAGTAGCGCATGGGTATGTAGACATGTCACATGAATCATCGGCTAAGAGTATGGGGCTTGTTATAAATGAAATAAAACAAAGTTTATGGCTGTGGGAAGCAATAATGATAATATTTCAAATATACTAATAGATGGCTATAATTATGAAAGAGTAAAAGGCTTCGTATATCTGGTGACATATGTCGATGCTGAGAATAACTGGATAAAAGAAATTGAAAGAAGAATTCTGGCTGCTAATACAAGCTATTATAGGCTGAATAAACATTTTAAATCAAACTATTAACCACAGAAACTAAAACCACGCTTTATAAGACGTTGGTAAGGCCTGTATTGACATATGGCTCTGAATGCTGAGTACTCAAGAAAATTGGTGAACAGAGGCTGGCTGTGTTTGAAAGGAAGATACTGAGAAGAATTTATGGGCCAATTCGACAGGACGGAGTCTGGAGAAAGAATGAATTATACCTATATGCTAAGTACAATGACATTACAGTTGTCCGATTTGCCAAAATTAATACATTAAGATGGGTAGGACACGTTCAGAGAATGGACGACGAACGTACGACAAAAAGAATTATGAAACATAAGCCAACAGGAAAAAGGAAGATTGGAAGACCGAAGTCTTGATGGTTGGATCAGGTTGGCAGTGACGCGAGGAAGCTGGGCGCAGTGAATTGGTGGTGGATGGCTGAGGACAGGAATAAGTGGAGCCAATTTCTTTTGGAGGCCAAGGCTTGATCTGGGCTGTAGACCCAAGGATGTATGTATGTATAATTTTACACAGAATGAAATAGCGCATGGCTATGTAGACGTGTCCCATGCTTTTCAGTCAATTTTTAAAGCTTCTTTCAGCCCCCTTAATTATATCTTCATACAACATCAGGAAAGACGGGAACGGAACATGAGCTCACAACTCTAAGAAATGTGAAAACCAAAAACCCAGTAGACCTATACATAAAGATTGTTACGAACACAAGGAAACAAAAAAGTTAAACATAAATTTTCCTTAAATTTCCGTTGTCACATATCTGCAAGTCTTCATAAATTTTATTTCTACTATTAAGTAGTTAAGTATTCTTAAGTAAATAGTAACTTCATCATTTTTTAAATATTTTAAAATTAGTTGAGTACGACGTTAAAAAGTGTATGTCAATGTGTATGTTAAAATGTGTCAAAAGTGCATGTATTTCCATACAATTACACATATGTGTACGCACTTCTCATATTAACAATACTGTATTTCCTAGACATATGGATAAGTGTTACTATCTTAAGTATTACATAATTTGGAATTATTAACTTAGTATTCTCATTCTTTGGCTTTTTTCGCCTTTAAAAATTTCCTTTTAGTTTCGTTTCATAACTTCAATATTCCCTCAAGGTGATAGTTATTTTATTTTAAATTGGGAGTTACAATTTAACTAAATACTTAATCATTCTGCACTTCATTAGTTGTGTGTGACGATCATAATTTCAGTAAAAACAGTAGTATCGTAAATAGTAGCGAAAACTAATTTTGAATTAATTAAGTACTGTACAGCAGTACAACAAAAGAAAGATTCGTCATTGAAATTGTCAATCAGCGGGAGGTGAAAAGGACAGCGTAGCCTGGCCTGTCTTGTTTTCTTTACGTATTGATTTCTGTGTGAATTATCACTTTGAAGACAGCAGTAAATACTACCTTGGTCACATACTGGGCTCTTCTCGTAAATAATAGAATGCCTTCGACAGGAGACACATAATAAAACTTACTTAGTCACCTTCTTTTCCAGTAAATTCTAACTCTTGGTGACGTGGTCTGTCGTTTGAAACAGATTAAAAAATTTATTCGTAAAAGCTTCTGTAACTAGTACCAAGTAATTTCAAAACATTTTAACCTTGACTTAATTCTAATTATTTTACATGATTGCTGCTTGCGTTCTTACCTGTGCATACCCAAGACATTGTATGGGTATTGTCTTGCCAAACGGCATTGTCTGTTTCTTCACTAGTGGGATTCTTCAGGTGTCACTCGATTTCGAATTTTTTAATAATATTGTTTCGTGTCGTTTCTTTTGTTATAGCTTTTACTCCAGATGTACACCACACTATTGGCACAAATCGCAATTCAATATTGTTCATATCCTCAAAGTGAACATCTCAGGTGGGTAGCAAATCGATTTAATAAAACAAACACATTTTTAATAAAACTTAAATACTTTTATTTGTAATGTTCTAATTCATGTTATTACATCA
Organism: Magicicada septendecula; assembly: GCA_034769895.1. Classification (NCBI taxonomy): domain Eukaryota; kingdom Metazoa; phylum Arthropoda; class Insecta; order Hemiptera; family Cicadidae; genus Magicicada; species Magicicada septendecula. Next base: position 203,416,736 of record CM068367.1, read on the forward strand.
ATATTATACAGTAACTTATAGAAAAACAAGATAAAATAAAGTCTGTCTTGTAATTCCTTCGTGTGCCATAATCGTAAATAACGTATTTTCAGAAACAAACTGTTCCAAAAGAAACATGACTTTTTACGATAAGAAAATATTTTTTTATACAGCGTTATTAATTCTCTGTTTAAACACTTTATAAATTAATCAAATATGGTAACAAACTAATACTTAAACATTTTATAACCTTTTAAATTTAATTATAATTTTTTGTCCTTTAAAAAGTAATCAATACAAATAGCTCGTACAAAATGTACCTGTATAAGTTGAAGGTAATGTGGCCACATCGTAAGCATGACGTGACCTGTACGAGCGTCATAATAGACTACATTTACATTGTGTATGTTTACGACGGTGATGGGACGTTTTTCTCAGCGCGTGTGCCTTCATATATATATAGGTCTACTCTTTGGATTTAGTGAAATGTATTTGAATGGATACCGTGAATTGAAAAATTATAAAATAAATAAAATGAGAAAATTAATATTAATATGAGAAATAGTAAAGAAATAAAACCGTACGGAAAGAGGCGGCTGGGAAAATTTCACTCTTATCTTGTTCCCGCTGGGACAGTCTTATCTTGTTCCCGAAAAGTTCGTGCTTCATACAGTTACTTAACATCAAATATTGAAAACAATTAAAATTTCAATTCGATTAAAACATATTCGAGTTTTTAACATACCTGAAGAAAATTTCAATCTAGGCTTATACCACGAATATAGGCTTCTACTTCATCTAATGCAACGATATTGAGCTCACTTGTGGCCTTCTATTTAGGGATATAAGTTATTCCAACACATACTCGACAACCTCTAAGCCGTTAAAGACTTGACAAGCTGACTTCAACAAAGTTTTCTGTTTAACGAGTTTTTTAACTACCAAACGGGTGCGGCTAGAAAAATGACCGAGACTGTGTTTTAGTTAAGTGAAAAAACAAAGTATTTGTGAAATTTTTTAATACAGTCGACTTTTTATAAAGCTTTGATGGAAGCTGTGTGCATTAAATATATATATCTTAATGAATCCCGAAATACAAACATTATTTTTACAGGGACCGAGGGAATCTATTTCTCCTTTAGTTAGGGAAAAATACTTTAAACCGCAGTTATAAGTGCCCCAAACACTAGAATATTGTTCTTAAGTCAGTTAATAATTTCTTGTTGCCAAAGTGGCGCTCAAACGTTTACAGTTTTAAAATCAACAAGAGAGATTTCGTTAAGTTATTTTGATCAGTACCCAACATGAAAGACGTGGCGACAGCAAATTTACACCGGAGTTGCATCGGTTTCTGACCTTATCAAATACACTACTCGCTAACAGAACATTGTAATGGAATATACCGACGCTAGAGTACCGAACAGAATTTTCCCAATAAATTGAAAGGTAAGCTGAAACCAATTATCTTGACTTATCCAATTACACTGATGAAACTAATTAGTACTCGACAGGAATCATTCCTTCATCGAATATTGCGCACGCTCGAAACTTACGTATATCTACCGCACAAAACAACATGGTAATAATTAAACACGTATTTATAACACCGCAATGCAACCTTCGCGTGTCGCTGCATAGCCTATTCCACGCCGAAACCACACTTCATCACTTCGAAACTTATAAATAAAAAAATATTTGAACAATGACTATTAAAAATATATCTACCTTAGAAAATATACAAACATCTTTACTGACCAAAATATATTTTTCATCAGGTCAACTTTTCGTTAATTTTAATTTATTTTGACAATACGTATTAAACACATTTTGGACATTCGATATATGTATATGTATAACACAGACTATTTGTTACAATTAAGAGTTTATACGCTTAAGGTAGTTTAGTACAAAATATACATTTAATTTTAGTACACTAATTATGGTATTACAGACAACAGCACTGATGTTTTGGTAACATTGCAAATTTTACAACACAAATTTCGTAAACATAACGTGTACACTGTTCCACTAATAACTTCAAGTAAAGGGTACGATTAAGCGAGACCAAAGTAATTAATTTATATAACTTACCTTGCTCTCATAACACTTGGCTACGTATCTATGGAATCTGGATTTCACCAAAATTATGTACAAAGGACAAAACTTTTTCTGTACACTATTTTACATAAATTGTATATAATATATATACACCAATGACACAAGCTTATTTGCAGTAGTATGTATACACCGTTTCACTGAATAAGGAAAAGTTCATTACGTACAAGTATACATCCAACATATTTCATGAAATGTGTATTTACATAATCAACCGTTGCGTTCGCGTATACACATATACTTAAATGTGTGTGCGTGTGTGTGTGTAAATATATGAGATACATGTATAGATACATGCATATAAATGTTCTCATGTTTGTGTATAAATGTTTTCTGTGAATGAAAATTGTCCGTATTACAAGTGTAAACCACTGCACAACCGAACAAAAGAGGTCAGATTCTTGGTCCGATCAAGCACAACCATGCGTAGTGAAAGATTCTCGACCAGGACCAGCCTGGGGAACCCTTTTATTTCACTCACATGAATTCGCCTGTGTGTGCGCTGAAAAACATGAAACTGGCCCCCGTTACTGAACGCAACAAATTTCCAATTACTTGTGTGCGTGTGTGTGTGTGTGTTCGCGCGCGCTTGTGTGCGTATCTATATTTTTTACATTTGTGTTGGATTATTGAATCATTTATCACACACCATTAGTTGGCAATTTTAAAAATACAAACAATTATAAACTTCTGAAATTGAAAACGTTTTTCTATTTCCTGTTTCTGGTTCTCTGTATATTATTTTACCACATTTGAAAATTCTAATAATAAACTGTTGCGTTTAGTTGTTAACAATGTAATTTACAAACTGGTACAGAGACTGTAAATGGCGATTACCTGAAGGCGGCATTACTTGAGTACTGAGCAGAAAGAGAAAGCGTTGTATTATCATTGCAAGCACAGAGTTTTTAAGCAGAAGTCTGTTCTAAAAATAACAGATTTATAATCTGGGTCTTGGTGTATAACTGTTTAACACAAGTTATATCAGTTTTAAATATCTTCTAGCCTAACACACTGCTTTATTTTACTAATCTAATGTTGCCATATTTATAATAATTAGATTACAAAACCTTAAGTTGTTATTATTTACATATTATATAATTTCCCATTTACCTAAATACGTATACAATGTTCTTTTCACATTTATAAAAACTTGGGAAACCATGCAATGCGGTTACTCTAAATACAGAAATACTAAAGTACAAATTTGGCATATAAAATTGCAAACAGTATATGTGAACGACGTCCACACTCGTGCGGACCACTTTGCAGGTACAAATGTTCTTTATCACATTGTAGCAGACACTAGTCGCAGCCAATCTGCCGTCGCGTTTACCAGCAATCCCTATTGCGCAGGCTCAGATGCCAAGAGGCATAGCTGGTAGCGTAAGCAAATAATGATATTTAAACTCACAGTACTGAAGCCACACACCGCCTGAAAATAAAAAACGGCACGTATTGAACATCAAGTTTCATAACGTACATATGCAATCAAAAAATACATACTAGTAAAATATATTGTTACGACGTTCTAACTGATCGTCGTATGGTACAGTGGAAAACAAAATACAAGACACCAATTTAGTCACTAATCACCAGCTTTAATTATCACAATTAAACAGTTTGTAATCAACAATATCGTCTCTTACAACAAATCAAATAAAAATTGTTCACACGCAATAAAATGTCAACTAATATAAAAAATAATTCTATTACGATTGCCCCGCACAATTTATAAAACACAACACTTCGCCACAATACCTCGAACCGCACTATGTAAATCTCTACTTAAACGCACTGTGTTATCGCCCGACAATAACTAATTTGACCGTCGCTGAATGGCTGTATTTATACCCCGCTGATTTCAAGAATAATCTGTCATTTTATTAAACAAACAGGCGCTCTCGAGAATCCACTAGGAACAGTGTCCTTGAACACACTGCGCTGACCAGTATGGTCCGGTATGGACTCCATAGTTGACGCGTAATTGTCTTTCACCGTAAAGTAGCAGCATTATGTACACACACACACACACATTATAACTGGAATATTCGAGATACTTATAGAACGTTCCGTATTACGTAACACTTTTTCGGCATTACGTAACAATATATTTCTATAAATTTTTGTTGTTCAAACATTAAAACTAACAAAAAACATGGGAGAGCCCTGGTTATTATTAACCCTTCGGGTTGTAGGAATAGGCCTTGTAGATCATCCATGAATTGAAATGAGATAGTCGAATATGGTTTTACTCGATGTTGAAAATGTTGATTGCTTCTTCGGTTGTATCGGGTACAGATTCGATCTGTGCACTTTGTCGTGCCGCGCGCCAAAGATTACTCAGCCCGTCTGCCTTAACATCCAGTTTACCGTCCTTATTGCCTTACAAAGTTCTACACATTTCGAATGATTCCAGTTATCAGCGTCACTTTATAATTCTTATTAGAAAAAGTTAATTGGTGTTTCACTATAAATGTTCACCCCTGGCGACGTATTTTGGATTTGGCTTGGTGGTGGTTTGAAAATGGATTAACGACCAGATAGTCTTTAATTTATAGTGAAATATCAACTAACATTTTTTCAAGTCAGTAACTCCGAAGTTCAGAAGTTTATAAATGTATAACGTTTGTAGCTTTTAAGTCTGTAAGCGAATAATTTTAACTTTTGTTCTGAACTATTTCTCTATTCCTCCTGTTCCGGCTGTTTCAAGTGTAAAAAGTAAACCCTGAAAAAACAATATTCGAAAGCAAAATGTCTTCTTCTTCTTCTTCTTCTTCTTCTTCTTCTTCTTCTTCTTCTTCTTCTTCTTCTTCTTCTTCTTCTTCTTCTGCTGCTGCTGCTGCTGCTGCTGCTGCTGCTGCTGCTGCTGCTGCTGTTCCTTCTCCTTCTTCTTCTCCTTCCCCTTCTTCGTCTTCTTACTCTTCTTCTTCTTCTTCTTCTTCTTCTTCTTCTTCTTCTTCTTCTTCTTCTTCTTCTTCTTCTTCTTTTTATTTTTATTTTCATTTTTCTTCTGTTCTTCTTATACGATATTTCTCCTGTGATAATATCATCAGCTTTCAACAAGCGTTTGTTCCATATCTTCTTAATTGTCTCAATTGGCCTTCTGCCAGACGGCTTGTTGTGTCTGCAACCTTTACTAATCTGTTTTGACCCATACTGACTAGGCCTATATATCCGTTCCACATTCATCTTCTTTCCATTGCTCATTATACAGTATATGTTATTTCACGAATGTCACGTACGTTCTCATTCCTTATTTTATCACATCCTCCTTTCCGTACTAGACTTTCCATGTCGGTACTCGTACCTGTCTTTTTGTTTAACCGTTTCTGGATCTAGCCCCTCTGCCATATGTCAACGTAAGTCTCGTTGCACTTGCACGTTCTACTTTTGTTGTCCTTTCTAAGTTATTTCTTCTCCACACAAAGACCCGCTACGCTAACAGATTATACTAACAATTTTCATGATTTGCACATAATCAGATCGTCTCAGCGTGTCCAGACCTAGTTACCTCTGGACCACGTAAACAAAATTCTGTAACTATTTCGGAAGGAAAACTAATCCTTAAAACTTAGTTGTCAATGATCTGACTTGAAAAATGTGCAATAAATCAGATTTTAATCCACCACTCATGTAAGTGAATATTTTTATTTTCTACTTTACAAATGTTTAAGTAAACACAACAAAAAGTAACGGCTAAAAACCGCAATAAGTATTTTCTAACCAAACGATTTATATTAGAAAAATTGGCTACAATAAAATACTACGGTATGATAATAAAATAATCATAAATTTTCGTAAAATAATAAAAAATAAAATAACAGAATATTAAGTAGGCACTAGTTATCCATTTGTAACAAAACTTACGGTAGGAGAAAATCTCCTAAACTTCCAACAGTTTCACTTTTGGCATTACACAGAAGAACAGAGTCAATAGGAGTAGTATTTACGCCCTGGACAATAAGCCAACCCACCGTTCAGCTCATCCATACCCTAAGAAGCAGCACCTTCATCGACCATCCATTCATTACAATGTCTTATAATATAGGCCTAATGCTTCATTCACCAAAGAGAGTAAATTTCATTGTCGGCCTTGGCTCATAAAATTCTCGTGGTTGGGCATTCAGGAGCTTCCTTAAGCTTATGTTTAGTAAATATTCTTTCAATATGCTAGCTATTGCTAGTTACCCTAGAAAGATTCAATTTTTCAGACACGTATACGGATTCAATTTTTTCCCTTGATTCGTGAATGCTATTCTTACTTATAGCTGAATCATATCTAAAACTTTTCTAATGTAGTTATATCTAGAGAAGCCGCAGATAATGTTGTTAATTTCATGTGCCAGTAAAATGCCGTCAAAGCATATATTAATTAGTTGGAACTAATGACTCCTCGTTTCAAAAGGTTTAATGAGTCAAATGAGTTATATCTACAGAAGTCACAGGTAATATTATTAATTTCTTGCGCCAGTAAAATTCCGTCAAAGTAAATATTAATTAGTCAAAAGTTTTAATGAATCCTCGTTCAGCACTGAAATACTGTTGCCATACAAGCCTACGTGCTTTAGCTAGCCATACACAGTAAGATGATCAATCCTTTCAATTGAAATTCCGTCCAAAACTTCCCAGTATTTATCTATCTAATTCTCAGTTGAAAACTTAATTGAACGGGTTTCGAAGCATAATTGCTCTAAGAACTCTAACAACATTCCCCTTTCCTTTTAAAGCCGACCTATAGTGCATTTATCACATGACACCACCGAGGACTGATTATAAAGAAAGTATAAATTACCAGTATTCGTAAATTAATTATAAATTATAAGTCCGAAAATGTGTGTGGCACAGCTATTAGCATATATGTTGAGTCGCTTTGAATTTCTCGCTACTGCCTTGGGTACTGAAATTATTCATCAAAGTCAACCAACAAATACTTCATACAAAAGCTGTAAACCTGATCAAATTGTAAAGGTGAAGTTGCTTATTAAAGATGCTTAATAAAGGTTCTTATTAGACTTAGTTTGCGTGACCTAAAATTACAAAATATCACACGAAACAAAAGTTGGTAAACAAGTCAGAATTTAAATGCTGACAAATTCGTATTATAGGTGCTGGGAATTTTAGAAAATTTACGCAAACTATGAATAAGTAGAAGATTGTAAATTTTTTAACGACAGCCATGAAAGAAAATAAAAACTGTGTTGCTGGAAAAATGGGAATTAAAAAGCGTTCGAAATCGTCTTCCACAACGATTCTAACCCTTTTAAATTGTTTAGTCTCTATGTCAGCGGTATAGACAAAGTAGTAAATTTGCCCTTAGTAATGATATAAAAAATTATTATTTCAGCACGAAAAATTATTATGACTATAGCAACAGAAATGCAAAATTTTAATGAATAAAAAAGAAAAATTCGTTTCCAAATATTAACTTAGTCTTGACCAGGCAAGTAGGGTAAAATTGTAAGTTGTAAAAATATGTGTGTTTAAAGTGTGTTATTACGTCAAGGTTTAAATACTGTTCAATTATATCTACTTCAGTATTTCAAGAAATTACATTAATGCACATCAGCTGTACGTTTAAATATTTTTACATTGATATTCCTCTCTTTATAAAACTAGTCGCTTACATTACGATAGTCCCTAAATATGAACAGTGTCCGAAGATTACGTTAATAATATGGAAGGCAAGCATTACGTCTTGAATTTTGTTGTCCATGACGTGTCTGCAGTGGTGTAACAACGGGGGGGATCAGGGGGATGTTACGCCAGGAGAGTCTCAGGGGTGTCAGGGGATCTCACTTTTCCGACACGGAACGCTAACATTCAGATAAAATTTATTTTTAATAGGGAAAGGTAATAATTTTTTTAATTTTATCTAAATATTAGTGTTCTTTGTCGGAAAAGTGTGTCGCAGCAAGCATTAATTCTACAATGAGATTTCATAAACACTTAAGCTACGCCTATTTCTAAGCCAGTTGCGTGTGTTTAAATAAGGCTTATAAATAATTGTACGTATATATAATTATATGTGAAGAATTTCATTTCCCCATAGAAGCTAGTCTCATCCATAGAGGAACAGCTCCTAGTTATGCCACCGCATGTCCGAGTACCAATAATAACATGTATAAACTTTTCCAACACGCAACCCTAATGCTTTAAATAAGTTTTTTTACAGATTAAAATTAATTTACCTTTTTTTATCCGTCGTGTGACTTCTTATTGTATTTATTTAAATAACGCGTTTCGAGGCTCAAGGCCTCATCTTCAGATTTGAGTCCCGTGTGGACGTCGTTAACACATTAAAATTAAACTACTACACATTAAAATAAAACACACTACACAAGGTAACCGATGTCTGGGTGCGCACCCTTTGCCAGCTTGCGACGCACTCCCTTTGAAGTCCCGTCGCAAGCTGGCAAAGGGTGCGTACCCAGACATCGGTTAACTTGTGTAGTGTGTTTTATTTTAATGTGTAGTAGTTTAATTTTAATGTGTTAACGACGTCCACACGGGACTGAAATCTGAAGATGAGGCCTTGAGCCTCGAAACGCGTTATTTAAATAAATACAAAAGAAGTCACACGACGGATAAAAAAAAAGGTAAATTAATTTTAATCTGTATTGTAACGTGACTTGGATACCAGAGAACATGAGTTTTTAAAGTTTTTGTAATAGGCAAAGGTAATATTTTTTATTTTTACCAAAATATTAGTTTTTTGTGTCGGAAAAGTGTATCGTAGCGAGCACTAAATCTACAACACGTCTTTCTCGATCAGTTCAAAGTATATTGGTTCTTCGAACGGTTAAATTGTATATTATTCATCTTCTGGTTATAGAATATTAACCAGCTTATTGTGTACGAAGTCAAGGACGTTTAATTTTAGATGGATAGCAAACAGATATCGATTGTTTGCTTTGAGTAAATATTTTATTGTATTTCAATGCCATACAGTAGGCAACAAAATGGCAACGATTTTTTTTTTCATTCAATTCCAAGCTTTAGTGGATCTGACACGACGTCGCCAGTCACAAGTAAACTGTTTATCTAAGAATCAGTATTCTGTTTTACGGAACTGCGCCAAAACTAAGCTGGAAACACATACCTGTCAAAATAATCTGGAAAAAAGATTTGTTCAAACAACCGATACCAACTTGAGGGGCGAAATTTTTAAACGCGTTAATTTGGCTGAGATGCTAATCACATGTTTACTTTATATGTTTACTTTATCTTGCTCAGTTTTATATACATACACACATACATATTTATATTTACATATATATACTGTATATATATTATGTCTACAGACACATTTTTAGAAAGAAACTATGAATGAAACTCAACCCCCATTCAAACTAATCATTAATAAAATAATCATTAACAATATCGAATTTATTTTTGCATCTTTTATCATAATTGTCTTCAAGCGACAAATAAAACAAACTTCGTTTTACACAAATTTACTGTAGACCTACTTGATTTTCGTTGAAAAATAAATAAGAGATCTGTTTCTAATTATTTTAAAACAGACAGAAAGGCACTTGACACAAAATTTATATCTCATTTTATATGACATTCTTCTTCTTCTTCTTCTTCTTCTTCTTCTTCTTCTTCTTCTTCTTCTTCTTCTTCTTCTTCTTCTTCTTCTTCTTCTTCTTCTTCTGTTCCCTATTTTCTTGGGATGTTGGCAACCATCTTGGTTGTGATTTCTCTGCTGAGAATTTCTCTGAATAGCTCCTTTGTTAACTTGGAGATCCGATTTTTTCAGATTTCTAAACTAAGAGATTCTTCCTCTAGCAACACATATCTTTTAGGGTATCTTTCCCTATAGAATGGACTGTCATATCTGCTTTCATTCTCATGACGTGACTGAGGTACTGAAGCTTTCTTATTTTTAGAGTAATCGAAACTTCCGCGTTCTTTTTCATACTCTAAAGGACCTCTGTATTTGTGACGCGATTTGTCCATTACATCCCCAGCACCCTTCGATTGAGCCACATCTCAAAGGCTGAGTCGTGGTCAAAGCCACTTTTACTGAGTAATTCTGTCAGAGTCCATGTATCCACACCATAATATAGGACAGAGAACACATAGCTGCTTTTAAGTCTCATCTTTGTAGTTGTATGATACACCACTGAACGTATAGAAAATTCTTAATTCTATTCTTAACGCAATAAAATTCAAAGATGAAAAATAAAATAACTTACCATTCAAATTAACTGCGTAAGCGCTTTAAACCCATGACGACGCTACGCTTTCGCTGTCAGAATTAAAGAGCTCTCTCCTGCGTGAGGAGATGCGATCAGGAAGAATTTATGACCGGAGTTGTGCTAATCGTACCCTCGCTGTTGCGTCCGTAGTGTTGAGAGTTGTGCTGTGATGACGTATCGTGGTTCGGGCCGGAACGTCGTTCTACCGGTGACTCTGAAGAACGTCTCAAGTGTCGATTGCTCAACCGAAAGTAGCCACGCAGCCTTTCTTTGGCCGACCTTCAGATACCAAAATTTAAATTGTTTTCATCAAAACCAATATTAAGGTAACATGTAAATATGAAATGACAGCACAAGAAAGTTTTTTATCGTTGAATTATCAGCACTTTTTGAAACAAACTACACAAACAGAAAAGAACACACAAATCGAAAAACTAGTTAATTAACAGAACGATTATATCAAGTTTGGTGAAGCATTGTCATTAAAGCTTTTAATGATTAAAATAATGACTCAATAAACAGAGTTAGATGGAAAACAAACTAAATTAAAATTAGTGTAGTTTGGTGAACTGATGCTGAAATAAACTGAAGCTGAAATCCGTGAGTAAAAAACAGACTAAGTGTCCTCGGTAACTGCATTCCCCGACAGCAGCTCTTATTCCTTTTTGCAACAACCGTCGCTGAGATTTGTATTTTTTAAGAATCTGTACGTTCTCTATAAAGCAGGAGGCTAAATAAGATTTACGTCATTTTCTCCTACATTAGGGTCTGTGTTAATAGTCTTATCCTACTTAATAATACTATTTTTCTGTAACACAGGCCCGTTGTTAATTCAAAAGTTAAAGTATGACAAATGAATATAACTTCTTATAAAAATTTAGAACAACTTCTTATAAATGTATAATAAATGAACGTCTTTAGGTCTTAACAACTATTAAAGAATGTTTTCCTTCGGTAATAAATTTTTAAACATTTATTTCTGTGCCTAAGTTAACTATCCAGTTGTAATAAAAATTTAAATATGTCATTATAAAATTATTAATATTTTCCTGTAAGTCTATGAGCTTAAAGATTTTTGTAATGCAATTATGCATTATACATAGATTTCTGTATTAAAATAAAGCATATAGATTTTTAAACGTGGAGGGGAACTAAAAATTACTGACAATTTCCTTTCTTATTTTTAACAAAATAAGAACTTATTTTACGGTAATGTCATTAATAAATTAAGTGCGATCATTATAATTTAGCTACCTCCACACGCCCAATTTAGCAAACGAATATTGATGTAAAGGAAGCTTTTGAATAAATATAGCTTTCAGCTGGTCACCAGTACTACGCAGAGTGCAATATAAAGAATAGACGCGTTGTGAAATGTCTTGGTAGAAACTTTTAGTTTGAGAAAGGCTACTGACTTGACAAGCGCTGTTACTTCAGAAAACCTCTTTCCTTTCTTCTCAGTGTAAAGTTTCTTACACGTAAGATACTCTTTCTTAGCTTTCTTAGTTTTATTTGTTTTACATTAATTCTGTTTCAGAAGTTTCAGCTTCGCTTCTTTCACTCACCCGTATGCCTCGCTAACTCCTGCTACAATGTGTTTTTTCACCTTACGTTAATATAATCGAACTGGTCTCCTAACTTTTCTAATTTTTTACTCTGTTTTTCGATGAATACTTTTGTTATTTTGTATTCTTCCTTAATTGATAAACTTTTTTTAATGTTGCACGTAAAAGAGTAGCAGTTAGTGAACAAGACGTGGAAATTCAATTTGGATATAAATATTTCATGCACTTTTTAGTCCTCTACATAAAAAAATAAAAGTAATATGAACACACCTTATTTTCAAGAATTACAACCATCAGATAATTTTTTGTTTGTTACTTTGAACACAGAAGTCAGATACTATGAAAACTGTTGATTAAAGAGTGAGTGTCAGAACTTACCGGCTCATCCTCCAGGAAGCGTACAATATAGGCGTGATGCACGTAGGCAGGAACGCAATCCAAACAAACATGGTGAAAGTGATGTCAAAGTGGCCGCTGTTTTCGTATGTCTCTGTCATGGCAAGTCTTGCTAGTCTAAGGAAAGAAAGAAATATGTGTAATTTATTATTTTAAACAAAAAAAAAATAATACAAAAATGCTTTTACGTTAATCACAGAATTAAAATAAAGTTAATAAATGTAAAATAAACTAATAAAAAATATGTTTCAAAATTACGTGAATTTAATGTTGTCTGTAACATTAAGAATTGTGCACTTCTTTCAAGAAACTACACTTTCAATTATTTCAGTGCAATCGAAGTATCTTCTAACGCTTTATGTTTCAAAACATAAATGTGTAACACTTTTTGCCAGTTATACACATTATTGACTTATGATCTGGTAACTTTCCATAAAACATTCTCTCGTTAAAACACAAGAAAAAAAATTGTAAGCCTAGTGAAAACAATCGATTCCAAAAAGATGTGACATACTCCTTCATCCTCTCTTCCGTAGAGTGCAAATTCTGCTAATCACTTTCAGATATAATTTCTGACAAACTCAGTGTACAGTTCTACCGTTATTAATATATTTTACTTACTTTTTTTCATGTAGGTAAAATACAAAATTTTCTTCGTTCGCCTATAAATTCCATTAATTTTATTAATCTATATTTATGCATTAATCTTATAAAGTACATTCTAAAATGTAAAACCTATGTCCTTCTTTAATATTATTTAACACTATAATATTATTAATTATTTATATCAGTTTCGAACAACCAAGGCTAAAGTTATTCTCTCACTTCAAGATTTTAATTGACACTTCGCTCAGAGTCTATTAACCGTTCACTTCATTCCATTATCTTCTGTTCCGTCTAATTATCAGGAAACAAAACTATTTGATTTTTTGCACATTTATCTCAATAAGAAAAATGTCGTCCATAAATATTTTTTGTTATAAATACTAATGTAGATACTGTGTAGATTGAAAGTATTCTAGTTTGGTCGTAGCCATATTACGAAGTCGCCAGGTACAGGCCCGCCAGTCGTTCCTGAACAGTAAGCTGCGCCGACCCAATGCATGAATTACCCCCACTTACAAGTATAGCTAAGTTATCTACAGAGGAGAGGAGGGTGACGATGCGATAACAGTTCACTATCTCACTTCCACATTACCTCCCTCTCTGTCACACTCATGCTTCCACTGTTCTCGCCAGTCTGTTGCAGCCGATGTTCACACTATGAAACACTGTACAAGGCTGTTGTGCGCATGTGCAAAATAAGTGAAAATTTTGTTAGCTTCGAAACGAGCTGTGTGTACACTGCGCTTCTCTAAGCCACTGTTCAAATTCTATCGTCAGGTATCTAATACGATAGGACTGTACACTACAAGTCGCATACAACTGCGACACTATTCTTGCCCATCGCTAACGTTTACACGACAACGTTTTTTTATCATATAATCAGTCTTTACCAACCCACTTCTAAGGTGTCATTAAATAGTTACAAACACTGAACGAAAACAAAAATTATGAGTATGCATTTTACGAGATAAAATTTACAAGAATAAAACGAAATTATAAGAATGCAATAAACTCGACAATAAACTTGTCAAGTTTTTGTTTCACCTCAACAAATTTAATAATAAAAAACATAATAAACATTTTATCAGAACACTAAAGTTATAGAGAAAGAGGAGGCCATCGAATTACTAAAAAATCAGTTCCACATTACTTACCTAAGTACCATGAGCGGGCAAAGGCATATACCGAACATTGTAACCATAGAAATAAGATATTTTTGAGCACGCTTTTCTTTGCGTAAATCCAATTCTGCCTCGTACAAGTCAAAATTGGCTGTAGGCGAGCGGTAGCGGAAGTGAGGTTCGCTGTGGCTGCTGTCCCTTAAACAGAAAGATTTATGTAGCTCCAGATTTATACAATATAGATCTATAGATACATACACACACACCTAACAATAATAAATAGAGACAGAAACGATTATAAGTAGTTTTAAATAGTGTAAAGCAGGAAATGCCTGTTTGTTACAACACCTGTCAACAGCATTCAAAACGAGTTTGTGTGTTTGTGTACGGCGTATTTGGTGCGCGCGCGCAGGCGTGTGTGTGTGTGTGTGTTCTGCCTGCCCACACCTGATTTGTGCTGCAGGAAATCATTTATATACATATTTTCTTCGTGTGAATGAACTCTGGCTACAACAGGTATAAATACTATTAATTAAATAAGTTTTATTTAATAAAATTCGCACATTAAAAAATACATTTTGCGAATCAGATAGTGCCATTAAAAGATGTACAAAGAGACGCGTTTGTAGACACGAGGTGAGTGCAAATTGCGCAAGAATGGCTGTTCTGTGTAACAAAAATAATTGAGTTATTCCGGTAATTAATATGGATGACACATAATTAATTTATATGTACGAAACGAGTAAAACATCGCGAACTTATGCAATTACTGGTTTGTACATCAACGTTGTTATTGGGGAAAAACAAACGAAAAGTGATTTATGTAATGTCGACGCTTATGCAGAATGAAACAAAATTAACAAACCGAGTAGAGAATCCTGCAAAACCCGACTTGTCGATTTACAGCAGACTATAGCTCTAAATACCGTGGACAATTTCGAACGAAGGGACAGATGCTAGTACAAAACAACGAGGTAACTATGTCGCTCTGATTCCCGACGTAGAACCTACATCATCAACAGCATCATCAGGGAATAAAATAACAGTCATAACGATCGACGTGAAAGACCCAAAACCATCACCATCATGCACTGCTCAACAAACACACACATACACACACACACACACACACACACACACACACACACACACACAACAAAAGCTTCGCAGTAAAATAAAACAGCAGTAAAAGTAGGTGAAAAAATTAACAATTATTTTTTTATGAGCGAAGACTATAAATAAACTGAAATGTGGTATAAACAAAGAAAAGTAAATATATATAATTGTGTATAATGTAAATATATAAATTTAAATAATTAGTATCTAATTTTAATGAATGTCGCTAATAACTTTCATATTTAATCAAAGTAGATGCATAATAACTAGTACTCTTAAATTTAACATTATGTTTATTAAACTATTAAGAGAAAACTTTTTTATTTTATGTGTGGGTCATGTGTTTTTAAGCTTCTTAAAAAGGGGAATATTTTAAATTTATATTTTTCCTTTCAATATTTAGTTTTTCTCAATAAGTGTTAATAAATTAATGGTTCTTTTTTCATACTTAAGTAGCTATTTTATGCCACAAAAAATCTTTGTCTTCTTTACAGAAATGTCATAATATAATTGTAATGTTGCAAAATATAAATATAAATATACACACACACACAAGTGTGTGTGTGTGTGTGTGTGTGTGTGTGTGTGTGTGTGTGTGTGTGTGTGTGTGTGTGTGTGTGTGTGTGTGTGTGTGTGTGTGTGTGTGTGTGTGTGTGTGTGTGTGTGTGTGTGTGTGTGTGTGTGTGTGTGTGTGTGTGTGTGTGTGTGTGTGTGTGTGTGTGTGTGTGTGTGTGTGTGTGTGTTCCAAAACTTTGTTGCTACAGTCAGTTTCTTTCTTGATACATATGTAAATTATTTAATGTTTATAATTTTGTTTTACCTCAAGACATACTTATCCTTATTTGGAATATGTTTCAATCCTAGTCCTATTGTTCCTATCCTCAGCCATCTTAATTTTGTATCTTGTTGCGTATAACAAAAAAAGCAACAACCAACTGGAACACAAATACGCAACAAGATACAAAATTAAGATGGCTGAGGATGAGAACAATACGACTCCCGAAAATGTTCCAAATAAGGACAAAACATGTCTTGAGGTAAAACAGTTATAAATATTAAATAAATTACATAAAGATGTGTGTGTGTGTGTGTGTGTGTGTGTGTGTGTGTGTGTGTGTGTGTGTGTGTGTGTGTGTGTGTGTGTGTGTGTGTGTGTGTGTGTGTGTGTGTGTGTGTGTGTGTGTGTGTGTGTGTGTGTGTAAACACTTTTTGCTACAGTCTATTTCTTGATTAATGTATAATTTATTTAATATTTATAAATTCTTTACCTCAAGATGTTTATTCCCTTATTTGGTACATGTTTCGGGAAGGGTATTGTTCCCATCCTCAGCCTTCCTGATTTTATATCTTGTGAAGTATTTGTGTTTTGGTTGGTTGTCGTTATGGCTTCGTCTTGGTTTTTGGTATTTTATACTGGTGTTATTGTGTGTGGTTGTGGTGTATATATTAGCTTTTGGAGTATTTTCGATGTTGAGTGCTTTGAAAATTGTGTCATGTTTTGTAATGATTTGTTCAGAAATTAGTCTGTTTTGTGTTTTGTGTTTGTATGTTTGTAAATTTTCCCATATGTTCAGTATGGTGTCTTTGTGTGGTATGTGTTTTATTAGTGTCATGTTGGTTATGTGTGGGAATTCATGTCCTGTGTTTATTGCATGTGTGGCCAAATTAGATGCAGGCTATATATTTCTGGTTTTTTGTAAGCGTTTAGATGTTCAAAATAACGTTTGTTTGTTTGTCCTACGTAACACTTATTGCAATATTGGCATTGCAAGCCAAAACATTCCGTTATCTAATATCGACTAATTTATTCTATGCGACCTTGTACATCGCAATATATACATACATACAAAATCTGATCCAAAAATAGCCGGTCATTTTTAATATTACGAGAACCGGTTGTGCAACTGCATTGTTACTTCGTCATCAATAAGACGGAACCTTTTGATGCATGCATGATTATCTATTTGGACTATTCAGCTAGCTGAGTCTCTGTTGTGTAAACATGTGTTGCCTTTGACTCTTGTAATCATAATGACTGGAAGACCTTATCAGCGATATAAATATATTCTTACAAATTTTGCGTAAAACTTGACCATTCGTCCGCGGAAACTATGAGTAAGATTAAGAAGGCTTTCGGAGAGGACCCAATGAGTCGTGCAAGAATAAATTTTGGTACAAACTTCTTAACGATGGTTGGGAATCCGTTGTAAGTTATCCACGTTCAGGAAGGCCTCCAACCGAACATCCGAAAATGTTAGACGCTTTCGAGCTGCAACAAACTAAAGTCGACAACCGATAGTGCGAGAATTAAAAGAAATTCTGGGGATTCCTCATACTTGTGTTTCGGAGATTTTTGCAGAAGATCTTGGAGTGAAACTATGGCAGAAATATTCGTGCCACGATTGCTTTTGCAAGAGGAAAACAATGTTCCGTGCAGAAGTTGCACAAGATTTGCCCGACACCGCTCACAGTGACCCAGACTTCCTCAAAAAGATAATAATTGGATATGAGTACTGAATTTATGATTGCGAGCCCGAAATAAAAGCCCAATCTTCGTAATCTTCAAGACACGTACAACACCTGTTAACACAGCAGAATCTCACAGCTAGCTGAATAGTCCAAATAAATGTTCACGTATGCGTCAAAAAGTTCCATCCCATAGACTACTGAGTTACCATGCAAAGTTGCACAGCCGGTTCCCGTATATTGAAAATGGTCGGGTACTTTCTGGTTCGACGAATCAGGGGTGCCGATCCCCCCCAACCCCTATGATGCCAATTTTATAACCCCCCATTTTATAAAAAATCCACCCTTTTTCTGACAAGACCTTTTCTCTCTTTTACAGTAAAATTTCTTACATAATCGAGCAAAGGCCGGGACTTTCTAACTAGATTCGGCGGCACAATTCTCTTATATGTTCCTCAGCTTCCTTATCGACGTTCGGGATCCTCAGTGCTTGCCATAAGCCGCCACACGGTGACACCTTGAACTCGATATGTAGCCTGTTTGAAGCGTCGAGTAGAAGACAGGCAGGTACTAGTTTTCCGTGTACACCGCGCCTACAGCCCGCTCGAAAAAGTCAACTGGGTAGATTTATTGTGTGTCTGATACGTGTCCGTTATAAGTTTTTTACAGTTTTGTAAAATTGGGGAAGATTTTTCATGCAATAGTAAAAAAATCCCCCCCAAATTTTCTAAATGTCGCCAATGGCGACACGATCCCCCCCCCTGTAGGCACCCCTGCGACGAATGTACAAATGGATTCAATTATCACTACCATCATAACTTGACGTGCACAACGCACAATTGAATTGAATACACAGAGATCTCGGTTTATTTGTCGATAACAAATCAATCTCTAGATACATTGTTGCAGATTATTAAAGTGTTTTATACCGACTCGTTAGGAACCAACATACTAAATTAATTAAATTTTTAATATTTGTGGGAATTCTATTCACATACACATTCTACAACTTTACACCCAACACTTTTTCTGTGCGTAAATATATTATAAAATATTTAGTTATTTATATATAAGTGAGAAACATTTACGTTTGAGAAGAGAGTAATGTTCTGTAAAGTCCAAGTTAATCCCATACCGTACACGACGGTTTTAGTATCGACAAAGCGTCACGAGAGACGCTACAAATCGTGTAGAAGGCAATGAAGTGAGAGATGCGTAACATAAATTACTCCTCCGGTAAATACAATACGTTACACGATGGACGGCTTACGTTAATACCCAGATTAATTTACTCCACGCATTGGTTGAATCTTTTTATTTTAAACAAACATAACACTAAACACGGCCTAAACCATACGCTATTAGTGGCGTTCTCGATTTTATTTAAAACAAATCTCGTCCTCTCAGATTTGTTACGTCATTCGAAATGAATAAATGATCGTATTGTTGAATTCCTAATTAATAAACTTCATATTTACTTTATATATATATACTTTACTTTACATTACTTTATGTATATTTACTTTATATGGTGCTACTATTGGTACTGCCGTTGAATGAAATCAAATAAAATACTCAATTAATACTTAGTTTTCAACATTGAAAATGTTTATAAGGACGTGTCGCACATTTGAAAACGACCGCTGTTGCGTGATCGAAAATGGGAACCGGTGAGTTTCCATAGAAATTACTTCTTTGTTGTCAATAACGTAGTATACATATAAAACTTCGCTTATGAATGCGACTACATTTAACTTTTAATCTGTACATTTGTAAATGAAGAATGAATTCATTGATTGGTGAATGAAGAATGAATTCATTGATTGGTGAATGAACATCATTAAATATATATATTTTTTAGATTTATTGAAGCATTTTCAATGCCCTTCTCTGTGCATTGCATTTATGCAATGCCTGTACATTTTTTTTTAATTTTAAAGCATGCACAATAGATGCTCAATCTCTGGGCATATAACACATATAGCCTAACACAAAAAATTTACAAACGATTAATAAAATATGATTGATTTTTATGTTTGTTAAAATTATTGTTACAAATTATTAGTGTTCAGTTTATTCAAAATGTCTTAAAAGCATCCAGGCAGAGCGCCATTTAGTAATCGATCTGTATCTAAGCTGCCATCTTAGGAACACTCAATGAAAGGGCCGATGCCATAAAGGACGCTAAGTATATATACTGTATATATATACTTTACATCACTTTATATATATTTACATTATATCTTGCTACTATTGGTACTACTGTTGAATGAAATCAAATAAAATGCTCATTTATTAATTA
The DNA here is from genome assembly GCA_034769895.1 of Magicicada septendecula. Classification (NCBI taxonomy): domain Eukaryota; kingdom Metazoa; phylum Arthropoda; class Insecta; order Hemiptera; family Cicadidae; genus Magicicada; species Magicicada septendecula. The sequence goes on from CM068367.1 coordinate 203,436,609, forward strand.
GTTTTTTTTTTATTTTAAAGCATGCACAATAGATTCTCAATCTCTGGGCATGTAACACATATAATACAAAAAATGTACAAGCGATTAGTAAAGCATGATTTATTTTTATGTTTGTTCAAATTACTGTTACAAATTATTAGTGTTCAGTTTATTCAAAATCTCTTAATAGCATCCAGGCAGAGCAGTCACTTTGTAATCGATCTGTATCTAAGCATCCATCTTAGGAACACTCGATGAAATGGCCGATGTCAAAAGGACGCTAAGCTAAAACTTCTTTCCAATTACAACTTACTTGTGAATGCTTATTTTGTGTGGCTTTGTTTTAAGTTGTACTATTTGAAATGAACACTATTAATGTAACTCAAAAACGTATACGGTTTAAATATTCAGTTTCATCACTTAGTTATGCAGACAAAAAATCGGAGTCCAAGAAATGTTGCGGTTGTAATGTATTTAAGGTCATATAGTTGTCTCGAATGAATGTGTTTTAAATATAATACTACTTTTCACCTGGGTATACACTTTATATACTTCATAATATCACTGAGTTATTTATTTATCACTAGGCTTTTCATTGTATACGTTCGTAGTTACAGTTTTTCTTGAAAAATATTCTCTTCGAATGAGGTTAATAATATTTTTGTAACTTATTTTCTTTTCACCTTTTAAACACTATTAAGTCTATTATTCGCTATGACTTCTTACATATTTTGAACTACCGGATTGACTCTACTTTGTAAACTCTACCCTACTCCTTTGGCTTTGATGTTAACTGATCAGACGTTTAAACAAAAGTGTTGGAGTCTTTTATAGAATACACTATTGTTGGAAACCAATTTCTTTGGCCTCCAGTTTAGTTTTATACTATAATGTTTTTAAATTCTTATTTTTGTCTGTAACATGAGTTTCCTGTGTTCACTACATTGTATAAATATACTTTGTTAACTTTGTTGTATACTTTACACTTTGTTAACATTTGACACTTCATAATTTATAAGAGTCATTATAACCCAGCTTCACAAAATTCTTGTAATTCTTTGATCATGTCTACATATGATTTTAATTTCTGTTTCTTACTTATACATTTTAAACATTATGATCGAGTTCTGCTTATTTGCGCTATTACATACATAATTTTAGATTAATTATTTCCAGGTTTTTACATACATTAATTAATATTACAATTTAATTTTTATTTTAAGTCATTTATCATACTTTTAATTAAAAATTAGACATTTCACCCACTACAATATGGCTGAAACCCTTCGTGCCCCTTTCCAACCTAACGTTGTTACAAACTTTAAAATTTTCAATTATTCTGACAAGGTTTATGTACTGTACGAATTTACAGGAGTACATATTATAACTAGAGTAGCGGTCATATTCGTCTTTAGGGGACAACCTGAATTTAGACAGAAAGAGTTTAGCCCATTTTGAGATTTGAAATGCCTGTCATAATTTCCCATTTCTATTTATACAGACCTTGAGTGCAATAAACTACTCATGAAAACTATGTCTAAAAATAGTTTAAATGTATGTATTGTTTTTAATGCAATTTCCTCATTGCCTATGTGCGTATAAAGTTCATTCGTTATTAACTGGCCTTTTATTTTACTTTCATATTCCTTTCTTTTATACTTGACCTTTTCGACAATCATCCTCAAATAAATATAACATACTGGCTTTTTTAACGTTCATAACGTGAGCGCCGCTTCAAGCCTTTAATTGTGGGCCCAGTAAACTATTCCTATTACCTTACACTTTAGTTTTATTTCTTCATTATATCTTTAGTAACAGAGGTTATAGATTATCCTTGTCTTTTGTACAGCACACTATATTTATATCCTTCACCCCCGCGTATAGGCTACTTATAGTTTGTAAATCCATTTTATAAATCGTTTATTGTAATAATAAAATCCAATTAATTTAGAGAATTATCTTTACGTAGATCCCTTCAACGTGCGTTTGGCGCAGCTATATATTAGTGTATTCATAGCTTTAATACTTTGGGTTTGACAACTAATAACTAAAGGGTTAACTAATCGAAGGGTTAACTTCGATTAACCAATTATAACATATCTCATAGCTGAATCTCATTATCAATCATATCGCATTGTGAATTTAAAAATACATAAATATACTAGTGTATAAAAAATCTTTTTTCTATTATTTACCTTTGTGTACGATTGCATTTGTGCGTCACATAGTCGAACAAATTCCTTGCAATATACTCTGAGTTTTGTGTGTTTAATTATGTTTTTATTATTATTTTGGTGACTAATTTCAATGCGTTAAAAATAAACTAACGGCTCTGTAAATTATTATAAGAACTCTTTTACCTCTTTAAAAAGAAAACAACTTAATCAGAATTTCTGAGTCTCATTGGTGTAGTATTCCTTCTTTATGATATAAGTTTTATTTTGTACCAATTTGATGCTTGCTTCAGTGAAGTTAGGACGTCTATATTTAAACAGTTCACGTGTTGTTTTGTCAGCTCTTATTAACTTACAATTTTTATACGTGCTTCCTTGTTTGTCAATTTTTCCCCGTCGATCATATCGTTATCCTTCTTGTAAGAGATGTATATTTCTTCATTTTGATTTTTAATAAATCTCTAAAAAGTTTGTAAAATATGTTGTTATATAATTAATTTTAAAATTTAAATTTTTTTTTAAATATTTACTTTTCACTAAGTACTAGATTTCATCTTATAGGTTTTAGCATTATATGATTACCATCTGTTCATTTTTTAATATTAAACCTATACATTATGTTTTACTTACCTTTTTACTTTTTTAACGTTAAAAACAGAACTAAATAAACGCATTGCAAAATAGCTTTTGAAAATAATCTTTTGCACAATCTAATCGAACTGCATAAAAACAGAGATGTTCGAATTTTGGTATCAATGTTTACTACTATCGGAAACGAAGTGTAATAGTTGCATATTACACGTTCTGCCCTACCGTTTGTGTTTTTGATTCCAGTAATTTGACTCTCACTGTCCCTGTTGGTAAAACTGATGCTAGCTGCGTTACATCTGTGAAATGGTGTGCAAAAATCCCCGGGGGCAAATAAATCAAACAGCTTTCATGAAAATGAAAGGGCCGACAGACAAAGGTGATTTACATACGTTGGTTGCAAACGAGTGTTTTTCATGATATTTGTATAGAGTAATACGGGCTTCATTTCAGTAAAATTCAAACAAAACCAACCGCAAGTCCCTCCCCTTACCCTTCTACAAGTTCTTTTCTTTTGTCACTGTCATTTAAATTTCCCTCAGCACCGCTTGCTTAATCTCGAATCCCTTGAAACCTTTACATTTCCCATTTTTCTCTGTTTCCTTTTACCTTTACTTCCCTTTCTGTTACGCATTTATAATCTAAATTACATTTAATTAGACTGTGACCTTACTCACTATCGTTTCAATGTAGTTTACCACTGTATTAAATTGTTAACTATAAACAATTTTTAATGTTAAAAGTAACTTGTTATTAATAAAAAGAAGTTGCTATCACTAAACGTGACTAGCAGTTGCCACAGAAAAGTCATTACGACAATTATATTATACGCTATTCAGCTTTTTTCATTACTGTTACTGATAACATATTCATTTTGAAACCTACAGAAGTTACGTATTCGTGGAACCGTACAGTTTTATTCCTTTGGCCACATCATTGGTATGAACGAATCATATATGCACTGAATATAAAAAGTAGTTTATAGAAGATTAGGCAGGGATTTACTGAAAATTAGAAAAGGTCATGTATGATATTCACCACACGATAGGCTTATCTGATGTTACATATTTCACACAATTGTAACTGTCGTCACCCTAGGCGGGTCTTAGCTAAGCTTCTCGGTTATAAGTAAATAATCTTGATTTATGATTTATGACTATTCATCAAAAAGCAAATATTATTTCTACAATTTAAAAACGAATATATTTTGTATAACCTGACGTTATATTATTTTAAAGATCTAGCTAGCCCTTAACAACATGCAGTAATATTTTTGAACTATTTAAATTATGAGTTTGTATAATGAAAATAATCAAGTTGTCCAACTTAAAACTTTCAGTTATCTAACTAAATTGCATTGTATAGCCAAAACTACTTTCGAAGTCAAAACAGCGCTTCTGGGCCTTATCTTAACTTCATATTTAAAATACATTTCCGTATCTCCAAACCTCAGATGGACACTCTCTCCACCAATCCCCCTAAAACCGTTATCTCACGGTTATGACCGTTACGATAACGATAATTATTACCGTTTCCAAAATGAAACATTCAGCTACCTGCATGAGCGAGAGTTGGTGCTAGCCCGTGACCTTGCTTCGTACATGATAACGGCCAGTGGTCCCTCCTGTAGTTGCAGTTCACGTGACATACGTATGTACAGGTACGCCATTACTGCCAGCGGTAAGACGTACCTATAACACAGTACAGTATATAATGTACTTAACCAAACGATTTGTTTACTACACATAACTTGTTTAAAAAATACACACATACACACACACACACACACAACTCAACATACATATAACGTATACATGGAGATTAGTACAAAGCCAAGAAAAATAAAGGTGGGTACATTCCAGTTTCAACAGATAGGCAACTAGATATCTGAGCACAGTAGATGATGGGAGGACCAAATGGAGCGGGAAGAGTGACCAGTAAATACAAGATGGACGCAGAGCCTATTTTGGATATAAAGAATTACTAAAAAAAAACATGAATTATAAAGTGTGTGTGTGTGTGTGTGTGTGTGTGTGTGTGTGTGTGTGTGTGTGTGTGTGTGTGTGTGTGTGTGTGTGTGTGTGTGTGTGTGTGTGTGTGTGTGTGTGTGTGTGTGTGTGTGTGTGTGTGTGTGTGTGTGTGTGTGTGTGTGTGTGTGTGTGTGTGTGTGTGTGTTATTGAATACATAGATAACGTAAGTGAAGTCCGGCATATTCTATTGTAACGAAGCAACGTTGGAAACCTAAGTTGATCGAACGAAGGCAGAGAACCACTAAGAACACCAGAGGAAGCAGTTCAACACGCTGGACAAATATTGACGATTAAAGGAATCACTATTAAATCATGTTTACCAAAAGCACAAAATCGACACGAATGGAAACTCTTAAGGGTGCTATGGTCTCCTCAAAAGGTTAGATAATGAACGACGAAAACAAATGTGGAGAATTAGTGTTTGTAGGAATGACAAGATTTGTTTCACAATTGACGTTCGTACCGTGGAACTTGCACATGGAATCTCACACTGCACAGAACACAATACATAAAACTGTTATTGCACAACTGGACTATCGATTTTTACACTGCTGATCTAATAATAATCAATGGGCAATTCTAGTCTGTCCATAGAACAATGAGGCTCCTGATGCCTCATGTACCCACTTGGCTGCTGATGCCTTGACCACACTTAAATTCTATTTGATGTATTCTGTGTGGGGGGTGAGAAGGGGAACGCATGTTATGAGAAATAAATAATATATATATATATAAGACAATTTTTCTTTCAGTTTTTAATACTTCTCTCCTCACTAATACGGAAAAAATAAGTTCTAATTTATTTAATTTAAGTGTTTCTTATAATTTAAATTATATTATTTTTATTACCTTTTCAAAATAATTATATCACATAACTAACTACTACCCAAATTCAAATAGCCAACGCTTTATAATAATATTAATCATAGGTAAAATTAGGTAAAATTAAAGTCGATTCTGAAAAAAACAAATATCACAAACGCTCAACGACACATTTATTTGAACTTCTTTGATACGATTTTACGTAAAACCTTGCTACAAGTGTTGTAAAACTTCAAAAGCATGTCAATCTAAACTTCTGAACCTTGTTGTTTTACCGGTTTAACTTTTCAAGTATTACGTTCTCACACAGACGCTCACTGACTTGCCAGTAAAGATTCGGGACCCGTGGGGACCTCAGTCCGTGTATTTCGCAGAGTAATCGACTTCAAACTTATTGGTCGACGACGCTGTGCCTTCTCTGACCCTTTGTTTCGTTTAAGAGAAAATAAAACTTATAAAAATTTTCTACGTTACCTTGAAGTTTAACTTGAGATAATTGTACTAATGTAATTAGTTGATGGTTGTTACAAACGTTAAGAGATCTAATGTTTAAAGATGTTTCACTAAAATGTAAAAGGTTACTTACATTGCTAGGAAAAGGCCTCTCATGTATTCTTGCATATCATCCGCAAGATTTACAGCACATATGCCCACGCCGCTCAACTGTCCCTTGTTAAAGGCCTTAAAAATTAAAAACATGTGAGTGATTCAAAAAACAGATTAACAAAATAATTAAATTTTTGTAATAGTGCGTAGACAGAGTGTGTGTGTGTGTGTGTGTGCGTGTGTGTGTGTGTGTGTGTGTGTGTGTGTGTGTGTGTGTGTGTGTGTGTGTGTGTGTGTGTGTGTGTGTGTGTGTGTGTGTGTGTGTGTGTGTGTGTGTGTGTGTGTGTGTGTGTGTGTGTGTGTGTGTGTGTGTGTGTGTGTGTGTGTGTGTGTGTGTGTGTGTGTGTGTGTGTGTGTGTGTGTGTGTGTGTGTGTTAAAGTAAGTATAGTTTATAGCGCACATTAAAATTATTAACTGCAGTTTTCAATGCAATCAGCTAACAACTTTAAAGAAATAAGCAATTAACTATCAATAATTAAAAATATAAATGTTTTTTTCATTTTCTATGGATATTTTATTTAAATGTTGTACCACTAATAATAGAATGATAAAATTTTTAATTCAGTGTCTTCGCTAATAAGTAGAAGAAGATATAGGCTACCATTAAAACTACGCCTGTGTGGACTTACCCCTAGATCAAGGTATGTCGTGTAGATAGGATAGGGTAGAACTATACACAGGGCCATCAACCAAGTGCCGGTGGCACACACGAAAGCAGGGATCCTCGGCTTTGTCGGGTCCTGAAGGAATCGGTGACGATCGTAGGCGATCATTAAGAACGTCAACATTGACACATGTATCGGTATGTCCTGGAACAAAAACGTTGAACCGATTAAACTATTCAGTTACATGTCACGTATTGTCGCATATTGATATGCAACAGATCAACATATATATATATATATATATATATATATTGTAATAATTTTACAAATTAATGAAAATTGTATTGTATTTAATTGGTGTGTAATTGGTGTGGCTCTCGACGTCTTACTGGCCTGAAACACTTCCTTAAGTTTCCCAGCTGGTCGAGTCCCAATGGTAGCAAGACCGGTCGAGTAGCGTAAAGTTGATGAAGAAATATATATGCTCAGCTTCACCGAAAGTTTCAAAACAAAAATTATTGTTTTGAAGAAAATTAAAAAAAAAATTATGTTTATAAAAAAAAATAATAAAAAAAAATTTTAATTTTATTAATTAATTAATTAGGATCAATTAATTAATATAGGGCTGTGAAGTTTTAAACAGTGTAATGCTCTTCTGAAAATTTTTATTAAAGTTTTAGTATAATTTAAATAATCTATCACCACTCATAAGACTGTCTGTAAACCAATCGATATTTGTTTACCTTTCTATTTTTTAGGTTATCTTCACTTACGGGTGGTAAAGTCCTTGTAGATTATCAATTAGAATTATATTATTGGTAATTAGTATTATTGAAGAAATAAAGAACTATTAAGTATTGAAAAGTATTAATGTTTTATTAAGTAACAGCAATATTGACTCTTATCGATTAGTATCGATTCTCAGGATATCGAAAAAAGTTACAAGTATATGTTATAAAAATTATATAGGGTTCTTTAAACAGCCAGTTATTACCAAAGTCAGAGAAATCGGGCTAATATTTAAAAAGTATAACGTTACAATCAAATTAATAGTTATTAATAAACACAGACATTGAATAATAAATTGTAAATATAATAATTGTTTTCACCAAACAGCTGTGCTGAACAAAGAAGAAGGCACTGAGATCGTCAAAGCAAATGGCCGCCGTCAAGTTGATCAAAATGTTGCTCGTTCCTGCTGCATTCCAAATAATGTATTTTGACGCAATATTCCTGTTCTTGTATCTGCAAATCTCTTGTTATATGTTGTGTAGTGACTGGTGTAGTGATTCTGGGTTGTATTTAGTATGTCTGTGTAATTATAAGTCAAACACTTTCTCCGATTCCGTCACTAATTTGGTTTAATGTATTATACAGTTTTCTAGTGTTGTATGGTGTTTTTCGGAGTAGATTTATATTGTTCTGTGTTATGGAGTGTTACTTGATCGTTTCTGTTATAATATGATAGTTTCAGAAGTATTTTACAAGTCACTCGCGATTTCACAATAACTCACTATACACTCGCTTGTATGACGATTATAGGTTAGGTTATCCACGTTATCAAACGTATGTCATGTTAACCGTTCAACTACCAATAATTAACTAACTCTTTCCTTCAGTTTCAATTAAACTCTTAGCCCATATAATATTATCCTTAACATTGTTCAAATATTTTTTCACATCCTGTATACATTTTTACATTTTCACTATATGAATGCCTAAACTTTGGTTATTTGTCAATTTTATTCACTAGATTTGATTTAAATTAATCTTTCAGTTCATTCTGGTTATTTTCAGATTAAATAATGCCATTTTATAGTGTTTTCTGTCCAAAAAATAGTAATTTTACTTTCAGTTTGGTATACAAACTGTTTGGAAGTCAAAACATTAAAATTTACTTCCTGTCATTATATAAATTCAGCCATTTTATCAGTTATATTTAATATTAATAATTCTATATTGTATTAAAAGGTTCCTATTCCCTTATTTTCTGGTAATTAATTGAATTAGTTGTATTCTGAAACATTATTCTGAAATATATGACTCCCATGTCTAAATTTCTGAGTTTAGTCATTTTCACTTTTATTCATAATTCTGAATATAATTTATTAAAATCTCTCTAAATGGTATGTGCAATTATATGGCATGATCTCAAGTTTATTTTGTCTAAACCCCTTTTGTTTATTTGCATTTAATTGAGCAATTTCTCTGTTTTGATGAAGTTTGGTTTCCAATCTTTTGGCCTATGATTTTTAACAATTTTTCTTACAAAATAATTTACAAACAATATATGATGTGTGATACCCTCTCTGACTTTTACAAATAGTATTATAAATTAAACATGTTTTTAAATTACACAAAAACAATTAGTATTGGTTACAATACAAACAATAGTTAAAACAAATAAAGAATATTTTTTTTTTAAATAAATGGTTGTCTTCAAGTCAGACATTTTGCAACACAATCCTTATTTCTAAACATGGAAATATGGCTTACAAAAAAGGTTTTTTACTAACTAACATCTTAATTACTCTCTACTATTTACAAGTGGTAACTATTTTTATAGTTCTGATGTTAGTTGTTTCAGACCCAAACAAATGGCCTTATATCTAATACATTTTTAAACATTCTTGTACTATATACATAAAAAACCTTATATTTATATTCTTATTTCTAACTATTATTATAAGTAGGATTCTACAGTTTTTATACCGTCTTTTACATTGTCTTTGGGGAATTGTACCCTGTCATTAACAAATAAATAGTATTAATTGTTCAAAAGGTATTATGAACTCTGTTTTTCTTTTTTCATGTAAAACAAAATGTTATTTTAAACAGATTCATGTCTTATGAACAACATATTGTCACAATACATATTTTAAGTCATTGAAAAATGCATATTTCATTGCATCCAATGTTTGTGATTGCCAAGAATGAAACACAAGGTTCATTTTTTATAATACCCAAAACTATCACTGGTTCACTTTGCACTTATATATTATGTTAATGCTAAATGGTCGTATAGTCTTATTAACATAATAAATTGGTTAGCGTTTTTTCAATGGAGATTTGTTCCATGGGTACTATATTATTGTTTCATCTTAGTTCACAGGAAACTTTTACTTTATACACTCCTCTCTCTTAAATTTATATACATGTGGTTTTTATTTCGTTATACTTTTATTTTTAGATATTTATTTTGGGGATATAGGGATTTGGGTGTCTTTTATAAGAGCATGACATCTTCTTCAGGATGCTGCCCTCTTCTTCTTTCTTCAGTCTTCTTTTCTCCTGCCTTCTGGGACTGGTATCTTCTCCATCTTCTTCTTGTTGCCATCAGGTTTCTTGGGATCTTCTCCATCTTCTTCTTTATTACAGAAATACACAACCTGTATTGGTTGATCTTGGCTTATTTTAGGGTTTCTCTTCTATTTATTCTCCCTCATTGTGGGTTTGGTCATATTGTGTACTGCTTTGTTATTTACTATTTTACCTTCCTGGGTTACACCTTGAAAACCTTTGGTTATGAGACTGGTCTTGGATGACTCATCACTAGTAACTCCTTTTATTTTAACTTGTATTTTCTTTATAATAATGATTTCTTTCCACAGTTGCTATGAATTAATCTTTTTATATTAAACTTAATGCTTTCTTCCAAATTTAAATATTATAACTTTATTATTCTAATGATCAATTGCCATTCAATATTATGCTTATATCTGTCACGCTACAGATTGCTCCCCTCCAGAAGTAATTATTTCAGACATGTTTATGGATGAAATAATTTCTTATGATAATTTCATTATTTCTTATAATTCATTTTCTTCTCCATTTTTATATCGACTTTTTTATAATTAGAGTTTAATTAATTTTATATATATAATTATTTGTTTTACTACTGATCCTTTTCGGATAGTTAGTGTCTTCTGAGATATATTATTATTGTAATACATTTTCTTTCTATATCAACTTCGTGTTGTATCCTTGGGATATTAATTCCCTAACATTCCCTATCACGTGGGCTGGGGCAGATCAGAGGGGCACTGTACGCTACTTCTCTGCTGGCCATACACCACTTCTATAAATTGAGTACAGGGGCATATCCATCCCTGCTCAAAAACATAATGCTGCTGGAATTATCTTCAGTCAGTCATCGAATAAATAAATAAAAAGTAGTCTCATTTTCGACTAATAAAAATATCTTTGGATTCTCCACTTCGTAGTCTCTCAGATTATCTCACATTTTCTATCTTAATAAATCTTCATAATCATTATTATACTCATTACATATATATTTTTTCAAAACTCTTAACTTGTCTGATATATTTAATTTAATTATGGTTGAAAACCTTTCTTTTAATAATTCTGGTTACTGTTTACAGTGTAACTCTCTTTCTTCTCCATCTGAATTCTCTTTATACTTTCTTCTGGTTACTCATAGTATTAGCATGGTCTTTATAAATAGTCTTTCGTATTCATTATTTGAATGGTCTTAATATATTATATTTAATTTTTTGACATTGTATCTTTACATTAAATATTCAGGTTGTTATATTGATCATTTTATTTAAGCATTTTGGTTCTTTCCTTTCTCTTAGAAAGTTATTAATCTGCCTTCGCATTCATTAACATTAATTCATTTATATTATATTTCATGTGGTATTTCTTCTCTTTGCATTTCATATAGGTCTTATTATTATCATTGGTTCAAAATCATCTTCTCCATCTTCTTGGTATGAGTTGTTCTTCTTTGCTCTTAATTAACTGTTTTCATTATCGTTTCATAGGTAATTAGTCTCTTTGCTTCCAAATTTTTTCCTTCTCTGGCATATTACACTCTTTCTTGTTATTCTTCTCTACTCCTTCAAATGCTATTGTGAATGTCTAGCATTTATTCTGGATTAACGTTAATTCTCTTTTCTGAATTAACCACTTTATTTTCTTCTCAATTCAATCATAATTGACACCTAATTATTTTTTGGAACTTGGTTAGTTTTAATGTAAAATTCAAACTATTCTTTTTATTTAATTGAAAAATATTTCTCATAAATCCTTGTAATATGTTGATCTTATCTTGTTTCAAAGTTCTGACGTTCTATCAACATTCAAATTCTGTTTAATTCATTTATTCCCAGAATTGTTTCATTCAGAATTGTTTATAGTACTGTGATTTTACTATTATTTCTGAATGTTTTGGTATTTCTCCAAATTCAAATTCTTCTTAATTATTTACCATAAAGTTTTCTCATAAACTTAGTTATAGTAAGTTGGTCTTACTTTATTTTTAAATTTTTTGTAAAATTAAGTTCCAAATTCTCTCTCTTTCTCTTTCTTCCATAAAGTTTTGTTCTAAATTATCAGGTGGTAGTAAGATGTACTTACATTATTTTCGAATTTTTTTTAAATTATTAAATTAAAAAATTCTTCTTTTTTTAATTCTCCAGAATGTTCTTTTCAAAATATTAGGTTGTAAGATGTACTTACATTATTTTTGAATTTTTAAAATTTTTTAAAATATAAAATAAATTCAAAATTCTAAATCTCACAACTCATTCTTCATAATATTTCTTCATAGAAGCTTGATTGTACACTCCTTTGATTTTTCCTGAAACGATTTCCTTCAACTCATATGTATTGTTATGCTTATCATTTACCACAACATATGGGGTTATTTTGTACTATACACTGGACCATATTATTTATACTTTAATAAGTTGATCTCCACTTTTTCTTTTCTTTTATATATACCCAGGAAGATGGATGATTTTCTCTATGTCGTTCCATTGCTCATATTCTTATTTGTAATGTGCATTTTCTTAAATAGTCTTCATTCATAAAACCCAGTTTTGTTTCTATGTTTATTCTTCGTATCATTTCCTTTCAATGATATTTATTTCGTCTCCTTCAACATTGTTTTTCGCCGTAGTCGGTTATCATGATCCGTCCCTTTTCTTGATGTCGTGTGGTATTTGTGTCAACCAGGGTCCATCATCTCAGTTGCTCTTATAAAATTTACCCTAGGGCGCGACACTCGGTTATTATTACTGTTATTATTGTTATTACTAAATTTATCATGATAGTCTTTTCGGTTAGGTTGGTAAGGTCTGTCATCATTATTGTTGGGATATGGATTTCTCTGACTGTATGGGACATTATTATGTTGGTATAAATTGTTTCTATTATATGGATAGGGGTTGTTATCCCTAACGCTGTTAAAACTACTGCTAAACTGGTCATTACGCGGCGGGTTGTTAGGGCCGTCGTAATTACTGGGCTGGCTCCCTCTATCATCATATGGTATACACCAATACTTCTCTGGTCCATGTTTTGTGTTCCCTGACAAATATATGTGAGGATCTTCATCTGGGTTATTACTTATTATTTGTTTATCTGAAACACCATAAGCTGGTTTACCATCACATATCCATTCTGAAGGAATATATTTTAGTCTAACCGTACCCTGGAATTGTCCTAGATGGCACGTTAATGGAATACATTCTGGTGATTCATCTGTGTCATCATTACAGTCTGGTACGATATCACATTTCCATCTTTCTGTAATACTCTGTCCAGTCCTGCGCTGAAACTGATCTGGTCCACATGTTGTATTCTTTTTACCTCTGGTCCTTTCCCAGTGATAAACTACTGTCTTGTGGTAAATTATTTCTGAAATTACTTCGATTCTCCTTCTATAATTCATAGAATTCATAATGTCTTTGTTATAGGTAATTGGGATATTATTGCCATCAATTAACCCATGTTTCAGCATCTCCAACTCTTCTTTCGTTTTTATCAAGTTTCTTGGATACATTCTCCTTTTCCTTTGCTTAATATTTTCCTTATTTCCACTAGTTTTAATTCCAGGTACTACCACTACTAGTTCCTGCGTCTTATCATTTTGTACATCTTCTGTTTCTGGTTTACTACCATATTTTATTTCTTCGGTCTTCTCCTTTCCTAATTTTTCCCTAAACAGTTTATTGTCATTACTTATATCATCCAGTTTCTTGCCTAATTCATCTTTCAAGGACTGGTTGTTCTCCTTTATAATCTTACTCAAGTCTTCCTTCAAATCCTTACTTGTAGATTCCATTTTCTTATTATTTTCTTCCATTTTGGATTCTAGGTTCTTATTATTCTCATTCATTGCCTGCATCATCCGCCTGAACATTTCTTGGTTTGTCATGTCCTCTAATTGTGCGGGTTTTTCTAATTGTTCTTTCCGGACATTGACTTCCCCTGTCTGTGTGGGTATCTCCAGTTGTTCCTCTGGTTGCTCTGTTTGTTTGGACAACACCGATTGTAATACCTCTTCCAACTCTACTGGCGTTGCCTCTTTGTTGTCCATATCGACTTCTTTTTCGGCCTCCGCCGCCCGTTTCTTAGATGTCGCACGTCGTTGCATTTTCCCTTGAAATTCTCTGGCTTTGTAGCTGTTGCCTAGCTCCAACTAGTGATTGGGCAGAATGTATTGGTTGGAAGGCCAATCGCTAATTAAAGCCCCTAAAGTTTTGCGCCAATTTGTAATAATTTTATAAATTAATGAAAATTGTAATGTATTTAATTGGTGTGTAATTGGTGTGGCTCTCGACGTCTTACTGGCCTGAAACACTTCCTTAAGTTTCCCAGCTGGTCGAGTCCCAATGGTAGCAAGACCGGTCGAGTAGCGTAAAGTTGATGAAGAAATATATATGCTCAGCTTCACCGAAAGTTTCAAAACAAAAATTATTGTTTTGAAGAAAATTAAAAAAAAAATTATGTTTATAAAAAAAAATAATAAAAAAAAAAATTGTAATTTTATTAATTAATTAATTAGGATCAATTAATTAATATAGGGCTGTGAAGTTTTAAACAGTGTAATGCTCTTCTGAAAATTTTTATTAAAGTTTTAGTATAATTTAAATAATCTATCACCACTCATAAGACTGTCTGTAAACCAATCGATATTTGTTTACCTTTCTATTTTTTAGGTTATCTTCACTTACGGGTGGTAAAGTCCTTGTAGATTATCAATTAGAATTATATTATTGGTAATTAGTATTATTGAAGAAATAAAGAACTATTAAGTATTGAAAAGTATTAATGTTTTATTAAGTAACAGCAATATTGACTCTTATCGATTAGTATCGATTCTCAGGATATCGAAAAAAGTTACAAGTATATGTTATAAAAATTATATAGGGTTCTTTAAACAGCCAGTTATTACCAAAGTCAGAGAAATCGGGCTAATATTTAAAAAGTATAACGTTACAATCAAATTAATAGTTATTAATAAACACAGACATTGAATAATAAATTGTAAATATAATAATTGTTTTCACCAAACAGCTGTGCTGAACAAAGAAGAAGGCACTGAGATCGTCAAAGCAAATGGCCGCCGTCAAGTTGATCAAAATGTTGCTCGTTCCTGCTGCATTCCAAATAATGTATTTTGACGCAATATTCCTGTTCTTGTGTCTGCAAATCTCTTGTTATATGTTGTGTAGTGACTGGTGTAGTGATTCTGGGTTGTATTTAGTATGTCTGTGTAATTATAAGTCAAACACTTTCTCCGATTCCGTCACTAATTTGGTTTAATGTATTATACAGTTTTCTAGTGTTTTATGGTGTTTTTCGGAGTAGATTTATATTGTTCTGTGTTATGGAGTGTTACTTGATCGTTTCTGTTATAATATGATAGTTTCAGAAGTATTTTACAAGTCACTCGCGATTTCACAATAACTCACTATACACTCGCTTGTATGACGATTATAGGTTAGGTTATCCACGTTATCAAACGTATGTCATGTTAACCGTTCAACTACCAATAATTAACTAACTCTTTCCTTCAGTTTCAATTAAACTCTTAGCCCATATAATATTATCCTTAACATTGTTCAAATATTTTTTCACATCCTGTATACATTTTTACATTTTCACTATATGAATGCCTAAACTTTGGTTATTTGTCAATTTTATTCACTAGATTTGATTTAAATTAATCTTTCAGTTCATTCTGGTTATTTTCAGATTAAATAATGCCATTTTATAGTGTTTTCTGTCCAAAAAATAGTAATTTTACTTTCAGTTTGGTATACAAACTGTTTGGAAGTCAAAACATTAAAATTTACTTCCTGTCATTATATAAATTCAGCCATTTTATCAGTTATATTTAATATTAATAATTCTATATTGTATTAAAAGGTTCCTATTCCCTTATTTTCTGGTAATTAATTGAATTAGTTGTATTCTGAAACATTATTCTGAAATATATGACTCCCATGTCTAAATTTCTGAGTTTAGTCATTTTCACTTTTATTCATAATTCTGAATATAATTTATTAAAATCTCTCTAAATGGTATGTGCAATTATATGGCATGATCTCAAGTTTATTTTGTCTAAACCCCTTTTGTTTATTTGCATTTAATTGAGCAATTTCTCTGTTTTGATGAAGTTTGGTTTCCAATCTTTTGGCCTATGATTTTTAACAATTTTTCTTACAAAATAATTTACAAACAATATATGATGTGTGATACCCTCTCTGACTTTTACAAATAGTATTATAAATTAAACATGTTTTTAAATTACACAAAAACAATTAGTATTGGTTACAATACAAACAATAGTTAAAACAAATAAAGAATATTTTTTTTTTAAATAAATGGTTGTCTTCAAGTCAGACATTTTGCAACACAATCCTTATTTCTAAACATGGAAATATGGCTTACAAAAAAGGTTTTTTACTAACTAACATCTTAATTACTCTCTACTATTTACAAGTGGTAACTATTTTTATAGTTCTGATGTTAGTTGTTTCAGACCCAAACAAATGGCCTTATATCTAATACATTTTTAAACATTCTTGTACTATATACATAAAAAACCTTATATTTATATTCTTATTTCTAACTATTATTATAAGTAGGATTCTACAGTTTTTATACCGTCTTTTACATTGTCTTTGGGGAATTGTACCCTGTCATTAACAAATAAATAGTATTAATTGTTCAAAAGGTATTATGAACTCTGTTTTTCTTTTTTCATGTAAAACAAAATGTTATTTTAAACAGATTCATGTCTTATGAACAACATATTGTCACAATACATATTTTAAGTCATTGAAAAATGCATATTTCATTGCATCCAATGTTTGTGATTGCCAAGAATGAAACACAAGGTTCATTTTTTATAATACCCAAAACTATCACTGGTTCACTTTGCACTTATATATTATGTTAATGCTAAATGGTCGTATAGTCTTATTAACATAATAAATTGGTTAGCGTTTTTTCAATGGAGATTTGTTCCATGGGTACTATATTATTGTTTCATCTTAGTTCACAGGAAACTTTTACTTTATACACTCCTCTCTCTTAAATTTATATACATGTGGTTTTTATTTCGTTATACTTTTATTTTTAGATATTTATTTTGGGGATATAGGGATTTGGGTGTCTTTTATAAGAGCATGACATCTTCTTCAGGATGCTGCCCTCTTCTTCTTTCTTCAGTCTTCTTTTCTCCTGCCTTCTGGGACTGGTATCTTCTCCATCTTCTTCTTGTTGCCATCAGGTTTCTTGGGATCTTCTCCATCTTCTTCTTTATTACAGAAATACACAACCTGTATTGGTTGATCTTGGCTTATTTTAGGGTTTCTCTTCTATTTATTCTCCCTCGTTGTGGGTTTGGTCATATTGTGTACTGCTTTGTTATTTACTATTTTACCTTCCTGGGTTACACCTTGAAAACCTTTGGTTATGAGACTGGTCTTGGATGACTCATCACTAGTAACTCCTTTTATTTTAACTTGTATTTTCTTTATAATAATGATTTCTTTCCACAGTTGCTATGAATTAATCTTTTTATATTAAACTTAATGCTTTCTTCCAAATTTAAATATTATAACTTTATTATTCTAATGATCAATTGCCATTCAATATTATGCTTATATCTGTCACGCTACAATATATATATATATATATATATATATATACTTGCCATAGAAAGACGTACTCGCTGTCACGAGATTTTCGTGACAAGACAAGTCGATTTCCATAAGACTTTGTAGTGGGTTAACGGTTCGAGTTATTCGTAACCATTGCCATTACAGAACTCCAATAATATTTAAATAGATCAATTTCTAGTGCTTTTTCGCGAAGAGTGGAAGATTTCCGGGATAGGACAGAATATCTACCGTGGTATTCTGAGAGTTAACGCGAGAACACTTCAAGAAGCCGGAATTGTGTAAGCCTAATACACTATCTATTTTTACCCAGTTTTGATACCTGAGATTAAGAATATTTAAGTTATAAACAATAACAGTTTCATATCGCAGTGCGTGTGTGAGCCAAGACGTAGATACTCAACGGGGTGATCTTCGGTCGGTCAACGTGCAGTGTAGCAGCGGTGCAGACAAGTAACGAGCGGAGCGCCTGATGTCTACGCAAAGAGTTGGAATTCTACGTAAAAGTAACTTATATGTAAAACAAGCCTATAGACTCATTTGTTGAAAGACAATTCTTTATTAAACAGTTTTATATTATAAAGCCATAAGACAATAGTAGATTTTATTGTGTTAATGAATAAAATGTTCCTATCTCCAGATATAGACTCTGTTGTAGTAATTTCAAAATAACCTATCTATGCAGTCATAATTTGTATCGTTGCAATATATATAGGCTATAGTTTTCGTTCTTACAATACAAGGTTCATATACATTTTACTTGTTTTTATCTCCACGTGCATGCAACACGCTTAAAAAATTTTAAAGTATTTCTTTTTAGGTACTTTTTACGTAATTCCTTTTAAAAAGTATATTAAAAATTAACTGAAAAACATAAATCTCACATTTAAGTTGAACTGTTATAAATTTAGCGAGTCAGCGAACGGAACAAGTGATAGCTGAAGATTTCTTTTATCGGCTTTGTACGATCCATTCACAAGACACAAACAGTTGCTACGTCTGTACAAGAGATAAATAGCGTTTTACGTCATTGTCAATTCAGAAGCCCAAAACACAAGCAAGACGTAGCGTACAACAACAAACGAATAAAATACCGACATATAAAGCAACACGAAAAAAGAGATATTGAAGACTTAGCGATGTCTGATGTCTTTAGAAGACAAAGTATCCTATCAACAAATACGACTCCGATTCTTATAAGTAAATATGAGAAAAGTTTTACTAAACGGTTTGACATAAAAGTTAACATAAAACGAAACTTGCTTACGTAAAGGAAAGATTATATTTTGTATTTCCTATTTATGTCAATATATTCCAAACATACCACTTTGATATTAATGTTTTAACGATTCTCTTAAAACAGATTGCATCAGGAAGACCATAAAACAAACGTATTTTGAAGTTATAAAAGGTTAAAACCAATTTGCATATAAAACCAAAAAGTATATTATTTTACTCTACGTAAATAATATTATACAAAGCAAAAATCTAATATACCTGTCTATTCCACAAACCTACTTGCTTCCCTTAACAAAGACAATATTCATAAAATGAATAAGGAGAAGACAATATTATCATTACAGCTCTGCGAAGGCAACAATAATACTGACGTTAATAATAAAGTTACAAGTTGCATTAACGCACAACAAGATATTAACTTGCAAAACGTTTGTACGATGTATAAAATTACTGAAGATCGTAAACTCGGTTCTCCTCATTATTTGCTAAAGATAAAAGAACATTACGAAATGTATTGAATTACGCATGGTAACGATCTGGAAAACATGTAGAATGTATAAGAAATTTATTTTGTTTATATTTTTTCTCATTAGGGAATGTATATGCACGTAAAGGGAGTGTTTTGTGTGTGCCTATCGTGTTGGGTAAGCCGGCGGACACCACGTTTTGAATTATAAAACCTTGTTCGGTGATAAAATATTCAAACGCGTTTACTAAGAGCAATAGTGGGCTCTTTACTTGCACCAGACAAAGGGAATTTTTATTATTTCAGTTCTATAGTGTCGACGTTAACACGCACATCGTCGTTACCCAGATAATGATAGGCAATCTACATGAGTCCAATCTGGCTGCTTGTACAGTAGACTTATGGATTTTTATATAATTCATGATGAGACAATGAATACGTGTCTTTTAAACGATCTTATGTGTTTCAATACCAATGAAATCTTTGAGGGTCAGTAAGTATTCTTTTATCATTATCTTAAAAAAGTGTTCTTAAAATAAAATGCGATTGAATTTTTGTACTACTTTTACATTCTTCTTTATCACTACAGCCCAACGTGATCCTTGGTTCCCAACACCAATCTTCTCTAATGTCTCCTTCCATTGCGATCTCAGCGTAACCTCTCACATCTATTCTTCTTACTTCTTAAATCTTCCGGCACATCATCCAACCATCTTATCCTAGGTCGACCCCTCTTTCTGCTTTTATAGACGTGCGCCCTCAAGATTTTCTTTGGCATACACTGATCCGCTCTAGGTGACCTAATCATTGTATTTGTTCCGCCGTTTACATTACTTTACTACTTTCATTATTTTCAGGGGCGTATTTACAGGGGAAAGGAAAGGGACCGGCTCCCCCCCAAAGGGTCGAAAAAAGTTTTTTTTTAATCTCTTAATTTTTAGATTATTTTATTATTTTTTCATCTGTGTACGCTAATAGAGTAGTAACTCTTTTTTAAAATATACAAACAGGTTTTTACACATAATTTGCGTATACGTTCGGAATATGAAATAAAAGAAAATCAATTCAGTCAATAAATATCTTCTAAACAATGTTTCAGTAATGCGTATTTTCATTCTGTCGTTATCATTCATATTAATGAGATTTATTTCACGATGTTATCACACATTTCTCAACCACTTTAAAGACAGTAATGTTGATTAGTCTTCACTTCTTTTTTCTTTTGTATAAAACCAACTCGACCGGACCTTTAACCCCCCCCCCTGCCAAATTCTGGCAACGCCACTCATTACTTAATTATTTGTCTGCACTATCAACATTGTCTTTGACGTCAATCTGATATTCTGTACTAAAAATCATGATCCTATTTTTTTTTTTTAATAGGAAGGTCTCATTTAACAATAAAATACTTGCAAAAAATTGCAAATTAGTTTTAACTGCTCTTTTGTGGCTTTTTTACATTCTCATCACGCTAAATAGCTATAATTAATTGTTAATAATTCTAATATTTATTATGTTTCTTCATCAAAAACAACAAAAATCGTTACACATATTTCAATAAGTATCTCCTATCCATTTCTAACCATTAACGCTTCCAGTCTTTCCGTAGAAGTAAGCTGACATTTTTGTGCCGTTTCCATTAAAAATTACTCTGGCTCTATAATTAAAATGCAGAAAATACGCTCTATTCCCAAATCGGAATCAACAAAATCTCAATTAAACACGTCCTAAAGTTTCCGAAAGAAAGCGATTGCCTGTTTTTGTTTTTTTTTTGTATTCTCAAATGTTATCCCCTTTTTTCTTGTATAGATAATAGTAATGCTAGCACATACATTTTTAGCTTAATATATGAAAAAAAAACAAATAATTTGTCTGTTCATTAACTTTGAAAGAGACAAGTTTTGTAGGTATTACCAAGACCTTATAAAAAAATTCGTTAAATTCATTGATATTGATTAAAATAAAGATAAACAAAATATGAGATAATTTTCTTGGGAAGAGTTAAAGGACTTCCAAAGGAAGACAGAATAAGAAACACAGAAACTGGAAAAGACTTGATGACATAATTTACATTTGAATTCACAACGAAGACGATTGATTGGTTAGCACATCTACAGATAATGGAAAAACAAGCTCAGAAAGACGAATACGAGAAGAAAACAAAGATAAGGAAACGCGTAGATAAACTGAGATAAATCAGTCGTAATAATTCTTTACAGTATAGTAAAACGTGTGAATACGTTGAGTTGTGCTTGTAGATACAGTACCTATAGGCCTATTGAGAGCTGGATGTTTGCTTAAGCAGCACTGTCGCATGCCAGACTGAAGTATCGTCATTCCGACCATTTGTATGGCAATAGACGTTTCAGAGTATATTTCAATTTCATATACTGCTGCGACAAACAACTGATTATAATTGTGCTTTCGTATGATGGATTTCATTGTATGCACAGGTATTTTAATCTCTCTTATTTTAACGTAATTTTTAGAGATCTAAATTTGTTCATTATCAATTTGATTATTATTGATAGTAATATCGATATGGCAATAAATAAAAACAACCTTTCAGGCGAAGGTAAACATTTTATTAACATTTCTGTATAAAAATTAGTTTTCAGTAAATAGTGCTTAACGTATTATCAATACTCGAACTTTATGGGCAACAAAATCCACGAATCGAATATTACTTTTATAACACTTTTTTGTAAACAGAATGAAGATATGATAGAGAACTTTTAACAATTTTTTGTAAATTCTACAGGCTAACTAATGCGCCGTGTCATGAATCTTTGTTAATTTTCTTCCTAGCGTAGCATTTTTTTCCTAGGGTTGTCCTAGATGTCCTCTTTTTCCTGGATATGTACTCTTTCTTAGCCATAACATTTCTCCCCGAGAAAACGATAAAAAACATCCGGACTTTAAACGATTATTATATTTTAATATTTTACGATTGTATTTCCATTTTTGTCAAGTGAAATAACTTTGTAATACGGCAATTTTCTAGTTATGTCGAGTATTTTATTGCGCACACAACGTTAACTGCAAGTTAGGTACGTTAACTGTACACACATGCTATTCTTGAGCATAACAATTTGTAAGTGATTCATTTGATCTCCAACAAGTAATTCAACAAAGCGTTCATACAAGAGAATTATAAAGTGTATGAAAAAAACTATCCAAAAACAAACTGCCACAGAGACTATTTAAAAACAGCTCAGCTTTTGTTTGCTATTTTTGTACACAGTGCAAATGTAGAGCTATGTTTTCATAATAGAGTGACAGTGAACAAAGGAATCAAAGAAACTCTGCATGAATTCTATTAAAAGAAATTTTTGTTATACAGTACAATTACAAAGACTTAACATATAGCCTATAGACACAAACACACACATATATATAATGGATTTTTAATGTAATAAACCACTGTTGAAACATATCAGATCAACCGAAAAGTATGATTGGGCTGTGGTGAGTATTCTAATCAATGAAAATAATGTATTGTTACTAAGGACTAAACAAAATTATTTTGAAATTTTAAAAAATGTCAAGTTTATAACATAATGTCCTCTTTTTCCTCTTATAATGACTGAAAAGTAAAATTTTCCTCTTTTCTTTAGTTGAAAATAAGGCAACCTTATTTTAACGGTCGATATATTTATTGTCCGTTTCATTAACGTCGTTTGGGCCCGGTTAATAAACACTTATTCATACACGTATTCTTCTTCTTCTCGGGCTCTACAGCCCTTGGTGGGCCCTGGCCTTCTCAACAATCTGCCTCCAGTCATCTCTATCCGCCACTCTCTCTCTCCATCCTCGAACTCCCAACTTCATCAGATCCTTCAACACCTCATCCAACCATCTCATCCTTGGCCATCCCCTTCGTCTTCCGCAATAGAGCCTTCCCTGCATCATTCTCTTATTCATTCTATCTTCTTCCATTCTCTCCACATGCCCCAACCATCTTATCCTCTGTGACTTGATAAATTTTACAAGGTCCCTCTCATGTATCAGTTGTTGCAATTCTGCGTTACTTTGTATTCTCCAATTCTCGCCTTCCCTCACTGGGCCATATATTTTTCGTAGGATATTGCGTTCAAAAATTCTTAAACTTTTTTTATCCTCCACTGTCATCGTCCACACCTCTGAGCCATAGGCAACAATAGGTCTTATGAGTGAATGATATATTTTTAGCTTGGTTTCTCTCCTTATATTTTTATTTCTAAAGATATTTATATTTGCAAAATACGCTCTATTTGCATACCTTATCCTCTCTTTAATGCATTTTTTTATGTCATTATCATTCGATATTGTAGTGGCCAAATATTCAAAGCCTGACACGCCTCCAAAGTGCTTCCCATTTATTTCCAGGTCACGGTTTTCTTCTATCCGCAGACTTCGACATTATCATATACTTTGTCTTGCTCTCATTCACACGTAGCCCAATTTTTGTTGCTTCTACTTCCATCAATTCGTATACCTCCCTAACTTTGTTTGCATTTCTTGCAACAATTGCAATATCATCCCCATAGCCGAATATTTGGCTAGATTTTGTAAATATTGTCCCTTTTTGATCGACCATCTTTATAACACTGTGTAACGCCAAATTATACAGTACCGCAGAAAGACCATCACCCTGTTTTACTCCTTTACTGAAACTGCAGTTTTTAGTCATCCTATTAATCACTTAAACCTTTGCCCTTGCATCCTTCATTGTCATTTCGACTAATCTTATTAGTTTGTTAACTATGCCGAATTCCCTCATTACTCTATATAATTCTTGCCTATTCACGTTGTCGAACCCCTGCTTGAAATCGACAAATAAGAAATGCAGGTCCGTGTCATGTTCATAAAACCTTTCCATCATCTGCCTGATAGCAAACAATTGGTCCACTGTACTTCTCTTTCGTCTAAATCCGCACTGATACTCTCCAATAATCTCTTCAGCACATCTCTGTAATCTCTCATTCAGACACCCGAAAATATCTTGTAGCCAACGTTGAGTAATGTTATTCCTCTATAATTTTCACACCTCATTTTATCTCCTTTTTTTGTTCCTCTTATAATGACTGAAAAGTAAAATTTTCCTCTTTTCTTTAGTTGAGAATAAGGCAACCTTATTTTAACGGTCGATATATTTATTGTCCGTTTCATTAACGTCGTTTGGGCCCGGTTAGTAAACACTTATTCATACACGTATTCCTTCATCATATTTGTTGACGTCGTTTCTAATTGGTGTATGAAATTGCGAATTATATGTATTGTTACGGCATCACGAACAATCTACGTGTTTATCGAACGTTCCAGAGAGATCCAGAATGTAAGCGTGCTACTAGACGCATTTTGCGAGAATCTTCTCGACTGTGCCGGGCTTCGCTCGGGTGCTCGGCCTGTGTCAAGGCCGCAGTTAATTACGTAGTTCATACGCACGCCACGACGCAATTAGGAATCGTCTAGATATTCGACTAGCTATAAATACCGGTACTCAAACGACGTTCAGTTTAGTATCAGTTGCGATTTTGGATAGTGCGGTCCGAGAGTTATAATAGCGATATTACTGTGTACGTTCAAGTAGTTATTATTGAAGTGTTGCGTTTTATATTCGGACGATATAATTGTAATACAATTGAGTTTTAATATTAGGGGACATTTTATTGCGTGTGAACAATTTTCATTTGATTTGTTGTAGACACTGTGCTGTTAATTACGAACTGTTTTACTGTAACAAGTAAAGGTGTGATTAGTGACTTAATTGTTGTCTTGTACTTATTTTGTTTCCACTGTACCTACGACGATCGAGTAGACCGTCGTAACAGTATATTGTAACTTTCAAATTATACTGTACATAGGCCTGAGAACAGAAACCAAAAAATTTGTGAATGTATATTTTATTTAAAATACACGATTGGGTAAATGACAAGAACATACAATCTTGTATACAAAAAAATGTCACCGAACAAAATTCTAAGGTTATCTATTGCTGTTTAACAGCCGCTAGTTACTTAACGGACTAAACAAAAAATCTTTCTCTTATGTTGACCAACGATTTTAAGGTTTTTTAACTTTACTGGAGCTTCGTAAATAGGTTATCCCCCATTACATCCTTAATGAGTGATTTAACGTCCGTTCTCCGGACGCCGGTAATACGGGAAATGAGGAAGTTGAAGTTATACAAACTGAAGAGGTTCCGGTATACCTCGTCGATGCATGCTGACTAGGTGGAGGGGCGAGGTTTCTTCATATAGGAAGCAAAACTCAGAAACAAATGATGTATCCCAGTATAGAGAGAAGGAATGAGAGTCGATTGAACTACGATGGAGCACACCATGATACTCACACCGTGACACTCGACCGGTGAATGCCAGACAAGCCTTCTTTCTGTAATATCAGTCGAATAGCGATAACTCTCCTTTCTTTTACAGCTGTCATCGGATATCTATACTTTTCTTTGACTGGATTCGACTTCCTCGACCGATCAGCACGTTTCAGAAATAAACAATTATCCTTTCAAAACACGACAGACTCTAACCAGGCTTGCGAAAAAGTTAAATATAGATTGTAATACGCTAATTGTTGAAAGTTGCAACTGTACACATGCAAAAAGTCGGTTCAATACGAAACGAATAACAACTCGCAGAGATTGCGCTGAAATATTAATGAAACACAAACAACAAATATTATATTGAAAGCACCTTTGTTATATTTCAGGTAGAAGCACTCATACAGATAGTTTATGCTACTAAGCTTATGCCTGTTATTTATTGTCTTTCCAATTAGCTGCTTCCCTGTCTTATTTACGTGTACGTGCATTCAGCGTGTAGTTGTTTGTGTATGTGTGAGGGTGCGCGCGCTTTAATAACTTGTGTTCATTTAGAATTGTTACGTTTTTGCTTGAGAGAGGAAAATGAGAAAAGACATATACTAGTCCTCCTACTATACGTCAGCATGCTCCGATAGGCATGCTCCTGCACGAAACAATATGGAGTCATTCGCTGTCTCTCCGCCAAAGTGATTCGTTCTATACTTCTACTAGGCTATATATTTCATAAATGTATTATTCACTCACCTGTATTATTCTGTTCACGAACTGTCAAGTACAAAAAAATTAAATTAAATAAATCTACGTGATCAGAATAACAATAAAAATCATAATAATAATAATAATAAGTTATCAAACCATAAGGAATTTAGAAGTTCCGAGTATTGAGTTACCCCCCTTCAATTACTCCTTCAATAATGATATTGAGTTAATACTGAAATAAGAGGTTTATTTGATTGTTTCAATACTTTAATTACTACTAAGTTAAATTAGACAAAATGACACTTTTTTATCTATTTTCGTTTTATAAACAGGACTTTCGTCTCCTGCAAATCGTCTTTTATTTTATAATTTAATTGCAATTTTTTTCATTTATATTAAGGTTTGCGATTAAATAGTATCACCATCGCTTACGTTCCAGAGACAACCTGACACTCACACAATACCTAATAATGCAAACTGTTGGCGAGTTACTTAAAAAAATATATAACAATAATAATAAGAATAAAAAACACCGGAACACCTGAAACAATGAAGTTGTTTTGCCATTGACAGTTTCATGAGATCATTTCTTTGTTATCCATGAATATTTAAAATTAAAATTTCCAGTTTATTTTTTTTGGTGTCCAACCATCTATGTATTTTTTTTTTAATTACAGACTGTAATAACCATAATTACTTCCATTAGCTGAAGTAACACGGCGGTGACCGCCTTATTATTTTTAAAGCTTCATCTCTGAAAATATTACACAACAGATAATATAAAGAAAGAGGTAACTGAATTCCTCGTCGACAGCGTCAGAGAAATGGAACCATTTAGCAGCTTGTAAAACCCAAACTACTAACATTTAACACCTATCAATCTTCTTGATCTTACTACAATTTAATTTCACACCACCTCCTACTCAGGTTTTTTACCCACTACTATGTGCCCCCCCTACCTTGACGCCTCCCTATCACCACCCTCCAACATTGGCGACCTGCGTTACTCGTCCCTGTCTTGGCCGCCCAGAAAAATAAACAAACACTCATTACTGTCGCCTCCATCCATGCGTCTTCCTTCACACACCTGGCTACCAACTACATAGACACACAAATACTCCTACATGCACGACTCTTCCTTCTACGTGCCTCCATCTTCTCAACGGCCGGCCTGCACTGGCGTACGACTCCCTACAAACTCCTTACCATACGGCTGAAGGGGGCTTGTCCCAGATCAGCCAGAGCCTGGCAGTAACACGCACCAGTCTCGAACAACCAAAAAAAAAATTATAAAAAATTATAAGTCAAGACTGAAGAAATTAACGGGAGATTCTTAAAACAATTTGACGGACGTTAGAAAAAATGCCTAACGGAAAAATGTAGACAAAGTTCCCGTGAAGAGCGGCAGCAGCTAGAACCAATAGGAGGGGCGATGACATAAGGGGAGGAAAAAAATTATAGCAGTTAGCAAATTCATAAAGAAATAACAAAAAAAAACTCTGATTCGTACCACTGTTACAACTTACCAGATGTCCGAAGTTGTTATTAACAATTAACTTGCTCTAAATATACAACGACTTTTGTTACTGTAATGTGTTTGAGCTTTTTATATTACGATTACAACCAATAAGTACTCAGCAGAAAACAAAGAAAAAGCACCTTTCAGTCTCTGTGTAGTCACCGAAGACATGAAACACTAACAATGAGTAGCAGTATCATAATATGAACGAAATTGATTACAATTTTTGTAAATAAAATGTAGTTCAGCAAAATAAGATGTTTACTTAATTCGTTAGCACAATAACGTCATTAAAAGCACAAAGAATACTTTTCTTTGTCAAGTCATGTAACACTGACTTATGTTGCCATAACTCCGAACAAATTGTTCAAGGTGTAGAATCGAACACCTTATTTATTTCAATTAAATTTGTACAAATATGAATATAAAGAATAATTAAAAAAATGCACTTTCAAACTGGGAGAGGAAGTTTGCTAAAATGTGAGTTATTTGCAAACCGAAAAAGAGGTAGAAAAGTGTCTCTTCAAAGCACGTAGTAATTATAACGATTCATTCCGGTTACTTGCGAGAGAATTTACAGCGGCTAAAAAACAAATGCTCTTAAGCACGATCCAAACAAAAAATAATTAAGAGACTGTTGTGGGGAATACGTTCACAATAATCCTCCATACAGACCTGCAGACCCGCCGCATCTTCGTGGGGGACGCTTATTTGCTAATTCCATGTTGTTGTTTTCGAACGTTGTTTACAGCAAAAGCTTAATCCGTATTAGATATGTGAATCTGTGTATATATTGGTGACTGTTTGCCGTTATGTTATGTTTAATTATTATTTTTAAGGAAACGGCATATCACCTATTTACAGGGTATAAAAGCTTTAGACAAACCTAAAGGTTATAAACTTTATAAAAGCGAATTCAAATTTACATACTTTGAACACAAACGCTATGAATGTCTACAACATCGATTATTATTTTACAACGTTCATTAAAAGTTGTAATAAATGTTGTTACACCGATGCTACATAAATAACATGCGTAGTAGCAGCCTACGTAGCCATTGTCACGTATTTTCCAGTCAGCGAATAAACGCAGTTATTGCAGAGCAATTCAGAACTCTTTCGCAAAGCCTACTGAAATTATAACTTCTCGGCATTGCCTGATTAACGTAAGGTGTTGTGGAACTTTGCAGTCAACACTTCACGCCTTCAGTAACCTTGCCTGCTTATATAAAGGTAACGCTGGACAGCTGCCGATCAGCTAATTCAGATAATCTCGAATCAAAGCAGCGATTCCAAACTAGCGAATTGAGTTCTGCGAATTTCAGTTGAGATTTCAGCAAATTGTTAAGATAGATTTTTTCGCGTCTGTTACACTGTTATTAAACACCGGTTAGTGAAAGTGTAAATTGTTTAATTTAAATTAGCAAAGATATTATAAATTCAAAACTTTTTACTTTTGCAGTTTCTTAATCAAACAGCTTAATGACAAGTTTTTCTTCTTGTGCGGTTTAATAAGGCAGACGCACTGATGAAAAGGAGACACAGTCGGTCTTCGTAGGCCAATCTAAAAATTAAACCAAGTTTTTCAAGATGTTTACCGGCTAGCAATAAAATCAAACCGTTTCCTCCCCTCCAGGTCGACTCAACCTGTGAAAATGACTACCTGAGGTAACACGTTGGGGTAATAATGGGCGGTTGAAGCGTAGTGCTAGCCACACCGATCTCCACATAGATCACGTTGATAGCCTACCTTACCTAGTTCTGAATGCTATGTTGGTAGTACAGATAAGGAGATATTAAGTTCTTTGAAAAATTGTTATTAAATTAGTGTAATAACGCAATATGTGTACAGTTTAAGTAGGTACAGCGAACGAAATACTACAGTTTCATGGTTCGCCAATACCGTTTCATGTAAAAATGTGTCATACAAATTATATAACCCCCAAACTGTTATTACTGATAGAAGAAGAAGAAGAAGAAGAAGAAGAAGAAGAAGAAGAAGAAGAAGAAGAAGAAGAAGAAGAAGAAGAAGAAGAAGAAGAAGAAGAAGAAGAAGAAGAAGAAGAAGAAGAAGAAGAAGAAGATCATCTTTTTTGGACCATAATTGAATTTGGATGGATTCCAGATAAGTACACTTTAATTACGTTCGACGATATATGTAAAAAGATACGTCGTAATGTTTATATCCAAATATAATAAAACTTTACGTCCCACTTTAGTAGTAATATAAATGGGCTTTTTTAATAAGTAACTCAGCTTACCCAAGTAAAACCGGTATATAATATGATTTTTATTAAGTAAATTAAGGTAATAATTTTATTGTAGTAAATATGTAAAAAGTAGAATAACTTATATTTAACAAGCTTCATTGTAAGTGAACTCTTCACTGAGTAAGCAACGACTGCCGATTGCTTGTAGGAAGCAGTTTCTCCTGAAATGGAAGCCCCCGCCAGAAGATTAAAATATTCAGTAGTCAAAGCCCCCGGCACTGAGGTCATAATCGTCTGTAGAAATAAAATCCTGTTAAATAAAGTCGTGATTAAATCTATTTAGACGTTCTGCAAGGAGTTACGAGGTTGTCCCAGTAAATCCAACATTATCGTTATCTAATACAATCCAAAATCACTGGAGCAGTAGCTAATACGCCTTGGTACGTTACAAACCACATACACCGCGATCTCCAAGAGATACTCCTTATACTGTCTCTCCAGGAGATCGTCCATAAAAGAAGAACCAAACACTAACCACGACAATTATCTCCACTAACCACGTGTGTAAAAGCGTACACTATAAGACTGAAAAAGGCGTTGGCCGTTATACATGAAACAAGATAAATAAGGACTTTTCACTGGAGAAAGCTCATCAGAATAGAAAACGAACTACTAACAGCCATTTTCTAAGCCAGCAAAACAGGTTATAAAACGTACATTTCTGTTTTAATAATCACTGTGTATTTGACTACCTTTTTAAAATTTAATTTGTATTGAATCTCATAAGATACTGAGCTTTCAGAGACCCATTAGGATAAAAGACAAGAGACAGGAGAGAATGAGGAGGAGATAGAAAGAGAGGTAGCCAGACACACAGAGTATCAGCGCATTCACACTCGTTAAGGACTGCGGGAAAGTATTTCCAAGGTCGGATAATGTGTACCTACAAGTTATTACTGCGCAATTCGACACCACCAATAAAATATACATAACTTCTGTGCGTGCTGTCAACACAATATATAATCCTTCCGTGTAATTAGATTTTCGATCCTTGTAATGTAACAGCACTATCAGACTTCATTAGCAAGTGTTTTAATACAATTATATTAATTGGACAGTGTTACCACAGTAGAACAAAACATACAGTCATGAAGCTCGCCATTTTTTTCATTCATTGCGCTCCTAGTGGCCCAGCTAGCAGATCAAAATGTTTGTGTGTATAGTAGTTATGAATACGTGTTTAGCGGTTTTTTTAAATGTATATTGCGAAATTACCTTTGGTAGATAGAAATATGGAACCACGTTTGTAGAGCTACAAATTATAGTAATAATTTAAAAAAGAGATAAATCGTTTATTGTCACTGCTATTTCCTGACTCCCATGAAACTTGAAAAAAAATGTACTACAGACCAAAATTAAGTGCGGGAGAGAAAAGTTTGTAAAAATGGTTTTTCAACAACGAATGTGCACAAAACATGCAATGTGCACATATGTGGCAAGTGAAAGTAGATACTGATTAAGTTCAACTTGTTTCACGCTGTATATATGTTTTAATTATTTTGTTTTTGAGTAATATGTTAATCTGTTAATACAGACAACATTAAAATGAGATTGAACATATTGATACAACGGTCGTCGCACGGAACTTCCTGTGTTTAAACAGTGAAAATTAAATAATTGAACAAGTGAGAAACCGTTGATTACAACTTTAACTGAAGTTCCAATAATCAAAATAAACAAACAAACAAAAGTAAAAATTAAACATAAACATTGGTCTACAACAATTCTTCAAGTTTTCGGTTGTCCATGACATGTCAACGTAACCAGCAATAATTACCGCCTAATTAACACTGTCGCAATAAATAATACAAGTCACCAATCAAAGATGTCCACAAACAGTAATTGACAGTAACCACGTTACACTAAACCGCTATACAATACCGTTCTAAAAACCCAATCTCCAACTGACTAATAACACCTCTTTATCACTTTGCTTTGCAGTACGCGACTAACTGGATGGCAACTTCGAAGACACTCTTATTATCTCGCTGAGGTCCGAGATGATTCTACCAGTTTCTAAGTGATGCGTTGAGAATAATCACCGTTTGTATTAATAATTCTTTAAAATAAACATTCGTATTACAAAGGTTCTCCAAATAATACAAGTATCGGTACGCACTGCACGTAAGCAGTATAGAATAAGCAAGTCATAAAAGTCGCCAATTCAATTAACTGCCGTAGTCCGAAACACAAATAAACAATTAAACACCAGACCTGTCGGTCATACAGTGGTTTATCGCTTGAAACCGCAAAACTCACAATAACTAGCAGAACTCGAAAGCGTCAGAAAAACACTGGCAAATGGCAAACTGGCAAATTTGATCGCCTACTACTCATCCCCGCTAGACTGAATGACGCAGCTTACCAGGTTGCCTAACTCATAGGCGTAGTAAGAATATTATGAATAAGAATATTATGAAATATTATTATTATAAGAATATTTATAGTTCTGGTATGACAAATAATTGCTTAACCTCATCATATGTTTATAAATTTTGGAAATTGTTTGGGATTACTGTTGTTTTATTTTGTTATAATCTTTACCCCCATTAATATGTTATACATTTCAAAACTCGTAATTTCGGTCTTAATAATATGGGGTTAGTTCATGAATCTGTCTACATTAAAATCCGTTAACTACTATTTCTTGGGTTATCTATTTTCCGTATCATATAATATAAAATTATTCAAATAAGTAAATATAATTTTGTGTTTACTTTAAACATTAAATTATAGAAAGAAAAAGCTAATTTTTGAAGGGACGATAAACGTATTTGTGTAAATATTTCGTCGTCTATTTTGATGCTAGCTCACCACTAGTATCACCGTGGTTGCATTATATCAACGTATATAAGACTAAGAGCTTCGCAATTGTGCACTGTTAAATCGTTGTGTTAAAAAAAAAAATCTGACTGCATACACTACTTATGTTTGTATTACTATACTTTTTATATTTATAAAACTATATAAAAATACAGTAAAATAAATTCAATCACAAAATAACGCGTATCTTGAAAACAATGCTTCAATAAAATGTATTTTTACTGTGTTATTACCGTTTACTTTAAGACGAATGATTTCGATATGTTATCGCATGTTTTTCGCCCACTTTGAAGATTCTAAATCTTAACTTGTTTTTTTTTTTTGTATGAATCCGTCACGACCGAAGGGTCAAAGACACGTTACTGCTTCTGGTGTATCAAATCGTCTGCCAAGCGTGTCCTCTGTTATATTCTTTGTCTCTGACAATAAAGGTTGAAATCTTCAAAGTACGTTGTGAGTACAAGAAGATGTATCTCCACTTGTTACGTTGTAATAAAAAATGCATGAGAAAAGTAAATATTACACGCACATGTAAGTACAGTAGCAAATGTAGATGTGTGTGTGTGTGTGTGTGTGTGTGTGTGTGTGTGTGTGTGTGTGTGTGTGTGTGTGTGTGTGTGTGTGTGTGTGTGTGTGTGTGTGTGTGTGTGTGTGTGTGTGTGTGTGTGTGTGTGTGTGTGTGTGTGTGTGTGTGTGTGTGTGTGTGTGTGTGTGTGTGTGTGTGTGTGTGTGTGTGTGTGTGTGTGTGTGTGTGTGTGTGTGTGTGTGTGTGTGTGTGTGTGTGTGTGTGTGAAATTCTGTTATTCTGTGCCTGAAATATTAATTGGCTATCGGTTCAAACGTCTCTAAATTTGGCCCTGATAATTCGTTCGTGAGTAACAACATACTTCGTTTGTTGCACGTAGCCTTAAGCCCAACGCTGTTTTCTTGCTTTTCCGTTCATAGTGGAGAATCATTTTCTGTTGTTCGGACGTTGGTTGTATGCAAGGAGCTTTACTTTTAGATCTGTATCTTAGTATGTACTGAACATATATAACCTACTGAGTGAAAAGTAATAGGCTGCTTTTCTCATGTACAGTGAAAAATAAAAATAGTGTTTCCAGTTTTTAGATTAACTGTTCTGTCTTGTTTCTTTCTTAGTCTACTGCAAAAACCACTAAGGGATTATGTCCAAAATAAACAAATAAATTTTAGGACACTAAGTTTATCTTACGTGAAGTATGTGAGTACAAGAAGTACGAACAATCTGTTGGAGACAGGAGAATCCAACATTATGGTCCGCTTGTTTGACTTTATTATTATCTGTATATACTAAGTTGGCGTCTGGGCCGGCGACTACCTGGGGCTGGTAGGTAGGTAGGTAGTCGCCGGCCCAGACGCCAACTTCGTGTATACAGATAATAGATTTTAATGCAGGACTCAATGGTCCAGGTAGCTTCTTCACGATATACAGAAGGACACGGATGGTCGTATAAACAATAATACCAACGTAATGTATAACAGAAGAAGGAAACTCCTATTTTAAATGTACACTGTGCAATTTTGCCTTACTTTGTTTAATTCGATACACAGACATCGGACAGATTGTATTTTCTATCCGAGTAAAACCAATTGTAATTGCTTTTGTGAGCGGAAACGTGTTGTGTGTGTGTATGTGTGTGTGTGCGCGCGCGCGCGCGCGCAGATTCGTTTGGCTGTACGTACCTGTACGATAGAGGAGCGGAGATAGACAGACAAATAAGAATTAGGGAATGATTTATGAAATACTACTACTACTCTGCTACTACTATAACAACAACAACAACTACTACTACTACTACTACTACTACTACTACTACTACTACTACTACTACTACTACTACTGCTGCTGCTGCTGCTGCTCCTGCTGCTCCTGCTGGTCCTGCTGCTCCTGCTATTACTACTAGTACTACTACTGCTACTACTACTACTACTGTTATTGCTGCTGCTACTACTACTATTACTACTACTACTACTACTACTACTACTACTACTACTACTACTACTACTACTACTACTACTACTACTACTACTACTACTACCACTACTACCACTACTACTACTACTACTAACTATTGCTATTACGAGACCAAACGACAGTCCTCTTGAGTGGTATCATTTCCGATAACTGTCGAAACCACGAAAATCCAAGCAGACTCTGTTGGCCCGAAAAATCATGGCTACAGTCTTCTGGAATCGAAAAGGCGTTCTTTTGGTTGACTTCCTCCCACAAGGAATGACAATAAATACGGAAATATATTGTGAAACACTCACTAAACTACGGCTGGAGATTCAAAACCGCCGGCGTGGATTGTTTTCAAGTGGCGTCTGCTTCCTTCATGACAACGCTCGGCCACACACAGCGGCACGGACAACAGCGCTAACGGACCAATTTAGATGGGAAAAGCTTGATGATCAGCATCTTGAAAGTCCAGATCTTGCACCTTTGAACTTTCATCTTTTCGCAAAGCTGAAGTGATTTTAAGGAGGGAAGCGAATGGCTGACGACGATGAATTGAAACAAGCTGTCACTACTTGGTTGAACAGGCAGGCGGTAGAATTCTTTGATGACGATATAAATAAACTAGTGCCACGTCTGAAAAAGTGCTTGGATCTTAATGGTTACTACGTAGAAAAGTAGAGTAATATTGTAGTTTATCTTTACATTTGTAATTTTATTTCTCAATAAAGTTTCCTTGGCTATATAGCAAAATGGTTTTTACTTAAAAAAAAGGCCCTCGTGTTATTAAATATTGGGGGCGAATGAAAATTATCAATAATATAATAAGTCAGCGTATGTATGAGCCAGCGTGCGCGCGTGTTTCTTTGGGACGTCAGTTCCACTTTACATAAAAACCTTATAGAGACAGACTTCAAGGTCTTTAAAAAAAAAACGTTAATAATTAATTGTCATCTTATTTCTATGCGTTTTTCTACTAGGTCTGTAAACTGGAAATCAGACAAAGGAAAATGTTAAGAAAAATCATGGGGTCAATAAAAGATGGATAACAGTACAGAAGATGCCACAAAAATGAGCTGTACACACGAGTTGAAAAAATCACAGACGTAATTAGAAAACGAAGAGTTAATTTTAACGGACATATTCAGAGAATGGATCCTGACAGACTAACAGGAAAGCTATTTAACTATTTCAGAAAGCTCAAAATGTCCAACACGTGGTTCAAAGAAACAGAAAAAGACATAGAAGGACTCCAGATTACTCGAGAAGACGTTGAAGAATGCTTTCCACTCAAAATGAAATTAAAAAATGCACAAGGTTTTCAGGAAAAAACCAAGAAGAAGACAGGTACCATTTGGACTGACGAAAGAAGGGGGAGACATCGGTCAAGAATGAAGGAGATGTGGGAGAGGAGGAAGAGAGAGGAGAAGAAGGGAGGAACCAGTTGAACCAAACGTAGTCCACAGTGGCTCATACGCACAAAAAATTGTCATCTTTTTTATTTTTTCACAAATATCTTTTGAAAATATATAAAAATTGTTCATTGTAAACAACTTATAACTGTAAATTTAAAATTATGCCACTAGCTGTAGGCTACGTGTTTTGTACCGGACCAAACAAATGTTTTCTGTGTATCCAACCGTAACGGCTGGATCATCCAGACGACCTGCCGCAATTAATCGCAAAGCGTCTAAACATTATGGAAGCGGAAAACAAAAGACTGCGCATAATCCTCTAATGTCGGGGTTAAATCTCGCTGAAGTGGGTCAAGACGTCGCACTGGTTAAACTGAATTAACGAAGCTGACACAAGCGTCATTGCTGGAATTAATAAGTGCTGTATAAATAATGACAGCCGACTAGGGAGCCGTTATTACTAAATATGAGTCCCTGAAGATTCGCATACCGGAGCACACACGCCCTCGACAACCATCGCTGAGGATAAATTTCAGTTAAAGAAGACACAGTTTCACCGGAACATACGCGAAACTTGTTAACATAGTGTAGATAAAATAAAAGCCTACAGAAAACAGAATTTATGTCAACATTTCTCACGTGTGTGACGAATATGATTTAGCTGAGTGATTTAAGATACTATCAAATTCTTGACTTGCGGACAGCTGAAAAAGCTATGATACATACTTTGTGTTATATAGTTTTGTCTAAGAAAGAGAAACTTTGTCCATGAGACGTGAAAAGTAGAAGTTTAAATATTACGATGTGACAGAACATTCCGTTAGCACTGTCCATTACTGCGGTTGAATCAGTGACACTTCTAATTAGTAAATTCTAAAATTACAGGATTTTTTCTTTTTCTATAGCTTTTTAATAAAAATTCTGTTTACAATTTACCTCTTTTTCCTCCAAGCGCATGATAAATATTTTAATTCATGATATAGACAGTAGTTCTTTAGGCAAGCGACACAAAATTTTTGAAAAATACAAAAATAAAACAGGGAAACGGTCTCTAGTTATTGCTTTTCAATATTGATTTTTAAATTCTACAAAATATAAAAGATAATATACACATCAAATTGAAACAACTTTGGGCATACGAATATGACACAGTAATTGCCAGCAGAACAGAGAGAGCTTTAAAGGAGACCTTCAGAATGTTTAAGGGAAAATAAAACAAGTTGGACTTAAGTAACCGAAAATAAGGCAAAACATCGACGGCTTCTTCAACACCAATATCGGTTGCAATATCGAATATCGAATGTGGGACGTGTAGCAATATATGACCGCAGACTTCAAAAGGTATCAGAGTTTTTACGATCTAAACTCCATGGTCAATGAAAAAATAAAATACAAAACAGAATAACGAAAATAAATAGAAAATTGTATGCGAACAACGCATAATACTTGGTTTCTGAGTACAGAGACAAAGCTGCAAATCTACAAAACTTGTATAAAGCCAGGTAAATGAGACCTGAGAAACTTTGAGAGGAGAAACTTCAGAAAATTATTTTGGATCGATTCAACAACATTTGATATGACCGACGGGCAGTTGACAAGAAGGATGAACTTTCAATTCAATAACCTAACTCACATTGCAGACAGAGCACTGCGCATTACTGCGGTTAAATCAGTGACACTTTTAATTAGTAAATTCTAAAATTACAGGATTTTTTCATTTTTCTATTGCTTTTTAATAAAAAATCTGTTTCGAATTTACCTGTTTTTCTTTCAAGCGCGTGAAAAACATTTTAGTTCATGATATAGACAGTTGTTGTTCAAGCAAGCGACCCAAAAGTTTTGAAAAATACAAAAATAAAACAAGGAAACGGTCTCTTGTTATTGTTTTTCTATACGACATTAAAATATTGAAATTAGAATATTAAAATATTCAATACGCAATTACAAAATATAAAAGATAATATATACATCAAATTGAAACAACTTTGGGCTTACGAAGATGACACTGTAATCGCGAGCAGAACGGAGAGACCGTTAAAGGAGACCTTCAGAGTGTTTAAAGGGAAAATAAAACAAGTGCGACTTAAAGTGACCGAAAATAACACAAACAGCGACGGCTACTTCAACACCAATAAATATATGGAATGTATCGCAACATATGAGAGCGGACTTGAAAATGTATCAAAGCTTTTACAATCTAAACTTCGTGGTCAATGAAAAATATAAATTACGAATAAAATGCAAAACAGAATAACAAAAGCAAATAGAAAAGTTTACGCGAACAACGTATGCTTGGTTTCCGAGTACAGAGGCAAAGCTGCAAATCTACAAAGCTTTTATAAAGGAGTCCTGAGAAACTGTGAGAGGATAATCTTCAGAAAATTATTATGGATTGATTCGTCAACTTCTGATATGACCGACGGGCAGTGGACAAGAAGGATGAACTTTCAATTCAATAACCTAATTCACATTGCAGACATAGAGCAATTCATTAAACCCAGCGAAGACGCTGCCTAAGTCACACGCAACAGATGAACTCCTACAGGTCTCTGAAAATGATGTCAGAGCCAAAACCGAAATAGGCCAATGGACCCATACGGATAAATGGAATGGCGGAAGAGCTCAGGTTAATAAATTGAGTGTAAATTAGAAATGTTGGTAGGTGTGAGAACCGACCTGGTAGCAACAATAGGATGAACCGAGAGATTAAACTCGCTGAAGAAGTTAGTTACAAGTATGAAAAGTTAGTATTTGTTGTCAATAAAAAGTGATAAATAAAATAAAATACAACTACTTTTATTATCGAGTCCTCCAACCTTTTAAAGTTAAAAAAAAACATGAAAACAAATATAGTCAGAAATTTCCATGTGTATTCTGCAAAAATAGCTTCGTTATAATCGATTTTGTTATAAAATTATATTTTAAAATATACTAAAAACTACATTTAAACAATTTCACTATTTGTTACATTTGAAATCGGTTTTATTTCAGAGCCACCTGACAGATTACGCTGTATAGACTACCACTACAACTCGTAAAACTCGTGTAAAATAATATGAACGTCGACAGTGATATTCAGCTACTAAACTCAGATGATTATCAAAAATCAAAATAGCAATATATATTCGCAAAATTCTTGATATTATTGTAACATGCATTGTAATAAAAAATCTTGTCAATTTTCATGAGTAGAAATTAGTCAATTCAACATCACATGTGGTTTTTGAATGAGTCTCATGTGTCGCGTGCACGCGCATAGAATTGCTGTGTGTGTGTGTGTGTGTGTGTGTGTGTGTGTGTGTGTGTGTGTGTGTGTGTGTGTGTGTGTGTGTGTGTGTGTGTGTGTGTGTGTGTGTGTGTGTGTGTGTGTGTGTGTGTGTGTGTGTGTGTGTGTGTGTGTGTGTGTGTGTGTGTGTGTGTGTGTGTGTGTGTGTGTGTGTTACGCATGTAATATAATTCTTTATTTATCTGTTTATTTAAAAAATAATTATCGAATTTAAAACATTTCTTAAGGTTGCGAATGTAATACATGAGAAATGATCTATTTTCAGCGTACAAAGAGTAGTAGTGTACACAGAATTACTTTAACCACACAGAACACGTTTAGAGCATATGTCTCACTGCGACTTATACGGGCTGACGTGACGTAGGGTAATGAAATACAACTTTATTGAAATATCTGTTTACAAGATAGGCGTAATTGTCTTACGGGTTACTACTTACAACCCATGTGGTACTACTACTACTACTACTAATGCTTTAGCTATTTTCATCACTGACAGTTACAACTGGACAACTAGGTAACAGATTAACCACTATAATCACTGTGTTATTATTCTCTATTAATGGAGTAATATAGATAAGAACAGTAATCTAGCAGCTTAGTTGTACAAATAATACAATGAAGAAAATAATTACTATTACTGTATTTAATTTAAATTTCCAATTTAGACACGCTTAAAGTCAATAACGCAAACAAATATTTAATTAATATTATAACATTAGTCAGATTGGTTACTTGGTTATATTATGTTTATCCGTCCTGTAAACATTTACATTTTCGTTATTACACACTTATTGTGACGATGATAAGTAAGTGACACTCTTACATCTGCTTTAACATTAAATTACTTTTTACACTTGTTATAAAATTATATCCGTTAGCTTCGTGTTTGTGTTGTTCATTCAAAGTATCCGAATTGCATTTATAAATTTATAAGTTTTTGTATAATGACGGAAAGTAAAGAAGAAAAAGAAAACTAAAAATCTGACTTGAATATTAATATATTTGATGTCTAAAAACTTAGATTCTGATCAATTTCTCTATTTTAGTGCCCCCAGAGGTCATATGTAATCTACTTAAAACAGTTTTAAATAAGACAATATTATTATTTTATAGTGACCAAAGTAATTTTATATTATCCAAATTAAAACTCATAATAATAATCTGAAACTCTTTATAATCATATAATATAATAATGTGTACATGAACATGAACATACAATAAAAAGTAGTAATAAATTCATATAATACCAATAATAATAATAATGTAAGAATAATAATTAATAAAAAAAATTTCGTCTTGATAGCTTTAATACTAGGCTATAAAGGTGTACAAAACATTTCTACTTTATATTTTGGAATTTCAGAAAATTTTATTTCCTCGTTCACATTATTATTCTTAGTTTATGCGAAAACCGTTTCGTTTCGTCTGAATTACATCATGTATCTGATATACTTTATTAAAAATAATATTCTATTCAGAAATGTAATTTAATTAAGATATTTTAATTAAACAAATAGTCCAATTTTGTATTCGAAAACGGTTGTAAGCCGTGTTATAGTGTGAAATCAATAGAAGCAGAAAGCAAGACGAGGCCCATTGTCGTGTTCAGCATTTACGACCCGACTGCGTCTATGCCGCTCGCAAAGAACGCAGTGGTTTCCACCGACCGACGTACCTTTACAATGCATACCGACGGCGTGTTGTTGTTGTTGTTGTGTGTGTGTGTGTGTGTGTGTGTGTGTGTGTGTGTGTGTGTGTGTGTGTGTGTGTGTGTGTGTGTGTGTGTGTGTGTGTGTGTGTGTGTGTGTGTGTGTGTGTGTGTGTGTGTGTGTGTGTGTGTGTGTGTGTGTGTGTGTGTGTGTGTGTGTGTGTGTGTGTGTGTGTGTGTGTGTGTGTGTGTGTGTGTGTGTGTGTGTGTGATTTATACATGATCTCAGTATAAATGAACAGAATAAAAGTTACAATCGTGTAGAGGCAACACACCTTTGTCATAGAACAAATTATAGAACACCACATTTACACCGTACGTTGCAAAGCGTACGTATTTGCGGATCATTCTCTACCAACCGAAACTCTCCGCTGTGATTCGTTGTGTTTTCTGAAGTTTCGTATTTATAAAAGTTTGTGCACGAAAAAACTTTGAATAAGGTTAAATTTTAGATGTCAGACTGTCCCTGCGGTCACACAATACAGTAAGCTACAGCTCCCTACAGTCGTAACATTTGAATGACTCAGAACGACCTTTATATATACATCAAGATAACTCGATAGGACAAGAGTTTACTTCACGAGCATAACGCAGTGATTGATAAAGGCTTATGTTTGGTTTTTATACCACACGATTGGACGCCTTATCGTAAACACGAATAGGAGGAAGACATATTATTATACGCTTCTTTTTCTTTTTACCAATCGACTGATAAATTTAATATAAACTTAAAACAAAAAAACTTGTAAGTTATTAATAATTTTAAAGGTGGACAACTTTTACTATAAGCGATTAATACTAAACAGGAACGGAACACAAAATATAGAAATTATAAAGAAGTTAACAATCTAAGCAATGAGCATTAAAACAACAGAGCTCAATGTTCTGTGCTACAGGAGCGTATTACGGGGGGGGGGGCGAATAGGACCAGAACCCCCTCCATAAGAGGATCGTAATTTAAACGAATTTTGTGAATTTTGTTAATATCTTACGTTTTAGGCTATTTTATTACTTTTTCAGCACGCTAATATAGTAGCTTTTCTATAAATATATAAACACCTTCATTACACAGCATTTGCGTATACGTTTGAAATATGAAATATAGGAAATTAAATTCAGTCAATAAGTATCTTCTAAACAATGTTTTAATAACGCGTATTTTTTTTTTATTATTATCGTTTGCTTTAATGGGACTTATTTCAGGATATTATCACACGTTTTTCAACCACTTTAAAGATAGTAATATTGATTAATCTTAACTTGTTTTCTTCTGCACGAAGCCGACTCGACCGGACCACCCCCCAGGCAAAATTCTGGATACGCTACTCCTGTACCATAAACGTTATTAACATAAAAAAACATGTGACACATAAACCAACTGTAGAAAGTGTAGTGCTGTATGAGACAGCAGGAGATTTGGGCAATTAACAAACAACACGGGTAGAGATTAACTGCAGTTAACTGGCAGATACGGAAGAGACTAAATTTGTAAATAACAAGGGAGATAAATAAATAAATAAATTTGTAAAGATTAAATAGAACAAAGGAGATAACAGTAGGGCAGACGAGTACTCAGGACAGGAAGAATCGGAAGAGGACTACGTTTAACTACGTGTGACTGTATGGAGAATGTTTAACCATGTTGAACAATCGATGGGAAATTTGGACTGACGGACAAGGTTAGAGATAAGTTAGAGATATCCGATGGGAGGATTCGTTTGAAGTCGAGATTAATATCGATGTTGAATTTTAACTGTCGTACATCATTGATGCTTTGTAATATAGTTTGTTATAGTAATCATGCAAAAAAAGACAAAAGTTGAACACAAACACAAAATTTAGAATTAATAATAATAATAATTTGATTATCACAAACTGATTTAAAATGCATCACCGCAAAGCAAATAAATTCACACACATACATTTCATTTCGTTATTTAACACGCCTATGTTCGTTTGTAAATTTTTTGTACTTGTTTGTGTACGAACATTTCCTATTCAAGAACTGAAGGACTGAAATAGACACGCCTCTTCCACCAAACGTTCGCGATTGGTTGAGAAAAAAATCATTTTTTCATTAACTGTTCTGTGTAATACAGTAAAAATGTATAGGCTATACAATCATTATAAATTAAAACAATAGAAATTTTGATAGCACTAACAAGTGTATTCGTGTCCAAAACTGTACATAAATTAATATTCCGAAAGCCAGTTCGAAACTAAGTAAGTTGAAAAATGTATATATACGTGTCTGCGCGCGAGCGCGAGTGCGCTCGTCCTATGTGTGTTAAGCACACGCGTACAATTTCAGAAATAATTTATATTAATACGCTTCTTTTGTGTAAGTATATAATTGTTTATTGCATAGAAAAACTATAAATATTCATTTTGTTGTAACTGTGATACCCCCTTAAGGAACGTTAAAAATTTAATATACGCGCGAGCATATTATATACGCTCATTTTGTTTATATAAATATAAATCGTTACAAAATAAACATAATATTTCACGAATAATTCACACAGTAGCTCAGAATGAGTATCGTCAGGTAATATTTGCGTTTTATTATAAAGG
The DNA here is from genome assembly GCA_034769895.1 of Magicicada septendecula. NCBI lineage: Eukaryota > Metazoa > Arthropoda > Insecta > Hemiptera > Cicadidae > Magicicada > Magicicada septendecula. The sequence continues at coordinate 203,480,654 of CM068367.1, forward strand.
CTTCTTATATTATTATTAAATACTGTGACGATACTAATTCTGTGCTGGCATCGCAATATATTGAATAACTGATTATAAATACAGTATATTAATTTTTATATAATTTTATATTTCTAACCTTCGTTTATGCCTAACTACTGGTGACGCGTAATCATAAATAAAGATGTATTTAGTTTTTGTAACAAAAGTACTACAAATAAGCACTCAATTCTCTATTTAACGTTAAAGTGTCTATAAATGAGATGAAATTACAAAACAATGCCAGTTTACTTTATTCCAATTAAACAATTCCCTGAACACTCTAAATCTATAGCAAACATTTTTTTTAAGCTTACCTGTAGCATGGGCAGAAAATAGCAGAGGAAACTTCCGAACACCCAGTTTTGAACAAGCAACACAATTAGTGAAATAGGCAAAACGAAAACGCACTTTACAATGTCCCCCAATCCCATATTGATCAAATAGCAGTAGGTCTGATCGCGGTACAGTTTGTCTCTGATTATGCTGTATATCATGGCACAGTTACTGATAGTCCCGACTATAACGATCACCGCGTACAAGAATACGAACAGTGGATACATGCGAGCCACGGACGGCCGCAGATGGGGTTTGCTGAAGTCCATGGTGTCGTTCCGCGACCCCGTCACGTAGTGTATCACCACTTCCAACCACTTTTGTGGTATTCCTGGGATCTCCTCCTCTGCCATATCACTAGGATCCGAATCCATGGCTGCTGACTTGAACAACGGTTTCACTGCTGCCCACAATTGCCAATATTACACGACAATATTTTATTCATCTCATTTGAAACAAAACTTAAGTCTAACAACAAACTAAAGCTATTTTCTTTATCGTAAAATTCGATTAGTACAATATTTCAAACAACTCAATTTAGCTGTAAAACCTGTTTTCCCGTATATCCTAACACACTGTATAAATTCTCGTTGTTTCATACGCCAGAATATGCACTACAAAAATATTAATTTGAGAAAATATTTTGCGCAAATTTTTCTCTACAATTATAATTACGACAAACTAACAATTTCTGTGAACAGCAAATATGAAATTTTCTTTGTACATGCCACAAATACATTTGAGTTTTATTTACATTACACGTGCTGTGCTTATAAGTGTTAAAGAAATGCTTTACACCGACTTATTTTGAAACGGCTTCAACAGGAAACATTAAAGTTTCATTGTGAATTTAAACGAACACCTAAAGACAACGATATTTTCCCTTTGGTCAGGCACATATCACACAGAATCACAAATCACATTTAATTTTTATCTAGTTTTATTGTTTTAGCTTAATTATTGTTGTTGTTTTTGTTGTTGTTGTTGTTGTTCCTGCTGTTATTGTCTTAATTTTCAATACAAACCCAAAACGTATTTTTCAGTTTCAGATACGGTGCCAAAACTTTCCCTTACATATGAGGCCCGAAACGTTAATAAAATATCACAGTATTCTTACACTGTATAGACACATTCATAAGTACACTACTGCTATTACTATTGAAAATTTTGTGCGCTATCATTATTGACAGTTACGAGGGAAACTCTGTTTAAAAAAATTCATTATAAAATCATATATTACAACACGTATTAATAATATATAAAAAGATTTAACAGAGGCGGTTTAGGCCTCTGCTAGAAGCACGAATTTTTGCCAGATCGTGGTTTCGCGTAAAGCGTTTGAGCAGAGTGGTTTGCGCAAGGGATGCACGACGCTTGCGAGCCGTTGAAGACTGAAGCGTTGCGTCGAGACGCTCTAGTCTGGATAGCAATCCGCTCGCGCACGCTCGCCGACCGAGTCGCGCGTAGCCATGGAAACGCGCCAACTCTTGAACTCTTCCACAAAGTGACAACAAATGTTATCAAGTATAACTTAACTTTTTAATTAGTTATTATTCAATCTGTATTACGTATGTATTTACATAACTTGCCGACAGTTTAATTAATTTAGCTAGTTTCTGCTTACAATCAAATATTTGTTTTATTAAAACTTGTTATTAAATTTTCGCACAAACATTGCCACGTTTTGCTGAAAGGGGGCGTCAAGTTCTTTTCTAACTAGTAATTTTAGATTCTATTCATTTGAACTTTTATAAAACGAATTTCTCTAATGATAGTAAGAAGTAAATGTGGCTGGATATATTTTTTTTATCTACCTTTGATGTTTGAGTAAAGGAGAAAGTGTGCGTTAGAAAATACAGTTTCAACGAAAATTTTCCTAAGGAACATCCAACATAATACCTACATTCGAGAAAGATAAACATGAGAATGTTGACTACTGAACGGATTTTCAATCGAGGCGAAGCAAGCAAATTTAAGTCAAACAACCATTCTCTCCCCACTCATTTCCTCACAAATAAAAGTAATCTTTGCTCTGCTCCGCTAATTGATTCCTAGAAACACCGTTAAAATTCGGTCGAATAAATATTGTTTAACACGAGTAGCGTTGAAATTATACTATAGTCACGCAATTTATACAATCTAATTTTGGTGTCAAGTTATACAATTATGTGAGGTCATTTTTTTCATTTTCGACAGCGCTTCAGTCAACTTTTTGTACCATAAATTGTATAGCTTACGTAATTTATAAAGATTTCTTAACTTAATACAGTTCGTTTCCTTCATTTATTAAAATACTAGTTTAGCTTATTAATAATACACTTTTGACGTTTATCCATATATATTTTGTGAGACACGTTTCAGACTCGTATTTTATGTTCCCTTGTCGGCAAAATTACACAGAAGACATTGAAACGAAAAAATATACATCAAACCGGTTTATAACATCACAGTCACTATGCAATGCTCAACCCCGATGTTACTTACTAACATCTAAATCCAAACCGCACACTTCACCCAACAAAAGCAAAGATGGGCACACGGTGGGCGCCCAAAATAAGCTTCAAAAACATGATTCACAAGTAAATGGATACACTACTGGTGACTCGTACTTCATCAGAGTATATCGTGTAATATCGTGCATGAATATTACAAACAGCAATATATTTACTGCTACTACAAATTGTGTGCAATATCTTAATGAAATGGTGAGTACGTTTAGTGGTCTCGTTTGTTTTCCGATACGAAAATTTGAGCTCGCGCACGATGGTCATAAATTTAATTCCGTTTCTCGCTTGCACCTGAAATTATTGTAACATGTATTCAATATAAAAAATCGCCTCTATTCATATCATTTTATTAAGCCAGTCACGAAAACAAGCCCTAAACGTTATTAGGTTTATATCGTTCTTGCCTGCCGTCTGTCGTCTCTGCATCCTGTTAAACCCATTTTTCCTTACAGACGCTTTAACCAGTCTCTTTGTTGGCTCTAGCATTTGTGACATCAATATTACGTCCATCTCATTTTAGTCTGTTAACAAAGAAGAATCATTGAAAGATATATTCTTAAATATACAATTAACAGAGACAAATAAATGGTATTTATAGACAAATGGAAAAGGTAATTCGAAATCCACTTTAACCAACTCCAACCGTAAATAACATGAAGCAGTGCTGTGCTTTAGACGGTCTCCCAGTAATTGACTATGTGTTACCAGGGGTGCCGATCCCCCCCAATCCCTATGACGCTTCCCCCAATTTTATAAAAAAATCCCCCACCTTTTTCTGACAAGATCTTTTCTCTCTTTTGCAGTAAAATTTCTTACCTAATCGAGCAAAGGCCTTTGAGTTATAAATAGCTTTCTAACTCAAAACTGTTACAAAATATTACCTTTTACCGAAACAATAGAAGACTAGATCCTTTTTTCCGTGTACACCGTGTCTACAGCCCGCTCGAAAAAATCAACTGGGTAGATTTATTGTGCGTCTGATACGTGTCCGTTATAAGTTTTTTACAGTTTTGTAAAATTGGGGAAGATTTTCCATGCAATAGTAAAAAAAATCTCCCAAACAATTTTCTAAATGTCGCCAAGGGCGACACGACCCCCCCCCCCTATAGGCACCCCTGTGTGTTACCGTATCTCGTGCGTCAAATTAAGATTTGAAATCGTGTTAATTGTTCAATCATTACATCTCAGGCGTTTTGCCTTTAGCCTCGAGTCTAAAGCTCACGTCAAATAAGTATCGTTCCAAACAAGTCAGCAACAAATAAACTGGTACCGGGGTAAACAGCGATATGCAGTGTCACGTGTAGGTGGCTCCTTGTCCTCAATATGAGTCACTCGGTCAAAGTACATTACCGCACTGTCCGTGCCTCGGTAGTTATAAATGGAGCTACAATTTTCTCGAACCAAATAACTTAGCCAGCAATACCGATAGTAAGTGAACACCCTGTTAGTCGGACTTTATTCTCTCGGCCATCGTCTTCATAAGATCTGTTTCTAACATTTTAGTATTCTCGATTCAATGTTCCTACAAATGTTTACAAGCAAGCAACAAAGAGTATACATATATAAACCAGTAGCGGCTGGTGGTTCCAAATTTTGATGGTTCCAGTAGTTGGTTGAATGGGAGCGGGAGGTGTTAAAAGACATTAAACTATCATAATCACAGTTATACAAAATTATTACTATAATTTTATAACCTCAAACAACGGATAACGTTTACCTTGAACCAACGTAAACACTAAACCTGACATAACTTACAAATCAAGAAGTCTGTGCTGATTTCATGACACAAGTAAGGATGCGCTCCAACGCGACTAGCGGATCGTTGCGGAAACTTTGCAACCACCAAGCTCACATACGGAACATAGAGTGCCTGTAATTGTGAAGAGTAGCGCACGTCCTCCCATATGTTTGTGTAGTAAGCTCTGCCATTTACTGTTCAAGTTGCAAAGCGGCCTACATTCCACGTGAACATTGCCGCATATAATCTATAGTGTTTTCCGTTGAAAATGATGACACTTTTAACTGCTTAATGTTTTCGTATATTATTTAATAGCGTATTTAGGCTATTTTATATTAGTGGTTGTGCAACGCTGCAACCATAACACCAGCCGCCACTGATATAAACACAACAATAGGGTCCTGGCCTGCATAAAATTTTGAAAAATATTTTTTAATTAAGGAAAAAAGATTTCTTTAATTACAAATCAAAAATGTTTTGGATTTTTATAACAATTTAATCAACAATCAACAATTTAATATAGACTAATTATTATAAAATTTTTGGATATATTTTAATTTAAAAATAAAAAAGTTAACACAAATACTCATGCATTAGATTTCTTTTTATATACAGTAGCCTATATGCTTTTGTCTCGAGACTCAAAGAATTATAAGAATGTTAATAAATTTTTGTTTACAGTAATTTTTACAGAAGCTTTTATTCTTACTCTGTGCACACCAATAAAGTAATTAAAACAGAAAGATGACAGAAATTACTATTTTTAATAAGCCTTTTTTATTTATTTAGTCTTTTTTAACTGTTAACCTCACACTTGCCGCACCCGAAACAAAACCTACATTACCTCATGGTTAAAGCGCAAATTACAAGATTAGCAGTTTTGAGAACTCAACATTTTAAATAATGCAAAACACGCCTTACGGTGTATAGGCCTATAGCCTGTTGTGAATATACGAGTAAAAACGCTTTTTATTAATTCTGCTTTAACGAATGTGGAACCTGGCATTCCTGTAAGTCAGATAAGCAATAAGCACTGAGAATTGCAATTCGCCTGTGTGTTTCCCCCATTGTTTGTAACACACTGATAAGCGAAATACATTACTTCAGCAAATCGGTTATACAAACCACGATGCTAATATAAGCACCCGTGGTGATACTAATACAACACACAGGTCTCACAAACACAAAATAGAATACAGCTAAATACAAATCGTTCACAGAACACTACTAATTGAAGAAAATAGTTATTACGTTTTAATCTCCACACACACACACACACACACACACATTCTGATTAAACTTAATATACAAGCACTAGTCAAAAGATGATAATCGCCACTCACTGTAAAATTTAACTTCGATTTAATAGATTATCATTAATCCATTTTCAAGTTACTTGGTTCAGAAGACGTTTGAAAATGATTCAACAACCGAAACGCGTTGTCAAGTTTTGAGACTGGATCAGTGGCGTATCTAGAATTTGGCCTAGGAGATCCGCGGTCGAGTCGGCTTCATACGAAAGGAAATACAAATCAAGACTAATCAACATTACTACCTTTAAAGTGGTTGAAAAACGTGTGATAACATTCTGAAATAAATCCCATTAAATTAAACTCTAATCATTATTGAAACATTTATTTCATTATTAATCATTATTGAATTGATTTTCCTACATTTTGTATTTTAAACGTATCGCAAACACTGTGTAATAAACCTATTTGTATACTTAAAAAAGAGTTACTGTATTAGCGTACACAGTTAAAATATTAATTAATAAAATAGCCAACAGAAATTAAGAAATTAACAAAGTTTGTCAACTTTTTCAACCCTCTGGGGGGAGGGGTTCGGTCCCGTTCGTCCCCCTCCCCGTAAATACGCAGCACAGTACGGCACAATAGCAACTAAAGTTTTCGACTAGTCGGATGGAGTAAAATAAATATCACTTGAGCCAAAAGATCTTGTACTGCATACACAACGGTTTCTATTTATACGTGTAAATGACGTTTAATCAAGTTTCTGCATGTCTGATATGAATTATACCAATGTTAGAGTTCTGCAAACATTCTGAAACAAACTCACGAGCCAGTTTAATATGAAAACCGAATTACATACTCCGGAGCGCTGTGATATGATAAACACAAAGCCGCCCTTACACATAATACAATACGTAAACAGTACGTTTATGACATTTATGACACGTTTAACTTCCTTTCATTAGTAAACACATAATTTAACTGAACACATTTGACAACTCAAGGACATTACGCTAGATGCTAAACCTGAATGTAAAACTGTTTATAACAAAATGATTTCGATCGTTCCATAACTGACAAAATCTTCTGGCTTTCGTGAAGTCTTTAAGCTTTTATTTAGCTTACCCTTGTTAAAAATTGTTTCCCCACATAAGATCAGTTTGTAAGCCTACACGACTGTTGACTTAACACTTAAAAACTGAACATACATAAACTTACAGAATGTACTTACATTTTTTGAGCCTGATAAAAATTTTCAAAGTTTTTCAATTGGACTTACAACAGGAAGTGGTCCGTAACTCTTTTAAAATTCATGTCCTATATGATCGCGCAAATAATTCTCAGTCGGGAGAAGCGGAAGTGGTGTGACGTAAACAAACTACTTCCTAACCCACAAACATTAGTTCGCCCAACTTTGTTCCGTAATACTAGGCTACACTGACGGCTGCTACTTTGTCGTCACAATATATGTGAAGTGAGAGTATTTGTTTTTAAGTATAAAATTAGTTTTGAAAATAATAAAAAATTTCCCTTAACACCATGTAGCCTAAGCGCTTTGAAATATTGTTTTCGTGTTTCAAACAATCACTGGCGCATGTGCAGAACGCATGTAAAGCTGCCTTCCGGCGTTATAATTCTGTGCGCGACCACTCTGTAGGTTTTCAATGTTGTCACAAACGATATTCATAGTTTTAAAACTTGCTGTGTAGTTTTACTCTGTGTTTTTATTAGCTTCTGCACGTTAAAATACAAAGCAAACGAAACTTACTTTAACAATTCACAGAAATGAACAAACTTTTCATGTGGACCGTACTATTAAACTTATAATTTATGGACTGAGTATATAATTACTATTATACCACGCGACTATAAAACTAAAAATAGAGACAAGCAGTTATCGTAAAAACAAAACGCAATCTGAAACTAAACGATCAATAAATTTGATGGGGTTATTTTAAAGTTAAGTAAATATCATTACACATAATTCTTATTTGAAAAGCATAATTCTGTATAACTTAAAAGTATAACAGCGAGTGATATAAACATTGATTTAAATGAACTGAAGGTATAGGCTACATTAGGGTTGAGCGGTGTAATTCATAACACGTCACTAGCCTGCAGCACTAGTGATCCGTGCATGAGACTTTATTTCATCTAGTTTTTTTTTTTTATTAAATAACTAACATTTTGTAAGTATGTGTATAGATATGTGATTTTGTGTTTGTGTGTGTGGGGGGGATATTTACAATACTGATTCACTCCGTTATGATCTGAAGGCTGTCTTGTCGCTGCAATTGTTCCAACAAACCTCAGCTGTTCGCTTATTTAGAGGTAACTTTGTGCACTCTTATCCTGACACCATCCAAATAACCTTTCACCGGTATTTCTGGCCATTTGCCTCCTAATTTATTTATAACACTATTTATTAACTTATCTGCTAAATTTAATATTAGTAATAATTTATAGGCCAAAACAAATTAAAGAAGTTAAATTTAGAGTAAGATCAGGTGAAGGAATTTACAATGATTTCTCTAAATTCTTCAAAGAAATACGGAATAGAAGATAAAAATTTTATTAACAATTATTAAAACTGAAAAATAAAATATTCATGAAACAGACATCTGAGGACGTGAAAAAAAACTTTGGACGGCACAAAGAAGTACATAAAGATTTAAAACAGATCCCAAATATAGGCGAAGAAACAACTTAAGGGCAGGAATGAGTAAACAAAAATAATGGAGGAATTTAAGTTGGAAGAAAATATCAGCAAACAAGCGAAGCGAGGTGGAATCATAAAAAAAGACAGAAAGATCTGAAGTGAAAGAATTAAAGGCTACTGGTAAAAAAGGAAAGAACAAAATACGCAACGCTGACCGAAGAGGCCTTAATCGAAAAAAATAGGTTTAATACAAAAAACAGTACACTTTATAAACAGTCCTTAAATTCGTAGTGACCGTCAATCAATGAATTTTTCCGTGAAGGGTTAGTGAGGATCTGTCAAAAATAACACAAATTTTTAACTTATTTGTGACGACGTTTCGACAATGTTTATTGTCATCATCAGGACAATTGTTGCTGACGCCAAACACACAACAGTTGTTACAACAACAGTTAAAAATTTGTGTTATTTTTGACCGATCCTCACTAACCCTTCACTGAAAAATCTATACACAATCTCAATGGCGAACATCTTTACCACAACTACTTTTCTGCTCCCTGTTCATGTCTTCTTTCTGCAGTACTCATATTAAAAATAATGGATTTTTTGTTTTGTTTAATAAAACAAGCATAAACCCAAGAAGCCTAGAGCAGTTGCATTTCCCAGGGTTTACATTCTCTAGAACAGGAAGAAAGGCACTTCAGCTAATCTTACGGAATGTACTTTGTATCATTATTCTTAAGAAGCAATGACGCGAAAACCCGCGTTCTGTTCGTTGATTAATTTCAATACGTCTACATACATCTCATCAGGTACAGGGTTCTTATTGGAGTTGAATTTAATTGCGAGTTCGACTTCGCTTCTTAAGATTTTAAACCTCTCAATACATGATACAGGTAGTGTCAGATACTTATTGATGCCATAAATATTTATTATGTACGTTTACAATGTTTATATTGTTACCACGCTGTGTAGTACAACATGATTATGAGCAACGCGCTATTGATGTCTCTTCAGTTAACAATGTGTGCGCAAAAAATTTAAGCGACAGGCATTTCTTACAGAAGGTCGTGAATAACCGAGTAAACAGCAGTAGTCTTTTCCCGGCAGTCCGTAACAGTTTCCCTTGGTGGTTCATGTAACAGACAATAATCTACAACAGTTAGATAATTGGCAAGTGATTTTACATCGATTAATGCGAGTCAAATTTAGAGAGTGTTATCAAGGTATTAATTTGTTATGATTGAGAATTATTTACTTTATTAACTTAGTGTTATTTGTTGTATATAGTGTGTAACATATGAATCGCTGCTTAATCTTTTGAGAATTATTACAATATGAATGTAATTATGCAATGCAATTATTACTACAATATTACACAGGTTTATAAAGGTCAAACTTGTCAGAGTCGATTTCACTGATATTTAATAAAAATTCTTGTCTTAATATTACTATTCATTCTACATTCGTGACACGTATTCTTTGCTTAGTGTTTCGTACGACCTTACTTTTGTAATACGATGAATATTTGAATAAATTAAATTGTCTTACCTTTATATGTATAAATTACACAGTGCCGATACAACCTTAATTCTTATTCTTAGTCTACTGTACACCAACAATACTGGGAGAAACATTTCAGACATCACCCGTTACTTTCGTGAGATTAATTGATTTCTGAATCAAACGTTGTGACAGAGCGGATTATTTCAGTGCATCGATCGACATAAAATACGTAATCTAACAGAATTAATTAAACAGTTAACGCTCTTACTTAAAATCAGCCAAAAGTATTAACGACACAATCCTAACTCGTAACTCGTAAACTGGTATATCTTTACGACTCTGACCCTGTTTGTGTTCAATAAAACGACGGTAACATAACAAGGTTTATGTCAGCAAAGAACCTGGATTAGAGGTTACAGCGTAACACTTGAGAACGACACTATGTACAACAGCCTCCAGTTTCACAAAGAGGCGGTAAACCGTATTATAAAAACAAAACAAGCTATTTCCTCTCAATTTTTAAATATTTCGTAGTTTAATTTCAACCATGAAGCTTTTTTCCTGCCATTAAAGGAAAGATATTTCCCTGCCGCCTTTTTACTGTGCCTTTCTCCAATTTTTACGGTGCCATAAGGTCATCCGTCTACGTGCAGCTTCCCACCTTAAGAAGAAGAGGAACTTCCAAACATTTACCCGATCTCCGTAAACGTCGTTGACGCTTGACGGACGAACATTCTTCAGCACGGTCGTGAGATGGTTATCATTACCTCACCTGTCACAGTAGAACATTCCAAGATTAGATGATAATAATATGGGAGATGCATTCATTCTGGCCCTTGCAGCAAACAATATGTAGACAATAAACTCGGTTAAGTTCAATTATATTTACAACATATGTGCTTTGTATTACACTTTACGTGGTAATTAAAAGTTTATCGACAAAACATATAACGTACACAGTATCAAAATAGTTTTTTAAGCGTTTACTTCTGTTCTAGATTGTATTTAGTATTACCAGATATTCTATTTAATCTCCAAAGTGATGGTATTAATTTAGAGACACGCTTAGCTCTCATAGATTTTCAGAAAGTATTCGATCGTATTCATGGAGTCAAAATCTTGGTCAATAATGGGGAAAAAATGATATCCCAGACTTTTAATCAAAGCAGTACAATCCCTTTACAGTAACACCACAATCGTAACTGATTTGGGTATTGAAAAAAAACTGACTCCGGAAATCATAACTAATCAAGGCGAAAGACGAGGATGTGCTTTCTCGCAGACATTACTTAATATCCTTGCAAGACAATGGAAGAAAGTTTCACCACCAATTATAGAAATCGCTCAGCACCAACTTTTAATTACTCTGTTCTTTGATGATGATGAGGTTATAATCCAAGACAGTGAAGCCAAATTGCAATTGCCTGTCCACAAGATAAATAAATTGTGTGACATTTACAATTTTAAAATGTTAGTGCAAAAATCCAAGATCATGTTTTTCATAGGAAAGGATCCAGTACGCTCGAACAGGTATTACATTTTAATTATTAGGGGTTTGACATAACATATAAGGAGGGCAAAGATATTTTCAATAAGACTGACAAATATCGAATGATATGTGGCATTATACAACGAACTGTGAAGGAAAAAACAATGAAGGATGCTCAAGTAAATTTATAAAGTGACAGCAGTCCCCTCTTTGTTTGTATGGATCAGAATCATGCGACCCTATGAAAGTGGACTTAAATTGATTGAATCCTCAGAAATGAGATTTCTTCAATCAGTCAAAGGCCGTACAAGACTTTTGTGTATAAGAAGAAATTATATAAGAAATTATGTCGATAACAGATATAACATCACAATATAAAGAAATGTATATCCCTGGATAGAATACCAAGGCATGCTATAAGCTATGCGCCTTGCGGGAAAGCGAAGTGTTGAGAGACCGAGTATAAGATGGTGAGGCCGGAACAGACTACCTGTGCCTACTCCTGACAAGCAAGAAGAAGAAGAGTGATGGTGTTTCAATCGCTATTAATATCTATTCTTTCTTCTTCTGCGATTTGTAGAAATTATGTAGGTTCTGTGCGTATACGTCTGTTATATTTGATAACGTTGTAGGTAAGTTATTTCGTTAGAAGTATTTCTGTATTATATTGGGATATCATCACACACTCACACTTTTCTAGGCAATGTAGTTGACTACTTCCTGGCGTCCTCTTATACATGTCGTGCATTTTCTGAAGGCAAATTCTTGGTAATAAAAACTTAATTACGAGTAAAATTTAATAATAATTCTTATTAATTACAAGTAAAAACCTTCGGTTATTTCATAAAGACGGCCCCAACTCCAAACATCGCTGCCAAACTCTGATTTTGAACAAGATTATTATTATTATTAATAACGATGTGATTAGGTTAACTACCACTTCACGGTTCCTCAGTGGTCACAAAAATTTTAACGCCTACGTCTACAGAATGGGAAGGTGCAAAGACCAGCATGTCACTATGGTGACTCTCCCCGTGAAGATCCTTTGGACACTTTTCCCAAGTGCAGCAGATTCACAAGAGAGAGGATGCCACTTGAGGCGGTGCTCGGAGAGTTCACGCCCGAGGATGTAGTTGAGATTATGCTGCATGGCAAGAAGGAATGGGATCGTATTACTACACTTACTCAGACGGTTCTACTAGAAAAGCCATGCCAAACTTACACTCAACGGGCAGTAGCACATAAGGGACAAGTAGAAGGATCCCGATAACGACACAATAGGGTCCAAACCTGCAGTAATACGCTAAGGGGTTCCAGAGTGGATATCAATGCCTGAATTAGAGATGGGTTTTTCAAGTCCCACACACCATGGGGCAGACAGTTTTCTCTGCCAATACATAAAGCATTTTCTCCTCTTAAAAAAGATTATTATCATCATTATTATTATTATCATCACCATCATCGTTGCATAGTGAGTCACTAATTTTTAACTAAACAATGTGTTAAATAAGAAGTTAAATATCGTAATGTTGATAACATTTGCGGGAATTCACTAGCTCATAACTAATAAATATTAATTAAAATAAAATATAAAGTCGCAAATCACTGGCACAAGCCCAGTAGATATAAGTATTTACCGACTTTTAGTAAATAAACGTTCCAATGCATAACTGCTTCTTATGCGTTCGTTGAGTGGGTACGTACACGAACGGTACACACACACGCACACATACACAAAGACCAAATGGAATTTTTTATGATAAGCAAATACGAAAATCGTTCTATGACGTTTAATCCTGCCTACCGTTTGTGAGCTAACTGTGCCTTCGGGCGTGTCAATATTTTCACGTTATCCGATAGTCTGTAATGCGCACACGCTGTGCACGGAAGAAGGATAATAATCGTCGCGTATTAATTGCTGCGTCGCTGAAAAGTTATACGAGCGCATCGGTGATGTTGTTAAGTAAAGGACTGTTCTGTCGGGACAAATGTCGCGTGCTGCAACGAAACTAGACGACGATCGCGTGCAGAGCAATAGTAACGACCGTGGATAAAAACAGAATTGACACTCGAATGACCGACTTCTCGCAGCAGTTGTAACTGATAAAACGGTTAGGCGAAATTCGAATTCGTTCCAATCGTTTACAGTTCCGCAGATTATCTACCTCACGGTGAAATACACAGCCATCGAAACAATACAGATTGGACGTAAGATAATGCCTAAATCATATCAATAATAATTTACAAGCACAAGGCTGGTGCTGTTAATGTTTATGTTGTATGGCGAAACGTATATTAGGCAAAAATAAAATTATCTTGTATTTTAAAAAGTATCTTAATACTGAATCTCAAAATTAATTAATTCTGATTGATGAAATAATCTGTGTTGTACATACCCATATACATGTGACTACACGCGCGCGCGCGTGTGTGTGTATAACATTATATTACTTCTGCAAAGTGATGATATTATTTTAATTATATTGACGAACGTTTCACTGACAGAGTCAGTCCCTTCAAAGGTAAAAGATTAACAATAATCGAAATGATTCTATTTCAGTATGATGTATAGTCAATACATATATTTATTTATTTACTTATTATTTATCTACTTGTTCGTTTGTCTATTTATTCACTAAATGTTAATTATGTTTAATTACGTTACCTTTTTACTAAAGTGTCACCACTGGTTTAAAGCATACGTGTATACTGTTTTACTAACGTTACCATGTGTTTATGGCAACTTAAACACATCAACAAACTAAAGAGAAATTACCAATAATTGTCATATCCTCTATAGAGGCTTGTATCATCTGCTTTATGTTTGTGTACAAAATGCACGAACCTACATTCAGAAGCCTGTCAAATGTAATAGACAATCACACGCGCAAGCGCCTAGTAAATGCTAGAAAATTAAAGCAAGAAGCATCAAAATTATCATAAAGTTATCATAAGTATTCTGTACATGTGTATATATTGTAACATTACATAATCAGTGCCTAATACTGAGTAAAATAAAGAAATACCTATTATTATTATTTTATAAAATAATAATAATAAAAGTCAGTTGTTACCCCATTCCCCAAGTCAGAAATGAATGATAGTTAAGTATCATACTATGAAACATTTGTATAATCTTTACACAAAACAATAAACACTTTAGCAATGAAAAAACAGTGTACTAAGTGTTACTATAGAAGTGCAGTGTATACAAAGTGCAACATAGTATGATATATGTAAATTTAAAAAAAGACATCAATCACAAATTGTGATAAAGATACAGACTAAATATCACTATTGTAATAACGACTCGGAACACTAAGTTTTTTATAAGTAAAATCGTAAAGATTTACCTTACAGCCTAAACCGGCTTTCACCTTTAGAAGGCTTCATCAGAGGCTGGCGTAGGTAGCGCTGTACGTCTTGTTGTTGGCGATGGGATATTTTTTCGAAAGATCGATGCTGTGTGTGTGTGGTGAGATGTGTTCGAATAATGCGTGCGATTTGAATTGTGTCTGTTCGTTTAGGATGTCGTTTTTATTTGTTTTTGTGTGTTTGTATATTTCTAATTGTTCTAGAGTGTCTAGTTTTCGGCCTTTTGTGTGTACGTGTAGAATGTTCATGTTATTGTCGATGTTTTTATATGTGTGGTTTGCTTCAATGAGGTGGTTTGCAAAGGTGGATTCTGTAGTGGTGTGGAGTGCCTTTGTGTGTTCAATGTATCTCTGTTTGAAGCTACGTCGTGTCTGGCCTATGTATAATTTATTGCAATTTGAGCAATTTAGCTTGTATACACCGGGTAGATCGAATTGGTTTTGTGCTTTGTGCGTGCGTTTTGATAGTGTGTGTTCTGTTTTGTTAGTAGTTTTGTAACCGATTCTGTATCCTGCTTTTTTGAATTTGTGGGCAATTTTTTCAGTTTGTTTGTTGATGTATGTTAGTGTTATGAATTTGTTGTTTTCTGTCTTTGTCTGTTGTTTGTTTTGTGTTTTGTGTAGGAGTTTACTGACTATTGTTCTGTCATATCCGTTAGATTCTGCTAGATATTTTATCGTGTTTAGTTCGTCTTATAAAACATATAAAAACATCGACAATACATGAACATTCTACACGTACACAAAAAAGGCCGAAAACTAGACACTCTAGAACAATTAGAAATATACAAACACACAAAAACAAATAAAGACGAACTAAGCATGATAAAATATCTAGCAGAATCTAACGGATATGACAGAACAATAGTCAGTAAACTCCTACACAAAACACAAAACAAACAACAGACAAAGACAGAGAACAACAAATTCATAACACTAACGTACATCAACAAACAAACTGAAAAAATTGCCCACAAATTCAAAAAAGCAGGATACAGAATCGGTTACAAAACTACTAACAAAACAGAACACACACTATCAAAACGCACGCACAAAGCACAAAACAAATTCGATCTACCCGGTGTATACAAGCTAAATTGCTCAAATTGCAATAAATTATACATAGGCCAGACAGGACGTAGCTTCAAACAGAGATACATTGAACACACAAAGGCACTCCACAACACTACAGAATCCACCTTTGGAAACCACCTCATTGAAGCAAACCACACATATAAAAACATCGACAATAACATGAACATTCTACACGTACACACAAAAGGCCGAAAACTAGACACTCTAGAACAATTAGAAATATACAAACACAAAAACAAATAAAAACGACATCCTAAACGAACAGACACAATTCAAATCGCACGCATTATTCGAACACATCTCACCACACACACACAGCATCGATCTTTCGAAAAAATATCCCGTCACCAACAACAAGACGGACAGCGCTACCTACGCCAGCCTCTGATGAAGCCTTTTAAAGGTGAAAGCCGGTTTAGGCTGTAAGGTAAATCTTTACGATTTTACTTATAAAAAACTTAGTGTTCCGAGTCGTTATTACAATAGTGATATTTAGTTAAGTAACGAACACGTCATGGACAACGAAATCCAAAGATACAGAACTATGGTAATAAACAATAAGTTTAATAATAAGTTATTATAGTTTTATTTTGTTAGGCCACAAAGGCAATATCAATGGAAGTAAAATGTTATTTTTGTTTATGTTTGAAGGATCCAGGGTTATGTAAGAAATTAATCACTGCTAATTAGTATAAATTGTAAAGAGATGGTGGAAGATAAAATAGTGCCTAGAGCAGTAATACATTTACAGAAGTAAAAGTCAGAAATAAACTAAGTTAAAAAAAAACACTAAATTATAATATACAAGTATCTAAGTTTATGTAATCATATGAAGAAAAACATTATGTAAATTAAATGTAATTAGAGTTAAAATTTTTAAAGGAATATTTTTCCTAAAAAATGGAAGAACTAATAATATCTTAATACTAGCAATTTATTAAAACTGTACCTAGGTTAGCCAATAAAAACTCATCAATTTCTTGGTTACTAAGAGTAACAGGGTTAACAAGATGAGGATTGTTAAATTTGATTTTCAAGAGTGTAGATGACAGGAATAATGTCCAGCAAATTTTCAAAAAATATTAACTACAGTTTGAACTAATCACTATTCAAAATTAATGAAACGATTCGGCATAAGAAACTACGTCTGAGACATCCATTGAAACATAATAATTGATGCAGGAATATCCAAGAACATTGAAAAATTGTCTAACCATCAGATTGCTTGAAAATTTTGAACTGTCATTACGTTGGTGAGAACGCCTACCTTAATAAACTAAAAAAACTACACATCACCACCAAGTAACGAACACTAGAAACCAGTACAACATCATTCAATTTATAAGAAAACTTAGTGTGAACATTTTAAACTTTATTTATTTAACCCAAAACGGTAAACACGTGGTTTCATTAGAACTACATAGCAGCCATGTTTCTTTTTTTCCATCGGTATGAATACGAGTAGTCTGCGCTCTGGCGTCTAAAAAACGAACTTATTGAATCAGACTTTACGAATAAAAATATTAATTATTGTAAAGTATGATACTCTTATCTAAGCATTTCTGACTTTCTTACAGCTCAAAGAATCCCCAAGTAACCCTGAGATAAATAATTTATTAATTTTACTAATAACTATAATTGAATATATCTGTTGTGTTATAGAAAAACTTATAACGAAAACTGTTGTAATTTCGATAATAGTCGATCTGAAAATCGACGAACTGGATGTAATAGTTTCCAGAAAATAAACCAATTTCAATCAATAAATACCTTTCTTTTAGGGAATTGACTTTGTATTATCCTTTGTAGATAGTAGATTTGTTACAGGAAACCGGTGAATAGCAGAGAAGAGTGAGAAAGTTAGCTCAAACATTGTAGCCTATGAAGTACAACAGCCAACATAACCTGTAACTGGTTATCAAATTGAAAACAGGTGATGCAACGCTCGTTTAAATAAAACGATTAAACAGTACACCAAGAGAGGAACTCTCTCTCTCTCTCTCTCTCTCTCTCTCTCTCTCTCTCTCTCTCTCTCTCTCTCTCTCTCTCTCTCTCTCTCTCTCTCTCTCTCTCTCTCTCTCTCTCCATAACAACTGAACTGTAATACCTGCAAGGAGATAAAAAAAACGGCAAAGGATCCCGTGGTTTATTTTTACTAAAGAATTACACAATAAATAAAAATACAGTCAGAGTATCAGATCCCTCAAAAAACAAAAAAATTTGTAGTTGTTACAAATGACGATCCCAAAGTGGGGCGATAATTAAGAAAGCTCGCGGTATGTTACAAATGGCGCTCAACTTAGAGGGAGCTTAAATTAGGAAAGAATTTCGAAATATACGCAAGTACTTAATATAACGTAAAACCTAATTTTTGTCGGCATAAAATAAGAGGGCAGAAGACCCGGAGAAGGAAGAAGGTGGACAGGAACAAGAAATAGATGTAATCACGGACAGTGAAAAGGAACAACAGACAGGCGATAAAGAAGAAACCGAAGTCGTTATGGACACGGAAAAGGAAATGATAGAAGAGGATGCCCAAGGGGACCAACCAGATAAACCCACCCAAAAAGAAGACATGAGCATACAGGAGATGTTAAGAATTATAATGGAAGGGAATAACAAAATCCAGGAAGATAATAAGCAAACAAAAAAGAAAATAGACAAAATGGAGGAGGAAAATAAGGAAAACTCAAGGAAACAAAATGAAGCCTTGAGCGAAAAATTTGACAAGATAGATGAAAATTTTAGGAAACAGGAGGAAAACTCAAGGGAACAAAACAAGCAAACCAATGAGAAAATATATAGTATTCAGGAAAGTTTAGTAAAACAAATAAACGAAAAAATGGAGACCATTCAGGGAGATATAAGACAAACCATGAATTGAGAGAAACTATTAACGGGCAAAGGGAAGATATGAACACAAAATTTGAAGAAAATAATGAAAAATAAAAGCAAATTCATGAGAAGATTGAAATGGTCAGTAACACACTTAGCCAAAGAGTAGATCGATATAAGGAGGAAACAGAAAAGCAAATAACAGAGACCAAAAAGGAGATTAGATAAAACCGAAGAAACCATCGGACAAATCAGAACGGAAATAGATGCCAGAATGGATCGAGATGATTACTTTAATCAAGTCCGAATAATGGCAATACTACAGGAAACTAATGATCAATTGAACGGTATGAAGAGCAACATAGCTGATAAACTAACCAATTTTAATGATAAAATAGAACATGTAAAAAACCAGGTAAATAATCAGGGGGAGAAAATAGAAAATTTACAACATCTCCAAATAAACCTATAAGGGGAGATAGATAGAATGAGTGTTAGACCAACATGTAACGATCAACATACCATACAAGATAGTAGAGAAAGTGTGAACTTTCTCGTGGTTTATTTTTACTAAAGAATTACACAATAAATAAAAATAACACAGTCAAAGTATCAGATAGACGTAACTCAATCAAAAAACATACAAAAACAAACAAATTTGTAGTGGTTACAATATCTATGGACATGTGTACACGTTTGTATATGTTTGAGTGTGCGTGTGTGTGTCTGTGTCTGTGTCTGTGTGCGCGCGCTGTGTGGCCGATAGTCTCATAAACAATTAAAATTATGAAACAATTATGTTTCTTAAACTGAATTATGAAAAAAATTTCAGTGACTTGGTTTTACAAACATTTTATTTATTAATAAATTTTATAATAGATCTTCTATTTCCCTTCAACTTTTTGAACTACCTAATCTAAAATCCAGTTATATCTGTAGTATTTTTATACAGCCAAACGTTCAACATTATGAATTTTTTTTAAATAATAAAAGGAAACCATTCAGCATGCGAGAAACGGGTACTCTGTCTTTCTGGAAAGCTTTTTTTTTTAAATTACCTGAACTGATAAGCGCTGAAAATTTATTTCTTCCTCTTTAAGACACGCCTCCTCGACTTTCAGTTTCGTAAATTGATATTTTCCGCTTCGTACATTACGGCAAAACTCGCACAATGCTGAATAAAAGCTGCCGCTGTAGAAACGTTTGCAATAAAGCACGAAAGTGTGTATTCATGAAAATATACGCCACACGTGAAGAGACAATACATAGAAATCCGTTGTGTGCTCTCAAAACCTAAAAAACAGTTTATTCAGATTTTTTTGTTGTGTATTAATAAATAAAAAATAATAAACTCAAAATAATTAACAAAAACTGGTAATACTGCTAAGGCAATTAAAGGAATAGAAACAGAAAACCGAAAGATACCTATATATCAACTCGTAAAACTCGATGTACACTAAATATGATCGTAAAAATCTCATTATTCAGAAAGTTGTTTTTCATCTGTGGACAGGAATTTACAAGGGACTCTTAATTCTAAGTACCAATAAGTCCGCGCACGCAATCTCAATATATTGTATCACTACATTAAACTAATTAAACAATTCGCCAGATGGATCTACAATAAAAAACGAATCTCGCCTCTTCTTAGGATATTTAATAAAGTAAAATAAAACGTAAATTCGTTATTTTTTTCACTTTCCTGTAGCATGTAAACAGCAGTCTTACATCGCCGGTTTATCCAGTGAATCACAAAATCATACTTCATATTTCAGACAGTGGTCAGCAACATAATCGTACACGTCTTCATAAGAAAGAAAGATTACACTTTCCGTTGTACATAATGCCTTTAAAAGCTCCCCATACTTTAAAATGTTTTAAAAATATTGTCTACTAATCTAATTATTTTTAAAAGTTGACAGATTTCTATTTCTTGATGTATGAATACAACAATATTACATGAATGTACAGTCAAGATTTTTTTGTATTTGAGACACGTTTGAAGCGTAATATAACTATTGACATTATAGTGTGAAATTGACTGTGATTTATATAAACTGTTCTGAAACAGTTTCTTATTAACAGTGTATTAACAGTGTTAATACAACACCTTGTTAAAGATGAGGAAGATATTTGTTATATGTTTCGGAATTTGGATGAAGAATACCATATTTGGGGATTAACAGTAAATACAAATGAGACTGAATATGTTGTTGTTGGAAAGAGATGGAGTCAAATTCTCAAATTCCTCCAAATGTTATAGAGCACAAGGTGGATTTCTATAACAAAAAACCATGAAATTTAATTAATCAACAGGAACTGAATTAAAAATTAATTTTCTGATTTAGAAGCTTATAGGTTTTGATATTACAATGGACATTCTAATTGCATATGAAATATAGCAAACAATATTGCCACATGATTGCATATAAAGAAGTTTATATGAATACCAAACAGAAGTTGCAGATTTGAACATTGTAAAGTATTGATTGTATTGGTATTGGTAAATGGTGCGTAATGTCACTTAGCCGCGTGTGTAGCGCGCGTGTGCGAGGATACGTAATTATTTTACGGTATATTCTTAAAGAACGCATTAATTTGAATAATTATCGAAATACGGGAAGTTTTGAGATAGGATTTATATTAGAATACTCGTAATAAAAAGACCTACCTGATGACAGTAGTTCTCTTTAAAATTAGTAGCTGAATGATGCATTTCTTTAGTAAGATGGTTTTAAAGCTCATAAAATCGGTCGTGAAATATTTCAGGTTTTTTGAACACGAATTGTTCTGTTTATAAGCTTTCTTGTACAGGTAAAGTTATTGTCTGTAAGAAACATTAGAGGAAATTCACTTTTAAAATAAGAATTTGAACACAGATTTACTGCAATAGTTGTTGATAAATGTCTGCTATCCGCTTTGTGCAAGGCAGTCCGTTTAGGAGTATATAGACACTTCAAGCTATCTGGAAAGGTGTAAGCTAATACACCAGTTTAAGCACTATAAGTATCGGTTCACGGTGTGAACTTGTATGTATCCGTGCCCGCAAGAACTAGTTACACGCCCGAAAGCGTCCCTAAGGCTGCACCTACATTGGACACAGAACCGTCAATGTCCGATCAGGCGCGGTTGGCTGAGCGGGCTTTCAACATAACAAACTGCTTTGTTCCATAGCATGTGCCTACACTGGACGCGTCGGTCCGTTCCGGCAACTCCCGTTGACATCCGATGCCGGACCCCCGCCGGGCCAGAACAACTTGGTTTGTTTCCAATCCGGCAGCCTGTTCCGTGACTTGCAGAGTAAACAAAAAATGCCATTTGAAAATACAAGCAAACCTGCAGTTGTCAACAGAGACTTTCTAATTTCTACATCAAAAGGAAAAAGTGAAGGAATTTGGCGTTAATTTTTCGTATTATTAAAATTTTAAGCTTGTATTTTAATTATCTATTGTTTATTTAGCGCCATATATAATAATAATAATAATGAGTTATTAGGCTACTGTCTCAAAATCCGCGGACATATACAACACATGAAATTTAAATAAATTAATAAGACAAGCGTAACTTGGGGGGAGCACTAGCCCAGTTATAGAAATGAACAAAGTTTTTTGTTCATAAATAAAAACGAACAATACAGGAGACCGTTTATTATACTATAGTAAATAATACTATAATAAATATATCTTGCAAGAGTCGTTTCCAACGAAGAATAGTTACACATTTATATTAATAATATTTTTCCTACATACTTCAATACTATTTTTACTTCCATATTCCTTAAGGAATGGAAGTATGGTGATGGCAACAAAAATCGTGTTCGAGATTATTGCAGATTCTGATTCTACTACACTCAGAACATGAAAAAAAGTCGTTTTCCGAAAAGTGTCTGTGTGTGTGTCTGTCTGTCTGTCTGTGTGTCTATGTGTCTGTCTGTCTGTCTGTCTGTCTGTGTCTGTAGATTTTTTTTCTATGGCAAACGATAACTGCCGCAAATTCAAACAGAATCAAATAGTTTTTTGCATACAGCCCTGATTTGCAGAGTACTCGCGACCTATTGTTTTTTGTGAAGATCGGTTGAGGGAAAGGGGTAGTTTACCTGCAACGGTTTTTTTTTAGCAAATGTAATTTTGTTTGTTTGGCAAACGATAACAGCCGCAAATTCAAACAGAATCAAATAATGTTTCGCATACAGCCCTAAATTGTAGTGTTCTCAAGATTTGCTGATTTTGGTGAAGATCGGTTAAGGGAAAGGGGTAGTTTACCTGTAACGTTTTATGTTTTAACAAGGGTATTTCCTATCGCAAACGATAACAGCCGCAAATTCAAACAGAATCAAAAGATTATTTGCATACAGCCCTAAATTGTAGAGTTCTCAAGACCTGTTGTTTTTGGTGAAGATCGGTTGAGGGAAAGGGGTAGTTTACCAGCAACGTTTTTTTAACAAGGGTATTTTCTATGGCAAACGATAACAGCCGCAAATTCAAACAGAATCAAATAATGTTTTGCATACAGCCCTGATTTGTAGAGTACTCAAGACCTATTGTTTTTGGTGAAGATCGGTTAAGGGGAAGGGGTAGTTTACCAGCAACCTTTTACGTTTTAACAAGAGTAAAGTACTTGAAAATTTATTTAAACTTTTTGAAACAATGGTAATTGTTAAAAATAAAATAATTTTGTTGCCAGGAAATAAAATTATAATTTTTTCATTTTAATGTAATATAATATTTTTCATTTAATACAGCAATAAAAAGGCAGGTAAGACACAGCCTGGCTGTTTGGCTGAAAATGATTTCAAATATAAATCTTAGAATATGGAAGTCATGTATGGTTCTCCATACCGATATTTTACTTCCATATTCCTTAAGGAATGGAAGTATGGTGATGGCAAAATATCGGTATGGAGAACCATACATGACTTCCATATTCTATGATTTATATTTAAAATCATTTTCAGCCAAACAGCCAGGGAAGGAATTTTAACAAAAAAATACTTCTTTCTTGCCAATAACGTAGTACACATATAAAAAATATTATCCCCTCCCCCTTCAACTATAATTTTGATTTATAGAAAATTACCCCCAGCCCGTTCAAATAGCCTCTTCATTTATAGATATTTCATCTACGTTTCCACAGTGGATTATTAAGATCTTATCAGGATACTTTATCAAAATTAAGTACTTTACTCATGTTACAACAAAAAATGTTTCAGGTAAACTGCCCTTTCCCCGTAACCGATCTTCACCAAAATCAACAGACATTGAGTTCTCTATAGCTCAGGCACATATGTAAAACATTATTTGATTCTGTTTGAATTTACGGCAGTTATGGTTCGTCATATAAAAAATTACCCATGTTAAAACATAAAACATGAGATTTATAAAACATATCTAAGATTTATATTTAAAATCATTTTTGAAATAAAATATTTTCATAGAACCTACTAACGCTGGGGAAATCTGAGGAGCCAATCAGAGTTGGGCCTACCTGTCACTCTGCTGAATTTGGTGGAAAGCCCTGTCACTGTCGTCAAAGTATCAGCCTTGACAGGGTCCTCTTTTTCTGCAAAATGGGAGAGGAGGCTTGAGATGGAGTGAGTGACATGGTCCCCACCTCAATGAAGAACCCATTGTTTTATAAAAATATATTTAAATTTTGAAAACTGAAAATTCTTTTCTTGTTGTAAATATTTATATTTTATAATCAAAATGACTTTATCAAAAAAAAAACATTATTTTTTTATAATAAGTATTTACATATGTTTCTTAATATGCTTACTTTTCCTTCAATGTTGATGATCATTTCCAAACATTCTGACAAAATTGTATCTACAGAACAGTTAACATTCCCCAGGTTTCCATTTCTGCTAATTTCTCATTACACCTTCCACTGACGTATTATTAACCATTTCATAAACTATCGTATAATCTTTTCAGATTTTGTGGTACAAAATCTGAAATTTTCAGATTGCCTGGCAAAAAAATTATTTTATTTTCAACAATTACCATTGTTTGAAAAAGTTTAAATGAATTTTCAAGTACTTTACTCTTGTTAAAACGTAAAAGGCTCCAGGTAAACTACCCCTTCCCCTCAACCGATCTTCACCAAAAACAACAGGTCTTGAGTACTCTACAAATCAGGGCTGTATGCAGAAAATTATTTGATTCTGTTTGAATTTGCGGCTGTTATCGTTTGCCATAGAAAATACCCTTGTTAAAAAAACGTTGTAGGTAAACTACCCCTTTCCCTTAACCGATCTTCACCAAAAACAATAGGTCTTGAGAACTCTACAATTCAGGGCTGTATGCGAAACATTATTTGATTCTGTTTGAATTTGCGGCTGTTATCGTTTGCCAAAAAAAAAATTTCCCTTGATAAAAAAAACCGTTGCAGGTAAACTACCCCTTCCCCTTAACCGATCTTCACCAAAATCGAAAGTCCTTGAGACCTCTACAATTCAGGGATGTATGCAAAAAATTATTTGATTCTGTTTGACTTTGCGGCAGTTATCGTTTGCCATAGAAAATACGCTTGATAAAAAACGTTGCAGGTAAACTACCCCTTCCCCTCAACCGATCTTCACCAAAAACAATAGGTCTTGAGTACTCTACAAATCAGGGCTGTATGCAGAAAATTATTTGATTCTGTTTGAATTTGCGGCTGTTATCGTTTTCCATAGAAAATACCCTTGTTAAAAAAACGTTGTTGGTAAACTACCCCTTTCCCTTAACCGAGCTTCACCAAAAACAACAGGTCTTGAGAACTCTACAATTTAGGGCTGTATGCAAATAATCTTTTGATTCTGTTTGAATTTGCGGCTGTTATCGTTTGCCATAGGAAATACCCTTGTTAAAACATAAAACGTTACAGGTAAACTACCCCATTCCCTTAACCGATCTTCACCAAAAACAATAGGTCTTGAGAACTCTACAATTCAGGGCTGTATGCGAAACATTATTTGATTCTGTTTGAATTTGCTCCTGTTATCGTTTGCCATAGAAAAAAAATTTCCCTTGATAAAAAAAACCGTTGCAGGTAAACTACCCCTTTACCTCAACCGATCTTCACCAAAAACAATAGGTCGCGAGTCCTCTACAAATCAGGGCTGTATGCAAAAAATTATTTGATTTTGTTTGAATTTGCGGCAGTTATCGTTTGCCATAGAAAAAATCTACAGACAGACACACAGACACACAGACACACACACACACACTTTTCGGAAAACGACTTTTTTTCATGTTTTGAGTGTAGTACAATCAGAATCTGCAATAATCTCGAACACGATTTTTTTTGCCATCACCATACTTAAGGAATATGGAAGTAAAAAAATCGTGTTCGAGATTATTGCAGATTCTGATTCTACTACACTCAAAACATGAAAAAAAGTCGTTTTCCGAAAAGTGTCTGTGTGTGTGTCTGTCTGTGTGTCTGTCTGTCTGTCTGTGTGTCTGTCTGTAGTTTTTTTTTCTATGGCAAACGATAACTGCCGCAAATTCAAACAGAATCAAATAATTTTTTGCATACAGCTCTGATTTGTAGATTACTCAAGACCTATTGTTTTTGGTAAGATCGGTTGATTGAAAGGGGTAGTTTACCTCCAACGGTTTTTTTTTTATCAAGGGAAATTTTTTTTTTGGTAAACGATAACAGCCGCAAATTCAAACAGAATCAAATAATGTTTCGTATACAACCCTGAATTGTAGAGTTCTCAAGACCTATGGTTTTTGGTGAAGATCGGTTGAGGGAAAGGGGTAGTTTACCTGTAACGTTTTATGTTTTAACAAGGGTATTCCCTATGGCAAACGATAACAGCCGCAAATTCAAACAGAATCAAAAGATTATTTGCATACAGCCCTAAATTGTAGAGTTCTCAAGACCTATTGTTTTTGGTGAAGATCGGTTAAGGGAAAGGTGTAGTTTACCTACAACGTTTTTTTAACAAGTGTATTTTCTATGGCAAACGATAACAGCCGCAAGTTCAAACAGAATCAAATAATTTTCTGCATACAGCCCTGATTTTTAGAGTACTCAAGACCTATTGTTTTTGGTGAAGATCGGTTGAGGGGAAGGGGTAGTTTACCGGCAACGTTTTTTTTTTCTATGGCAAACGATAACTGCCGCAAATTCAAACAGAATCAAATAATGTTTTGCATACATCCCTGAATTGTAGAGATCTCAAGGACTTTCGATTTTGGTGAAGATCGGTTAAGGGAAAGGGGTAGTTTACCTGCAACCTTTTACGTTTTAACAAGAGTAAAGTACTTGAAAATTTATTTAAACTTTTTGAAACAATGGTAATTGTTTAAAATAAAATAATTTTGTTGCCAGGTAACAAAAATAAAGTCATTTTGATTATAAAATATAAATATTTACAACAAGAAAAGAATTTTCAGTTTTCAAAATTTAAATATATTTTTATAAAACAATGGGTTCTTCATTGAGGTGGGGACCATGTCAGTCACTCCATCTCAAGCCTCTCCCATTTTGCAGAAAAAGAGGACCCTGTCAAGGCTGATACTTTGACGACAGTGACAGGGCTTTCCACCAAATTCAGCAGAGTGACAGGTAGGCCCAACTCTGATTGGCTCCTCAGATTTCCCCAGCGTTAGTAGGTTCTATGAAAGTATTTTATTTCAAAAATGATTTTAAATATAAATCTTAGATATGTTTTATAAATCTCATGTTGTATGTTTTAACATGGGTAATTTTTTATATGACGAACCATAACTGCCGTAAATTCAAACAGAATCAATTAATTTTTTACATATGTGCCTGAGCTATAGAGAACTCAATGTCTGTTGATTTTGGTGAAGATCGGTTACGGGGAAAGGGCAGTTTACCTGAAACATTTTTTGTTGTAACATGAGTAAAGTACTTAATTTTGATAAAGTATCCTGATAAGATCTTAATAATCCACTGTAGAAACATAGATGAAATATCTATAAATGTAGAGGCTATTTGAACGGGCTGGGGGTAATTTTCTATAAATCAAAATTATAGTTGAAGGGGGAGGGGATAATTTTTTTTTATATGTGTACTACGTTATTGGCAACAAAGAAGTATTTTTTTGTTAAAATTCCTTCCCTGGCTGTTTGGCTGAAAATGATTTTAAATATAAATCATAGAATATGGAAGTCATGTATGGTTCTCCATACCGATATTTACTTCCATGTTCCTTAAGGAAATGGAAGTACGGTGATGGCAAAAAAAATCGTGTTCGAGATTATTGCAGATTCTGATTGTACTACACTCAAAACATGAAAAAAATTAATTTTCGAAAAGTGTGTGTGTGTGTGTGTGTGTGTGTGTGTGTGTGTGTGTGTGTGTGTGTGTGTGTGTGTGTGTGTGTGTGTGTGTGTGTGTGTGTGTGTGTGTGTGTGTGTGTGTGTGTGTGTGTGTGTGTGTGTGTGTGTGTGTGTGTGTGTGTGTGTGTGTGTGTGTTTTTCCTATGGCAAACGATAACAGCCGCAAATTCAAACAGAATCAAATACGTTTTTGCATACAGCCCTTATTTGTAAAGTACTCAAGACCTATTGTTTTTGGTGAAGATCGGTTAAGGGAAGGGGTAGTTTATCTGCAACTTTTTTTTTAATAAAGTGTAATTTTTTCCTATGGAAGACGATAACAGCCGCAAATTTAAACAGAATCAAATAATGTTTTGCACACAGCGCTGAATTATAGAGTTCTCAAGACCTATTGTTTTTGGTGAAGATCGGTTAAGGGAAAGGGGTAGTTTACCATCAACGTTTTATGTTTTAACAAGGGTAATTTTTTCTATGACGAACGATAACTGCCGTAAATTAGAAAAGAATCCAATAATTTTTTGCATACACCCCTGAATTGTAGAGCACTCAAGACCTGTTGTGTTTGGTGAAGATCGGTTAAGGGAAAGGGGTAGTTTACCGGCCACTGTTCATATTTTAACAAGAGTAATTGTTTCTATGACGAACGATAACTGCCGCACATTCAAACAGAATCAAATATTGTTTTGCGTGCATCCCTGAATTATAGAGGACTGAAGGCCTACTGATTTTGGTGAAGATCGGTTAAGAGAAAGGGGTAGTTTACCTGCAACATTTTATGTTTTAACAAGAGTAAAGTACTTAATTTTGATAAACAAAGTATCTTGATAAGAAGCTCATAATAATCCACTGTAGAAACGTAGATGAAATATCCATAAATAAAGAGGCTAGTTGAACGGGGTGGGGGTAATTTTCTATTAATGAAAATTATAGTTGAAGAGGGAGGGGAGAATTTTTTATATGTGTACTACGTTATCGGCAACAAAGAAGTAGTTTTTTGTTAAAATTCCTTCCCGGGCTGTTTAGCCGTAGTCCAATGTTTTCTGCAGAAACAGACGTTTCAGCAATGCCATCGACTTCCATCATCAGTGAAAATCGAGTGCGAAAACGTGAGGTGGTATACGTTAGTGACCACAGTACTGTGGTTAAGGTTGAAGCAATAGAAAGAAGTAGTTTCTATGGAAATATTTCATTTCGAATATGATTTTAAATACAAATCTTAGAACATGGAAGTCATGTATGGATCTCCATACCGATATTTTAGTTGATTAGGAGAGAACACTGCCCTGTTTGTTTGTAATATCTGTCATAATAGTAATAAAATGATGAGTGTCTATTTCTCCAAAGTTAGGCTCAAGTTACGCCTAGGCCATGAATATCCTTAATATATTGTCCACTTTTATTTAGCATAAAATTATAAAACAAAAATCTGTTATCTTTACAGAATATATAACTGAAAATGAGTACTTCTTTTAAAACCAGTAAATGTCAGGATAATAAAACTAAAACCTGGCAATATTATAGTAATTTAAAATTTTTTTTAAATATTACACTCAAGCTCGTTCGTCTATGATCTGTTCTTTTAAGGCTGACATTAGTTTAAGTGACAAGTTGTTGATTTGTCATTTGTCATTTTCGTCACACAAAAGTGTATTGTACTCGATTCATAATTATCACGTACAGGATTTAGAGTCTAGCAGGAGAAAAAATTCCAAATCTTCCTCCGAGTCATTCATGACGTACGAAAGAGAATTTCGTTGATTCACTACAGACAAGTGGTGGCAGCAAACTGCCGGGAAACGTCCGCCATCAATGTAGGCACACTTGCCGGGAGAAATCTGGCCAGACAACCGTGCCTGATCGGATCGGAAGACTTCTGCGTCCAGTGTAGGTCTAGCCTAAGGCAGTACAGATTAAATTGACCCACCTAATTCTCCAGATAGTAACAAACCGACTAAGTAGACCTAATGATTTTGGTGAAGATCGGTTAAGGGGAGGGGTAGTTTACTTGCAACATTTTACATTTTAATAAGAGTAAAGTACTTAATTTTGATAAACAAAGTATCCTGAAAATAAGGTCATAATAATTCACTGTAGAAAGGTAGATGAAATGTCTATAAACGAACAGGGTAGTTGAAGGGGGAGGGGGTAATTTTTACTTCCATATTCCTTAAGGAATGGAAGTATGGTGATGGCAAAAAAAATCGTGTTCGAGATTATTGCAGATTCTGATTCTACTACACTCAAAACATGAAAAAAAGTCGTTTTCCGAAAAGTGTCTGTGTGTGTGTCTGTCTGTCTGTGTGTCTGTGTGTCTATCTGTAGATTTTTTTCTATGGCAAACGATAACTGCAGCAAATTCAAACAGAATCAAATAATTTTTTGCATACAGCCCTGATTTGTAGAGTACTCACGACCTATTGTTTTTGGTGAAGATCGGTTGAGGGAAAGGGGTAGTTTACCAGCAACGGTTTTTTTTTATCAAGGGAAATTTTTTTTTTTTGGCAAACGATAACAGCCGCAAATTCAAACAGAATTAAATAATGTTTCGTATACAGCCCTGAATTGTAGAGTTTTCAAGACCTATTGTTTTTAGTGAAGATCGGATAAGGGAAAGGGGTAGTTTACCTGTAACGTTTTATGTTTTAACAAGGGTATTTCTTATGGCAAACGATAACAGCCGCAAATTCAAACAGAATCAAACGATTATTTGCATACAGCCCTAAATTGTAGAGTTCTCAAGACTTATTGTTTTTGGTGAAGATCGGTTGAGGGAAAGGGGTAGTTTACCTGCAACGTTTTTTTAACAAGGGTATTTTCTATGGCAAACGATAACAGCCGCAAATTCAAACAGAATCAAATAATGTTTTTCATACAGCCCTGATTTGTAGAGTACTCAAGACCTATTGTTTTGGTGAAGATCGGTTAAGGGGAAGGGGTAGTTTACCAGCAACGTTTTTTTTGTCAAGCGTATTTTCTATGGCAAACGATAACAGCCGCAAATTCAAACAGAATCAAATAATTTTTTGCATACATCCCTGAATTGTAGAGGTCTCAAGGACTTTCGATTTTGGTGAAGATCGGTTAAGGGGAAGGGGTAGTTTACCAGCAACCTTTTACGTTTAACAAGAGTAAAGTACTTGAAAATTTATTTAAACTTTTTGAAACAATGGTACTTGTTAAAAATAAAATAATTTTGTTGCCAGGCAATAAAATTAAAATTTTTTCATTTTAATGTAATATAATATTTTACTTCCATATTCCTTAAGGAATGGAAGTATGGTGATTGCAAAAAAAATCGTGTTCGAGGTTATTGCAGATTCTGATTCTACTACACTCAAAACATGAAAAAAAGTCGTTTTCCGAAAAGTGTCTGTGTGTGTGTGTCTGTGTGTCTGTGTGTGTGTGTGTCTGTAGATTTTTTTTCTATGGCAAACGATAACTGCCGCAAATTCAAACAGAATCAAATAATTTTTTGCATACAGTCCTGATTTGTAGAGTACTCACGACCTATTGTTTTTGGTGAAGATCGGTTGAGGGAAAGGGGTAGTTTACCTGCAACGGTTTTTTTTTTATCAAGGGAAATTTTTTTTTTGGCAAACGATAACAGCCGCAAATTCAAACAGAATCAAATAATGTTTCGCATACAGCCCTGAATTGTAGAGTTCTCAGGACCTATTGTTCTTGGTGAAGATCGGTTAAGGGAAAGGGGTAGTTTACCTGTAACGTTTTATGTTTTAACAAGGGTATTTCTTATGGCAAACGATAGCCGCAAATTCAAACAGAATCAAAAGATTATTTGCATACAGCCCTAAATTGTAGAGTTCTCAAGACCTGTTGTCTTTGGTGAAGATCGGTTAAGGGAAAGGGGTAGTTTACCTACAACGTTTTTTTAACAAGGGTATTTTATATGGCAAACGATAACAGCCGCAAATTCAAACAGAATCAAACAATTTTCTGCATACAGCCCTGAATTGTAGAGTACTCAAGACCTATTGTTTTTGGTGAAGATCGGTTAAGGGAAGGGGTAGTTTACCTGCAACGTTTTTTATCAAGCGTATTTTCTATGGCAAACGATAACTGCCGCAAATTCAAACAGAATCAAATAATTTTTTGCATACTTCAGTGAATTGTAGAGGACTCAAGGCCATTAGATTTTGGTGAAGATCGGTTAAGGGGAAGGGGTAGTTTACCTGCAACCTTTTACGTTTTAACAAGAGTAAAGTACTTGAAAATTCATTTAAACTTTTTCAAACAATGGTAATTGTTGAAAATAAAATAATTTTGTTGCCAGGCAATAAAATTATAATTTTTTCATTTTAATGTAAATTATGTATATATTAGAAAATATATCGTGCTTGGCAGGCAAGCATATTTCAGATTATAAATCTTAGAATATGGAAGTCATGTATGGTTCTCCATACCGATATTTTCATTTAATACGGCAATAAAAAGGCAGGTAAGACACAAACACACACACACACATACACACAATTCACGTTATTTCTGGCCTCACTCATGTTTATTTTCTTACGTTTGCACGCTTTTTAAATGGAAAGTGCCGAAACCCACACCAACATAACGCGTGCAAGCCGAAAAAATGGACATCAATTTGCTTACTGGCGAAACTAGTAGTTAGTGAATGGGTAGGCAAAAATCTTATCTTAAATTTTTTTTAAGGAATCACTAAAAGGACGGTGGGTCAAATCGGACGCTGAGGTAGAGTTTGCTGTAACCGAATGGTTCCACAAACAGCCGTAAGAATTTTACTAGCAGGGAATCTACAGGTTAGCGCAACAGTGGAACTCATGTCTTAATGTTATTGGAGACTTCTTTTAAAATCGTTGAATAAAAAATGCTTTACAGCTCTATATGTGTGTCTATTGAACAATCCTTGTATTAGTCATACACAATAATACAACTGATTGAACTTCAAATTTTTAAACTTGATTAGTTTCTATATATATGTTTAATGTTACAAATAATTCAAATAACAATCTTGATCATCTGTTAGTTCAGAGGAATAACAGTGACACTTTTAATAACCGCATAAAATAAACACTTAGAAACAACACAGGCGCTTTAACTTAACTGTTTGGACCACAGAAGTGAGGCATGCCTCAACGCTCTATGTGTACAGCGCGGGACAATCCCCCCTCCCTACACTTCCATATCACACCACTACATTGCTTACATACGATGTATACAAAAAACGCTGAGGCTAGTTCAGGTTGCCTCATTCGCTTTAAACGAACTATGCCGAATCTCACCTGTCACCATCTAGCGGTCGCTCAATAAAGCACGTTTCGGTTTAATAAATTTGACAGTCGCAGTAACAATGTATAATCTTTACGTTATGTAGTTCATACGTATTTATAATTTTTATTCTACAGAATTTTTTAGGGTAGGCATTGCCTCAATTGCCTCCATGTAACTTCGCCACTGATATATATGTGTACAACGTTATTGGCAACAAAGAAGTAGTTTTTGTTAAAATTCCTTCCCGGGATATTTGGCCGTAGTCCAATGTTTTCTACAAAACCAGACATTTCGGCAATGCCATCGACTTCCATCATCAGTGAAAATCGAGTGCGATAACGTGAGGTGGTATACGTTAGTGACCACAGTACTGTGGTTAAGGCTGAAGCAGTAAGTAGAAAGAAGTAGTTTCTACGGTAATATTTCATTTCGAAAATGATTTTAAATATAAATCTTAGAATATGGAAGTCATGTATGGTTCTCCATACCGATATTTTGTATTAATGTTATAAATTTATTCGACCGAAAACTTAAAAAAATTTCAATAAAATATTAACAATTGACATCGTTCCATGTAAACAAAATATCGTAACCACTGATACGTAAACAAAATAATTTTTCGTTTTCAGAAAATCACAGATTACAAATGCTGGGAGGTATTCAATATCGTTCGTGTTGTTTAAATAAAAGACAATTTAATTTTAACTAGTGGTCGCCCAGTGGTCGAAATTCGACCGTAATTAATTAAATTTTTAAGTTTGAACGTTATTGAGGTTCTTTTGTCAAAGAGTATACCTCAATAATCATTGCATATAATTTTTTTGAATTTTGTTCTATTACGTCAGCTGCGAGCGTGTACAAATACGTCATTAGCGTATGTTGTTTGCCTTAATTCCCTGCAATAAATATGAAATTTAAAATTTAATGTTAGTAACAGTTGAAAAAAAACACAATTACAGCTTGTATTCGTATTTATTTTTTGATATAATTCATTGTCAGTTTTAATTTTTTCATGTTATTATTGAATCAAATAAACGCTAATAAAAATAAGACTTGACATTCATAGAAGTATAAGATACATTGTTTTCAATTCCAGTGGATTACATTTCATTTTTGGTAAGGTACAAAATTCGAAAACAGTTTGAAGATTATCTGCTACAAAGCTTATATAATTTTTTAATTTTTTTTCTATGCATTAATTTTCGAGTTATTTGAAAAATATGAAACATGGGAAAAATGAGGTTTAGCTTGGCTAAGCCATATTTAAAAAGCAATAACGCGTTTTTTGGTATTTCCTTGGGTTTTTTTTATTGCCATACTGACCAGGTTTCGCCAAGGCTACACAGTTATTTTGCCTATCTTTTTCGAATTATATAAAATTTAAATAAAAAATTAATACAAAATAAAAAATGAAATAAAAAATACGTGCCTCATATTTTTTCATATATTTTTCATTAAATCAAAAAAACCGGGCGGTTAAAAAAATAAATGTTGTCCATTGAACTTAAAATAGTTTGAAAGTGAATTTAATGATTCAGAGCTTCTGTGTAAACGATGTTTTTTGTAAAAACTCTTTCATCATTTGCTAAATGCCCTTGGCCATTATATTCGGAAATATAAAATCTCAAACCATCGAATGATCGAACTCTACTTGCTGCGACGTACAATTGACCATGTGTAAAAACTGGCTGCCTCAATAAAATTCCAATTTTTTCAAATGTTTGTCCTTCAGACTTACTTATTGTCATCGCAAATGCAGGTATAATTGGAAATTGAGTTCTTTAAAAGTTAAATGGTAAAACACTACCGGAATATGTTACATTTATACGTGGAATCAAAATTCTCTTATTGCGTGCGGTTCCAGTTAAAACTTCGCAATCAATAGCATTACGATGCATACACTTGATGCGCATTCTTGTTCCATTGACTAATGGTTCCTTTGTATTTAAGTTTCTGATCAGTAAAACGATGCTATTAACTTTCAATACTAACTTATGTGGTGGCAAACCACTAATAGTCAAAGAATTCAAAAACTCTACTGGATAGTTATTGATTTCATTGTCATCATCACAAATTATTTTATCGTAGCTATGATATGTTTTCTGTTCACCTGGTATTCGATTAAGTATATCAGTATTAATAAAAGTACAATCACCATTTTTAGGTGCTAAAATAACTGACTTCAATATGTTATCTGAGAGTATGTTTTCGGAAATATTTCCATACACCTCATTAATAATATTATTTTCATCTCCTATTAATTGCTGAGGTATTTCAATAATATTTTCACCAAACTGAGAGAATTGTGGGGCTTCATCATTACCAATTTTTTTCAAGAATTCGACAAATTCTATTTCACTTGGTAAGGCTCTCATATTTTGAGTAAACGTTACTTTATGAAAATAAACAAATTTATGCCAACTCGTGACACAATTTTCAATTAAAGTTGCACGTGATCCATGTGGGACAACTGGTAAGATTTGCCGAAAATCACCGCACAGAAGTATCGTTTTCACTCCAAATGATTTATGTTTATCATTTTCATCGCATAGATCCTGCAATAATCTATCTAGGATTTTCAACACTTGCAGTGGGCACATAGAAATTTCATCAATAATTATCAACGATGATGAATTTATGTAACGTCCATAGCTACTATTTGCGGTAATATTCGCTACAGAATTTTCCAAAATGGGTGTAGGCAATTTAAACACATTGTGTAAAGTTCTACCTCCAAGTAATAGAGTTGAAGCTATGCCACTGAACGCTGTTGCAATGCAACTAAGATTAAGCGAATTTAATTTGTGAATGATTCCTGTTTGTGTGAATGTTTTTCCACAACCTGCATGAGCGGTTAAACAAAAAACATTAGATCCAGTATCATGGTGCAAAACTTCACGAATCACACGATCAATTAGATTACGCTGTTCAATATTTGCAGTTTCATAATGCTCACAAAACAGAAACTCTTGTTCTATTGGATCAATAGCATTTGCTTCGTCTGTTCTCTGCGAATACGTGGGAACTGGTAAACCAAGTTCTTGACATGACAAATTATGAACATTCAAAATATCTTCAATTTCTAATAGAGCTGTGTTAAAGAATACTTCTTCGTTGTAATCTCTCAAAAAATCTTCACTAAGATATACTTTAAATTCATTCCATAACACCAATGCATTGGCTGGCACATTTAATGCACAAATGTAACCAAATAAATTTCGCATTTGTTTTGGTGAATGTAATTCTATTGCTTCATTTAAACATTCGCGTCATTCATTATCATTTGAAGCAATGCCGCGAGCATGGCACGCTTCAACAAAAGAAGTGTGTAGGCCTATAATTCCATTGTATGTTCTAACATCCTCAAATGATTTTGGACCACAGACATGTAATAAAAGCAATCGTAAATGGAAAAGTTCAAAAGTTCGATGTCTTTTGGTGATACTACATATATGCGTGTAATGATTTTATCACCTCCACGCCTTCTCTTCTTCCATTTTTTGACATGATAATGTCTTATGGCTGGGGGTCATTTGAAAATTTCTGTAACGCATCACGCTGCATGACGTCATCATTTACCAGCCGGGAATCGTTAACTAAAACCGCGACCGCTAACGTGCTAACGTCCGTCGCAGATTAAAGACCTAACAAGCAAACAACACTGCATAGCTGTAGATAGGTATGTAACCAATCAGTCAGTCAGTAACCATAATAATGTTGCGTTTAGCTGGCGGCTGAAAGACATTATCATGCTCTTAAGCTTTTACCATTTGGTAAACGGTACTTTACACTTTTTTTTGGGAATCTTCCCACACATAATGCAAAGGGATTTCAATATACTTATATTCATGCGCTGATGGATCTGATCGATTCAATTCAAAAAATGCTAATAATTTTGTTTGTCTTGCATTTTCAATTGCTTGACGTTCTTGCCCTTCTCGAAAGTAAACATTCTGTCTACGCGGTAAATGAATGTCAAGTCTAACGATGACATGTGATTGAAAATGCATCGGTAATTCATAGATGCGCCATACAGCTTCAGTTGATCCGACATAACGGCCATTAAAAATTTTTTAACTTCATCAATTTGTATTTCTTGACCTGGTTCATTTCTCTCTGAACCTAATTCAACAGATGCACTGTCATAGCCTTTATACACGTATTTATAAATGTATTTAACACTTTTAACTGTAGTGCATACTTCAACATTTATATGGCAATTAAATTTGGCAAGTAAATACGGATTGTATGGTACATCATAACGATTGTCGAGGCAACTACCGCGAACTTCAGCATTAATACCATTATCACGCCTTCTGTATAATGGATATCCATTTAATGATTCACATGTAAATTCATTAAATCGTTTTGGATAATCTTTTGTGCATTTTCCATCTCTCATACATACAGAATTTGGATTAAGTACACCGCATGGACCATGCATCATGTGTTTTACAACATATTCATGTAATGTAGGATGTGTTTGAATGTTAGGAATCTCCGCAGATACAACTTTATCAATATCGGTAGCGTTAACAATTTTATCTTGCTCATTTAAAGAGAGTAAAATGTGAGCATGAGGCAATCCTCTCTTTTGAAACTCAATTGTATAAATGAGTGCTTCAACTTTACCGAAGATTTTTTTTAGTGTAAGGCCCTCAATTAATGCTTTCAGCTTGGACTTGAATACACGCACAACAATATCAGATCGAAAATTACCTGACTCACCTACACCAATATTGCTAACTATTTCAGGCCAACTTGGATTGCAAGTCATTGTAATAAACAAAGAAGGCTTTCCGAAATCTTGTACAATTGACATTGCATCTAAATAATTCTGATACATATTTCTTGGAGATCCATTGAATGAAGATGGTAAAATTACTCTACGGCCAACATTATTGGCATTGGGGTTCAATTCTAAATAATCTGTTAAATTGTTGTAAACTTCAGACCTAAGACTTGTTTGATTTTGTCGAATGAAATGTAACCTTGTGCCCTCTATTCTCACATACATATTAACTATCCACTGTAGAAATAATTTTTGTGAATGGTGCAACATGCTAAAATCTTCTCTAATTGCAAGTCGATAGGTTGCATACTGAAGCATGGTTAATTTATTTCTGGGCGCTCTTGAATTAGATGTAGTTGGTACATTATGAGAAATATTGATATGCCACCCAGTATCACCATTTGGAAAAAGTAATGGATACGCTAAAGGGTCCAATGATGAATCCAAAACAGAGATATTTTTAATGGTACCATTAACTTTTGAAAACGAAACCATATTTCGTTCAAAGGGTGGCTCACCATCAACTGTACTAAATATTACTGCTACATCAGTTTGAACTGCATCATTATAACGGCGTAGATCTAAATCACGATTTACTTTAATGAGCATACAAATTTCTTCATTTTGATTTTCAACTCTCTGACAATGATCTTTCGTTGCAATGAATGACCGAATGAAAGGATTAATGCGTTCCAATTCAAGAGAGATTTCGCGCATTATATTGTTATTGCATGTTTGATTATAGTGTTCACGTAATCTATAATTGACATCAGTGTCAACATCATAAAAATATAATTGCGCATAACATGGTGAGCGACCATATCCAGCAGTCATTGGACCTGATCTGTGATAAAAAAACATCATGTATTTTAAAATGATACACTCCACGCGTAACTGTATCCGAAATTTTAGCTTCTGAGCTAACCATAGCAAATGATGAATTGTATTTACGAATGTTTTCAAAATAATTTTTTGACTTTCTTTTTATTGAAGGTTCATTTGAAGTAAGTCCATCATACAATGATTTAAAGTACCGGTATTCATTTTGACTTGAGGCCGGTAATATTGCTTTACCCTTATGACAACATGAAGTGAATGCAGTCCTTTCACCTAAAGTGACCTCAGATTCGAAATGTTTGCATTGCAAAACCTGCATTGTAAATGCATTAATCCACAATCAAAAGTATTAAAATTTCTTGGAATGACATTCAGTGCGCATTTAAATGTATCCCTCAAAATAATTTCATCATTTTGTATACTATTTACATTATTTAAATTTGCATGTGGTCTATTATCATTTTGACTTTCACGCGAATGTATATTCCTTCTTCTTTGTCTCTCACTCCGACCCGTCAATGTTATACTATTTACACTATTTAAATTTGCATTTGGTCTATTATCATTTTGACTTTCACGCGAATATATATGCCTTCTTCTTTGTCTCTCACTCCGACCCGTCAATGTTCTATGTCGAGGCATAATGGAAGTAGGTGCGAATATCTGAATGTAAAAAAAACATGTAATGAAATTACTGAAACTAAGATTAGATAGGGTTTAATTTAAAAATATTAAAATGTACTCACTTTTTTGAAACCACCAATAATAATTAGGCGAGAGTAAGTCAATTCAAATTGCTGCTACAAAATTTTTCTTTTGCAACAGGTGTATATTAAGCAAGCTGTATTTCACTTTCAACTGCACATTAATATATAAAACACAGATATCTAATATACAAAATATAAATTAAACGCTTTAACATAAATGCCTTAACATACACTCCACAGACTATTGAAAAAGGAACATTTGAAATCACACAATATTCACAGCTCATTCAGTCAATCTGTCAGTAATTATTTGTTGGCAACATTTTAAAATTCTTTGGCGACAATCTCTACTCTGTGCGACTGTTTGACCACAGACTATTATGTGTTTGACATTGGCAGTATGAACGTAAACAAACGACAGACTATTATGTGTTTGACATTGGCAGTATGAAATGAAAAAATTATAATTTTATTGCCTGGCAACAAAATTATTTTATTTTTAACAATTACCATTGTTTGAAAAAGTTTAAATTAATTTTCAAGTGCAAATGAATGTTTTATTTAATTTAATTTAATGTATTTGTAACATATATTATATATAAATTTTAGCTTTCTGCACTCCTTCTCCATATAAATTTTAACTATGCCAAATCACACTCCTCCGTGCGCGCAATATGCTTAAAAAGGGGTACAAAGTTTTCTCTTCACGTATTAATATATAGATTTAATTTATTTTTAAAATATTAACAACTATGTACAATTCGTATTTTGATTATCTTTCTCAGCGTTTTTACCAAAAGCACGCTGATATATTTAGCTTCGTTCTGAGTGTGCATATTAAAAATAATTTTATAATAAATTAGAACATGTAAGTCATGTATGGTTCTCCATACCGATTTAAATTTAAATATTGAAATCAAATATAATATAAATTTATATATCTCCTCTTGTAAAAAGCTGTTCACAAAGCAAAAAGACATATTACACATATTACGAATCACATATAAATAGTAATATAAACAACAAACATAAAACACGTACATAAACACAAATATTAAAACATTTCAGCTACTTTGGTGTCTGACATAAAATAAGTAGTTTAAATAATTATTTTAAATTTTTCAAATCATAAATAAAATACCATTTAAACATATAATACATAAAAGGAAGAAGTTTACTCGTAGTACTTTAATTAAAATAATATTTACTTCAGTTCAGTAAACATTAATTAATTATTGTGCACCCATTTTTAATTAAATAGAAAAATTAACTGTCGACCTCGTTTGAATGTCGACAATTGTTTCACCTCAAGTGTTCATTTGTCTTTTCCACTATTTAAAGCTGTTTACAATCATTTCTATCAGTTCATATATGTACAAAAAATATTATTTTAGGCGTATATACAAATATGTACCGTTGCAGTATACTTATTTAATAACTCAATCATAATAAACAAACAAGTTACTAATCCCTTTATAACTTAATCTTTATTACTGTGCCATATATTTTTATTTTAAACAACAAAAGAATTAGTTTTTAGGACAAAAGTAGTAAACCTTGACCATGTTTTCTGATGTAAAAAAAATGTATTACTGTTTTCATTTTTTATTCATTTATTTTTAAGTTAAGGAGTACATAAACAAAAATGGAATAATCTTAAATCACAAAAAACTGCAAATTATAAAGTAATTGGTCTATTTCCTCTCTTCTAACACGTTTACAAGGTGCGCCAAATAAGTTGTTTAATTTACATACGCGTAGAATATTCAGTCACACAAACTTAAGGAATTTAACTTCAGTATTTGATTTTACTTAAAATAAAATGCACATTAATTAGTCATTTGTAATTTAATTGTTTATGCCAACTTTGTCACCACTTATTGCAAAACTGTTAGTCTCTTCGCTCTCGACGAGGTCTTTCGATGTGTCCACCATCTTCAGGTCTTAAAGTGTCTTCAGTGTCGTTTAAGACCCAAAGATGGTGGAAACACCGAAAAGCCTCTCGACAGCGGAGCGATTTTGCAATAAGTGGTGACAAAATTGGTGTTAACATGGGTGGTAATAAAACTAACATGACTGGTAATTGTTTATATTTTTATAAATAATTATGGTTTATAAAACGTAATTTTTATAAATTATTTTGACTTTTCTACTATTGACATTTTACAATAATCATGCTGTTTGTGTTACCAGAGCATAGACCACAGCATAGAACATGTGCAATACGTAGGCGGAATACACTCGCATCTGTCCCTCTTCCTAGCACCTCCGCTAAAGGCGCTACACCTGGCCCTAAGAAACCCCTGGCTTCCACCAATCCCCCGATTGATAAGCCTCGGCGCTCTTATGCATATACAGTCTCCGGGCACTCTGCCCCAAAAACCGTACCTGACGACTACCAGATCGTCCACAGCTTCCTTGCCGAGTTCGATCTCTGCAAAGTTGCCCAGACCTTCAGGTCCATCCGCTCCCGCTTGGAGACTCCCGATACAACCGAGAGATTCATGCTCTTGGTGGAAGCCGCCACTTGTGTAGGTCTTCTATGAGTCGGGTCCTCAAACGTGATCTCTCAATTCTTTCCTGGAACGCCAACGGGTTGCCCAATAAGATCCAGGAACTCCAAGAATTACTGGCCCGACTCAAACCCGATGTAGTGCTTCTCAATGAGACCCACTTGACCCCTGCGAATCGGTTCCGACTGGCCAACTATGTGTGCTATCGAAACGACAGACCGGGCACTGCTGGTGGCAGTACTGCCGTCGCGGTGAGGCTCAATCTCGAGCATCACCGAGTCGTCTTGCCTGCAATGACTCACCTCGAAGGCACCGCTGTGGAGATGTTAAACACTCTAGGCGGTGTACTGATGGTCGCGGCGTATAAACCGCCGCAAAAAGAGCTCCTTCACCCCGATCTAGCTGTCGCGTTTGATGCACACAGGAGGGTCATCATGGCCGGCGACCTGAACTGTAAACATCGCGATTGGAACAGTCGCTTGACTGCCCCAAACGGGAAACGTTTACGCAGATTTGCTGATTCACGCAGGGTAACAGTGATTGGGCCTACCCAACCTACGTTCTACCCCTCACAACGCCACGCGGCTCCCGATGTCTTGGACATAGCGGTGA
This sequence comes from Magicicada septendecula, assembly GCA_034769895.1. Lineage (NCBI taxonomy): Eukaryota > Metazoa > Arthropoda > Insecta > Hemiptera > Cicadidae > Magicicada > Magicicada septendecula. Next base: position 203,523,483 of record CM068367.1, read on the forward strand.
TCCAAGGAATTGACTGTCCGGTCCATGTATCCGCGCTAACGGAACTATCGTCCGATCATCTCCCCATCTTGATACACGTCGCTACCCAGCACGTCGTACGCAGAGATGTCAGGAAGGTGGTAGAATGGGCCCGCTATGGCTCGGCGTTAAGTCGCCGATTGCCAGAGGCGGGACCACTCGAAACCGTCCACCAAGTCGACGAGGCAGTTGCCACGTTTGACGAGGCTGTCGTATCTGCGATCGACGCGTCTTCCAGGATAAAGCCTGGCGTCACGCCTCACTGGCAGCGGATCCCAGAGGAGACGAGTGCTCTCGTTGCGAGAGAAATCGCCTCCGGAGACGCTGGCAGCGGACCCGCGATCCTGCCGACAAGGCAGCGTACAACCGGGCGACCGGCATTTTACGTCGTGAAATGCAGGCCTACCGGACACGCTGTTGGGAACTCGCCGTGGCCCAAGCAGGGGACGGATCGGACGAAAGTAGCCCTTACCCGATACCTTCGGCGTTGGTAGGGAAGAGGCGCCGACCTCGTATCCCGGCCATTGCTGGACCCTTTGGTCAAATCCTGGCTCGCCCGGAGGCGAAGGCCGAGTACTTGGGCGCGTGTTTCGAGCGACAGTTCGCTCCTAACCCCCCCCCCCATGGACTGGGACTTCGACGAAGAAGTCGAGAACGAAGTGGAAGACTTTCTGTCTCTTCCGATCACTGCGGAGCCCGAACCCATTACTAGGGAAGAGGTCACAGATCGGCTCGTTGAACTCGTACCGAGAAAAGCTCCTGGCCCGGACGGCGTCTCGAACGCCGCTCTTACTCGACTCCCGGAGCAAGCAGTACTTTTCTTGGTTGCGCTGTTCAACGCGTGTCTAAGACTGGCCTATTTTCCCCAGAAATGGGGTAAGGCGACAGTCATAGTGATCCCGAAGCAGGGAAAGGATGCTTCCCGTCCCGGCAACCTCCGGCCCAGTAGTCTACTGTCAGCCACGTCTAAGGTTCTCGAACGTCTCGTACAACGGAGAGTACTAGACCATCTACGAAATTTCGATATACTGGTCCCCGAACAGTTCGGCTTCCGTGTGGGGCATTCGACCACTCATCAGCTGATGAGACTGGTGGAATACATCACGGGCGCCGGCTGTCGGAAAGAGCAGACTGTCGCCTGTTTCCTAGATGTGGAAAAAGCCTTTGATTGTGTCTGGCATGACGGGCTCTTGTTCAAGCTCCGGGAAATCCAGCTCCCAGATTGCTACCTTCGCTTGATTGCTAGCTTTCTGACGGAGAGGACTTTCTGCGTGCGAATAGATGACCATGTCTCTTCCGAGAGACGCATTACAGCCGGGGTACCTCAAGGTAGCGTGCTAAGGCCTCTTCTGTTCTCCGTGTACGTCAACGACGCACCCAGAGAGCCTGGAGTCCAGATGGCTCTGTTTGCCGACGACACGGCGGTCTATACCGCCAATCGGAACGCTGACAGAACTATCCCACGACTTCAGCGCGCACTCGATGCGTATTCGACGTGGACGGAAAGCTGGAAAGTTGCCGTCAACGAAACCAAGAGCTCCGCGGTGCTATTCACAAAGCGCCGGAAAGAAACACGAGGCCGAGTGAGACTCGGTAGAACGTACTTGCCCTGGTCGAGAGAAGTTAAGTACCTCGGTGTCCACCTAGATCGTCGGCTCACCTGGCGTGCCCACGCTGAGACAATGCGAAGGAAAGTGTCCTCTCGTCTCGCGCAACTGTTTCCGATACTCGTCAACAAGGCTATGACCCGCAAGCTGGGTAAGCTGATCGTCAACGCGTATCTGTTGCCGATCATTACTTATGCTATTCCCGTTGGGCTACCTCGCAACCGTTCATAAAAAAAGGTTGCAAAGCGTTCTCGATAGAGGTCTTCGGCTAGCGGCCAAAGTCCCCCCTATCGGTTTTCTTCTCGTCTTTTGAGAAGAGGACTCGATGTCCGCTCCTTGGAAGACACCGCAAGGCGACTTCACGTAAATTTTACGTCCGAGCTGCGAGGACCCAGACAAACCCTCTCACAGCTGGCCTTGGCGAGTACCGAACACGTCCAGGTGATTCTTGGAAACGGCCTCGACAAATACTGTACTAGTCAACCTAGTACGAGCATGTCGTTGTAGCGACCAATAAAAATAAATAAATAATAATATTCCGTCTGGACATGACCACTAGGCAGGAACCCCTACCGGAGGCTCGGTACTAGGAACCCATTGGGTCGTCTCACGACGCACAACCCAACAGCTCTGGCACTGGCGGAATACAGAAAAAGCTATTAATATTGCTTTCGTACCCTCGACATTGGTCTTTTAAAAAGTGTTAAGGTATACCGGACACATGTAATACCAGGCATGTTAGAGTTATGGTAAAACGCAGTCAAGCACTGCTCCTAAACGCAGGAACGTAACTAGAGGAATGAGGAAGAATACACTTTGGATTGGCTGGGATCTTAGCACAACCGCAGATCATGAAAAAATCCACCCCCAAATAAGTCACATCAGACGAAATTTTTGTTGTTGTTTTGTGACTGTAGAATGGTTTTGTGATTGTAAATATAATACAACATTCATATCACGTTATGTAGGTTTACAGGTTTTCTCTAAAACTACTTTAAATTGTAACTTTACCTTACCACCATGTTAATTTTTGTTTGATAAATAACTTAAATGAGTAGTGTGTACTTTAAACTGTAAGTGAATCTTTAAACTGTAAGTGAATGTTATTAAAAGAACAATGAATGGACAATCACAGATATGATTTTTATACTTGTATGTTAGTAAATTTACAGTGTTGATAATAACGCACTGTATTTTTACCTGCACTCATTCCTATCATTTATACTGTAGACCATTAAAGAATGGTCTAACTTTTCATATCCCCCCAAAGTCAACTCTTTCCCGCGCCAAATTGGTTGCTAGATCCGCCCCTGGATGCAAACTTAACCACAACATACCTCTTGTAAACTGACCTACCTCTCCAAATACCTACTACAAATCATCCTATATGTGTTATGTTCACAAGGGCTTAATATAGTATTATTCTGACAAGTGTAAATTACCTGTCTTATTAATAAAATAGTGTAAATTGCCTGTGCAAAAAAAAATAAAATTTTATTACAAAAAATAACAAAAATGAGTGTAGAAGAGTGCTCCCATATGCGACTCTGTGTGGGTGTGTCTGTCTGTCTGTTTCTTTATTCATATACCTATTTATAAATTAGTGAGCAAAATTATGGAAATAAAAACCCTTTCTTTTACAACTATAAAAGTATTCATAAAAGAATTAATAATAATGTTACTACTAACATTAGACTAATAGAATTATTTTATTAACTATTACATCCTAACTGCAAAAAATTTACACTGTATAATATGTAGGCCTATGAATTATGTATTATTAATTATATATTATAAATTATGTATGTACAGTATATAAAAATGCTATACATTATAATGTACATAAAAATTTAAATATACATATTTATTTACGTATGTACATGGGCCTATACATATTATATTATATATGTACATGCGCGCACGTGTGCATCCAATACTTGTATGAAGTACATGTCATCGGCATTATTAGTTGCAATAAAGCTATACAATATCTGACCCCTTATAATGGGACACATGTGTTCGTGTTTTGTAGGAAAATTAGATTCTATTCAACAGTCAGAATTCTGATTTCATGAATGACGGCACAAACAGCAATTTTCAATTTCAAATGATAATGCGCCCTAACTTTGGCGTCATTGAGTGGATGGTATAATATAATTTTGGCTGCGTTCGCCCAGAAAAATGTTTTGTTTGTACACACAAAACAGCTTTTCAAATCTTGTTTAAATTTCCACGTGTTAACTATATTCTTCTGAAATTCAGTATTCGCTTTTATAAATAGACGTATTGCCGGGTGACGAAATTATCGAAGGTATGACATTTGTTCAAACTTCTACTCTCTTCAAACTCTTGAGTGTCTACGTTCAAAATGTTCTTCTTAAATATTATTATACGGTAAGCTATGTAAAGTAAGTATTCTTATATTTCTTTTAGTTTTTAATAAATTTCTTAAAATAAGGCAGCCTATTTTTTTATTTTTTATTTTTAAAATAATTTTTTTTTCTAATTTTTATCACATAAGGCAGTCTACCCTCCCTACTCCTAAGCTACTTCGGTGGTACACATGGGAGCCATTATTATCATTATAAATTTTTTGTAAACCCGTAATAAATTGTATTGAACCCGTAACTATAACTGCTAAGAAATTACATAATGGTCATTAAGAAACAAAATTTAACAAAACAGAAAGAAGTCGCATCTCGTTTGTACATTGTCTGCTACAATAAGCGTTACGGAAATAGGCTTCGTGTTCACATTTTCACGACTTTTATATTATCTCACGTGTTTACTATACACTATTTTTCGGCGCAGACATTCTCATTAAGCTGCTATTGAAAGGACGCGTTACAGATCCAACTCTCCTTTTTATCTGTGCTTGAAATGAAGGAGCGCTTCATGAAAAAATCCAGTTTTAATAGCGCGTTATAAAACTAAGGGTCTCTGTGTTAGGGCAGAGAGATCAAACTCGTTATTCCGCGAGCACTCAATAACCCTGAGATGAGCGGATGCCTTTTCAAGGATGTTGGAGGTGTTCAGTGGCAGCACAAAACGTTGACAACGGGTGTGAGTATTTTAATTCTCTTACACCATCACAGACTTCTAGCACTGCAAATTCTGTCTTCCGCCATTCCTTTGAGTGTATCATATCTTCCAGCTCTCATTAGCAACTTCATCATTCACACCTTCTCTTCTCAGAATGTTCAAAGTAAGTCCATTATGTCTGAATACATTGCCTAAAAATTTTTAATCTTTCTCTTTCCCAACACTTTTATAATTTTCTATTCTTCTCCTTTTTAAAAAACTTCAGCATTTATTTTTTCCTATACAATTTGACTTTGTCCTCCATCTCGAGTTGGGTCTGTTCCTTCATCACCAAGTTTCAATTTACACTTTTGTAAACAAGGCATTCCAAACGGAACCTAGTACAAAACTGTTTCTGCGAACAACTCGTATATCCACATCATGAAAAGACTGCTTGCCAAGTAATACTTTTTTTTACTTATTTTAGTTATTACGTACGTGAATACAGGTTGCACATGTGCATACTTTCAGAGGCTCTCAATAATATCCAAATAATAGATAAATACGCTTAGCTCCGTATGAATACGCACTTAATATAAGTTAGAATAAATCGACTTTATTCGAAACTTAATAAAATTAATAATACAGAGATAATGCAAACCTTTTAAATTTTACACGTTTACACTTTGCGCTCATACAATTTGGACATGATTTCTGAGCACAGTTCATTAGGAAGTGAAAACTCCTTTTTTCGTACCAACTTTTAGGATGCGTTCAACACGTATGTGTTTATTTCAAGACGTTTTAACAGACAACAACAAACAATACAATGAGCACAGCTTAGGTACAAAAGACGAAGTGCGGTATTACAACATTCCTTTGAAATAAGTGTATACAATCGAGTGAAACATTGTATCAATGTACTCTGAGAAAAGATTTATTAAAGCTTTGAGCCAAAACTCTTTGTTATATCTACACTTATATAACGATGACGACACCTAGACGCAACAGTATCAGGCAATGAAACTTTAGCTTTTCATTAATTTTTTATTCTTTCCTTCGGTTTAAATTCAGGGATGTCTTCTGTCCCCTATCTTGTTTATCATAGCGCTCGACAGCATGTTGCGAGAGCCAACAAATAGAAAACAGTGGGGCTTAAATAGCCGGTTGGGGGAACTGGATTGTGCGATGACCTGTGCCTTATTGCAGAAAGCCTACGAGAAATGGAAATTAAATTGAACAATCTGAGAATAGAAGCCAAACAAGTAGGCTTAAAGATAAATAACAAAAAGACCAAGGAAATGTGTGTAAACCATAGAAATAATTCTGATTTGATACTAGACGGAAGAGTTATAGAAAGGGTTGAGGAATTTTGCTATCTGGGTAGCATGGTTAGTCAAGATGGAGGTGCTCTTAGGGATGTGATAAGTCGTATAAATAAAACAAAAGGAGCATTTGCACAGTTAAAACCAGTATGGAGATCACCCCATATCCCCAGGAAGACAAAACTCAGAATATTTGACTCAAATATCAAATCGGTGTTGCTGTATGGATGTGAGACCTGGAAAGTGACAAAGGACATTACCACAAGGTTACAGACTTTCATAAACCGTTGCCTGAGGTACGTAATGAGAATTTGGTGGCCCAAGACCATCTCGAACAGAGATCTATGGGAGGCCACAAGTCAGAGTACCATCCAACTACAGATAAAGAGAAGAAAATGGAGGTGGAACCAGTGTACCTTTTATAACTGGGCAGACTGGGCAGATGCCCAGGGGCGCACGAGGTTTGGAGGCGCAAAAAAGGAAGAAATTTTAAATTAAATCTGTCGATCAAATACAGTAATACCATAGATGAACCGACGAGATCAGCAATGCTTGGTAAAAACGTGGGACAGAAAGAAAGTAGCGTCCACGACTGCCACCTTGCGGTCAGACAGTCGAAGCTTATCCCTTTAATTCAAATTTCAAGGCGCGAATGTCTCGTTAGCTACAGCGTATATCCTACACGAAAAAAGTAACTATTCTGCATTGCAATGTAAGAGCAGAATCGAACAAATCAATAAAAAATATATAAAAAGTAAAAAACGTATGGAAATATTTTCATGTTCGATTCTGCGCTTACATTGCAAGATTCCATTAAGCAGGAAAGAGGTGAGACAAAGACCACCATGCTGAAATCATTAAGTGAGAGAAGGTGGTCTGCGAGAGCTGGTGCTCTTAGAAGTATATTCAGGGTACAAGGAAATAGAAGGTGTTCTTGAAACTCTAATGTAAGACACTTCACAGGCTCCTGAAACGCGATTAACAGCACAAGGGCTACACAAAAGGTTCGGGCAGTTGGAAACAGGTCTTCTCGCCTTGTTTTGGAATGACATCCTCCAGAGAATTGACAAAACTAGTAACAATCTTCAAAAAGAAGAACTTGACTTACTCGATGCCACAAAAGAGCTGGAAACTTTAGAAAGGTTTTTGGAGAGTAAAAGAGATTCGTTTGACGAGTATGAACCCTTACTAGCTTGCAAGAGGCCAACTACCAACGGAATAGAAAACGGACAGTGTTTGCAGATGAAAAAATGAGTATGCAAACAGAAGCAGATGCAGATCCTAGGAATAAATTCCGAACCAGTGTTTTTCTTAAAATTGTAGACAATCTTACCGTCCAACTCAACCAACGAAGAGAAAGCTACTCATCTCTTGGTACGAGGTTTGAAGTATTTCGAAATCCCATGATAAAGAGGCCAGAAATATAACTGTTGAGGCCAAAAAACTAGCTCAATCATATAACCAAGATCCATTTGTGAACGAGTGCTTACACTTCCAGGCATACATGAAATTAGAGAAAATTAAAGGGCTTAGAGAGTGCTATGTTTACATTAAAAGTAACGGATTGGAAAGCACATTTCGAAACTTAGAAATCTCTCTGCGAATTTATTTGACAATACCTGTCACAAGCTGCTCCGCAGAGAGGGGGTTTTCTGCTTTAAAGTGTATAAAAAACGAAAAAAGATCGACCTTGGGTGAGGAAAAGCTCAACAACCTAATGCTTTTGTGCACAGCAAGTGACATAACCTTGAAGATTGACTTCAACAACTTGATTGACGACTTTGCCCGATCCAAACAAAGAAAAAAGGCATTGCTTTAATTAACTCATGAAGAAAAAGGTTTGCTAACCTGAAGTGTTTTTTTCATTACTAAGCTTTAATTTTTATTTATCTGTCTGTGTCATAACATTTTGAGAAGTAAGGAAGAATTTTAAAAAATTTTACATTAGTGTAAATATGTAAATATCTGTGAAAGTCATGAATTATAGGACTGTGGTGGGTGGGTGGTCCGTGATGCTGAAAAACACAATTCTAACATAATTGAGCAATACTTAATTAGTACTAGCTCAACAGGTTTGAAATATTTTTGAAATGTGTTTTATCAGCTGCCGGTTTCCAGTCCGGGACACGGCGGGTCCATAGGTGGTGGATAATGGGACGGCTCTCCATTTGAGGGTTAAGGGAGATATCCCTCCCGAACCAAAACTGGAATTGGCACATTACCGTTCACTAATGAGTGGGGTGGGGAGGCGCTATTTCAAAGTCTGCCCAGGGCGTCATAAACCTTAAAAGCGGCCCTGGGTGGAACGGTCACACCCTGAGAAGACTACCAGAAAATATCGCTAGACAGGCACTGAATTGGAATCCGCAAGCTAGCCGCAGACGTGGAAGACCGAGGAACACCTGGAAGAGGACTATGGAAAGAGAGCTGGCTGGTGTCAACAAGACGTGGTGGGAGGTGAAGGCCCTGGCAATGGACAGAACACGCTGGAGAAATTTCGTCGAGGCCCCTATTGTAGTTTAATCATTTTCAGTGTCTTTGTTATCTATGATCGTGTCATAATGTAACTTCGACTCTACGCTCTAAAAAAAAAAAGGTTGTACGTGATAATAATACGTACTTACTTGCTGTTTTCAGAAATTAATTTGAAACATCGATGAGACCGGAATCTACGAAAATTGAAATTTTGCTAGTAGATCTCACGATATGGATTGAAGACTCGGGAACTTGGTGAAACATATTACTAAAAAAAGATTTAAATAAACACAAACGCTTGGTAGTTATACAATTAACAATTATTAAACAATAAACTGTGAAACTGCCAAGCGTTTTGTGTTTATTTAATCTTTTTCTAGTATATTTCGTCAGAATATAAACTTTGGAAATGTTTTCTCAAAGAATTAAATTGAATACGTCTAATATGATTATAAAACACGTGTCACGCGGTAGATGCGCGCCTGTCTAGGCCACACAGTTATATGTCATTGAGTACCCTACAACAGCCAAATAATGATCTTACAGTATATGTTACGACGGTCTACTGATCGTCAGATGGTACAGTGGAAAACAAAATACAAGACAGCAATTAAGTCACTAATCACCAGCTTTAATTATCACAATTAAACAGTTTGTAATTTGCAAGATAGTCTCTTACAACAAATAAAATAAAAATTGTTCACACACAATAATAATGTCAACGAGTCTGGCACAATTATAAAACACATAACACTTCGCCACAATACTTCGAACCGCACTGTAATAAATCCCCACTTAAACTGAACTGACCGTCGCTGAATGCCTATATTATACCACGCCGATATTCCAGAATAATCCATACTACGCGTCAGCGTTACTAGAAAACGCCAGAACGTAATCCAGGCGATTGCGCGGGCCTGTGAGTCTGGAACAGTCTCGCTAACTCATGTTGAGAATCACGTACGCACACAACATTACAGCCGGATTCCACTGGAATAGCCGAGAAACACGTAGAATATTCTGTAATGGCGTACACTTTTTCCGCATCACGTAACAATATTGTTTGTAAACAATAATAGTGGTCTGTGTCTTGAAACTAATGTGATCGAATCCACCATCTGGCTGATATAGCTTCTTGCATGTAATAATATACAAGCTAAGAATATCAAGCAGGTGGACGTGAGTGAGACATTATATTTGAGAAGATTCCATGACAGGGATAAAAGATACATTCGAGTGTTTAGCTATTTGTAAAACCACATCAGGTCGGTAGAGTTGGCTGCTCAATATTAAAAATGTTTGGTCACAGGAAAATGAAAATAGGGGCAGAACTCTGCAAGGATAAAACGGTCTCAAAAATAAATTAATAAAAAAACTTTTTGTAAATACCAATTCTCTTTTCTGTTCGTCTCATTACAGAAAGTGTGCAACACTCAAATGTTTTGAAAGTTACGTTTTGTTTTGTCGTGTGAATGCTCGTACACGCGTATGTTAGTCTCGTAGTCTACCTGTATATTTTAGTGCACACCACACACTATACATACACGTTCACAGACATTTATTTATAAGCTGGGATTATTAATTTTCTAGGTAAACTTGTGAAAAACTTGTGGTTTTTGATAACGTAGTTTTCAAATAAACATTATTTTAATGCGGAGGTAAGCAAGTTTACATAACACGTTTAATTCTTTCTCTCAATTAGTATCCACTGTAATCTTAAGGGTACTATTACTACAGTTATCTTGAAATTTGAAGCTAATATCACGGCGTATTTGGGCCTAAAACGTCAACAAAAAGTAATAACTAGAGTGTATAACATTTAAATATGACGGAATTTTCTGAGAGTACATTGGTTTCAAGCGCTGAGTACAACTAACACTCTTGCCATCTAGTTGAGAAAACCCCAACTACTCGGCTTGTTCTTATTCTTACACTCAGGAAAACTAATGTTTTCTGTTTACTGTATGTTATGTTCTTCTTTTTCTCCGTTCACATAGTTGTTATATACGTTTCTTTCTATGTTAGAGCTAAATATTTCCGGTTATTGCAGATCGCTTAACCGCAAAAAAACGTTGAAATTTCATAACTGCTAAAATTTACGTAATAATTCTCTACATTTAAAAATATTCCATGTTACATTATTATTTTTATCCACGCATTTTTTTAATATACTTAAAACGCATTAAAAGAAAAATAAAGTGCTAGGAAATAAAATACACGTTTACCAAAGATAATGAACTGTAAATTCTTACATTTTCCTGTCCAAATTCTATGAAAAACGCGATAAATAGAAAGAGTACAATCACGTGTTTACAGGTGGTTTTCGCTCAACAGGAAATAACGGATGTGCAGTAATAATCCCCGGGCATGAATTTATCATTACATAGCCTATATTACCTTGTTACATAGCCTATAATTTATATGTTATTATTTATTAATTATATACTTCTATGCTATGTATTTATATTACTTCCGTTCAATAGAGCAACATTTAGGTTAGACGCGGTCTGCTCGGTATTCTTTCGTGAAACATATGCAATAGGTTTAGCACTGGAAATAATAAAAATTCCACCGTCTCCAAATACATTATCATCTCCGAGTCTAGAGCAGTGTTAGATAGTTTGGAGCATCATGACATCAACTAGCCCATTATTCAAGACGTAAATAAGATAATCCTTGATATCACAACCACACAGTACTAGGAAATTATATTCGGTTGGATACCATCACACATCGGAATCAAGGACAACGAGCTGGCTGTCAAAGCTGCAAAAACTGCTACGAGTCGATATCACCCTCATAAAATATCTCACAATGACTTTTCACATTATCTTCATTTAAAACTTCTGGAACACTGGAATGAAGAATGGCTAAAGACACCACCCACCAAGCGTGTTCCTAGTGAGGGAAACTATTTACAAACAACCCACACTTACTACAGAATACAGAAAAGTCAAGTGGCCACACGCTGCTGACACACGAGCACCGGAACACATTTCCACGAATGAGCTTCCTGCAAGATGCAATCACTGTGACACGGCCATGACAGCATTTCATTTTCTTTCAGATAGTCCCGATCTCTGTCATCTACGTAATAAATATTATTATATTTAGTAGAAAAAAGGATATTCCCTTCAAAAAAGGAAGACGTTTGAACGACAAGACTGCTGCGGCTGGAATACTTCTCATAAAGTAGATACAACAATATGATACCGCACTATTTTTTAAAATAGAAAATTAAAGTATTGTAATTTCTAAACTGTTTAACTTAATGTACTAATAGGCTATTATGGCCCATATTACTGTTTTTACTATTATACATAGTATTTATTCTTACATTTATAATTACATATACACTTATATGTTATAATTTATTAATTATATATTTCTATGCTATGTTTTATCTATGTTGTATACTACAATATTTACCATTTTGCTTTTCATTCTACTACTATTTAATTGTTAACATTTACTCTAATATCTAATTTAGTAAAGCCCTACTGGTTCCAACATATATTGTTTCACTGTTCATCTTTGCTTATCAACTTGTAGTTTAATATGTAATTTTATTGTATCTATATAACCATTATTGTAAGATATATAAATTCATTATTATAATTTTTGTGGTCGCCAGTAACCAATGCTGTTACAACTATCCAATTAATAAATAATTAAACAAAGTTTGTTACCTCGTAGTAAGAGATCATGAACTCAGATAATCGTATTATATAAAATGAGAAAAGTTGCCAAAATATAGCTTCATAAATTCTGTGCATCAATGAGTTTGATGGTGTATCTGATAGTACCGCCTGTATACAAAGAACATAAAACCGTAGACTCAATAAATATCATTTATCTATGTCATAAAATAGATTAGCGCTATCCACATCCTGAACATAAGCATTGGATTAAAACGAGCTTTATTACAGCTTAACGTCTAAACGAGAACGACTTTCACCTAGCTTCACGATCGTAAAATGAAATCGTATGCTCTCTCTGTTTCAGTTTATCAACACTTTAGAAGTAGTTCGGTGCTTTGAAAGCTTTAACCAAGATACTGTGAACAGCTTAATTTCCGTAAACCTTCGTTTCCTGAATGAATGCGCAGTGACACCCATTTATAACTTTACAATACCTAGTTTGTTCCTTTCCAGCTTCTTCTCAATTATAAAAGCTATTGTAATTATTTTTTAAATAGAAATATTTAAAAATTATTTTTATGATTTTAACGTTATGTTTGAAGTATCCAAGTTTTATTTCTGTGATTTTTTAAGGATTTTTTCTCTGATCATTTGTAAAACTGTGTAGATAAAAGGTTAAATCGACAAAAATCAAATATTCTTATTCTTTATTTGAATTTGAATATCTTAGTGCGGTTTCGTATTTGTTTGTGCGCCAAGAAAGTCTAATTTTTATACTTTTGCCTATTGGAACTTCTGCATGTTGGTATTTTGATCCGAACTAGTGAAGAGTTATAACCAGTACACAAAATAATTTGCATTTTATTTTCGTTATTACTAATAGTTTATTGTATTCTTTCTTTCTCGTTTATATTGCAATGGACATTCTAATTGCATATGGAATGTAGCGGAGAGTAAAAGCATATGATAGCTAAGAATCTTATTCAACTGCTTCTAGTTTCCATCTTTGTTTTCTTGGTTATGCCTCTTACCTATTTGTTATTAGGGGGATAATTACTTTGAACATTTCAGCTTTACCGTTTTCATGGAATTTTGTTGTTTCCATGAAAATTACATTATTGTACTGTTAAATAGACAAACTATTTTATATAATAATGTAATAAAATATTATATAAAATAAAATATGATAATAATATTATTTTTATCGCCTAAAAAGTTAGTAGTGAGCCATTGTATGCTGCCTCATGTGAGCCGTTCGAGATATAGGCAAGGTGCTGTGTCAGCCTCTCATTATTACTCCAATATGTCATCCCAGACTCATATGCAAAGATTGAATCGATCTGGGAGGGGGGTCTGAAAAACGCACCTTGATTTTATGATGCACCCTGTAATCGAATCAGGACCTCTAGATTAGTAGCCAGAAACCATTCTCACTGGTCTACTAACGCCCCTAAAATCATTTTAATATTTCATACTTCATTACTAGTTAACTGATCTGTTTGTAAACAGAATAATATTGATTTGTTTTCTCATACACAAGGTTTTATTAATAGTTCTACTATTTACTGTCTAATAATACACGTTCATTGAATTCTGCGTCTTAATTACGGTATAAGGGAAAATGACGTTACACGCCTTTTCTCCCACGCGCTGTGAGTTTACGGATTTCAGCTGGGTAAACATAATGGAAAATCAAAACGCCTGTTGCTTCTCCGCGCCAATTACGTAGTCAGTGACAATCGAACCGTATCGTTACTCTGACGTCATTAGAATACTCTGGTACTGCGTCACACTCTGAAGTGCTTACACAAGTTGAATGGCGAAAGTCTAAATCACCTGCTCGTAATTACGCGATGCTGCTAAGTAAAGAACTTCTCGCTCGAATAAATATGCGCAGTCAGGGACGGCAGTGATAAAGTTACCAGTTTTAGTCTGCCGGGCGTCGCAAAACATCAATCAATTCCCTTGAGTCGTGAACTTTACCGACACTAGTTATTAGCTTTTGTCGCTCTTCGTAATTTCGTTCGTGAAAAATGTCTTACCGAGTCAGAAATTTTTGAAGTATTTTTAATCTTGGTGACGTTTTCGTTATGGTTACTTTGGGTAACAGCGATGGAGCAGAAGCGTTACGCAAAGATTTCATTCAAAATTCAATTTTTCTAGATTAAGTGAAAAATTATCCGGCGGTACCCTGTGTGTGGATGAAAGATGAAAGTCAAGCGTGACACTTATAAAGTCAAGTGTCACATGTACGAATACAGAAACCTGGATAGATAACCGCACGGCAGCTCCGTAGCCGGAGAACTCCACAGGCTAGTCAGATGGAGATGATTATAAGTACAGAAATTAAAAGAATAATTTGTTCTTTAATGATGAACTAATCACTAAACAAATGGAAGTTGCTACCAAATGGCAATCACTTAATATCAGGTCGCTTACTGTTCAAATAAAACCAGGGGCGGATCAGATGCGCGTGGTGCCCTATCCTGCCATCAGAATGGTGCCCCCCACCCCCGATTCAAAATTCGATCTTTTATCCATTATTTACTCTAATAAATGACACACATAATTTCGAAGTTAACAATTTCTTTATTAAACTCCCAAATTACAACAAATATTTAGTTAAATAGTGATCATAATGAGCATAGTACTACTTAAGCTTAGAAAATAGTAATCGATCCATTTTTTTTTTATTTTGCCTTAACAAAGTCTTGTATCATTTCTTCTAAATCGAGCGATTCAAGTATCTGAGGTCCTGGTGCTCGGTGCTGCAGCATACCCTAGCGTTATGGATAATCCGACACTGCATAAGACACGCACACTATTGGCTGCAAGTGAATTGTTGTGTTGAATATATACGTGTGTTAAGATTTGGTAACGGTTTGAACATCTGAGATTTGTGTTTACTGTTTGACAGTGTGCGGTTAAATAAGACTTGTATACTACTTCCGTTCTTAGTTCAATCCCGATGTAAACAAAAACCACTTGGTAAATCTGAAATGCTATTAGTTAGGGGCGTTGACAGTGTTCACACAGTAATGTGTTACGCGCATGTGCTGAATGTCTGCATAGTCATGTAAGAGTTATCTTGCCACGTGACTTTCTCCTTGTCACTGTATTCTGAATCCTGTTGAAGTAATATGGAGCCAGTTGAAAGAATATGTTGCCCGTCACGACACAACGTATAAGCTGCCAGACATAAAACAATTGATAGATAAAGAGGTAAATGAAATCGGCGGACAGCTGTCAAAGAGGGCACCATTCAGCCCTAAATCACAAAAACGTTTTGGAGATAATAAGTGAAAAACGACAAAAAAACAAATGTCCTCAATCCAAAATCATAAAAAGACGTGTGCACACTTTTCGTTCGACGATCTTGCAATAGAATTGAAGCACTTTGAACCTCGAGTAAAACAGCATGAAAGAGCTTTTTTTCAAATCGTTCGAATGAAGATGATACGATTCCATGATACTACAGTTTGTCCGCTCAAACTATTAAACTGGATTATTGATTGTATTTCCGAATATATACTTTTGACGAATAGCCAACTGCGAATCTGAAAAATCATTTTCTGTATTACAACCTATTAAAGATAAGTTGAGTTCAGCTATGGGAGATGAGAGATTATCTTCGTTAGCAAGGTTGAATATTGAAAGTGAGATACTTGAATCGCTCGATTTAAAAGATATTATACAAGACTTCGTTCGTTAAGGCAAAATCAAGAAAAAAAAAGAATCGATTAGTATTTTCTATGCGTAAATATTTGTTGTATTTTGAGAGTTTAATAAAATAATTGTTAACTTTTGAAATTGTGTGTGCCATTTATCAGTGTAAATAATGGATAAAAGGTTGAATTTTGAATCGGGGAGGGCACTGGTCCGATGCCAGCATAGAGCACCACGCGCTTCTAATCCGCCCCTGTTTACATTTATTTATACAGTATCAATATTATGTACCCTGTGTCTGTACTCCTTCTGTTAGAGTGGCACGTATCCAATTCAAGCACCAAATTGCGTTTTAGATGTGCAATTTATATCAGGATTGAACTAAGAACGGAAACAGTATAGTTATGCAGTTTAAAAGTACGCGAGTGTGCGCGCGCACGCTCTATTTACTTACCAATCCATTTCATAACTATTCAATTCGCATAAATAGTCACACACGTGTGAAATAGCAGTGGCGGCTGTTGTTATGGTTGCAGCGTTGCACAACCACAAATATAGAATAACTAAACTATAAAATAATATACGAAAACATTAAGCAGCTAAAAAGTGTCATAATCAACGGAGAGCGTATTATATTCTATGCGGCAATGTTCGCGTACAATTCAAATGTCGCGCGCAGGCTGGTGGTTGTAGGCAGTTTACAACTTGAACAGTAAATGGCAAAGCTTACTACACAAACATATGGGAGGACGTGCACTACTCTTCACAATTTATTAATTGTCCTATGTAAGCTTGGTGGTTGCAAAGTTTCTCCAACGCTCCACTAATAGCGCTGTAGCGCAACTTTGTGTACGAAATCAGCACTATCTTCTTGAGTTGTGTCAGGTCTAATTCTAATGTTTACGTTGGTTCAAGGTAAACATTATCCGTTGTTTGAGGTTATAGAATTATAGTAATAATTTACTATTATCAAACTGTGATTGTGATAGTTCAATGTCTTTTAACCCATCTCCCATCCACTCAACCAACTACTGCAACCACCAAAAGTTGGAATCACCAGCCGCCACTGTGAAATAGTAAATATAGTGAGTAAATTATACACGTGTGCATACATACAGCGTGGTCTCGATGTGTGAATCTACTACACCTACAAGGAATGGTCTGAGCTAGTATAATCTACGCACACGTGCAGGTTTTTGTGCTACAAGTGGGTTGTTAGGCACGACCCCTCACGAATTTAAATAAGTGGGAATCACGCATTCATGAATACAACCGCAAACAACGATTTTCAATTATAAAACCTTTTTCCTCCGACTCCACGTGCGTGTAATAATGTAATTTAGGTCCCATTCATACAATTGTGTGTGTTTATATTATACGAATGACTGAATTCTTTTTGTTCAATAATACATACTGACACCAAAATATTTCACTCCGGTCTAAGAACTGCCTAATTCGATTACTCGAATAGCATTGTTGACGTCATCTCGTCGTGTAATATTTATAGTAATATAAGAAGTTTGAGTTTTTATATTCTGTTAGAAATTTACTAGGAAAATATTTATATTGGCAGAGTAAAAAGTGAGGTGGAAGCTCTAGTTTTAACAAAGACTAATCAAAATTTACTCATAAAATACTGTAAGAACTGTTTGTAGATAAACAACGGATAGGCCTATTATGTGGATATTCATTAGCCCATTACTCATTAATGTTCTCTTTACTCAGGAGTAAGATATTAAAGTACTCGAACAATCAAGATACATTATTTCCTTACTTGGAACATGTTTCGGGAATCAAATATTTTTTCCATTCTCTGCCATCTTAGTTTTGGATTTTGTTGAATATTTGTGTTCAGGTTGGTTATTGCTATGGTTTCATGTTCGCTTGTAGTAGTTTAACTTGGTATTATTGTGTGTGAGTGTGGTGTATATATTTGTTTTTTGAGTGTTTTAAATGTTGAGTATTTTGAAAATTGTGTCACGTTTTGTGTTGACTTGTATTGGTTCAGGTATCAGTTTGTCTTGTGTTTTGTGTTTAGATATTTGTAGATTTTCCCACACTATTGTGCCTTTTTGTGGTATATGTTTTATCAGTGTCATCTTGGTTGTTTGGGAATTCATGTCCTGTATTTATTGCATGTGTGGCCTAATTGGATTTATATATTTCTGTAGTTTGTAGCGTTTAAGTGTTCAAAATAACGTTATTTCAGTTTTTTTTTTTTGTCCTTGATGTTTCATGTTGTACAATAGGGTGACAACCTGTTCAAGGAAAAGCAGATGTTCTGGAACCTCATTCTGGTCCTCGGATAGATTTGGAGCAAAGGCAACAATCTCGGCAACGTTTAAAGGACTGCCAAAGATTATGTTGATATCGACAACAGGAGCGGAGATCCCTTTGGAAGACCAAAAAAGAGATGGAATGACCAGGTATCAACAGGTTATTAACCTAATACTTGGTTGGAAGAAGAAGACTTTTTCGTTGTTACTCTTCTACTTTCCTCACTACGTTTTCCGTAATTATATATCAGTGAACCTAAACACATAACGTTTGATACTGATGGTACAATTACTGGTACGACCGACGAATACAGTTGAACATAATAAACACCACTACAACATATCCATAAATCGTTAACCTCCATAAAGACACTATCGTTTACTCTCACTTACTAGCACTTATTTATTATGTTTTGCCAAAAGCATACCAAAGCTTCATTGTTATGATCGCCATAATTAAAACATCAGAATTGTGTGTGTGTGTGTGTGTGTGTGTGTGTGTGTGTGTGTGTGTGTGTGTGTGTGTGTGTGTGTGTGTGTGTGTGTGTGTGTGTGTGTGTGTGTGTGTGTGTGTGTGTGTGTGTGTGTGTGTGTGTGTGTGTGTGTGTGTGTGTGTGTGTGTGTGTGTGTGTGTGTGTGTGTGTGTGTGTGTGTGTGTGTGTGTGTGTGTGTGTGTGTGTGTGTGTGTGTGTGTGTGTGTGTGTGTGTGTGTGTGTGTGTGTGTGTGTGTGTGTGTGTGTGTGTGTGTGTGTGTTATTGGAACGGGCGGTATGCAGTGAGAAATGGTTCGCAAAACGAATTCTTGTCGAAGACGAAAGCAAGAATTCAAGCGGCGTCGAACAGCAATCGATGGCACTCGTAGGCGAGGGTTGCATAAGAAGAAACCTACCTGTACCAAAATTAAGAAGTGCCAGACGTTCTTTCAGATTCTCTTACAACTTCATCGCCAGAGATGCTTCAGAATAGTCCATCCGAAAAAGTATCGTTAGGTGACAGATGTCGTTTTTTTTACTTCACAGTTAACCAAGATGAAAGCCGCAAAGTAGATTAGAATCCCAGAAGATTAGTAAATTTCTCAAAATCTTTATAGTCCAACGACCTTTCACTTCCTACACGACGAGATCACAGCGAGTTAGACTGTGAGACTGCGTGGTGTGTGTGTGTGTGTGTGTGTGTGTGTGTGTGTGTGTGTGTGTGTGTGTGTGTGTGTGTGTGTGTGTGTGTGCTTGAGCGCGCGCGCGCACTACCTGTGTCTTAATTCTGGCAATCATAATGGAACTATGAAAACTTGAGTGTAAATAAAAAGAGACGTCTATTTATTATGACATGATTCAATTTTAACAAATATTTACTTTTAATTTTGTTCCAAAGTGACGGATTTGTAACAATTGTAATTTCTGTGAATACTTAAATGTAATAAATACAAAAAGTATACATTTTATGTAAGCACATGAAATACTTTCCCAATAACCATGCCTACACTAATTTTCGATCTTTCGATTATACGGTAGTCAATCGTATAATCGTTTATTTGAACGAAATTGAACACAGAATTTTGTCTATTTTTTTTAATCGCACTTAAATTATAAAATAAGTTGATAATAGATAAATTCAACATTAATAGAAAAGTGATACTATGGCAGTTATTGATTCCTTCAACTTAATTAAGGTTTTTAGAAAATGAAATGCAAATGGTGAAAATAATAGCGGGGATGTGAACTTAAGTAACAACAATTATGCATTTTGTAGAAACTCTATGAAAGTGAAATGAAAGCAATTGAAATAGCTTTCAGTATGAACAGATGGTTTATTAAAAAAATGAAGTCCACCTCGTGACAAGAATTTATTT
This sequence comes from Magicicada septendecula, assembly GCA_034769895.1. Taxonomy (NCBI): domain Eukaryota; kingdom Metazoa; phylum Arthropoda; class Insecta; order Hemiptera; family Cicadidae; genus Magicicada; species Magicicada septendecula. The sequence continues at coordinate 203,543,361 of CM068367.1, forward strand.
GCAGCTGAGAATGTGTCAGTCAGTCTTCAAAATAGACATTTGAAACTTTTGTTCAGTCATCTTTTACCTGCAATTTTGATTCATTTATGAAAACTACTAGTGCAAAATATGATATGCCTACTCAGTCAGCTTTTTGTTGGAAAAGTGAGAGATAAACTTGCTAGGTCTAACATCTTATGTCTTTTCAGCCTATTAAAGTTCGCTGAGTCTAAATCCAGTTAGTTCAAAGAACAAAATTTTTAATGTCTGCTGAACTTTACACCATCCTCTTTACTGAAGTAAATATAGTCTCCAACTTCACCATTATTATGACAGTGTTATCAGTGCTATGCAAGACTGATAACAATACAGTCTCCACTGCACCACTGAATAACAGTTTTTCTTATGTATGTGTAATTTTGAACTTTTGTTTTCATTAGTGGACAATGCAGGACAGTTTTTGCAGTTGTTGTGCACCTACCATTATTTTACATAAAATACATTCTTTTCAGCTTCTTCGTAATGGCCTCATGGTATAGTGTGGTTAAAGTACCATGAAATACAAATGTGGTTAGATTACAGTGACTTATTAGACGGGGACCTGTGTGCTTGTAAGGGTATATATGATGGTGCTAAAGGGAATTTTATTTGGGACTGTCAGCATCATGATTTGAACAGTCCCTTGACTGCTCCGAACGAGAAGCGCTTACGCAGGTTCGTAGATGCTCGTTGGGCGACGGTGATTGGGCCCGCCCAACCTTCGCCTACCCCTCATGACTCAACGCGCCTCCCGATGTCTTGGATATCGCGGTGATCCGGACAGGGCGTTGACTGTCCGGTTCATGTGTCCGCGCTAACGGAACTCTCGTCCGATTACCTCCCGATCTTGGTAAACGTCGCTACCCAGCACGTCACACGCAGAGACATCAGGAAGGTGGTAGAGTGTGATCACTATGGCCCGGCGCTCAGTCGTCGATTGCCAGAGGCGAGACCATTCGAAACCGTCCGCCAAGTCGACGAGGCAGTTTCCGCGTTCGATGAGACCGTCGTATCTGCGGTTGACGCATCTTCCAGGATGAAGCCTGGTCTCACGCCCCACTATAAGCGGATCCCTGAGGAGACGAGTGCTCTCGCTCGCGAGAGAAATCGCTTCCGGAGACGCTGGCAGCGGACTCGTGATCCGGCTGACAAGGCAGCATACAACCGGGCGACCAGTATTTTACATCGTGAAATGCAGGCCTACCGGAGACACTGTTGGGACTGGCCGTGGCCCAAACAGGGAACGTGTTGGTCAAGAGTCGTCCTTACCGGCTACTTAGGCTTTGACGGGGAAGAGACACCGTCCTCGCATCCTCGCCATTGCTGGACCGTTTGGCCAAGTCCTGGGTCGCCCGGAGTAGAAGGCCTAGTATTTGGGCTTGAGTTTCGAGCAAAAGTTCGCTCCCAACCCGCCCATGGACTGGGATTTCGATGAAGAAGTCGAAAACGAGGTGGAAGATTTTCTGTCTCTTCCGATCACTGTGTAGCCCGAACCCGTTACTAGAGAAGAGGTCTCAGATCGGCTGGCTGAACTCCGACCGAGAAAAGCTCCTGAGCCGGACGGTTTTTCGAACACCGCTCTAATTCGACTGCCGGAGTCAGGAGTATTTTTCTTGGTCGCGCTGTTCAACGTGTGTTTAAGATTGGCCTACTTTCCCAAAAAAGTGGCGGAAGGCGACTGTCATAGTGATCCCGAAGCATGGAAAAGGGCGCTTCCCATGCCGACAACCTCCGGCCCATTAGTCTCCTGTCAGCCACGTCAAAAGTTCTCGAACGTCTAGTTCAGCGGTGAGTGCAAGACCGTCTAGGAAACTTCGACGTACTGGTCCCCCAACAGTTCGGCTTCCGTGTGGGGCATTCCACCACTTATCAGCTGATGAGACTGGTGGAATACATCACGACGCCGGCTGTCGGAAAGAGAAGACTGTCGGCTGTTTCCTAGATGTGAAAAAATCCTTTGACAGTGTCTGACACGACGGGCTCTTATTCAAGCTCCGGGAAATCCAGCTCCCAGACTGCTACATTCGCTTGACTATTAGCTTTCTAATGGAGAGGACCTTCTGCGTGAGAATAGATGACCACATCTCTTCCGAGAGACGTATTACAGCCGGAGTACCTCAAAGTAGCGTCTTAGGGCCTCTCCTGTTTTCTGTTTACGTCAACGACGTAGCCAGAGAGCTCATAGACACGTACAAAAAACTCAAATGTCTATTTTGAAGACTGACTGACACCACGTCTCAGCTGCAAATCAATTCCTGTCACGAGGTGGATTTCATTGTCCAAAGATCTTCTTCAGTTTCTCGTTCCCTCAATATAGTCTGAATTTCTTCTATCCAGGCGATAGGTGGTCTTCCTCTTTTCATTCTTCCTGGTGGGGTCCATTCCATAACTCTCCTTGGCAATCTTTCCTGTCCCATTCTTTTCGTGTGTCCATGGTATTGTAATTTTTTTGTTTGGATAAAATCAACAATTGAATTTTTCACATTCATTCTGTCCTTAATGACTTCATTTCTAATTTTATCACGTCTTGGTACTCTTGCCGAACATCACCAAAAGTCCATCACTGCTGTCATTAATTTTATTCTTGTGTATTTATTACTAGTCCAAACGTTTGAGCCATAAGTCATAATACTTCTAACAATGGTTTTAAATATTTTGGTTTTAGTTTCTGCTGTAATTAAGTTCATGTCTCTTCTGTTATTTTCACCACCTGCATTTCACTTTCTAAAAACCTTTATTAAGTAGAAGGAATCAATAACTGCCATAGTGTCACTCTTCTATTAATGTCGAATGTAACTTATTTTATAACTTAAAGTGCGATTAAAAAATAAACAAAATTCTGTGTTCAATTTCATTCAAATAAACGATGAGTATGCAGAATGTGTAGTGTTCCCTAAGTTGACATCTTTTTATTAAAAAAAGTGATCACTCATATATTGCATTAACAAGTGAATACACTTGTGCTCTGTAATATTTGTTTTTTGTTTTACAGACAAACGGGCATTTTAAGAATTTGTTTTACAAGTGTTATAAGGAATTATAGGTAATCCACATTGTATCATGTTTTTTTTTATTCCAAATAATACAAAACTGACTACACAATTTGTATAGTACTGCAAGATATTTTGAAAAATAAATATTATGAATTTCATTATTGCAATTGTTGATAACGATAAATTGTTCGTTTCTACGCAACTGACAGAAATCAAAAGAAATTATTTTTTAGTTTAATTCGAACCAAAGGATGAATCCTGTCGGTGTCTCTGCAGACAAATTCATCTCGCGGCTCATTTACCCACTGTGAAATACTCTAGGTACATGGTATTTTTACTATTTTGATTGCCACGATTAGGACATGGGCATCACACACACCCGTTTGGCGGACACATGCTGGCGGGCAGTTTGCGTGTTGTAGCCAGTGCAAGCGCGCCCCTTGCATTGACTCGACACCCATTCTGGCGCGCTCACGCATGTGACGCCCTCGCGTACAGACTCGCACCAGTAGGGAGCAAGTGGGCGTTCTGAAACACTTCCGGGTTCAATTATTTGCTGTTTCATGACGTCATAGAGGCCCTGGCCGTTGGTGTCTGACTGCACTGTGACGACACAGAGGCCGTGGTAGTTGGTTTCTGCGGCGTGGGACATGTTCGAAATTTGGTACCCGAAATGTTTAAAACAATGTGTAGCGGATGGGGGTACCCGGAATTTGGTGGTTGACGACACAGAGGCCCTTGACTCTGGACGAGGCGTCACAGAGACAATGGTAGTATGACGTGTCATCAGGTACCGTTACGCAAAATTTGGGGGGCATCGGGTACCTGACGGATCATCGGACACCGAAATTTGGTGTACAATTTCAGTGTATAGGTAACGGATACGAGTCAACTGCTTTCTGTTCTGTGTAAAACAATGGGTATATGTTATGTCATTGGTGTTTTATGGTGTCAGTGGTTTATGACGTTACAGATTAATGAAGGAAGCGAAGCTGTGAAGTTGGATCAATCTGTCTAGGTATATGGTATGTCATTGGCTTATGACGAGACGGAACATATGTTCTTCCTAGAGGTTGTCATTTCATTATTCACCATTCCTGATGTTACAATTTTTTGGATATTAATTTGTACGTAAAGTAGGTACAATAAATTGTTCTGCAAATTAAATATATTTAAACAGTGTGTTTATCTCGTCTAATCATTTTCTTGCATACGTAACTATTTACTCGTACAAGTATAAGTACATCTTTAAAGTCTATTAATGTACTTCAGCGAGCAATGTCCTGAGTTGACCGGACAGTGACGGTTCTGCAAGAGCAACGTACTAAGCTGACCGCAAAATATAAAAATTACTTGGCAGAGCAACGTACTATGTCGCCCGCAAAATATAAAAATTACTTGTAGCTCCAGTACTATATATAACCGGCTGCAAGATGCATGCTAGGTACTCTCTACACCATGTAGGCAGTCACGTATGATTAAGGTAGGCGTACCGTATATGTTGTCTCCTTAATACTGTATTGATTATTTAATACACTTTTCAGGTTGTGTAATTATTATTATTATTATTATTATTATTATTATTATTATTATTATTATTATTATTATTATATTTCTGAACTTTGTGTGAAGTAAGAAACATAACATGATAAGTACAAATATAACTGAATAATTAGTTATTATTATTGCGAAAAATGTGTTTTAGACTTTGTGTGTATATATTATAGTATGTTAATGCACTTTTCAGGATTCGTATATATATATATGTTATGTGTTTATTTGTATCGAATCGTGTACGGTAACTTGATCTGCCGCGGGCCATTCAACATTCCGATTAAGCGCTCAGTGGCTAGCAGGACCCGGTCATGTGTGTTTGTCAGTGTGAATCTAACCCGCTATACGTTTTTTACCGAATCAGTGTAATATTTCATGCGTTATAGAATTTGTCTATGTATTCCTATATAGATAAGTATGTATATTTATGTATACACCGAAGGTTTATTTTTCTGCGAATCTAACCCCTTATAGGTTTTTTGAGGAATCAGTGACATATTTCATGCGTTATTGAATTTGACTGTGTTCCTATACAGATACGTATGTATATTTAAGTATACACCAAAGGTTTACTTTTCTGTGAATGTAACACTACGAATCTAACCCGCTATACGTTTTTTAGCGAATCAGTGTAATATTTCATGCGTTATAGAATTTGTCTATGTGTTCCTATACAGATAAGTATACTGTATATTACTGTATATTACTATATTGCTTGTATATTACCCCCTCTCCATATTACTAATTGATTTGTATTTTAAGTGTACACCAAAGGTTTATTACTTCCATATTCCTTAAGGAATGGAAGTATGGTGATGGCAAAAAAAATCGTGTTCGAGATTATTGCAGATTCTGATTCTACTACACTCAAAACATGAAAAAAAGTCGTTTTCCGAAAAGTGTCTGTGTGTGTGTGTGTCTGTGTGTCTGTAGATTTTTTTTTTCTATGGCAAACGATAACTGCCGCAAATTCAAACAGAATCAAATAATTTTTGCATACAGCCCTGATTTGTAGAGTACTCACGACCTATTGTTTTTGGTGAAGATCGGTTGAGGGAAAGGGGTACTTTACCAGCAACGGTTTTTTTTTATCAAGGGAAATTTTTTTTTTTGGCAAACGATAACAGCCGCAAATTCAAACAGAATCAAATAATGTTTCGTATACAGCCCTGAATTGTAGAGTTCTCAAGACCTGTGGTTTTTGGTGAAGATCGGTTAGGGGAAAGGGGTAGTTTACCTGTAACGTTTTATGTTTTAACAAGGGTATTTCCTATGGCAAACGATAACAGCCGCAAATTCAAACAGAATCAAAAGATTATTTGTATGCAGCCCTAAATTGCAGATTTCTCAAGACCTGTTGTTTTTGGTGAAGATCGGTTAAGGGAAAGGGGTAGTTTACCTGCAGCGTTTTTTTATCAAGGGTATTTTCTATGGCAAACGATAACAGCCGCAAATTCAAACAGAATCAAATAATGTTTTGCATAAAGCCCTGATTTGTAGAGTACTCAAGACCTATTGTCTTTGGTGAAGATCGGTTAAGGGGAAGGGATAGTTTACCTGCAACGTTTTTTTATCAAGCGTATTTTCTATGACGAACGGTAACAGCCGCAAATTCAAACAGAATCAAATAATGTTTTGCATACGTCCCTAAATTGTAGAGGTCTCAAAGACTTTCGATTTTGGTGAAGATTGGTTAAGGAGAAGGGGTAGTTTACCTGCAACCTTTTACGTTTTAACAAGAGTAAAGTACTTGAAAATGTATTTAAACTTTTTGAAACAATGGTAATTGTTAAATATCGGTATGGAGAACCATACATGACTTCCATATTCTAAGATTTATATTTAAATCTTAATATCGCCTGCCAAGCGCGATATATTTTCTCTTATACATGATTTACATTAAAATGAAAAAATTTTAATTTTATTGCCTGGCAACAAAATTATTTTATTTTTAACAATTACCATTGTTTGAAAAGGTTTAAATAAATTTTCAAGTACTTTACTCTTGTTAAAACGTAAAAGGTTGCAGGTAAACTACCCCTTCCCCTTAACCGATCTTCACCAAAATCGAAAGTCCTTGAGACCTCTACAATTCGGGACGTATGCAAAAAATTATTTGATTCTGTTTGAATTTGCGGCAGTTATCGTTTGCCATAGAAAATACGCTTGATAAAAAAACGTTGCAGGTAAACTACCCCTTCCCCTTAACCGATCTTCACCAAAAACAATAGGTCTTGAGTACTCTACAAATCAGGGCTGTATACAAAACATTATTTGATTCTGTTTGAATTTGCGGCTGTTATCGTTTTCCATAGAAAATACCCTTGTTAAAAAAACGTTGCAGGTAAACTACCCCTTTCCCTTAACCGATCTTCACCAAAACAATAGGTCTTGAGAACTCTACAATTTAGGGCTGTATGCAAATAATCTTTTGATTCTGTTTGAATTTGCGGCTGTTATCGTTTGCCATAGGAAATACCCTTGTTAAAACATAAAACGTTACAGGTAAACTACCCCTTTCCCTTAACCGATCTTCACCAAAAACAATAGGTCTTGAGAACTCTACAATTTAGGGCTGTATATGAAACATTATTTAATTCTGTTTGAATTTGCGGCTGTTATCGTTTGCCAAAAAAAAAAATTTTCCTTGATAAAAAAAACCGTTGCAGGTAAACTACCCCTTTCCCTCAACCGATCTTCACCAAAAACAATAGGTCGCGAGTACTCTACAAATTAGGGCTGTATGCAAAAAATTATTTGATTCTGTTTGAATTTGCGGCAGTTATCGTTTGCCATAGAAAAAAATCTACAGACACACAGACACACACACACACAGACAGACACACACACAGACACTTTTCGGAAAACGACTTTTTTTCATGTTTTGAGCGTAGTAGAATCATAATCTGCAATAATCTCGAACACGATTTTTTTTGCCATCACCATACTTCCATTCCTTAAGGAATATGGAAGTAAAAATAAAATAATTTTGTTGCCAGGCAATAAAATTATAATTTTTTCATTTTTATGTAATACTAGCTGTTACCCGCGACTTCGTCCGCGTGGAATTTCATAAAAAATGTTTGTTCAGTTCGCTGAGTTAACGAAAAGTTAATAATTATGCATTCCTCGTAAAGAAATACCCATGCTAAGTTTAGTCTCATTCTTATTCTTTGCGAGTCGATGTTTCGTGTTTTTTAATTTTTTTTTCATTTTTTTTTGTTTTTGTTATTTTTTGTCTTTTCGTTTTTTAATTTTTTTATTTATTTCTTTGTTTTTGTTCATTTTTTGGCTTTTTGTATTAATCTCATTGAAAAATCTCTTTATATACAATGTTAGATGTACGACTTCCTTGGGCTAAAACAATAACGCTAGTGGCATCCCTCGCACGTGAACATGCCACGTATAGCTGCCCATGGGTAAAGCAACCCTTAGTTAAATCTATGCCAGCTTTGCTCAAGGTTTGCCCTTGTGACTTGTTGATTGTCATAGCAAAGCTGACATTGATAGGAAATTGCAGTCTTTTGAATTGAAAGGGAAAATTCGACGGTATTATGGGAATTCGTGGTATAAACACTGTCTCACAATCGTTTGTCTGGCAGTGACCAGTCGCCTTTCTCGATCAAAATTCGTTTCTGACTGACGAATGGTACTCACTCTTTCACGGAGCTGTGCTAAGCGCTCGATTCTCTGTCCTTGTGACTCATGATATCGATCACATTGTTCTGTGACACGGATGTCATGTTGTTCTTGACTTTCAAATTCACGTTGATTTTGGTGATGACGACGATCACTTTCCAATCGCTGCTCTCTAGAATCATCTGATTCTAGATATCGCGAGACACCGTGTCGAATACGATCGTTTTCTAGACGCTGTTCTCTAGACTCCTGAGATTCTTGACTCCTTAACAATGAATGACGGGTTCTATCTAACTGTAATCGTTCGTTTCTCTTAGAACTACTTTCAATGGACCTAGACATGGATTGCCTTAATCTACAATTTGTAAGACGACTTTCTCTATCCTGTTGAGATTCATTTTCACGTTGCAATCTTTGATTTTTAGCCTTTCTCGTGTTTTTAGAGAGATTTGATTTTCTTTTAGGCATGACTAATGATTGTAAGTGCACTTTTTAAACTAAAAACCTAATTTAGAAATATGTATTTTAAAAACAACTACCTACGTACTTAACTAAATAAATTTATCAAGTAAATAAAAAAACTTAACTATTTAATACGAACGAATTTTCATGAAAGAAAACCAAACGACGTTAAACATTTATCTCTAATTATATTATAACGTAAAAGTCTCACTGCTAGAAAACAATTTTTTAAGGCGCGCGTTGAGACACAACCATCTGCAACAGCCCGCTCGCGCGTTCTGAGCCCGCGCGACAGGCAACCTTTGTTATATTAACCCGTCAAAATCGGTCCAGCCGTTTCGAAGATTAGCCTTTTATTTATTTGTAGCTTATTTAACATACATAAATAAAGCTATCATATTAATACATAATAATGATCAGCAAGCATAAAGAATTTAAAAATATTTTAATGACGCCTCATAACCCGAATCCAAACAGCGTGGTTACAATATTCTCATACATTATCGTAAATGGAAACACGTACTCGAAAACCTCAAAATAAATAATTTAGTCAATAGTACACGCCTCATAACCCGAATCCAAACCGCGTGGTTACAATATTCTGATACATTATCGTAAATGGAAACACGTACTCGAAAACCTCAAAATAAATAATTTAGTCAATAGTACACGCCTCATAACCCGAATCCAAACCGCGTGGTTACAATATTCTGATACATTATCGTAAATGGAAACACGTACTCGAAAACCTCAAAATAAATAATTTAGTCAATAGTACACGCACTGGCAACACATTCACATTCACATTATACAAACCAAACTAAACTGCACTCTTAAACTGAACCTCATTAACCAACACGTTCACATTATACAAACCAAACTAAACTGCACTCTTAAACTGAACCTCATTAACCACGTAAATTAGTAAAGACAACAGACAACGCCAACCGCCATGACACCGTCATCTAGTACATTTCTGTCCCATCTGTATCACATACTTGGAACGTTCTCTCAGAGTCGAAAGCATTAAAAGTAATGTAAAAATTGTAAAGATAATTAAAAATTGTTGTGTAAAGATAAATATTTTTAAACAAACAAACAGAAATTATCGCGGGTCTTAGGGAATAGTCAGCCGCAAAATGTAACTTCCGTCGCCGCGCGTGTACTACATTTCGGTGTCCGATGTGTACACCAACTGTTTTCTTCACAAGTAACTAATGCCAGCTTATGGAGGTTATGTACGACAATGTAACTTAAATAAAATTTACGTTGTTAGTGTACATTAAAAGGGTGTATTTATTGGAAGTACAGAAATTAGTTTACATTTATCGCACATAATTACGGTACAGAGACGATTTTGGGAGGTTGTGGCTACGTTTAACAATATAACTTAAAACTTAATATTGTTTTCTCACTGCTAGAAAACAATTTTTTAAGGCGCGCGTTGAGACACAACCATCTGCAACAGCCCGCGACAGGCAACCTTTGTTATATTAAGTCGGAGGAGGAAGTTGGAGGGGGAAGCGGTCAGTGGCGCCTTTCGGTCCGACGACGGCAGAGGCGTGCGCGTGGGGCACGTGTTGCGTTGCTCGACTTTTTTCCTTTCTTTTTTCTTTTTTTTTTCCAAAATAAAAGTAGCCTAAGTTACTCCTTATAACATCAGCTATCTGCCAGTGAAAAGCCCGTCAAAATCGGTCCAGCCGTTTCGGAGATTAGCCGGAACAAACAGACAGACAGACAAAAATTTTTTAAATTGTTTTTTTGTTATAAGTACCTTATATACTTTCATATGCATTTAGTAAAAAGCTGTTATTTTGACATTACAAACAGACACTTCAATTTTATTTATTTGTATAGATAATATTTTTCATTTAATACAGCAATAAAAAGGCAGGTAAGACACAGCCTGGCTGTTTGGCTGAAAATTATTTTAAATATAAATCTTAGAATATGGAAGTCATGTATGGTTCTCCATACCGATATTTTTTCTGGAAATGGGACAAACTATTTGTTTTAAGTTGTATAATTATAAATAATAACAAAACAAGTATGCATTACCATTTTATTGATATAAAAATTATTTTTAACTTTTAATAATTCAAAGTGTACAGCACACATAATCAGAAAAGTAACACACACTATACTTATTCATTCATGTATACATTACATAAAATTCACAATAATACAATTTATTTATACTTACATAAAATTCACAATAACACAATTTATTTATAATTTAAGTTTACTGTTACAGTTACTCGTCACAATTAAAGTTTACAATTACTCAAATTTAAACATAATATAACACGTATGCATTACCATTTTATTGATATAAAAATTATTTTTAACTTTTAATAATTCAAAACATACAGCATTCATAATCAGAAAAGTAACACACACTATACTTATTCATTCATGTATACATTACATAAATTCATAATAATACAATTTATTTATACTTACATAAAATTCACAATAACACAATTTATTTATAATTTAAGTGTACTGTTACAGTTACACGTTACAATTAAAGTTTACAATTACTCAAATTTAAACATAATATATTACCACACAATTCTATTTATACATCAAGGTGTGACAAATAAAACTTAAAATATAAATAATTGCAATACATTTTATATATCTGTTATTCATGGTTTAAAAAACAGTAATTAGCAGAACACCAACAGATCCTGCCACAATTCTTACTATCCCACTTTATCTTATAACATTCCTCATTATAAAATTTTGGTGTACAGTTTAATGAATAACGGTTAAAATCGTGAATCATATAATACATATTTCCAAACCACTTTTGTCTAGATAATACATGTCTATTGTAATGAATGTATTTTATATTGTGGTATTTGCAGTATGTAATTGGAATTTCTATTAAAAACGGAAACAATGTGTAAAATTGTTTATTGAAGAATTCATTAAAAGCTTTCCTCATTTTCACGATATTTTTAGTAAACTTCGTACATTTCCAAAGATTCAGTTTATAATGATCGTTTAACGGAATCTCAAACTGTTCATAGTTAACATGTGAATGTAATTTAATTAAATCACATTGACAATAAAGTCTTATCCAACATATTCTCTTTCTTTTTTCTTTTTCTGAAAAAAAAATGAAAATAAAATTGTATTTTATATATATATAGTCTGCAAATCTATGTAAACAATAGTTGCAGTACATCGATGCCCCGTGACGTTTTGTCAATGTTGAAAGTACACGCGAAAGGTTTCTTATCATACAATAGTGCGTAGAGTTATCGGCGTCGGACAATAAAAGAAGATTCTCATGATTGTTTCTACCGCGATATTCGTATCCAAATACGTTGACCGATATGTTTTCATTTAGTTTCTCGAACCGCGTAATCTTATTTAATTCCACTGGGTACGTAATACCGTTCATGTTCAGTTCGTTCTCGTACGGTAAGTAATGGCTAACGCGATGAGGCTTACTGGCGATCGGGTGTATAGCGGCCAGCACGGACCACAAGAAACACTTTTCGACGTATCTATTTTTTACATTTACAATTCCTTTAGTTCTAAGTAATTTCAAAGGTGTCGGTAGAAAACTCGTTACTACAAGCGGATTATATTTTGTCACATTTAATTCCAGCGTCTCGACACCGTTCTGCACCCAACCGCTACCGTTAAGTGTAAAATTTTCAATGCTCTCGATTATTTTCTCACAGCTTGTAGAACACTGTTCATCGATGTCGTCAACAAGTGATTTTCGGTCTGTTCGAGATTTAAATACTGCCGTGCAAGAAACGCTTTCACTTTCAATAAATTTTCTGAAAGAGATGCGTGCGGCCAAATACCATTCAATGTTGTTATTTAACGCGGCGGCTTCTCTACATATTCTGTCGATAATTGTGTCTTTATATTGTGGTAACAGTGTATATGTATGTATATATATAGTGTGTGTGTGTGTAAAACAGATCATGATTACATTCTGGTTTTGTTCTTCTCTCTCTCCCCCTCTCCTTACCCATATTCTATTAAATCCACACTCACTTCCTACATCGCAATGTCTATTATACGGAGGTGTACGACAAACAAGGTGAGGTAAATAAAACTTAAATGTTCATAAAAAATTACAATACATTTTATATATCCGTTATTCATGGTTTAAAAAAACAGTAATTAGCAGAACAGCAACAGACCCTGCCACAATTCATAGTACCCCACCAATATCTCGTTTTCTTACAACATGTCTCATTATAAAATTTTGGTGTCCAGTTTGGCATGCAATAGGTAAAATCGTGTTTCAAATAATATATCTTTCCAAACTACTTTTGTCTGGATAATACACGTGTAATGTAATGAAGGTATTTTATATTGGGGTATTTGCAATATGAAATTGGAATTTCTATTAAGAATGGAAACAATGTGTAAAACTGTTTATTGATAAATTCAGTAAAAGCACTCTTCATTTTTTCGATATTTTTAGTAAACTTCGTACATTTCCAACGATTCAGTTTAGAACGATCATTTAATGGAATCTCAAACTGTTCATAGTTAACATATGAATGTAATTTAATTAAATCACATTGACAATCAAGTCTTTTACTTTTAGGGCTATATCCCAATTCTCTATTCAGAGCTTTTAGAGTAACGTTACATCCAACATATTCTCTTGTCTTGTTTCTTTTTCTGAAAAAAAAATTAAAATAAATTTGATATACAAAACAAACAGTTCATGATTACATTCAGGTTTTGTTCTCTCTCTCTCTTCCTCCCCATATCCATACTGTATTAAATTCACACTCACTTACTACACCACAGTGTCTATTATATGGTGGTGTACGACATATATCACCCTCACACTCGCACAAACAATTTGCCTCAAAGCATCTGTTCAACTCACTGTAACGATAGAATAAAATTATTGTATATATACTTTTTAAACGTTTTTTCCATTACCAACGTCTACAAGGACCTGTACACGTCCGTATGGAGATAAAAGTGGTATTCCACAAAGTTAAACTTAAATTAAAAGCATATTACCCTACACCAACGTATAGATATATAGTACGCATCTGTATGATGATCAAAGTGGTATTCCACAAAGTCAAATTAAATTAAATCATATATGTGCTCAAATTTTGTCTTGCAAACACACACACACACATAATAACTTTATACAACCAGGTTTTGTTCTTCTCTCACCATACTCTATTTAACGTGCTACATCACAATGTCCACACACAACGTATAACATAACGCTTATTACCCTACACCATCCATATGTCGTTTATAATTAAGAAATATCTTGTTCAATTACTTTGTCTGAAAAAAAGAAATTAATACACTGACATTTGTATACATGTGTGTGTGTGTGTGTGTGTGTGCGCGCGCGCGTGCGTGTGTTCATTTATACGAGAAACATACTCACATAATCGACGTCCAGTTGGACGCTAGTTTTCTCGTTCGGTAGTGGGACGTGCGATGTGACGCAAAGTGACAGCACACACGGTTTGACTGCTTTCAGTTGATCTTCCGTGAATACGACGGTCCATCTTTTTGGTAGATAAACGTAAAAACGATTCTCTTCCGGCTACGACAGGCCCCATCGTCTTCTAGATCCACGACAACAGACTATCCAAATCTTGTAGATACGAATTACATTTGTAAAATTTGATACATCACGTTCATCTTTAAACTTGATAAGTCCCCTTAGGGAGAAATTTCTGTACAGCTTTCGCGTTACTTACTACGGCTTCCATTGCGAGTACTGATGGTTGGCTAGGGAAATATTTGTGTATTTATTCTGTTTCCCCCGACCACTAGGACTACGTTCCTTCCTTCCAAAGTGTCATCTCCTTCTGTCACGACCGGACGTAGACACGGCTACAAAAGCGTTAACACCACCTCACCACACCCGAACATCTGCTTGGTGTTCGGTCACGACCGGACGACGACACCACGGTCACGGTCACCGGCTACGAATGCGACAACCTAGCTCCCCCATCCCGCACCACCACCCCACACTCATCACCGGCGACAACGTGGAGCCACCCCGCACCTCTACGTTGCTGAGAAACCCCACCCCGCACCGCCTATCTTTCCCTCCGCATCCCGCACTCCACCATCAAACGCGTCGCCTGCCTGTCGCTCCGCACCCGCACCATCTAAACCTGTCGCTACGCACTCCGCACCGCCTACTTCACCGCGAATACAACGATTCGTTTACCTTTCGCTCCGCACCCCGCACCGCCTACTTCACCTGTGAATGGATCGTTTACCTTTCACTTCCCCTACCTGTCGCTCCGCACCGCCTACTTCGTGAACGCAACGTCCGGTCCCCACCCCACCCGAACATCTGCTTGGTGTTCGGTCACGACCGGACGACGACACCACGGTCACGGTCACCGGCTACGAATGCGACAACCTAGCCCCCCATCCCGCACCCCTACCCCGCACCTATCACCGGCGACAACGTGGAGCCACCCCGCACCTCTACGTTGCTGAGAAACCCCACCCCGCACCGCCTATCTTTCGCTCCGCATCCCGCACTCCACCATCAAACGCGTCGCCTACCTGTCGCTCCGCACCCCGCACCGCCTACTTCACCGTGAATGCAACGTCCAGTCAACACGTCGCCTCGGGCCACCACTCCGCACCCTACCCCGTACCGCCACCCCGAACCCAAACCCACACCCGAACCCCCGCTCTACGCAAGGCGACTCAACGAACGCGCTTCGTTCAAGGTCGCGGCTACAGCGTCAACCTGCAAGCCAACGGCCGGTCACCGGCGGTCGTGGACTACACTTCCCGCCCGCACGAATATAGTGTACAATCGTTCCGGACCAACTCGCAGTGCGCGAACGAACGTTGCAGAGCGAGCACAATGGAACAGCGTGCGATCAAAGGTAATGTAGTTAACATTACGTTTTCTTTCTCACAAAATACTTTTGACATACACACACTGTTACCACAATATAAAGACACAATTATCGACAGAATATGTAGAGAAGCCGCCGCGTTAAATAACAACATTAAATGGTATTTGACCGCACGCATCCCTTTCAGAAAGTTTATTGAAAGTGAAATCGTTTCTTGCACGGCAGTATTTAAATCTCGAACAGAACGAAAATCACTTGTTGACGACATCGATGAACAGTATTCTACAAGCTGTGAGAAAATAAACGAAAGCATTGAAAATTTTACACGTAACGGTAGCGGTTGGGTGCAGAACGGTGTCGAGACGCTGGAATTAAATGTGACAAAATATAATCCGCTTGTAGCAACGAGTTTTCTACCGACACCTTTGAAATTACTTAGAACTAAAGGAATTGTAAATGTAAAAAATAGATACGACGAAAAGTGTTTCTTGTGGTCCGTGCTGGCCGCTATACACCCGATCGCCAGTAAGCCTCATCGCGTTAGCCATTACTTACCGTACGAGAACGAACTGAACATGAACGGTATTACGTACCCAGTGGAAGTAAATAAGACTACGCGGTTCGAGAAACTAAATGAAAACATATCGGTCAACGTATTTGGATACGAAAACGAGATATACCCTATACGTATCACTGAACATCGCGCCAGAAACAATCACGTGAATGTTCTTTTAGTGTCCTACACCAATAACTCTACGCACTATTATCTGATGAGAAACCTTTTGCGTGTTCTTTCAACATTGACAAAACGTCACCCCGCATCGGTGTACTGCAACTATTGTTTACATAGATTTGCAGACAATAGAAATTTGAACGCGGCCCAACAACGGTGTAAAGAACACGAGGTACACTGTTCAAAGAACGGTGCACAAAAAGTAAAACTTCCTGCGGAAGAGGATAAATGGATGTATTTCAAAAATTTTACGTTGTGTCACCGGGTACCGGGTATACGCTGATTTTGAATCGTTTGTCGTACCTATCCAGGAAATAACGGGTAACCAGTCGGAGAACGTGGCACACCATGTACCGGCTAGTTTCTGCTACCTAATAGTAGACTGGACGGGGAAAGCTGTCAACGAACCGGTACTTTACCGCGGTAAGGACGTGATAGACACGTTTCTGAGTATGCTATTAGCGGACGTTGAAGGATTAGATACACATTTTAATAAACCCATTATTATGACGGTGGAGGACGTACGTGGATTTCAGAACGCTACACACTGTCATCTGTGCAAGAAACCTATAACAGATGAGAAGGTTCGCAACCACTGTCATATAACGGGACAGTACTTGGGTGCAGCACATAATGCGTGCAATATAAATTTTAAAGTACCTACACACGTGCCGGTATTCTTTCATAATTTGAGCGGGTACGACAGTCATCATCTGATTCAAGGGTTCGGAAAGTACAAATATGAAGAACTAAAATGCATAGCCACTAGCAGTGAACGTTACATCTTGGCGTCACTAGGCCCGCTCCGCTTTCTCGATTCGCTTCGCTTTATAAACGAGTCTGTAGAAAAACTCGTCTCTAACCTTTCGACAGATAAATTTAAAATACTTCGTCAGTTTCACACAAACAATGTAGACCACCTACTACGTAAAGGCGTCTATCCCTACGAATACGTCACGGACGAAACAAAATTTGACGATATGCAATTACCAGATCGTAAATATTTTACAATGGGTTGACAGAGACAGCCGTAGCGGAAGAGGATTACGCGCACGCACAAGCGGTTTGGTCAGCTTTCAACATGCGGTCGTTCGGGGAGTATCACGATCTATATTTAAGAACCGACGTTCTTTTGTTAGCTGATATTTTTGAAAACTTTCGGAACATGAGCATTCAGTACTATGATATCGATCCATGCAACGTGTTCACCGCCGCCGGTTTAGCGTGGAACGCGATGTTGAAAATGACGGGAGTATACTTGGAGTTACTGACCGACCCTGACCAACACATATACGTCGAGAATGCAATCAAAGGCGGCTGTGCGATGGTGTCTAATCGATACGCAAAAGTCAACAACCCGTATGTACCGGACTATGACGTTACTAAACCCCATAACTACATCTTGTATCTCGACTGTACCAACTTATACGGGACGGCTATGACACAACCTTTACCCATATCCGGTTTTCGTTGGTTATAGAGTGACGAGATCGATGCGCTAGACGTGCATGCGTTAGGTGATAACGACGTGACCGGTTACATCCTCGAAGTAGATCTTAAATATCCTGAAAACCTACACGACTTACACAGTGACTACCCTTTAGCACCCGAAAAGCGTACTATTACGAACGATATGCTCTCCCCGTACTCTTATCGTATGAAGTTGTTAAAAGATTTCGTTTGTTCCAACGGAAAAGTAGATAAACTAGTAACCACACTAGAGAACAAGAAGAAATATACCGTTCATTACAGAACTCTACAACTCTACCTTGAACTAGGTATGGAATTGACAGCAATTCACCGGGTGTTGTCGTTTAATCAATCACCTTGGTTGAAACCTTTCATCGAGTTCAACACGGGAAGGCGAAAAGAAGCAAGAAATACCTTTGAAAAAGACTTTTTTAAATTAATGAATAACGCAGCGTACGGGAAGTCGTTGGAAAACGTACGGAAACGGATAGATTTCAAATTAGTCGCGAATGAAAGAAAATTACTCAAACTGACAGCTAACCCCAGACTACAACAGTTCTTTATCTACAATGAGGATCTGGTTGGTGTAACGATGAAGAAGGAATGCATAACACTGAATCGTCCACTGTACGTAGGCTTTTCTGTACTAGACATTAGTAAGCTAATTATGTATGGGTTTCATTACGGTTTCACGATAAGCACTTACGGGTCGCGCGCGCGTTTATGCATGACTGACACCGATTCTCTCTTGTATGACATACTGATGACGTGTACAATGACGTGGCACAACGTCTTGACCTGTTTGACACCTCCGAGTACCCAACGATGCGTCCCTGCTACAGTTTGACAAATATGAAGAAGTTGGGTACTTTCAAAGATGAAACAAAGGGGGTACCGATACGCGAATTTGTTGGATTAAGAGCAAAGTGTTACTCCATCGTTACGCTACCCGATGACGAGAAAAAGGTAGCAAAAGGTGTGCTACGGTCAGCTATAGCTAATCAATTAAAACACGAGCTGTACAGGAAATGTGTGAAGACCAGATCTCAAACTTATATTAAGGCGCAGACTATCCAGAGTGAAAAACATAACCTATACACGAGAAAGGTTACAAAATTGTCGCTGTCACCGTATGACGATAAAAGATATATTTTGGAGGACGGAGAAAGGACACTTGCGTACGGACATTATAAAATTTTAGAACTCTGTCAGCCCAAACGCGATATTATCCAACAAGCGCGAAAATCCGTTATAACGTTCGCGTCCGGAACATGACACTATAACACCCTCTTACGTGAGCGACACGCTGTCAGTAGTGATGGTGAAATCGGTGAGGTTCAGTGAAGACGTAACGGTATATCTCGTACCAAACTTTTGCGATTCGCGTTTTGGGTGGCGATATGAAAAACGTACGCAAAACAATTGTAAGGGAACTGCACCGACCGGTGAGAAGGAACTTCCTCAGACGTGCGGTGGAGGTGAAGAGGTTACACGATCTGTCCCAAGCGGATTTGTTGGAAATGATACCTCATGCCAAGTTGAACAAGGGGTACAAATATCTAATGACGGTAATTAATGCATTTAGCAAGTATGCATATGCGATTCCCTTCAAAACTAAATCGAGTATTGAAGTAGCGCAGGCTCTCGAACCAATAATTGTAAAAAATAAAAGAAATACCTGCAAACGAATAACGGGAAAGAGTACTTTAACAGTACCGTACAACCTTTACTAAAGGGATTCAACGTCAGACACTATTCGATCGACGTATAGCGAGAAGAAAGCGTCCATCGTGGAGCGATTTAATCGTACGTTGAAAACGAACATGTACCGTGCGTTCAGCGAGCAAGGTCATTATCGGTGGTTGTCGCTTTTACCCGAACTGGTGATGGAATACAACGATAGAGTGCACAGAACTATAGGGAAGAAGCCGCGACACGTCGATGAGAGCAACGAGCGAATAATGTTGGAACGAATAAGAAAAAATACCGCACCGCGGAAAGTGAGCAAGAAACGTAAGTTTAAAATAGTACTTACTTTACTTTACTTACTTTATCCAACGCCTGTCCTTGGCCTCTCAGCCATGCGACGTCGAGCCTCCCAGTAGCGATGAACAGGATCCAGGGGTGTAGCAGAGAGATCAATGCACGTCATCAGGTGTTCACTATCCATCATGCCTGAGTGGCATAGGGGGCAGTTGTTGTCTTCTGCCACCCCGATGCGGTGTAGATGGCTTTGCAGGTAGTCATGGCCAGTTGTTAGTCGGAATCTTGCAACCGCTTCCGATTTTTCTAGATTTCTGGATATTGGACCTTGAGATGCCAGGCGTTCCCATCTCTTGTTTGCACTCAGCTCCTTCATCATCTCTCTGGTGTGGTTGCTTATGGAGCGGCTAATTAAGTTTCTTGCAGCTTTCAAGGTCATAGGGGCCACTGGTTGGTCTGCTTCAGCTCCTTTTTTGGGCAAATCGTCTGCTCTTACGTTTCCCAGGATGCCTACGTGGCTAGGAACCCATTGCAGCCACACATGCCATCCACAGTTTATCAGTTTCTCAAGCATGGTGCGACATTGGACCGTGCGCAAGCAGTCAGTTGGGGCATTGTTGCTTATTGCCAGTATGGCCGCTTGTGAGTCAATTAAGAAAACGACTTTTTGTGGGGGATGGTCAGAGGTCTGCAGGGCAATGGCAGCCTCATAGATTGCACATACTTCCCCGTCATAGTTGCTGGCATTTGTGCCCACTGCAGTAAATCCTTCGAACAAGCTGCAGTGCCACCCCGCTCCTGCTCCTTTTAACTCTAGAATGTAAGAGCCATCGGTGTAAATGTGCAGCCAGTTGTTCGGTGGGTATAAGGTGTTGATGGTTTCTAGAGCACATGCCTTTAGTTCCTGAGGGCTCGATTCGTTCTTTCTGGCGTTCAGGTTTATGAGGTCCATTCGGTATCCTGGTAGGGCTGCTGCAACTGTTGAATAGCTCTGGATAGGCGCTGGATCATTTAGCGGGAGATGGTACTTTTCTCTTAAAGCTTGAGCGTGAGTCATGGGGGTAACTTGCGTTTTGAGGCGCTCCGTTGCAGGCTTGTAGTTATTCCAGAATTTTCCGTCCACTCTCTTCGCTCTTTCCCAGAAATTTAGGGTGTTTTTGTCCCTCCTTGCTTTCAAGGGTTCAACTCCAGCCTGCAGCTGCATAGCCGTGATAGGGGTTGATTTGGCCCCGCCAGTGATGGTTCTTAGTGCGTTATTTTGAACGACATCATATTTAGCTAGCTTGGCCTCATTTATTGAAGAGATAACCTCACTTCCGTACTCCATTACCGGTCTCACATACGTTTTGTAGGCAGTGGCCAATACATCCTGAGTGGCTCCCCACTTGGTTGCTGCCAGCCTCTTTATCAAGTTATTCCGTTTTTGGGCTTTCTCGGCAGTAGATTTGATGTGATCTTTCCACATAAGCTTAGTATCTAGAGCAATTCCTAGGTACATCGAGAGAGCAGTTTGATGAATAGTGCTGCCTTTGTAGGTTATATTGACTGCGTGGGATTTAGTTGACATTGTAAATAGCTGGGTGACCGTTTTCTCGGAGTTCACTTCCATTTTATTCGCTGTAGCCCATTCTTCTACGTGCGTCATAGCCTTGTTAAGGGCGTCTTCGAGTGCTTTGATTTTACTGCTGGTGGCCCATATAATAACATCGTCGGCGAAAAAAAGGCATGACCCTCCTGGCGAGTTCTGTATGTAGTCCTCTAGATCGTCGATCATTAGGTTGAAGAGAAGACAGCTTAAGACGGCGCCCTGTGGCAGACCCTGTCTCAGTTGTTTGTAAGAAGATGTCGTGTTAAGGAATTTACACCTTATGAGTCGCTGTGACAGGAAACTTTGGATCCACTTTAGCATGTTGCCTTTTATTCCCAACAGTTTAACTTTCTTTATAAGCATCTGACGCCAGACCTTATCATAGGCAGCTTTGAAGTCAACGAGGACAGCAAGGGTTGATTGTTTTTTGTGAAAACCATCTTTCACTGACTGAGTGAATTTGATTATTTGGTCAGTCGTCGATCGGTGTTTGCGGAAACCAGCTTGGTTTTCACTAATGGCCCCCTTTTTCTCTAGGAATTCTCTGAGCCTACGCTCAACCATTTTTTCCGCGGTTTTGCAGCAGACGCTGGTGAGGGAGATTGGCCTGTAGCTGTTTAGGTCATTTGCTAGCTTTACTTTCTTTAGTAGTGGTATCACTTCAGCTTTTCTCCACTGCTGCGGCAAACCTTTTCTCCATGTTAGGTTAATAAGTTTAAGAAACGTGTTTTTCGCTGTTGGGCCCAGGTGACATAGAAAGTCTGGGAAGATCTCGTCGGGGCCTGCCGACTTCCCTTTGTTTAGAGAAGCAAGTGCTAGTTCTAGTTCCTCCGATGAGAAACTTTCGTAGAATACCGTCCATTCATCAGCCGTTGGGCACATTTGCTTGTCCTTGATTGAGGCGCTTTTTCTCTCGTTTGAGGTGACTGTTAATCTGCTCACAGCAGCGTAGTGTGTACAGAGGGCGTTGGCTATCATTTTGGGGCTGGTTAGTAGCTTATTGTTCACAGAGATTGGCTCCCAATAAAGGTTGCTTTTGTCGTTATTGAGACTTGAGATGAACTTATGGGCCTTGAGTCCGTCTTTCCTGAAGTCCAAGTTGGCAACGAATGTTCTGTATATTTCCCTTTTGGAATTCGTAATTGCTCGACGAAGGGCAGCTTGGGCTTTTCTTAGTTTTATCCAGTCCTCTATGCACTTTGTTGCCCGTTCTACCGACGACAAATCGACATTCCTGGACCATGAAGACATCGTCACAGTTGGAAAAACCTCGGTACGTAATACTGATACGTCAGACGGACAGAAAGAACAATACAGCGAAAAACGCGTCCGAATTTGATCACTGCAATTTAACGAATGTCAGGCTCTTTCTGAACGATAAATACTATCCGTACGATAACCTGAACCATGACATCGATAAAGAACGTTATGCACTGTTCTACGACATGTATACACGTTTCCAAAAGTCATTCTACGATCGTCGCAACAGAACGCCTCTTTTGTCACCTAATGAATTTCTAACGAAAGCACCGTTGTTTGTCATCGATTGTTCCAGACAAGAAGAACCAATGAAGTCGTCCGCCGTTGATGTGCGTTTAGAATTTGAGTCCAGTAAAACGTTTCCGGATAAAACCACCGCTTACGCTTTGATTATTCACGATAGGATAGTACAGTACACAGCGTTGTCGAATACTGTTAATCGTTTGTCATGAAAACTAGTTCTCCCCTCTACCGGTTTCTAAAGACCGGTATTAACCGATCACAGTCTTGCAACGACCACAGTCCATTTCAACGATGGAAGGTGACGTAGCCAGCATTGTGAGTATAACGTTTACTTGTCTCTTGCATATCCTATCAACTCGTACTTTAAGTTCGTTACCGTAGGACTGTTT
This sequence comes from Magicicada septendecula, assembly GCA_034769895.1. NCBI lineage: Eukaryota > Metazoa > Arthropoda > Insecta > Hemiptera > Cicadidae > Magicicada > Magicicada septendecula. Next base: position 203,566,550 of record CM068367.1, read on the forward strand.
AAAGAACACAACTATGAACCGGGTGTTTTGTTTACAAACGGTAAAAGAAACTTGTATTACTTGACTTTTCTGAGTGGAATTACTTGATGATCTTTCGTGAACAGTCACTATCTAGTATGTTATTGTACGAAGAAGGTGAAAACCGTGAAAATGAAAAGAGTGTGATGATCAGTCATCACTTTGGGAAAACGTTTGTTCTGATTAACGGAAGTAAGAACGAAAAATTTGTTTTCACAGAACCCGAGTGGATGCGTTTTGGTTGTTTTTAACCGTAATAAAGAAATATATTGTTCGCTTGTTTTATGATCATGATCAATTGAAATCATACATTAATCAGGTAGTAGCCAAGGGGTGTTATGTATCACCATCCTTCTTTTTTCCCTCGTTTTTTCGATTGGAAAGCAGTCGTCATAACCAACAGCTAACATTTGATCGTCTTTACGATGAACTGGTGTTGGAAGGAAAAGTAGAGGGGGAATTTCAAAATTAACGTACTCGATGCGAACACATGTCACTCGGAAAAATGAACTTGAATAGAACGGTTATTGCCGAGTGAAGCGTTTCGCGGTGACAGAAATGAATATGTAATCAAAGAGTTCGTTGCAGTTGACGTAAAAACCGGACGTTTTGTTATCGTGTTGTTCGCTCCACCATATGAACGCGCACGACTGCACCTGAAATTTCCAAAAATCAATGACTGGTTGGAAACACATTATCACAGAATACGATGGAACGATGGTAATGTACCGTACAAGAATATGGTACGCATCGTTGCAGACATTTTTTCAGATTATCCTGTTGTCTATACAAAAGGGTTTGAGAAGGCAAATTTCTTACGACAGTTGTATCACCATGGTGAGGTGGTTGACTTAAACGATATCCAAGCACCTGTAGTTCCTAGCTCCTTTGTACCCATCATACAATGTCCTGTTCCTCATCGTCAACCCGTTACCACTCCTCCCTTACACTGTGCATTGCGCAAAGCTTTGTTTTATGCAGAATGGTTGCGGCAACGATATAAAATATAGTTGGTTGTGAACATGTTTTCATCATGGTGTTGGTGTGAATGCTACGTTACTCTCGTGGCAGAAATGCCCATAAACGTAGAATTAGGTACCGTAGTGTGTGCGTGAGTGCTAACCTTGACTACGTCACTGTCGCGGTAGAAATATTCATAAACGTAGTCCTCGTAGTTCGAGACGGGTCACTGGCACGGTAGATATACCTGTAAACGCGTCAAGGACGGTGTGGGTGTGAAAATTACTCATTACGGTACAGCAAATGTGAATACGCATCATGTATGAACGACATATTCATCCGATAAAAAAATAAAATAAAAAATAAATTAAAAAAATAAATAAAGTAAATAAATAAATATATGTACTGCTTTTAACATTCGCTTAGCATTGCATAGTGTATCTTTCCTATCATTATCTACCACTGTACTAGTCAATAGTACAGCGTTAGATAACGTGGAGTAGGCCTGTTTTACTTGTCCGTAAAATTGGGGAAACCACGTTAAAAAAAGTGTAGCTGACTCTCATTCGCCTCAGGCAGTTAGGGAGAGATGAGAGGTAAAAATAAAAGTAAAAAAAAAGTTTATTTATTTTTATAATAATAAATAAACTTATATTTGTGCTTTTATGGTTTTACACATTGCTCTTATCTACCGTTGTGCTAGACAATAGTACAACATTTAGATTGAGTAGACCTGTTTTACAAATCTGTAAAAAAATCCGTAGCGACACTCGTCCGCCTTATGGGCTCTAGGAAGTGACGAGAAGTAGAGGGTACAGAACCTGTGTGTAACGCAGAAGTACAGAAATAATTACAGTTAAACAATAATGGCACCTTGGTGTAGTGGTTAGCATGTCGGTTTTGGGTACCGGAGATCCATGTTCAAATCCTGGAGGGGCCATAATTTATTACCGCAAATCATTAAATTTCGGAACCCGTCAGGTAACCATTACCCAAACTTTTCGCGTAACGGTACCCGATGGACCATGCCCTCATTAATCACCAAATTTCGGTGTCCGATGACTCGTCAGGTACCCGATGTCCCCCCAAATTTCGCGTAACGATACCCGATGGACCATGACATCATTAATCACCAAATTTCGGTGTCCGATGATCCGTGAGGTACCCGATGCCCCCCAAATTTCGCGTAACGGTACCCGATGGACCATACCAAATCTGCTACATGCAGAAACCAACTACCAAGGCCTTTTGTGACGTCATTAATCACCAAATTTCAGTGTCCGATGACCCGTCAGGTACCCGATGCGCCCCAAATTTCGAGTAACGGTACTCGATGAACCATACCAAATCTGCTACATGCAGAAACCAACTATCATGGCCTCTGTGACGTCATTAATCACCAAATTTCAGTGTCTGATGACCCGTCAGGTACCCGATGCCCCCCAAATTTCGCAATACGGTACCCGATGACACGTCATACTACCATTGTCTCTGTGACGCCTCGTCCTGAGTCAAGGGCCTCTGTGTCGTCAACCACCAAATTCCGGGTACCCCCATCCGCTACACATTGTTTTAAACATTTCGGGTACCAAATTTCTAACATGTCCCACGCAGCAGACACCAACTACCACGGCCTCTGTGTCGTCACAGTGCAGTCGGACACCAACGGCCAGGGCCTCTGTGACGTTATGAAACACCAAATAATTGAACCCGGAAGTGTTTCAGAACGCCCACTTGCCCCCTACTCGCACCATACCTCTTGAGCGGACACATGTCCTGCGTTGCAGTCAGCGTGTTGGGAATCAGTGCGAGCGCGTGCGGCTTGCATTGACTCCAACACGCACTCTGGTACGCATGTGCGCTCGCGGTGTACACACACATGCTTTGTCGTTTTAATCGTGGCAATCACAGTAGTAAACAATTTCGAACTGGAATATGTTCGCAGTAGGCAAATACAGCCAGGGATGAATTTATTGCAGAGACAACATATAAAACACGTTATATGCTCTGGACTACCAATCGACTAAATATATATTGCGACAACACAAATAACTTAACTATTGGCGCATAGGATATGGTAGTGCGTGTTTTAATGCAAAAGTCTATATTGGAGGATTTAAGATTATTTATTGTACACAAGACATACGAAATCGTTTATGTGATATATTTAACAAGAATAAATAATAATAGTGTTTGCAGATATAGTCTTTTAAAAATGTTAAATAATTTTCTTATATGATTTGTTGTACATTACATATACGCTGATTTCCACGGCAATGTTGAGAGGGGGTTTTTTGTAGTGGAGTCGTCAGGCGTGGCGTACGATGACAGATGGTTAACCCTTGCGATGATTACAGCTGGCCTGGTGTCCTAAAGTTCATACGTTGACACTGACGATTCGCACTCGAACACTGATTCTAGTGGTATTGTTAATGGAATTTTACACAGTATTTAGAATTCACAAGTATCTCAGGTAATAGTGGGTATTTAACTAAAAACGGTATATTAAACTTATACCTATCCGGAATCTTCAAGTGTTCACTCGACACACAAGATCTACCACGGTCAGCAGACCTTCCTAAGCGGAAATCTTCCACTCACACGGAAACTACTGATGATAATATTATAACAATAAGTAAACTATTAAATACTTCTGGTACTGTCGAATACCTCGCACAGTAAACCCAGTTTAAGTTCACTTTTATACCCGTTACGTTACAATGAACAATAACGTGTCTGAAAATGGATTAATTAACTAGTTTTGAGAGTTCGCACTAGTTACTACCGACGAATGGACTTAACGAATTCTCGCAAGCGAAAAATCTCGAACGAGAAGCGCACGTTCCCTTCGCGACAGCTAGACAAGAAAAACTGCCCGTTCAGCCATCGGCTGAGGAAAATTCCGACTGCCTTCGAAGCTTCTTATTGGTGGAAAGAAGTCACATGGTTATTTTGCACACGGCACTAGTGTGGTTTCATGCCTGGAAGTGCATAGAATTTGCAAGGGCATGCATAGATGGTTATCTATGAATGTCTTATCTCAAGTAGAAATGCGTTTTATAACGAGTTTTATATTTTAAAAGAAATCATATTTTAACGTTATTTTATGATCAGAAAATATAGGGAAACTGTAGCTAATATAATAGTTTATGTCCAGTTCATGTGTCAATACGATTCGATAATTATATCACGCACAGCAGGGAAAACGTTTATCACTCGCGCACGCGCGCACATTTCCACTGACACAGTACATGAATTAATAGAACATAAAATAATACACAGTTTGACTTATCCTAATTCCTTATCCGTTCTAAGATACAAAACTTAGAAAAAAAGCCAAATCTAACAAACTACCATTCAAAACCTGAATGTTCATCGTCCGTGTATTTAGATTAGCCTGCACTGCTTATCAGGATCCTGTTTCATTGCAATATGTATCCGGTGGACGAACACGAACAACAACTTTTAATAAATATGTGAACAGAAATTAAATTTTTAGTCATTTGTTAATTCGTTTAATATACTGCTATTATAAATAAATAGAATATCCTGTTATTGGTATTTGCAGAAGGTTGCACACAAATACGAGTATATGTTGTATTTTTTGTAGTTAAACTTTCGGTAGGCTTACTTTCCCCCATTATCTGTACCAACATTACATATTCCATGTTTCGCCTGTGCGATAATCAGTATCTATATATACTGAATACGCTTACTTTTGGTAAGTCAAAACATGTTAATGAATTATCATATCCGACTTATTTGTTTTTAATGTTGATAGTTTTTTATTGTCATTTAATTACTATTGGAACTGTTCCTAACAATATTACAGGTTATAACTGTATTACTGGGGGCAAAACATGGTGTTAGATTAATAATACGCACACTGACACAAACACACTTTGAAAAAATTCTTTTTTAATTAAAAAAAAACTCGAAATAAGGCGAGTTGCCATGCTAGACTTCCACTGAATACGTTAAACTTTCCACTACTTTCTTTATTTTGGTGTAATCAGTTTGTTTGCTTGGTATTTACCCAATACCCGCAGCACTACTCTCATTTTCAATATTTTGATTATTGGCATCGATATGTAGTGAACATCCCACGTAATTTTTGTTAGAATTTTATGTGCTTGTGGAAATCTTTAGAAACTCAGAACAAGTTGCACAATTTTGGTTTTTCTCATTCTTTTCTCTATAAGCAGGGCTTTTTCCTGGAGTAACGATAAGGGAGGAACTTATAGGAAGTCAGTGTCGCACAAACAGGTAAACAATGCTTGCTTCACAGAATTTCTTTCATGTACGTTCCACCTATAATGCCAAAATGCGCCCTTCATACATACATTGCACAAGTCCAATCTTTGTAAGAATCATAAGTAAAAATCATGTAAGGCTTACTAATGTGCATATGCTTACTCAGTAATTTTAATTACTTAATCAGTAGATATTGACTTTATTGAGATAATAATACAATAATAATAGCTGAAATGATCAGACATGAAGCAGTCGCCAGGTTGTAGCGGTAATAAGACGGGAATAGTGCACGAGTGGAAAGACTACAGACGAAAATATTAGCCTGCTGCCTGAATGATAAATCCACGTATCCAAGTTTTGAATTCAATTTCGAGTTTGATCAAACAGTACATACGGACGTTCTGAAAGACGAAATAAGCGATAGGCACAACCACCGATCTAGTGTAGATCGATGGGCACAACAGGAAGGGACAATACAAAGATTTCACTGAGTTAAACAATGTTTTTAGTACTGCAGTTATTTTGTAAACAGTGACTCGGCATATTGTCTATCGCACTGCGTCTCCTAATCTCCTAGTCGAGCCTAGACATCATCAAATTCAGTATGTGTACATGTTACAATTCAGGAAAATGTAATAATATCGCACATCCCGAAGAAAAATGTCGTAACTAAAAAAGTTCACTTTTCAGGAGAGTTAAAATTTTATTTGCAATTTCATTTTATAAGAATATAAAGTAGGCCTATGCTGTATCTAACCAAATTTATAAAATAATGATTTGAGTGTTTGGGGTATTGTCTGAGGGGGGCAATCTTTATCTCTTCCTACTTACGACACTTTTCCACGAACGTTAATATGAAATTATTTACTTATGACCCATTTAAAAGTATCTTTATTTTCAAGCTGATTTCATTATTAACAATTTTTACATGTAGATAATTCTACTTACCAGTACCTGTAAATGTTTAAGTTGTCCTAATTATAAATTAGTTTTTCTTCAATGAATCATCTCTTATTTTGAATATAGGCTCTATTAAAAATAAAAATGTATTATAGAACTTTTAAGTAAATTTTTATTCAACTAAGAATTAAAACAAAAAAGTAAAAAGGTAAAAACAATAAGTAAAAATTAAGTAAACGTAATTAAATAAGTAATTTAAGTAAATCACAATGCATACAAAGTAAAACGTAGTTCATCTCTGATTTTTAATTTGTTTGTACACTACTGAGAAAGCTATTTGTTAATTAAAGAATTATAGAACGTTTCATAGTAAGTAGGAATGTAGCCATTATCTAATAAAAATTTCAGGTCTCTTACTTTATTTTCATTTAATACAAATTAATTTTTGTGAGCCTTACTTATTGGTAGTAAAACATTGTCTTGTTCAGTATTTATTGACTTCCGTTGGGTAATTTTTTTTAACATTAATAGTTTTAAATTCACTTTCACTATAGGATGTTTTGTAAAACACTTTTAGTGGTTCTTCTTTTTCAACTTTTAAGACTCATATATCGTTCACTGATACTTTTTCACCATCAGAATTGTTATTGAATGTTTACCAAAATGTGCTGCTAACTGCTTTGTGTTGATGAAATCACCATAAGATATTTTGTGATAAAGTTTGCCCTTTTTCTTTGCTGTATGGATGTGTGCCATGAATTGATCGGGTATATAAATTGGACAGACTTTAATGCTCGATTTTAATGATCGGGACAGCTAACAAAGCAAAACATAATAAAAAATTAACTTTGTAAAAATAAACTCAAAATGCTAACTTGCAAAACCCGTGCAGGCAATTACCAACCTGTTTCTCTATATTTGAATGTGTGGCACCACCTTCATTTTGTGTGTGCCCAGCTATTATGAATGTTTGAGTAATTCTTTTAATTTTAAATTTTCCCACCGCATATAACAGAGAACCTGCAATAAGTAAGAAAGAATAGTATTAATTTATGATCTTTTAGATAAAAAAATTGGTGTAAAAGTTGGTGTAAGTTATATAGGGATTTTAATTGAAAAGTATCTCACCTGTTTTTATGTTGAAGGACACAGTTGTCATGAAACAACTTAGTTTCAAGTTCACCAGAGTCACATGTTCTTGCTCTTTCTTCCAAATATAATAAAATGCATGAGCACACTTCTGTAGCTTCTTTACCACCATCTCCTTCATGCCATTCATAGCAGAACGTCTTATCTTGTGCAATATCTGTGAATGTTAAGTTCCTTGTGTTTAATTTTGATTTGTAGTAAAAAATGGACATATTGCCTTTTGAAACTTGAAATATCATTTCCCTGCATATCATATAATAACAGGCTACAATAAAGTTGTTGCTACTTTTTTGCTTGTCATTGTCCTTTTCAGCTCTTGCTAATTCTTTTTCTTTCAGATGGTTTTCAAATTCACTTCGTAAATATGGTATTGGAAACAAAAGTTGCATTGATCTTTTCGGTGTTTCTATAAAGATATAGCCTCTTAAACTCTTAATTAAAACGGTCACAGTACATATGATAAATACCCACTTGTCTTCCTTGTTTTATACTGGGATAAAGAAGAACTATCCAAATCAGATATTGTTTTACTACCGTCTAAGAATTCTTTGCTGGTCTGTTTGTGTAAATAGTGACTTTCGATTCTCGGTATTGATTTAATGTGTTCTCGTATTTTGTTATAGAATATTTTGTTCCCATTCACATAGAAGAAATATGCATTGTTAAGTTGTCTGTTATTTTCTCTGACATATCTGTATTTTGGGGTAACAGATTCTAAATGGGTAGAAATTACGATTCACATCATTCAAAGCATATAAACATCTTTGAATATTATTATTCATTGTTCTTCATCAATTTTTTCATAACATTTCAATTTACAAAGGGGGTTTCATCTCTTTTTGTATTTTTTTTCCACATGAGACATATGCTTTTCCAGAATTACGAAGAATTTTTGCTTTGACTTTAATCCACTGATTCAGATCACGATGCCTTTTCCGTTTGTATTTTGTTTGCATTTTACCTGCAGGTTGCTCACACAGATCATCACCAAATGATGATTGATTTTGTCATTATTAGATGAAATTGGTAGTTCAGAATGTACACAATTTTTTTGAAGATGTTAAGATGCATCAGTGGCACTTGATGATTGATAAATGATATTATTTTACTCGAAACTGCCACTTCAGATGTAATGAAATTTTCTTCACGTTGAGATGGATCAGTGGTACTTGAAAATCATGGAAAGAAATAGACTGCACATTAGTTATACCTGTTTGCAGTTTGTTTTGGATAAAAGTAATACATGTGGGATCAGAAAGAATTCCTTTATTGAGCAAGTAGGATGCAATAAAATAAAACTTACGAAAGGTATTTTACAAACTCCTCTATACCTGACACTGAGCCGCTCATCACCTATGACGTCACAACTAAATTTTCAACTGTCCAAAACGGACACTTTTTTTTTTTTTTTACGTTTGACATCCACAACAAAAAAATTTTAAAAAAAACTCCAACTTACCTTGATGACCGGCTCACTTGTTCACTGGAACTAGGAGAGGCCTCCTAGTGGAAGGATGTCCACATGCTGGGTGACCTTTGGGGAATCGGACGAATAAGGTGACCTCAATTTTTTTAAATTTCAAAAAATATAACAAGTTTATTGAGGCTATCATATAGTGATTTGTTACAATGAAATCTCATAAAATCAGGCTGTGAGGTTATTCCATTAAAATATATAAGTAGGTGAAATATTCACTATATTACATGACACTCCAACTTAAAATTTCAAAAAATATTTAAAATTTAATATGTAAAATTATTTCATGAGAAATATATAAATCTGTAAAACATCTACAAAATATTACATGTCTTCTGAAAATGATTCATAGTGTCCAGACAGAAAGTAATCTATCACAATTATAGAAAATATGTGAATATTCAAAATCTATGACAGGGTAACCAGAAGCTAAAATTTTCAAAACATTCAAATTTAATATTTAAGAAAAATTATATGAAAATTATATAAAATATATATCACCTTTAAAAACCTTACATAGCCTACTGAAATTCTATAAAATATATAAAACATTTAACAAGCATTACAGCCACAACAATCTAAACAATTACATTACCCAACAACATGCGCCCTCTGAAATCTAACTCAAACACTAGAAAGAAGACTCATCTAATCAATAAAGTAACATGCAAAATAAGATAGATAATATATACTTGTGTGGAACTCACAAGTGCATGTGCTCCCCCCTGCCATAAACCTGTATAAACTGGTGTAGCCCCAAGGCTTACAGATTTCAGAGTGCACAATTATATAAAAAAACATCAGGTAATCAGTTACATATATCTCTACAAACATTATAAATATATAAAGAGAGAAAATTTCCTCTTGTACAACAGTTCAGACATTTTTATTTAATAGGTTGGATACTTCTGAATTACTGTTTTATCACAAGGTAAGGCATTGTTACAACTGGAGGTAGACTGCAACTCTTTTCCCAACCAGATCTACAAGTTCCAATAAAAAGGCAGCCACAATACAAGTTCCACACAGACTATAGTAAAAGGATGTACTGGCCATTACATGCTCTGGCAATTCAACACAAGACAAATATCACCCTGAGTCATTCAAAGAGCAATTAAGGAATTTTGCTTCACTAGGCCAAATGAACGCCTTGGCCGATTCCCAACACATTTTCTTAAGTTTTATTTTTTTTGTTTTCTCTTTTTTTTTTGTTTTTTTTTTTTTTTTAGGTAAGAAAATTTTTGCCCATAAAATACACGGTCACCGCAAACAGCGGCGAAGCTACTCATCATTAGAGAGAAACATGCGAAGTTATTCAAGTTCTGCAAAAACCTGCATGTTTCAATAGTACATGAGATTACAAGAGTACCGAGAAGTGACAAATCTCCAGTATTAAGAAACTATTGTCCCCTCTCTTTTTTTTGTAGTGTTAGAGAAATCAGCCAGACCCGACCCACAAAGTCCCAGGGCAAAATTTAATAATTTTATTTTTCCATACCTGTTCATAGTGCATCAATACCTCACATCACAATACCTGTTCAATACTCACACAATCTATCACATAATTCACATCTTGGTCTTCCCAGACTCACGGACGCCGGCCCCCGAGAACCCCTAGCACACCTTTCCCTTAGCCTGACATAATGGTTTCACTCAACGCCGGCATAAAAAAAAGAAAACCACGAAACTTTTCAGCACTCAACAATTGAGACCAACACGTGGTGAACAGCTCCCGAATAGAACAGCTGACATCAACCCTCGAGTCAAGACAAAAACTCTACAGCTGATAACTACAGCTGGCCGATTTCCAAAGGCACTCTACAAACCACAACGGAATACAGCAGGCTCACTCTAGCAGCTGGAAAGAAAGATACCATAGTCCGAAGTTACAGCGACGTCTACTAGATGGCGGGAGCGTACAAACAGTCGCCGTAACGTCTCATAGGTAGCGAAGTGACCCAGTCCAAAGCGAACTACCCCAAATATATGAAAATTTCGCCCGGAATCCATATAACCGCTACCTGCCGTACACCTACGTACGGCACACCCCCACAACAAAAGGAGTCCAACGGCTTGGACGACACCGGGACTGCCACCCCTGGAGGAAAAGCGGGGACTGACTAAAAACCAATAAAAAGATAAAACCAGGCGGAAGTTGAAAACGAAAAGACACCAGAAGGAAGGACAAGGTGGGTGGGTGTGTGTGTGTGTGTGTGTGTGTGTGTAGTTGGGTGTGTGTGAGTGTAGAAGATACGGGGAGTGTGAGCGGCCGCGGCCTAAAGCAATAGAAAGAAGAAAGGAAAGGAGAGGAGCTAAAATACCGATAAAACTTAAAACAATAAAACGCTAAAAAGTAAAACCATAAAACACAATCCCTCCAGCGAAGCCCCCCGAAAACCAAACCGAGGACCCTAACTAATCCCAACAGGGGTACGCGGCATGGCCATTTAATAACAAAGTTCAATCAGCTGATGCACCAACCAGGTCGACCGTGAATTGACATATCAAACCTAGAACCGATACAAGAGACAAGGACGGGTTTACCAGATTACGCAAACGACAACAACAACATTCCCTCCTGCAGCCGATTATCAACAGCTCATAGTCCAACTCGCCCAGATAACAATTTTACAACAATACAGCTGGTTACAAGTTACTCTGTCAATGTCTAGACTCCAGATACAATGACAAACAACGTATTTTTGCACTTATACACCACACAACCTACCCCTGACAATATCTCGTATCCCCATAAAACAACAAATTTAGTTGGGGTGTCCCGTCCCGACACCGGACCAACAATGAAGACCAAGATGAAGTGCCATAAGACAACAAAGACAACAATGACCACACAAGAACACAAACAAACAGATAAACACTTAAGAACCCCCAAGATACAATCAGAAATCGCCAGGCTGAGCGCAACCCCGCCTAGGGGTCCCGGACCGGCAACCGCACCCAAAGACCAAGATTTACAGCACTAATAACATATCATACTTAACATAACATTTCCCACTAAGATATGGAGGTCACCTCATCCATTTCCAATTTTCGTTTCAGAGGTGGCCAGGACTACGTCCAACCACGCTCTGCTACCATTTGTGAGCCGGTCATCAAGGTAAGTTGTGGTTTTTTGAAATTTATTTTTCGGTTGTCAGTTTTGGAAAGTTTAAAAATTGTTGTGACGTCATGGGTGATGAGATTGTGAGGTTGTCATAAAATCAGGTTGTGAGGTTATTCCATTAAAATTTATAAGTAGGTGAAATATTCACTATATTACATGACACTCCAACTTAAAATTTCAAAAAATATTCAAAATTTAATATGTAAAATTATTTCATGAGAAATATATAAATCTGTAAAACATCTACAAAATATTACATGTTTTCTGAAAATGATTCATAGTGTCCAGACAGAAGGTATTCTATCAGAATTATAGAAAATATGTGAATATTCAAAATCTATGACAGGGTAACCAGAATCTAAAATTTTCAAAACATTCAAATTTAATATTTAAGAAAAATTCCATGAAAAGTATATAAAATATATATATCACCTTTAAAAACCCTTACATAGCCTACTGAAATTCTATAAAATATATAAAACATTTAGAATCTCTGACATGCCATACTGAAAACTATGCAAAATATATAAAACATTTAAAATCTCTGACATGCCATACTGAAAACTATGCAAAATATATAAAACATTTAAAATCTCTGACAGGCCATACTGAAAACTATGCAAAATATATAAAACCTTTAACAAGCATTAACAAGCATTACAGCTACAACAATCCAAACAATTACATTACCCAACAACATGCGCCCTCTGAAATCTAACTCAAACACTAGAAAGAAGACTCATCTAATCAATAAAGTAACATGCAAAATAAGATAGATAATATATACTTGTGTGGAACTCACAAGTGCATGTGCTCCCCCCTGCCATAAACCTGTATAAACTGGTGTAGCCCCAAGGCTTACAGATTTCAGAGTGCACAATTATATAAAAAAACATCAGATAATCAGTTACATATATCTCTACAAACATTATAAATACATAAAGAGAGAAAATTTCCTCTTCTACAACAGTTCAGACATTTTATTTAATAGGTTGGATGCTTCTGAATTACTGTTTTATCACAAGGTAAGGCATTGTTACAACTGGAGGTAGACTGCAACTCTTTTCCCAACCAGATCTACAAGTTCCAATAAAAAGGCAGCCACAATACAAGTTCCACACAGACTATAGTAAAAGATGTACTGGCCATTACATGCTCTGGCAATTCAACACAAGACAAATATCACCCTGAGTCATTCAAAGAGCGATTAAGGAATTTTGCTTCACTAGGCCAAATGAACGCCTTGGCCGATTCCCAACACATTTTCTTAAGTTTTATTTTTTTTGTTTTCTCTTTTTTTTTGTTTTTGTTTTTTTTTTTTTTGTAGGTAAGAAAAGTTTTGCCCATAAAATACACGGTCACCGCAAACAGCGGCGAAGCTACTCATCATTAGAGAGAAACATGCGAAGTTATTCAAGTTCTGCAAAAACCTGCATGTTTCAATAGTACATGAGATTACAAGAGTACCGAGAAGTGACAAATCTCCAGTATTAAGAAACTATTGTCCCCTCTCTTTTTTTGTAGTGTTAGAGAAATCAGCCAGACCCGACCCATAAAGTCCCAGGGCAAAATTTAATAATTTTATTTTTCCATACCTGTTCATAGTGCATCAATACCTCACATCACAATACCTGTTCAATACTCACACAATCTATCACATAATTCACATCTTGGTCTTCCCAGACTCACGGACGCCGGCCCCCGAGAACCCTAGCACACTTTTCCCTTAGCCTGACATAATGGTTTCACCCAACGCCGGCATAAAAAAAAAGAAAACCACGAAACTTTTCAGCACTCAACAATTGAGACCAACACGTGGTGAACAGCTCCCGAATAGAACAGCTGACATCAACCCTCGAATCAAGACAAAAACTCTACAGCTGATAACTACAGCTGGCCGATTTCCAAAGGCACTCTACAAACCACAACGGAATACAGCAGGCTCACTCTAGCAGCTGGAAAGAAAGATACCATAGTCCAAAGTTACGGCGACGTCTACTAGATGGCGGGAGCGTAACAAACAGTCGCCGTAACGTCTCATAGGTAGCGAAGGGACCCCGTCCAAAGCGAACTACCCCAAATATATGAAAATTTCGCCCGGAATCCGTATGACCGCTACCTGCCGTACACCTACGTACGGCACACCCCCACAACAAAAGGAGTCCAACGGCTTGGACGACACCGGGACTGCCACCCCTGGAGGAAAAGCGGGGACTGACTAAAAACCAATAAAAAGATAAAACCAGGCGGAAGTTGAAAACGAAAAGACACCAGAAGGAAGGACAAGGTGTGTGTGTGTGTGTGTGTGTGTGTGTGTGTGTGTGTGTGTGTGTGTGTGTAGTTGGGTGTGTGTGAGTGTAGAAGATACGGGGAGTGTGAGCGGCCGCGGCCTAAAGCAATAGAAAGAAGAAAGGAAAGGAGAGGAGCTAAAATACCGATAAAACTTAAAACAATAAAACGCTAAAAAGTAAAACCATAAAACACAATCCCTCCAGCGAAGCCCCCCGAAAACCAAACCGAGGACCCTAACTAATCCCAACAGGGGCACGCGGCATGGCCATTTAATAACAAAGTTCAATCAGCTGATGCACCAACCAGGTCGACCGTGAATTGACATATCAAACCTAGAACCGATACAAGAGACAAGGACGGGTTTACCAGATTACGCAAACGACAACAACAACATTCCCTCCTGCAGCCGATTATCAACAGCTCATAGTCCAACTCGCCCAGATAACAATTTTACAACAATACAGCTGGTTACAAGTTACTCTGTCAATGTCTAGACTCCGGATACAATGACAAACAACGTATTTTTGCACTTATACACCACACAACCTACCCCTGACAATATCTCGTATCCCCATAAAACAACAAATTTAGTTGGGGTGTCCCGTCCCGACACCGGACCAACAATGAAGACCAAGATGAAGTGCCATAAGACAACAAAGACAACAATGACCACACAAGAACACAAACAAACAGATAAACACTTAAGAACCCCCAAGATACAATCAGAAATCGCCAGGCTGAGCGCAACCCCGCCTAGGGGTCCCGGACCGGCAACCGCACCCAAAGACCAAGATTTACAGCACTAATAACATATCATACTTAACATAACATTTCCCACTAAGATATGGAGGTCACCTCATCCATTTCCAATTTTCGTTTCAGAGGTGGCCAGGACTACGTCCAACCACGCTCTGCTACCATTTGTGAGCCGGTCATCAAGATAAGTTGTGGTTTTTTGAAATTTATTTTTCGGTTGTCAGTTTTGGAAAGTTTAAAAATTGTTGTGACGTCATGGGTGATGAGGTTGTGAGGTTGTCATAAAATCAGGTTGTGAGGTTATTCCATTAAAATTTATAAGTAGGTGAAATATTCACTATATTACATGACACTCCAACTTAAAATTTCAAAAAATATTCAAAATTTAATATGTAAAATTATTTCATGAGAAATATATAAATCTGTAAAACATCTACAAAATATTACATGTTTTCTGAAAATGATTCATAGTGTCCAGACAGAAGGTATTCTATCAGAATTATAGAAAATATGTGAATATTCAAAATCTATGACAGGGTAACCAGAATCTAAAATTTTCAAAACATTCAAATTTAATATTTAAGAAAAATTCCATGAAAAGTATATAAAATATATATATCACCTTTAAAAACCCTTACATAGCCTACTGAAATTCTATAAAATATATAAAACATTTAGAATCTCTGACATGCCATACTGAAAACTATGCAAAATATATAAAACATTTAAAATCTCTGACATGCCATACTGAAAACTATGCAAAATATATAAAACATTTAAAATCTCTGACAGGCCATACTGAAAACTATGCAAAATATATAAAACCTTTAACAAGCATTAACAAGCATTACAGCTACAACAATCCAAACAATTACATTACCCAACAACATGCGCCCTCTGAAATCTAACTCAAACACTAGAAAGAAGACTCATCTAATCAATAAAGTAACATGCAAAATAAGATAGATAATATATACTTGTGTGGAACTCACAAGTGCATGTGCTCCCCCCTGCCATAAACCTGTATAAACTGGTGTAGCCCCAAGGCTTACAGATTTCAGAGTGCACAATTATATAAAAAAACATCAGATAATCAGTTACATATATCTCTACAAACATTATAAATACATAAAGAGAGAAAATTTCCTCTTCTACAACAGTTCAGACATTTTATTTAATAGGTTGGATGCTTCTGAATTACTGTTTTATCACAAGGTAAGGCATTGTTACAACTGGAGGTAGACTGCAACTCTTTTCCCAACCAGATCTACAAGTTCCAATAAAAAGGCAGCCACAATACAAGTTCAACACAGACTATAGTAAAAGATGTACTGGCCATTACATGCTCTGGCAATTCAACACAAGACAAATATCACCCTGAGTCATTCAAAGAGCAATTAAGGAATTTTGCTTCACTAGGCCAAATGAACGCCTTGGCCGATTCCCAACACATTTTCTTAAGTTTTATTTTTTTTGTTTTCTCTTTTTTTTTGTTTTTGTTTTTTTTTTTTTTGTAGGTAAGAAAAGTTTTGCCCATAAAATACACGGTCACCGCAAACAGCGGCGAAGCTACTCATCATTAGAGAGAAACATGCGAAGTTATTCAAGTTCTGCAAAAACCTGCATGTTTCAATAGTACATGAGATTACAAGAGTACCGAGAAGTGACAAATCTCCAGTATTAAGAAACTATTGTCCCCTCTCTTTTTTTGTAGTGTTAGAGAAATCAGCCAGACCCGACCCATAAAGTCCCAGGGCAAAATTTAATAATTTTATTTTTCCATACCTGTTCATAGTGCATCAATACCTCACATCACAATACCTGTTCAATACTCACACAATCTATCACATAATTCACATCTTGGTCTTCCCAGACTCACGGACGCCGGCCCCCGAGAACCCTAGCACACTTTTCCCTTAGCCTGACATAATGGTTTCACCCAACGCCGGCATAAAAAAAAAGAAAACCACGAAACTTTTCAGCACTCAACAATTGAGACCAACACGTGGTGAACAGCTCCCGAATAGAACAGCTGACATCAACCCTCGAGTCAAGACAAAAACTCTACAGCTGATAACTACAGCTGGCCGATTTCCAAAGGCACTCTACAAACCACAACGGAATACAGCAGGCTCACTCTAGCAGCTGGAAAGAAAGATACCATAGTCCAAAGTTACGGCGACGTCTACTAGATGGCGGGAGCGTAACAAACAGTCGCCGTAACGTCTCATAGGTAGCGAAGGGACCCCGTCCAAAGCGAACTACCCCAAATATATGAAAATTTCGCCCGGAATCCGTATGACCGCTACCTGCCGTACACCTACGTACGGCACACCCCCACAACAAAAGGAGTCCAACGGCTTGGACGACACCGGGACTGCCACCCCTGGAGGAAAAGCGGGGACTGACTAAAAACCAATAAAAAGATAAAACCAGGCGGAAGTTGAAAACGAAAAGACACCAGAAGGAAGGACAAGGTGTGTGTGTGTGTGTGTGTGTGTGTGTGTGTGTGTGTGTGTGTGTGTGTGTGTGTGTGTGTGTGTGTGTGTGTGTGTGTGTGTGTGTGTGTGTGTGTGTGTGTGTGTGTGTAGTTGGGTGTGTGTGAGTGTAGAAGATACGGGGAGTGTGAGCGGCCGCGGCCTAAAGCAATAGAAAGAAGAAAGGAAAGGAGAGGAGCTAAAATACCGATAAAACTTAAAACAATAAAACGCTAAAAAGTAAAACCATAAAACACAATCCCTCCAGCGAAGCCCCCCGAAAACCAAACCGAGGACCCTAACTAATCCCAACAGGGGCACGCGGCATGGCCATTTAATAACAAAGTTCAATCAGCTGATGCACCAACCAGGTCGACCGTGAATTGACATATCAAACCTAGAACCGATACAAGAGACAAGGACGGGTTTACCAGATTACGCAAACGACAACAACAACATTCCCTCCTGCAGCCGATTATCAACAGCTCATAGTCCAACTCGCCCAGATAACAATTTTACAACAATACAGCTGGTTACAAGTTACTCTGTCAATGTCTAGACTCCGGATACAATGACAAACAACGTATTTTTGCACTTATACACCACACAACCTACCCCTGACAATATCTCGTATCCCCATAAAACAACAAATTTAGTTGGGGTGTCCCGTCCCGACACCGGACCAACAATGAAGACCAAGATGAAGTGCCATAAGACAACAAAGACAACAATGACCACACAAGAACACAAACAAACAGATAAACACTTAAGAACCCCCAAGATACAATCAGAAATCGCCAGGCTGAGCGCAACCCCGCCTAGGGGTCCCGGACCGGCAACCGCACCCAAAGACCAAGATTTACAGCACTAATAACATATCATACTTAACATAACATTTCCCACTAAGATATGGAGGTCACCTCATCCATTTCCAATTTTCGTTTCAGAGGTGGCCAGGACTACGTCCAACCACGCTCTGCTACCATTTGTGAGCCGGTCATCAAGATAAGTTGTGGTTTTTTGAAATTTATTTTTCGGTTGTCAGTTTTGGAAAGTTTAAAAATTGTTGTGACGTCATGGGTGATGAGGTTGTGAGGTTGTCATAAAATCAGGTTGTGAGGTTATTCCATTAAAATTTATAAGTAGGTGAAATATTCACTATATTACATGACACTCCAACTTAAAATTTCAAAAAATATTCAAAATTTAATATGTAAAATTATTTCATGAGAAATATATAAATCTGTAAAACATCTACAAAATATTACATGTTTTCTGAAAATGATTCATAGTGTCCAGACAGAAGGTATTCTATCAGAATTATAGAAAATATGTGAATATTCAAAATCTATGACAGGGTAACCAGAATCTAAAATTTTCAAAACATTCAAATTTAATATTTAAGAAAAATTCCATGAAAAGTATATAAAATATATATATCACCTTTAAAAACCCTTACATAGCCTACTGAAATTCTATAAAATATATAAAACATTTAGAATCTCTGACATGCCATACTGAAAACTATGCAAAATATATAAAACATTTAAAATCTCCGACATGCCATACTGAAAACTATGCAAAATATATAAAACATTTAAAATCTCTGACAGGCCATACTGAAAACTATGCAAAATATATAAAACCTTTAACAAGCATTAACAAGCATTACAGCTACAACAATCCAAACAATTACATTACCCAACAACATGCGCCCTCTGAAATCTAACTCAAACACTAGAAAGAAGACTCATCTAATCAATAAAGTAACATGCAAAATAAGATAGATAATATATACTTGTGTGGAACTCACAAGTGCATGTGCTCCCCCCTGCCATAAACCTGTATAAACTGGTGTAGCCCCAAGGCTTACAGATTTCAGAGTGCACAATTATATAAAAAAACATCAGATAATCAGTTACATATATCTCTACAAACATTATAAATACATAAAGAGAGAAAATTTCCTCTTGTACAACAGTTCAGACATTTTATTTAATAGGTTGGATGCTTCTGAATTACTGTTTTATCACAAGGTAAGGCATTGTTACAACTGGAGGTAGACTGCAACTCTTTTCCCAACCAGATCTACAAGTTCCAATAAAAAGGCAGCCACAATACAAGTTCCACACAGACTATAGTAAAAGATGTACTGGCCATTACATGCTCTGGCAATTCAACACAAGACAAATATCACCCTGAGTCATTCAAAGAGCAATTAAGGAATTTTGCTTCACTAGGCCAAATGAACGCCTTGGCCGATTCCCAACACATTTTCTTAAGTTTTATTTTTTTTGTTTTCTCTTTTTTTTTGTTTTTGTTTTTTTTTTTTGTAGGTAAGAAAAGTTTTGCCCATAAAATACACGGTCACCGCAAACAGCGGCGAAGCTACTCATCATTAGAGAGAAACATGCGAAGTTATTCAAGTTCTGCAAAAACCTGCATGTTTCAATAGTACATGAGATTACAAGAGTACCGAGAAGTGACAAATCTCCAGTATTAAGAAACTATTGTCCCCTCTCTTTTTTTGTAGTGTTAGAGAAATCAGCCAGACCCGACCCATAAAGTCCCAGGGCAAAATTTAATAATTTTATTTTTCCATACCTGTTCATAGTGCATCAATACCTCACATCACAATACCTGTTCAATACTCACACAATCTATCACATAATTCACATCTTGGTCTTCCCAGACTCACGGACGCCGGCCCCCGAGAACCCTAGCACACTTTTCCCTTAGCCTGACATAATGGTTTCACCCAACGCCGGCATAAAAAAAAAGAAAACCACGAAACTTTTCAGCACTCAACAATTGAGACCAACACGTGGTGAACAGCTCCCGAATAGAACAGCTGACATCAACCCTCGAGTCAAGACAAAAACTCTACAGCTGATAACTACAGCTGGCCGATTTCCAAAGGCACTCTACAAACCACAACGGAATACAGCAGGCTCACTCTAGCAGCTGGAAAGAAAGATACCATAGTCCAAAGTTACGGCGACGTCTACTAGATGGCGGGAGCGTAACAAACAGTCGCCGTAACGTCTCATAGGTAGCGAAGGGACCCCGTCCAAAGCGAACTACCCCAAATATATGAAAATTTCGCCCGGAATCCGTATGACCGCTACCTGCCGTACACCTACGTACGGCACACCCCCACAACAAAAGGAGTCCAACGGCTTGGACGACACCGGGACTGCCACCCCTGGAGGAAAAGCGGGGACTGACTAAAAACCAATAAAAAGATAAAACCAGGCGGAAGTTGAAAACGAAAAGACACCAGAAGGAAGGACAAGGTGTGTGTGTGTGTGTGTGTGTGTGTGTGTGTGTGTGTGTGTGTGTGTGTGTGTGTGTGTGTGTGTGTGTGTGTGTGTGTGTGTGTAGTTGGGTGTGTGTGAGTGTAGAAGATACGGGGAGTGTGAGCGGCCGCGGCCTAAAGCAATAGAAAGAAGAAAGGAAAGGAGAGGAGCTAAAATACCGATAAAACTTAAAACAATAAAACGCTAAAAAGTAAAACCATAAAACACAATCCCTCCAGCGAAGCCCCCCGAAAACCAAACCGAGGACCCTAACTAATCCCAACAGGGGCACGCGGCATGGCCATTTAATAACAAAGTTCAATCAGCTGATGCACCAACCAGGTCGACCGTGAATTGACATATCAAACCTAGAACCGATACAAGAGACAAGGACGGGTTTACCAGATTACGCAAACGACAACAACAACATTCCCTCCTGCAGCCGACTATCAACAGCTCATAGTCCAACTCGCCCAGATAACAATTTTACAACAATACAGCTGGTTACAAGTTACTCTGTCAATGTCTAGACTCCGGATACAATGACAAACAACGTATTTTTGCACTTATACACCACACAACCTACCCCTGACAATATCTCGTATCCCCATAAAACAACAAATTTAGTTGGGGTGTCCCGTCCCGACACCGGACCAACAATGAAGACCAAGATGAAGTGCCATAAGACAACAAAGACAACAATGACCGCACAAGAACACAAACAAACAGATAAACACTTAAGAACCCCCAAGATACAATCAGAAATCGCCAGGCTGAGCGTAACCCCCCCTAGGGGTCCCGGACCGGCAACCGCACCCAAAGACCAAGATTTACAGCACTAATAACATATCATACTTAACATAACATTTCCCACTAAGATATGGAGGTCACCTCATCCATTTCCAATTTTCGTTTTAGAGGTGGCCAGGACTACGTCCAACCACGCTCTGCTACCATTTGTGAGCCGCTCATCACCTATGACGTCACAACTAAATTTTCAACTGTCCAAAACGGACACTTTTTTTTTTTTACGTTTGACATCCACAACAAAAAAATTTTTAAAAAAACTCCAACTTACCTTGATGACCGGCTCACTTGTTCACTGGAACTAGGAGAGGCCTCCTAGTGGAAGGATGTCCACATGCTGGGTGACCTTTGGGGAATCGGACGAATAAGGTGACCTCAATTTTTTAAAATTTCAAAAAATATAACAAGTTTATTGAGGCTATCATATAGTGATTTGTTACAATGAAATCTCATAAAATCAGGCTGTGAGGTTATTCCATTAAAATATATAAGTAGGTGAAATATTCACTATATTACATGACACTCCAACTTAAAATTTCAAAAAATATTCAAAATTTAATATGTAAAATTATTTCATGAGAAATATATAAATCGGTAAAACATCTACAAAATATTACATGTCTTCTGAAAATGATTCATAGTGTCCAGACAGAAAGTATTCTATCAGAATTATAGAAAATATGTGAATATTCAAAATCTATGACAGGGTAACCAGAAGCTAAAATTTTCAAAACATTCAAATTTAATATTTAAGAAAAATTCCATGAAAATTATATAAAATATATATCACCTTTAAAAACCTTACATAGCCTACTGAAATTCTATAAAATATATAAAACATTTAACAAGCATTAACAAGCATTACAGCCACAACAATCTAAACAATTACATTACCCAACAACATGCGCCCTCTGAAATCTAACTCAAACACTAGAAAGAAGACTCATCTAATCAATAAAGTAACATGCAAAATAAGATAGAGAATTATATACTTGTGTGGAACTCACAAGTGCATGTGCTCCCCCCTGCCCTAAACCTGTATAAACTGGTGTAGCCCCAAGGCTTACAGATTTCAGAGTGCACAATTATATAAAAAAACATCAGGTAATCAGTTACATATATCTCTACAAACATTATAAATATATAAAGAGAGAAAATTTCCTCTTGTACAACAGTTCAGACATTTTTTTTAATAGGTTGGATACTTCTGAATTACTGTTTTATCACAAGGTAAGGCATTGTTACAACTGGAGGTAGACTGCAACTCTTTTCCCAACCAGATCTACAAGTTCCAATAAAAAGGCAGCCACAATACAAGTTCCACACAGACTATAGTAAAAGGATGTACTGGCCATTACATGCTCTGGCAATTCAACACAAGACAAATATCACCCTGAGTCATTCAAAGAGCAATTAAGGAATTTTGCTTCACTAGGCCAAATGAACGCCTTGGCCGATTCCCAACACATTTTCTTAAGTTTTATTTTTTTTGTTTTCTCTTTTTTTTTGTTTTTTTTTTTTTTTTTTTGTAGGTAAGAAAAGTTTTGCCCATAAAATACACGGTCACCGCAAACAGCGGCGAAGCTACTCATCATTAGAGAGAAACATGCGAAGTTATTCAAGTTCTGCAAAAACCTGCATGTTTCAATAGTACATGAGATTACAAGAGTACCGAGAAGTGACAAAACTCCAGTATTAAGAAACTATTGTCCCCTCTCTTTTTTTTGTAGTTTTAGAGAAATCAGCCAGACCCGACCCACAAAGTCCCAGGGCAAAATTTAATAATTTTATTTTTCCATACCTGTTCATAGTGCATCAATACCTCACATCACAATATCTGTTCAATACTCACACAATCTATCACATAATTCACATCTTGGTCTTCCCAGACTCACGGACGCCGGCCCCCGAGAACCCCTAGCACACCTTTCCCTTAGCCTGACATAATGGTTTCACTCAACGCCGGCATAAAAAAAAGAAAACCACGAAACTTTTCAGCACTCAACAATTGAGACCAACACGTGGTGAACAGCTCCCGAATAGAACAGCTGACATCAACCCTCGAGTCAAGACAAAAACTCTACAGCTGATAACTACAGCTGGCCGATTTCCAAAGGCACTCTACAAACCACAACGGAATACAGCAGGCTCACTCTAGCAGCTGGAAAGAAAGATACCATAGTCCGAAGTTACAGCGACGTCTACTAGATGGCGGGAGCGTACAAACAGTCGCCGTAACGTCTCATGGGTAGCGAAGTGACCCAGTCCAAAGCGAACTACCCCAAATATATGAAAATTTCGCCCGGAATCCGTATAACCGCCACCTGCCGTACACCTACGTACGGCACAACACATCTAACCTCAGTCATCTTTGTAAGAAAAAGTTCTAGTATTTAGCCGTTACAAACTAACAGTTCACAATTCACGCTCAACAGCATATGCGGGGTTTGCACACAATTTCTGACAAAAGAGTAAACGCTACCACGAATATTGTTCTATTGGCCTACACAGTATAGGCCTACGTGCACATGAACAGTAAACACATGGGCGCGTTTCATTTTAAATATAAATGTACAGTATAGACGAACGGAAACTCCCATCTACACAAAACTCACCGGCTATCAAAACTAAATGGTAACAGAACAAATAATGTTCTGTTGTCGTATATAATTAACGTGAAGTACGTGCTTGAAATAAATGTTTTTCTTTACATATGTATTAGGGTGTTGGTGAGAGGGTAATTGAAGGTAGACGTGAGAGAAGTAGTGGGTACATTACGGAGAGAGACACAGAGAGAGAGGTGTATGTACGTAAGTTTGTGCATTGTAAATGGCAAAAGTGCGTGTGCGTGTACGTAATCTGAGCAATGATCTATATTCAGACGTATCGGCTCAGTTATAAGGAACTAGTTCTTCCGTTTCCACAATGATAAGTGAATGGCATTCTTGCAGGTAGGAGAAGAGGCTGTAAAACTGTTTCCAAAGACTTCTCGAGGCTCACGTTTATTGCTGGCCTATTGTTCACGCAAGGAACACTTTGGGGCCCCACACGTATCACCTTTTGCCTTTATTTTCATTTGAGGACTCAATAAGAAATGAAGATGATTAAGAGCTAACTGTGAAAGATAATCAGGATCGTCATCGATATCGTTTACAACTGAAGATCCCTCATCGCCACCACCACTACAACTACTACTACTAATACTACGATCTTTTTCAATTTCATTGTTACTTTTCTGAACACTTTCAACAGTTTGTTCTATAGAAATATTGCAAGATTCACTGACATCATCTAGGCTCTAATCTAAATCATTTTTTGATATTGTACATGATGACTATGAGACATGAATATAAAGATGTATACAAGGCCCTTACAACATACCAGTTACAACCTGCACCATTTGTTTCCCCCTAGAATCCACCTACAAAAACAATTTATTTGTTGGATGAGTCTGGTTTGTTAGTAGACATTTTATAAATGTTTTACCACTCTGTGATATCCAAAGAATGCAAATTATTAGTAAAATAAAAATAACAATCTTTTAAAAAGCAATTAATTTTTAATTTTTTTATTCTTGATAGTGAATTAAAAAGAACTAAGTAGGCCTACTACCAGTGGCGGCTCGTGACTTAAGAGGCTGGAGGGCGCGGCCTTAGGCTTCTTAATTATTTATTAATATTGAAGCTAACGCACAGTGGAAATGTCGCCAGTTTGATCACATAATACATTAATAAAATAAGAGTAGTAACACGTGCAGCATGCAACAATTATTTAAAAATTTGATCTCACCTCAAATATTGTGATCTCTTGTAGAGAGTCAGCAGCTTTATTAATAAACATAACCACAAACTGTTGAAAGTGTCCACAAAAATGTCTATGCTGTTTCCACAAAAAAAGTGATGTACTATATTTACATTATATTATTTTTATGATACCTACACTTTAAAAAGACCATTTATTTATATACAAAGTCCATTCGCCTTTCCTTTAAATTAACGAATTTTCTAGCATCAAAGTCCTTCATTTCTTTAACAAGTTCCTTGTTGATAGATAACATCGCAAGAGCATTCAGTCTATCGTTTTTCATTGTATTTCTCAAGAAAGTCTTTAGTCTTTTCAGAGTCGAAAAGCAGCGCTCAGGTTCCGCAGTTGTCATGGGGGTAGTTATGACAATTTTCAGAAGTATCAACACTTCTTTGAAAACTGACGTAAGATTGTTTTCTTCTATAAAGTTAAGAAGTTTTATTGCGCCTTTAATATTATAATCATGCCGTCTGTATAATAGTTCCAATTCAATCCGGAGTTTGTTTTCTTGTAAGAAAGGTTAATGCCGAATCACTAGCTTGAATTTTTCTTCCGGAAAGTTTGTAGAAAAAAGTGGAAATAAATCATTGGACATCAATGAAGCTGCTTCTAGGTGACCCGTGTAAGTAAATCTATCTTTTACGTGAGTTATAATGATGTCACGTACTTCTTTTGCATCCCCTATTCTAGTGCTGCATCCAACATTATTGGATCACCATTGTCTATGGGAGACAATAAAATACATGGAAAACAGAACAAAGCTTTCTGAACGTCACAGCCACCCAGATCGTCATTTTTTTTTTTTTTGTATGCATCTTTTAAAAGCAGTTGCCATCTGAAAACACGATTCCCACTTTTCTTATTTTCTGTTTGCATCATGCAGAATTCAGGAGTTGGCCTACCTAATGACTTTAGTTCAATTTTTTGATTTTGCAAAAGTTATTGCTTTAAGGGCCTGCACTGAATGTTAAAATGTTGGATTAAATGTTAAAACAAAACCTAATAATTCAGCACTACAGTATTTCCCTAAATTATTCGTGAAGCTATTAAAAAAAAACATACAAACTCAAAACCTAAACCTAAACAAATGCCTGCACTCAATTAACCACGCCAGAGGAACTATAAACACTAAAAAGAGCAAATCTCATATTATTATCAATAGTCTGCGATTAGTTGTACTGAGTGAATCACGCCATGTTCTGTTAAACGTGGCGCGGACGCCGGCGCGCCGACGACCATCTAAATGCCGTATTTAAGCTGACAACTTCGTTCAACTTTGGATAGAGTGGGGGAATTGAGAAATGGGCGCGATTGTCAGAGCGCCGTAATGCATCCTGTTCCGAAAACATTTCTGCTATTATCTAATATAAAAATATTTTCTTGTCCGAAGTATTAAAGAAATATGTAATGACTTTACACAAGTAGTGATAATGGGTTGTTTTATGATATGATTTAATCTGGGGAGGCGCGCGCCTTAGCGCCCTAAGAACGAACCGCCCCTGCCACTACAGAAATAGAAGAACAAAATAATATTGCTATGACAAACAAATATTTGTATTATCAGATGACATTAGGTTCGAATGTCAAATATTGGTATTACAAAAAGAAAATGATAAGGAATTTTTGTTTAACAGAATAGACATTAAATAAGGTATTGGAATATAAAGATGCGTACAAAATTAACACTGTATTAATTCAAAGTAATAAAGATGTCGAACAATAAAAACTAAACTAAAATTATGATAAACACTACATAACAGTACAATACTGAACAGAACGTGGATGCAAAACAGAAGCCTATCAGGTTAATTTCAAAGCCTATTCAACAATAATAGAAAAGTCAAGTCGCACAGTAATTCTATACCAAATATTTTGAGTTATAGTTAATACATTAAATGATTATCTTGATTTATACAATTTTGTCTTTGGATGGAAGTCCAATTACATATAGGCCTAAGTAGAGAACACAAAATTAGCAAAACAATAAATAGTTTTTTGTGCATGAAACTATCGTTTTTTACATAAATTCCCTATCGCTCTTTAAATAAACATTTTTACTACTACTAAATGATAAACTAAAAATCAGTATAGATAATGTTGTTAAAATTATTTTCCTCTTCCAGGTTGTTTGGCCATTGTCCAATGCTGTACATTTCAGCAGCCATTATTTCAACCGTGCCATTGAAGACAATCACCAGTGCAAAATGAGCTAACACATTAAAGCAGATGTCAGTTAGTAACCACAGTACTGTGGTAAAGGCTAGCGGACTTACTACATACAAATGTACATGAAATGGCCTTGACTCGATCCCACAAGCACAGCACAGCACAGCCTTCGTAAATGTGAGTTGTAAACAAAACTGGTGTGCCAGCCCGAATCATAGGATTTGTTTTAAGGGACATTATTGTACTGAAATCTGAGTAGTGATTGGTTTCTGCAAACAGGCTCTACAAATAAATACCCGATGGTAACCCTAGGCTTTTGATTTTTATGTTTTACAAGGGCATTGTGTGGTTAGTTTTGGGGCCTTACTTAAAACCTGATCATTAAAAACTGTATAAAGATACTACATACATGCATGACTGCTCTTTCCACTTCAATCAGCAATTATTTTAAAAGAAACTTTAAAGGCAATGCCCAATAGTATACACTAGTAACAACAGTAGTTATTTTCTATTCCAAGTCAAAATAACATTCACATTACTTTTAGACTTCTATCAGAAAACTATTTACAGGTAATAGAGACACTCAGATGGGTTTCATCAAATCTCGAGCATTTCTTAACCATCATATACAGTTACATATATCATGAAACAGTTTTTTACAAAGCTGAAGTGATAGTCATAAAACTATTTAACACAACAGCACTAAAATGACATATGTGCAAAAAGCAATTCCACGAAACACTGAGACCATATCACTAAATTACTGTTTTTCTGATCCTCTCCCCATAAATTCTATCTTACTTGGCTTTACTTTTCTTTCACCAAATCACATTTTGTAAAATGTTAACATAGTTGTTTTCAGAAACATACTCCAGGGTCCCACATCTGTAAGTGCTGGAACTACTGGTAGACAAAATTAATGAAGGACGTGGTAAAAATGGGAACTACAGAAGTTTGGAGACAAACGCACAAGCGCATTTCACACTACAGAGCAGACTACAGTCATAGTCAAAATTTTGTCATTTGAATCTATGTTTCCCAGTTGTGAATATCATGAGCGTCGATTTGTATTACAAGTATAGGCCTATAGGCTAATGTGTGTGTGTGTGTGTAACACTTGTGTGTGTTCGTGTAACAAAGCATGTCATTTGAAACAATGTAGAAAAAAGTACAAAGTTTAAGTATTTTTACTGTACTTAATACTTAATGTAATTTTTGGACGGGTAAATTTTCAAGTTGAGTTTTAAGTAAACTGTACACAATTCGCAGTGCCAGTGCTGCTACGCTTCCCTCGCCAGATAAAATGTTAACATAGCCGTGTATTAGCAATCCCAGAGTACCCTAACTGGATTTACACTCTTCTTTAACTAGTCTTGGGTATGATCCCTTCTCTTTTATCTTTCCTATCTGGTTTCTCTTGAACAAATCTTGTTTTTCAGACCCTAGGGGTCTCTATTTTCAATACCTGTATATTCTTTTGCCTGGCAGAAGGCATAAACTGCAGTTTTTAAGCAATGGAAGGAAAAACACATGAAAATATTATCACAGGTGGCAACCAGGTACAATGGAAAATCCAACCTCTTTGGATTTTGGAGAGAGCCATATATTGCTTGACACAAGGCATGAAACTGGAAATAAATATGTATGGAAAGAAAATGACAATCCAGATGCTAGAAGATCAGCGCTAGCTAGAACTTCACCAAGCAACAGAAAGACCATATTGCCAGGTGTTAGTGATACAATGAAGACAAGAACAAGGGCTAGTTCGGTTGGATATGGCTGTAAAAGAATCATAGTACGATTACCCCAATACCAACTACAAACAGAAAATGAGTCGTATATCTGAAGTGAATGGAAGAAGACTGTTGCTAAATGGAATAATTTTAAAAACTTGGTTCATGAATTACAGGACAGAGTTGACCTACTGATAAGTCGAGTAAAACAAGAACTGTCTAAAAATGTAACTGTATCTGAAAAAAAGCAAGAATATTCTACAGATGAAGAATAATTATCAATGGAGACCAAATGGATTTTAGAAAAGGAAAGAAAAATAAAAAATAAAAAGCTGCTATGTCTCCTGCAGTACCTCCTCAGTTGTCACCAAATCAGCACAACAAAGTAGAAAAGAATAGAAAAAAAACTGAAGGAAAGAAAATTCTTCCTTCCTTCACCACCAATTAATATATTTACCAGGAACTGAATGGACATAAAAATATAATGACATAGCAATGACATTAAATAAAGTGAATGTTCAGTCTAAAGCAGTGGTTCTCAACCTTTTTAAAGCCTCAATTACACCTGCCGAGTGCTCGGGCGAGACAGTGCATTCGGCCAAGTACTCTACTAATGTGATCAGTACAGTCAGTACTCGGCCTAGTAACGGACGAGTGATTTGACCGAGGACAGTGGATAGAACGTGTTCTATTTTCTCGGCCGAATGAGTTCCCCCTCCACCCACGCACTCTACTCGGTGCTCTACTCGTCTATCACTCGGTCAGTGAGATCAGTCGAGTCAGTGAAGTGTTAAGTGAGTCCTGTCGTGGGCGCTCTTTTTTTGTTATTATTTCATTGTACATTTTGTGCTTCTACATTTTTTAAATACGAGGTGCTATCAGAAAGTTCCCGGACTGTACTTGGCACAGCTGTTGGACGTGACTGTACAACCTGGCGTCCCAGTGTCCGATTCTGTAATAGGTAATGAGTCAGTCTGCCGAGTTTCGTTGCATTGTGAGGTTGTGTTCGGTCTACGCGTTGCGTTTTGTAATCGTGTGTTAACGTTCATTTGCTAATTTTATGATGGCTGATAAATTCGAGCAACGCGCGTGCATTAAGTTTTGTTTTAAACTTGGTAAATCGCCTACTGAAACTTTTGCAATGCTTCAAGAAGCTTTTGAAGAACATTCCGTACACATAACACAGGTTTTTGAGTGGTACGCTCGTTTCAAGGCCGGCAGAATGTCACTTGAAGATGATCACTGTTCACGACGACCTTCCACGAGCAAAACGGATGAAAATGTTGAAAAAATTCGACAACTCATTCACGAAGACCGTCGTCAAACAATCCATGAGTTGTGTACAAGTGCCGGAATAAGCTATGGAAGCTGTCAAGAAATTCTAACTGAAAATTTAGGCATGCATCGTGTTGCTGCGAAATTCATCCCTCGGCTTTTGTCTGTGGATCAGAAACAGCGCCATGTTGATGTGTGCAGTGAACTCAGAGAAACGTCTGAAAATGACCCTACCTTCATCTCCAGGGTCATAACCGGTGATGAAAGCTGGTTTTATGTTTATGATCCAGAAACAAAACAGCAGTCGTCACAGTGGAAAAGTCCACAATCACCGAGACCAAAAAAAGCACGGCAGGTCAGAAGTGCAACAAAAACCATGCTCATTGTGTTTTTCGACATCAAAGGCATTGTCCATCGCGAGTTAGTGCCAGCTGGTGTTACAGTGAACTCAGATTTTTATTGTGACGTTTTGAGGTGGCTGAGACACAATGTGCGACGAAAAAGGCCCAAATTGTGGGAAGACCAAAACTGGCTGTTGCATCACGACAATGCACCTGCTCAAGCTTCACTGAAAACAACAGAGTTTTTGACCAAAAACAATATGGCCACCGTCCCACACCCTCCATATTCACCAGATTTAGCCCCCTGTGATTTTTCTCTGTTCCCGAAAATAAAAATTCACATGAAAGGTCACCGTTTTGACACTGTAGAAGACATTAAGACAAAAACGCAGGAGGTGCTTGACAGCCTTCAGCAAAAGACTTTTTTTTGACACTTTCCAGGCATGGAAACAACGCTGGATTCGTTGTATCAATTCGCAGGGAGACTACTTTGAAGGAGATGGGAGCCATTAATGGCCTAGGTAAGCAAAAAGAATTTATTAGACCTAGTCCGGGAACTTTCTGATAGCTGTGGTATGCCCAAGTGGTCCAGTGAAACAACGTTAACGTTTGTCCAGGAATACAAAACACACGAGTGTTTGTGGGATTTCAAATCGGCTGCATACAAAGACAAAAACGTGCGGGATGCTACTTATCTCAAGTTGGTAGAAGCAATGAATTTACCCGACTTTGGTGTGCCAGAAGTAAAAAATAAAATTAAAAATTTGTGATTGACATACAACCAAGTAAAGAAAAAAGTCGAAGATTCTAAAAAATCTGGTAGCGGATTAAATTCAGTTTATGAATCTAATGTAAAATGGCTCAAGGAACTGGAACCTACCATGAACATTGGGGAGAAGAGGAAAACATACGATAATGCAAGTTATATTATTTATTACATACAATATTATGTCAAATAGTTTAATACATAATTTTATAAATTTCCAATATTTACACTTCATGGTAAATGAACCATTCTGCTTTGCCATGGCACTGCTCCAATTAATAAAATAGCCGGCATACCTGTCTCTAAGTTCTCTTGGTTGTCTTGATGTATGATTTGCCACATTATTACGATTACTACTTGGCAATTGGTTATTAACTTCTTGTCTCCATGATCCAGGAATTATAACACCTGCATCCACATCTTCAATGTCTAAGCTGCCTTGTGGAAAATATGTACTCGTAATTCTCAACCAATTATGCAATGCACATGAAGTACGAATAATTTTATCGGTTACATGTGCACTAGTCATTATAGGCTTTTGAAATATCCGAAATCTACTTGTTAGAATCCCGAAGGCATTTTCTACTATTCTTCGAGCTCTTGACAATCTATAATTGAAAATTTTTTGTTGAAATGTTAAAGGTTTATGTGAATACGGTTTCAATAAATACGTCTTCAAAGGAAAGGCGTCATCACCAACTAAAAATCCACCATTCGGCAACAAATCATTTTCCAGTTTTTCATACATTGGAGAGTCCCTGAAAATACCGGCATCTGCATTTCTTCCATTTGATCCGACGCTGATATAACGAAAACAGTAATCGTGGTCAACTATAGCAAGTAACACAATGCTATTGGAGCCCTTGTAATTTCAAAATTCGCTCCCACAATTTGGAGGTGCTTGAATTGTAACATGTTTTCCGTCAATACTGCCATGGCATCCAGGAGAATTCCATCTAGTGTTAAAGCCATTTTCTATCACTTTCCACTCTTCTTGAGTTGTTGGCACCTGGAAATAAAAAAGTGTCGTGAAATTCTTCAGTCCCTGGTTAATATAATCTCAGGTTAAATAAAATTATTTAACCATGGAAAAATTCTGTAGTTAATGTCATGCTGAGCTACTATAAATTCAGTTAATTAATTGTACACAATAATACCAATACTAATATTTCATAATAGGTTTTAAGTCAGGGTGTAGGTTCTTTGAATATTACGAATAAACTAGAATAAACACAAAAGAATAATCAACTTTCACTAAGTAAATGTTCACCTGTGAGATTGTCAGTGTCATAGTCTGCGTTTCAGTCTTAAGTTTGTCCTTTGTTCAGGGTATTTTATGTTTTTATTTATTCATTTAATCTATGCCTGTTCCATCTGTTTAATTTTATCTTAGGCCTATACCCAGGATTTCCATTCATCAATATAGAGGTTTTTATCAGTCTTATTAATATATCAAGTATTATACTGTATTAGTCTAATCCCACAATTTAAGGAACATCATGTCACATAACAATATTCATAAATTTTCTTTCTTTTTATGTTGCAGATTAATGAAGGGCAAGAGATCGTGGGTGAAAAGGACAATAATGAAGAACCTCCATCGACTTCACCACAAGTCAGTGCAGAAGCCCGTTCATCCTCCCCAAAACAAAAGAAAGCCAAAAGCCTCATTAATGCCATGAAAGATCTCAAGCATTTGCACGCATCTATCAATGCCACTGTGGATGACGAAGATTCTTTCGATGCATTTAGGAATAGTGTTGCAAAACAGTTAAGAAAGTTATCAGAAGAACGAGCGCTTTTGGCTCAGAGCGCAATCCAAAATCTTCTGACGGATAACGGTATTCAGGATTTACGAGAGAAAAAACAACATTCTCAGTCAACACTGGCCTACGATAACCTTCACCATTTATCAGGTGCATCTACGCCATCATCATACTTTGTACCTTCACCATCACTCTCACTGACTCCTCAATACCAGTCTTCACCACAGTCAAGTGACAGCTACAGTTATACGCAGACATCGCAGTCAGCAATGTCTCAGTACCAGACATTACCAGTCAGCCAACAGTGCAAGTGAATTCAGTCCTACAGACTCCTCTGATAAACTGGTCTCGCTTATTTCTGCCACTTTCAATTAACTTTTGATTTAGAAACCTAAGTACTTGTGATGTTCTTATAATTAATTACATAATTCAAATAAATATCTACTTCAATAGAAATATTAGTTTTAATTCACTTACCTTAATGTAATCCTTTAGGTGTTCGTAAATAGCATCCAAAACGTCTGGGATAAATTTAGTTATAGCTGGTTGGGACACTCTGAAGAAATATTGTAAAAAGCGATAACTAGCTCCTGTTGCAAGAAAACATAAAGTGACTTGTAATTTCACTTTTGCTGGAATAGCAGCTCGCAAAACAGTGTCTGTTTTTTGAATTTTAGGAGTTATAGCTTTAAGTAAAGAATCAAACTGCTCTAATCCCAGTCTCATAAAAGATCTATCTATATTCTCTGAGATCTTCAGTTTCAAATTCTCTTAACAGGGTTGCAGTTGCTACCCTAACATCTCTTCTCAATAGCCACAGTCTTATCCATAATCGTTTTTTATTACTGCTGATTTCATGTTCGATTTCCTCTATTAAGGCAGGTATGATCAAGTTACAATACTCTTTAAAAACTGTCTTCACTTTTTTCATTTTGCCCCGCTGCGAAACCATGTTTAACGTATTCGAACTGATCTCAAAACGGACTGACTCGTCCACTGTCCCTCCGCATGTAATCACCTCTCTCCACTAAAGTTGCTCGGCCAAGTACTGAGTAGCAAGCGACTCGGCCCAGCACTCGGCAGGTGTAATTGCAGCTTAAGTCTGGGACCACCTTGAACAACATTATACTTAATAAGACCTATAACCATGGGTGCTGGCAGAATTACTTGTAGGTGTGCGCACACGGTTTATAATCAAATTGCAATGACAGAACATTCTCCAACAATGGAGACGTCGTTCTACATGTTTCCCAGCCAGCCAAGCAGGTGTGCGTTTCTGCCAAGCCATACTCAAGTACGCTCTAGTCTTTTTGAGTGCTTGTTGGCGTACATTATGGAACATCTGTGGACTATAAATAGGCCAAAGTTACTGCTTAGAAGTCAGTTATAAGTGGCGATTTATTGAAGTGTGTTTTGAATTGTGGTGAAGTGATTACTGTGTTATAATTAGTGTGGAACTCTATTAATATTGCGTGTGGACAAATTTACAAATTTAACTTGAATTATTGACGAGTTGATTACAAATTGTTAATTGTGATTAATTACATCTGGTAATTAGTGATTTCATTGGTGTCTATTTTGTTTTCCACTGTACCAGACGACGATCAGTGAGACTGTCGTAACAATATTTTTGCTAACATTGAGTACTTCAAGCCCTCTTTTACTCACAAACAAATTGTATGTACTTAATTCTGTAAAAGTATTATATGTATTATGTATATATTATGTAGTATATATTATATAATATTTATTAGATTTTGAAGACACAGTAAATAAATTTTCAAGCCTAACTTCACAAACCCACCACACGTGAGACCCAGCAAAAGTTGAACAACGCTGGTCTAAAGTTACACTTTTGGCAGGAGGTATCAACAAAATGAATGTAGTAAATGACAAAGATTATAGACGCCTCAGAAACCAAGTAACAGAAGATGGATGGGAATACTTCACTCATGAAGATAAAAATGTAAGACCTATCAGAGTAATAGCAAGAGGAATATATTTAAAATACCATCCCGAAGAAATTGTTAAATTTTTGAGGGCAAGAAATTTTGAAATTCAAGATGTAACAAATCTACAATAAAAAGAAAAGATGGTGAGAGAATTATTAAAAGAAATTACCCTCTATTCCTGCTGACTTTTGACAGAAGGCAAAACAGAAGAATTTATACAATTGATACCATCTAAAGGTTAAGAGTAAGAATCGAACCACTGTGGAAAAGATCTACCCTCATTCCACCATGTGTAAAAGGTGTCAAATGTACGGACACACAAAAATACTGTAATACACAGGAACGAAGGGTCAAATGTGCTAGAAAGCACTTAACAAAGAATTGGAATAAAAAGAGACATGAAACAGCAAAGTGTTTCAATTGTGGAAAAGTTAACTTCCAGCTAGCTATTAAGGATGATCTGTAGCAAAGAAACTACAACAAATCAGAGATGATGCATTAGGTAAAGAACAAATAAATATCAGTAGCCCATCTATTTCCAAAGCATATACGTAAGGAGTACGCAAATGAGGAATAAGGAGTGAGCAAATTGCTTTAAAACCAAAAAGACCTGTATACAAATAGGTGACATCAGATAAATTACATGCAGAAGCTCTTAAGGATACAAAAATAAGAGCAGAGAAGAAAAACAAGCAAACCCAGCTACAAAACAAATGAAATTTTACAAAAAATTTTGACTGAGCTTGAAGAACAAAAGAAAACCAATATGTGCT
The DNA here is from genome assembly GCA_034769895.1 of Magicicada septendecula. Taxonomy (NCBI): domain Eukaryota; kingdom Metazoa; phylum Arthropoda; class Insecta; order Hemiptera; family Cicadidae; genus Magicicada; species Magicicada septendecula. The sequence continues at coordinate 203,602,639 of CM068367.1, forward strand.
CAGTATGTCCTCTAAAGAATCAGTAATCAATCAAAAGAAATAATAATGCCTTTAGCTCCAAGAATAGCAGCATGAAATTCAATGGATTTTTGCAGAGAATCCATAAATACAGGTGTTTCTTTGGGATCAGAAAATAGATATAAACACATCTAACAAGGGAATCATATCCCAAAATAAAAGGTTATAAAATTGATCACACGAGGTCAGACACAAAAATAACGAGACTGTTAGCATTATTAAGGAACTACTTATAGTGTTGTATTGCGCGTGTACTGTGTTCGACCTTGAACTGTATTCTTACGCGGTGACAAGTTACAAGTCGCTCGGTTGACTCAGTCGCAGTGAGAGAGCAGTTGAATACAGTTGTGTTTTTACGCTTCGCTGGAAAATATCGGATACGGAAAGTGATCAGTGCGTTAACGTTAGGTTTCTCGTGAAACTTAAAAAGTCGGCAACAGAGACTTACCAAATGTTGTTAGAAGCTTATGGCGTTAAATGTTTGCCACGTGCATATGTCTTTGAATGGCATAAGAGATTTTTAGAAGGCAGGGACTCCGTGAAAGATGACGACCGTCCAGGCTGACCACGCACATCAACAATCGACGAAAACGTAAAAGTTCGAGACACAATACGAAAAGACAGAAAATTGAGTGTCCGTGCTGTTGCTGAAATGTTGCATATGAACAGAGAAAAGTGTTCGACGCATTTTAACAGAAGAGTTGAACATAGGAAGGTGTGTGCAAAAATGGTCCCGAACGTTTTGTCAGATGAACAAAAAGAAAAGGAGAACGGAACTTTGTTGTGACCTTTTGGAACGGATTGATGAAGAGCTCAGTTTTTAAAGAGTGTTATTACAGCTGACGAGACGTGGATATTTACATACGATCCAGAAACAAAGCGGCAATCAATGCACTGGAAAACACCATCTTCCCCAAGAGCAAAGAGCACGAATGAGTCGTTTGAAGTTCAAGGCAATGCTTGTTTTCTTCGATATCCAGGGCACCATTATGGCAGAATGGGTACCCAGTGGTCAAACAGTTAACCAACAATATTACAAACAAGTTTTGGAAAAATTGCGTGAACGTGTTAGAAAGAAGTGCCCTCAATTGTGGAAGAATGGGTGGATCTTGCACCAGGACAATGTGCCTGCCCACAATGCGTTATCAGTCAAACAATTTTTGGCCAATAAAAACATCACAGTCCTTGAACATCCTCCATATTCCCCCGATTTAGCACCGTGCGATTTTTTCCTATTCCCAAAATCAAGTCGGCACTAAAAGGGACCCATTTTTCAACAGCGGAAGAGGTACACGCAAAAACGGCGGAGCTCCTGCGCAGCCTGATGGAAAGCAATATGCAGAAATGTTTTGAGCAGTGGAAGGAACATGTGCAGAAGTGTGAGGACTCGATGGGGTCCTATGTAATTGTACATATCAGGTAAATAAAAAAATTACAGCATCAGTCTCGTTATTTTTGCGTCAGCCCTCGTACTATCACACCAGTCAAAATTGGGAAAGGGGGATCACATATTTTAATAAAAAAAATATATCAAACACTATAAAAAAGACAACCTAGAAGTCAAACAGATGCAAGTAACTACAGTATGTATTCAAACTAAATCTGTGAGTATAATAATAGCTGTAATATATTGTCTACCACAATTTAAACTGGAAAAAGAAGACTATATCCGGCTTTCCCAAAAACTGGGAAACTGCTTCATGATTGGATGTGATTATAATCCAAAAAATACCTTCTGGGGTTCCAGGTTAGACACCCCAAAAAGTACAGAGTGTATGAAGCAATCAAAGAACTAAATTATACGTGTACCAAAGCAGTTGAAAGTGGCAGAGATAATAATGATTCCAAAGCCCAGTAAATCATCATATCGCCTCATATCATTGTTACCAATCATCTCCAAGATATTTGAGAAGATGCATCTCAGATCTATTATTGAGAAGAAGAATTTGATTCCCAACCATCAATTCGCATTACAAAATGAACATTCAACAATTGATCAAGTACATAGAATTACCAATATCTTTGAGAAGACACTAGAAGAAAAACGAACTTGCTCCACAATATTCCTGGATGTAGCACGGGCCTTCGATAAAGTCTGGCATCGTGGGTTGAAGTACAAATTGGAGGGATATTTACCAAACCATTTTAGTATGTTACTGAAATCCTATTTTCAGGCAGATATTTCGGAATAAAACATGAGGACTGATTGCTTCTGTCAAAGATAAAGTTCAGCAATTTTTGCCAAGAAGCATAAGAGGTGTCTACATAAACATAATAATGTCGAGACGCTGCAACTTCTCAATAATTCTGAACTTGTGCAAAGGCTAAACAGAATGAAGCCATTAAATTTTGTATAGTATGTCACGTGATAGGCATCACAAGAACAAAGTGATTAGTTTTTAGAGGAGTGCACCATAGGACGCTCATCATACACCTTGTAATTTAAGGTATGAGATGATAATTGATACTGGGCTTAGCCCAGTCTCAGTAAAATAAATGGGAAAAAAATTCTAAAATCAACACATTCAAATTGAGAATGAGAGAATTTTGTTCAAAAAATTTGTAGTCAGTACTCTGTAGTAACACCATCTTACTAAACAAACTACTTACAATAAGAAATAAAATTAAAAATGTATTATGAAGTAAACACTACTATACTTTTATTTTTAAGGTATATATATTTATTAATATTGTTTTGTACAGATTTCTTTTCAGTAGTAAATGGTCAGTTATACTGTAATTAAGAAACTACATAAAGTACATGTTTCAATACTTATTTTATTATTTTTCATATTTATTATTACTAATTTTGTTTCTAATAACGTATTCTATAATAAAACATGTTACTGTAATGAAGATTCTTTTTTTGCAAATATGCAAAACAGTGACTAACAAAAGTATATTAAAACAAACTTTTTACATTCAAACATTATCTGATTTGTTTTCCTACATTTCTGTTTTACGTTAACACAGGCTGTTAAGTCCACTACACATTTTTCATCCACACATCTTCACGCTATTTCAGTGTACCACTTGAGACAGTTACAATATAAACTTCAACCTGGTTAGAATTCACTATAGAATAGTAACATCACCACAATAACACACACAATCCTTATGCACATTCGTAATACACACACATGTAGACTATGAATACAACATTCTCAGGTAACATTACTTTTGTTTCTCCCATTTAAGATATTTCTACAAAAATGTTTAAAACTGTACATTTTTAGTATATAACATATACAATCTCTGGTAATTTTGTTGTTATAATACCACAAGATAAAAAAGGTATCAAAATTTAAACAGTGCTTATAAAATCATCCACATGTACATTATATGTGTGTAATTACACAACACTATGATTCATTATATTCATAAATAGGTTTATACTGTTTAGATTTGTTTTTTGTATGTAAGAAATCAACTCCACAAAATGACCACATGAAACACCAATTACCTCTTCACAAGCAAATTTAGATGATGTATAAGAAAAACTATTGATAAAGATTAAAGATTAATACTTGCTCCTCAACACTCTTGAAGTGAACCATTTACAGCGAAAAATTCAAGTATATACTCACACTGCCAGTGCAGACATAATTCTGTTTCTTTAACTACGGTATTTTAACCTTCATGCCAAACATGTTTAAATATTAAAATTTATGTGATTAAATTAATACTAAGACCCAGTTATACAAGTACACTGTTATACACTTAATATTGTTTCCATACATAACTGTAATTTATTTAGTCAATATATCTTAACTTTATTTAGTTTGTGAATTTAAAATTCTGGTAAAACATACACTTTCAACAATTTCATGTTGGATTTGTAATGCAGAGGAGCTCTGGGTTTGTCTATAAAGAGTACACCACCAAATATGTCCATCACCTCTATACTGACAATATTGAAATTTATTGACACGAGCCACAAATATTCCGACACAACTACTTGTAATTTGAGCATTTCTACAACCAAACATATTAGTGAGATCTTGATTGATGCAACTCTGAACAGACAAAAGGTTATATAACTGCAAGTATAGCCTTCAAAGGTATCAATCATGAGATAAAAACTATTAACACAGTTGGAGTACAAACAGAAAGTAAATGACTGCAGTAAGAGCAGGCAGTATTTGAATATACTAATATTCAAAATTTGTAACACCAAGTTATATTAAGAGGACTGTAACAAAATCTCACACAACTATTCAATAGGTACATATCCAAGAGACACCAATATCTCACTTGCAATGATCACATATTTGAAACTAGAGCCATGAAGTAATCTGTGTAATTTACTGCTAGTTACTAAAAAAAATGCATACATTAGGTTACATTAAGTTCAATAAAAATTTGAACTTAAAAAATCTAAAATAACGTAGTTTTAAAATGACTACTGGTATAAATAAAACTTCCACGCTTGAACTAAATCTTGTAATAGTAAGCCCTTAGAAACACATCAATCATAAAACATGCCATTATCTCTGGCAAGTCTTATTATAACCATAGTTTATTTAAAACACATTATGTTCTACACCACTGGAAGCATCTGATTTAGAAAACTGTTCACCGTTACTGATTCAGATATAAAATTTTGAAGTATTTGTTAAAGTCTGAGAAATACTCAAACGCTTCATTCACAATTAAACAGGTATGTGTTTATAATTAATGATTATATCAGTCAAGCTAACTTATCAGTTACTCTAGAGAAAACACTTTGCCTTTACTACAAACACCAACTATCTACTTTTGTCTTTTAGAACTACAAGCATGCAAGACATTTAACACAACTATATAAAGCAATCTCAATCAATTATGTGATAATTCCTGATAAACGGAAGCTCTTGTAATCAGAATACAGGTCTTTTTAACTGGGTGAAACACTTGACGTACATTCACACTAAGTTACTCACACCTACAACATTGGGATTAATATCAATGTTACCACGGGGCTCTACTCTTTAGACGCATTAATTGCATTCATACAAAACTCATTACTTAACATATTCTACTATATGACTGTACATGGTAGGATTACTAAAGTACATAATCCTAATTGCTAATAAAATTTTAGCTCTATTAACACTATCTTCTTTTCAGGAATAACAAACACCTTTGTTGTATAATCAGTTTGGTCTGCAGTTACAAACATACACAATACAATACAAAGGGGAATAATAATTTAGGTTTAACTTTCTAAATTAAAAATAATTTGTTCATTTATCATATATTCCATCATAACTATTGTTTGCATTGTCTGTTTAGTGCTTTGTTACATTTCCAAATTTGTTGTCTATTGCAGAACTGCTACTTTCTTCGCACTGGACGAGGTCCTTCAATGTTTCCACCAATATCAAATCCATCATTTGTTATATTTCTCTTTCCCTATGCCTTCCTGACCAATCCCACATTATCTGAATTTTATAAATGTCATCCCTATGCTACGTTTGGTCATATCCATTTAACTGTTTGGCTGCCTCTCTCTGCATAGTTATTTCCCATGGACTGCCGCTATTATGTCACTGAAATAACTAAATAACTGTTATTCATTGTCGATGTTTGCAACCCATGCACAATTTACTTTGCTAAGTTAAACACCGATATACCTTTCACATTTCATTTTCCCTTTGTAAAAAAAAGTTCATGTTATTCATGTTCTATGCTGGCTTCTTCACGTCCATTTTTCTACTACCCTTCTTTGTTAACAATATGATTTTTCATTATTATTTTCCTGCATTTTATCAAAAAAGTAAGAAGTGTAGTGCAACTTGACCATTACTCTGCTCACATTACAACTACCCCACAAGCTTTACACATTCACATAAGTAAAAAATATTAATCAACAGCTGTTACATGGTATATTTTCTTATACTTCAGTACAATGCCATCCTTTATTAATGAATCAAAATTAATATTATTTTTTTAATTCAATCAAACAATGAGGAGCAACTAGTCAATAAATTACATTAAACTAACCAAGTCAGTCCTTTTATTTATACTTGGCTAGATTTTAGGTTAATAAGGATCAAGCTGCATTACCAAAGCCCCACAGTATATATACTGTGATTGACAATACATGTAAACTACTTTCACTTGCCTATCTTCGAGCTGGGAGGACACCAACTTGTACAAAACGAACAACCTTGAGATGGAGCTGAACCATAAGAAAATGCACTCAACACAAATGCAATAATTTCTGTCACCTACAAAGAAATGTTTTTACAGAGAACCATACTTTGGCCAATGTAATATGTTTAACATTCAAGTTAACTGATAAACACAAAAATTCAAATTTTATTAAATATATACAGTGGAATTCCTATAACTCGAACATCCAAGGAAATAGCAAAAAAATTCGACTTATGGAAAATTCGACTTAGACAAAAATACATACATTTTATGAAACTACTACATACATTCACGTAAAAAGTACTGCACTATTTTCAAAGCAAATAGTGCAGTACTTTTTAATATACAGTATCTATTACAGCACTACAACATTATTGCATGACATAATACTGTATTATTAATATAGTACGTAAGCATAGTTAGTAAATTAGAGTTAACTTGCCTCTAGAGTATTCTAGTATTATGAAGAACTTGCAAAACGTACAAAACAAAACATAATAAACATATTAATTACATTTTTAATCACTGATAATTAATTACACAAAACTCATTTATGAATAAAAAATACAGTACATATTGTCAATAGTTTTAACTCTCATTATATAAAATACGGTTCAGTTTTAAATTCAAGGTTTAAGTTTTTAAAGTTTTTCAGATTTTAAAAATTAAAAAATAAAAGAATAATTGCCTCTGTCCTACAAAAATTGAATTTTATAACAATCAATTTAAAAAATCTTTGATCGTTGTCTGACATTTCTTCTGATGCAGCGTAGTTAACCAGTTTTCTATATCTGCCACCACAGAAAAAATAAATTCTGATACATCCTCTTTTGACTCAACGAATCGTAGAACAGAATCAAGGTTATCTGTAACTTCCATTAAAGTTGGGGGAGGTATGACGAGTATTTCATTAACATTGTCATCATTCGGACCAGAGTCGACGGTGTCATTTGCCTTAGTGTTTAGTGTATTGATTACAATATCTTCGTCAGTCGGGTTTTCGGCTACGACCAAATCCTCATCTATAGAAACATAATCCCGAAATGTTACGTCACTGGGTACTTTCAAAACATCTGCAACTGAATGCCACTCATTATCGTAATCATTATTGCTAGAACTAAGGTTGTCGCCGCCAGCTTGTTCACATTCCGACAAAATAACGGGTTGTTGTGAGTTTTTAAATCCAGCTTTTTGAAAACAATTAGAAATCGTTAGCTAAGTCATATCATTCCAAGATTTTTTAATTTCCCATACACAGTGAAGAAGATTAATTTCTGGCATAATTTTCTTTTCGACCATCTCTAGCGTTTTCTTTATAATCCTTTTCCTGTATATTTGTTTAAAATTTTGTATAATGCCCTGATCCATTGGTTGGAGTTTAGAGGTAACATTTGGTGGAAAGAATACGTATTTTACCGACAATACCTGAGTAAACGATTTTGGGTGTTAATAAACAGAACAATTTTTCTATTCTTTGAATGATAATACTGATCCAATTTGAATAACAATTTTTAAAAGATTTTTGCAGTAACCCCCGCATTCCTATTGGCTTCGTACTGAATAGGCAAAGCTTTAACATTGGCAAAACATCGTGGTTTTTTTTATTTACCAATTAAGAGTGGTTGCAACTTTTCTGTTCCTGACATGTTAGCTCCTAACATTTATCACCTTTAAAAGTTAAAGTTTTGTCCAGTAAACATTTGTAAAACAGTCCAGTTTTGTCAGCGTTCAAAATGTCAGATTCGTTGTATATGGTCACAATTTCTTTTAGTATACTGTTTATCCATGTATCACAAACTTCTTCATTCACAATAGTCTATTCAATGAGGCGTAAAAATTGGCAAAACTAGGGAATTGTAGAGTCTCCATGGATTTTCGTAATTTTTTTTATTGTCTTCCTACAAGCTTATACAGCAAAGTTAAAAAAAATTTTTTTGACCACTCTCACCCTTAAAGGGTTGAAAAACGCCCCTAAAGGGTTAAATATGTAAAAAAATTAGGACACCGCTTAAAGCCCTCGACATGGGTATATATAGGTTTTTTGGGTCGTTGATCACGATTCCGAGGTCAGACTGCATGTGTGGTGCAAAGGGGTGGTTTTATGGGTGAAAATAGCCAAAATTAGGGGTTGATAATATAATATTTCGCTCGAAAGCTTTCGACATGGGTATATATATAGGTTTTTTGGGGTCGCCGATCACGATTCCCAGGTCAGACTGCACTTGTGGTGCAAAGGGGTGGTTTTAAGGGCAAAAATAGCCAAAATTAGGGGTTATAACATAATATTTATAACAAATAATAAAAAAAACATTTTTATCTTAAAAACTATAATATACAAAATACTTCATATTTATTATTTATTTTCGAATTCCACTTAGTAGCCGTTGATAAAATAAGAAGTTACCGAATTTTATCATCGTTGAGCGCTCACATTTTTTACCATAACTCGGTTAATTTTAAAGATAAAAAATTAAAGGAAATGCATTTTGTAGAAAATTAGAAGGGCTACAACTTTTTTAGGATGGACCATAGTAAAAAAACCTACTGTTTCTAAGATATTGTACTTAGAAACAAAAAAATTTTATCATAAAATCTTATAAACACACCTTGTAACAGTTGTAACGTGTCGAAAAATACTTACAAAAACATGAAATAAGAATGAAAATATTCACCTTTTTATGAGCTATATTTTTGGTCAATATCAATTTTTTGATAAAACGCTTTGTTTTCAAGATATTTTTTGAAAACGACAAATTTTCTCTGAAATCAAAAAAATTAAAATTTACGAAAACGGTACGTAGATTTTCTAATCTATAATACATAAAATAAAAAAAATTGAGGACATTCCTAATATAATAGATAATCTAAATCTACACTATCTCGCATCAATATGCAAAACTGACAAAATGGCGACCATTTTATTTTTGATTGAAAAAATAAATTTTAAGAATTTTTATTATTTTGCTGTGTAACTTCGTTGCTTTTTCAAGATATGCAAAATATCGACTCTTACCATTTTATAGGAAATTTCAAGAGCTTTCATTTAATAATAATATCATCGCAAGTTGCATTATTTTTCATCGATAAATATCAAGTTTATACGCTGTCCAGGCAGTGAAGGCAGCTAGAGGATTAGGAGACCCTCACTCACACACACACACACTGACAGGCCGCCTAACAATAGACAGGGACAGGCCTTTGACCTGCGCTGCTGTCTATTTAGTTACAGTCTACTACAATAAATTAAATTTGATTGTCGTGCTTAAACTTTTAATTTTGATTGTTCCATTGAATTCAGACTGTAATTTCATTTAAAATAAGTCCAAACACGAAGTTTTTATGGCGACATTCAAATGTTTTACATTTATTTGTTTATTTTGAACTATTGTTATTGTTAAACTTTAGAACACCATCTAAGCGACTATTATTAAAAATGATGATTATTAAAAACCAAGTTACTGATCATCTTATTTATTTTTCAACTATTTTTCTGTGACACTCCCTTTAATATGTAATATTTTTACAAATTGATTTGTGATTTTACAACTTGACCTCGAAATTACGAGAATTTTAAAATTCCTGGCGTCGGGGTTTTTTTTTTTTTTTTTTATCTGTTCCGATTCACCGATTGTGATACTCGATAAAGAGCAGATTGACGACCCACCTCTTTATTGTTATAATACTGAAAAAATTAATCAACATATTTAACAGATTTTAATATATAGATATAAAGATTATTTTCAAACCTCATATTTTTTATTTCAAATAAACAATATATGAAATAATAGTTGTTATACGTAATCGAAATAATTGTTTGTCTTTTTACTAGCACGAACTTTTAAAAATGTTATTATTATAAAAATATTATATACACGTAAATATGTGTTTTACAGACACATAAAATGAAATGTGATATGTATCTATGTAAATATATTAAAAATTTACTGTCCATGTTATTAAACTTTAACTATAACTTGAGAGGACGAGGTAGCGCGTCAGGAATTAAATGTGTATTATTGTATCACGTAATTTGGAAAATAATTACCGGTATTACAGATTTCAGTAACATGCAAGAGAGACGTCCCTTCCTTATTTGTTTTACACTTGGTCGCTATAGTCATTTTTCCAGATAGAGAGGGTGATTCGCCCTCAAACCAACAAACAGTAGAGGTCATTGCTCGTGTACCGGGTACCCCGAGTGAGTCACTGATTACCCGCTGATTAGTCGTTAAATAGCTTGCACGGGGTAGTGAGGCCAGCCAGTCTTGTCAGAGAGCAGATCTGTCGCGTATATTGTGAGTGAATCAGTTCATTTGTGGTTAGTGTATAGTTGATTTGTGATTATGAGTTCTTGTAAAAACGCCAAGTTTTACATACTCAATGCAGAACAATGATTGCTTCTGTTCTGTTCTATTTTGAGAAAGAGAAGAATAACGGCGGTCCTTTACTTGATACTAAGAAAGTAATGCAGAGAACAGCAGATGCTTGTGGCATTTCGTTGAGAACAATACAACGTATCAATGCAGAGATTAAAAAAAGTTTGGAAAATCAAGAAGATCCCTGTGTAGTTGAAGATATTGATTTAATCACAGCTGAGGACGATCAACAAGATAACACCTTAAACAGCACCAAGAGGGAAAATATTATTATTCATACTCCTCGGAAGAAAAGTTTGAAGAGAAAGCAGCCAGTAACAGACATGGATGACTTCGACAAAAGGAGCTATTCGACGTCACATATTGAGCTACTATGCTCGAAAAGAAGCGCCTACCCTCAGACAACTTTGTGTGTCACTTCAAGAAGCTGGACTGTATATGGGAGGAAAATCTTCATTGAGCTCGCTATTATCAGACATGGGATTTCAGTACAAGAAATTTAGCAGCAGGAAAATCCTCATGGAAAAGCCGTCAGTGTCGTTTCTTAAGAAAGATGCGTGAAGTAAATATTAAAAACACTATATTTTTGGACGAGACCTGGATAAATGAAAACACGAGAAAGGACACTGGTTGGACTGATGGCACTATCCAAGGAACTCTCGGCGGCCCTCTGGGTAAAGGCAAACGATTGATCATCTGTCATGCTGGTCGCTACGATGAATATACAAAAAGCCAGCGAGATCGGCCGCTGGCAGTTCTCAGTGTCATTTGACGGGCCGATTTAATCGGCCGCTAGCAGTTCCAACAATGAACCACAGGGCCATTGAACCGGCTTCTGGCATCCAAAGGGAGTGTCTCAGAAAAATAGTTGAAAAGTAAATTAAATGATCAGAATCTTAGTTTTTAATAATAACATTTTTTTAATAAGTCGCGTAAATAATTCTCAGAAGTTTAGCAATCACAATATTTCAAAATAAACAATAAGAGTAAAACATTTGAAAATCGTCGTATAAACTTCGTGTTTGGACTTATTTTAAATGAAATCACAGTCTGAATTAAATGGAATGACCAAAACTATAAGATTAAGCAGAATAACAAAATTTAATTTATTATAGTAAACTGTATTTAAAAAGACAGCAGCGCAGGTCAAGTGCCGGCCCCGATCTATTGTTAGGCGGCCTGCCAGTGTGCGTGCGTGATCCAAGGGTCTCCTAATCCTCTAGCCGCCTTCACTGCCTGGACAGCGTATAAGTTCGCTTCTTCAGATAAAAAATTAAGAGTTGACATTTTGTTTATAGCATATCTCGATAACGATTCAATATATGGGGACAAAACAAAGTGTAAATTGTTCCTTATTGAATTAGCGTTTATTATGATTTTTGTAAGTTTTTCGAAAAGTTGATAGTTTTCGAGTAAAGTACGAAAAACATCAAAATTTTCGCAAAAATACGCAATTTTCAAAAAACTTTATTCTATATTATTTACTTAGAATGTGATTTTCTATCGATTCCTGGGGTCATTTTAATTTTTTCTTTTTACCCTCGAAAAAGGGGTGAAAACACCCTTAAATTCAAAAGAGGCAAAAAAATTCTTTTTTAACTTTTTTCTGTAAGCTTTAAGGAAGACAATAAAAAAAAATTACGAAAATACATGGAGACTTGCTACAATTCCCTAGAAAAATCCCCATTGAATAGACTACAATGGCACTTTCTCCACAAACATTTTTAAAAATTATTCCATGCCTATCTCTGAACTTATTAAGCCAACCCACACTAGCTTTGAAATCCGTACAATTGAACTGTCTTGCAAAGTACTCAGCTTTTTCATGTAAAATCGGTCCACTGACAGGTAAATTTTGATCGCGACTGTTTTTAAACCACTCCAAAACGCTTTTTTCAACATTTGGATACTTGACAGACTTTATTCTTTTGATAACGCCCGTGTTCAAAAATTTGTCACGGTTTTTATAAATCATTATAAGTATGTTTGGTGGTATACCAGATTCCAATGGGAACACGTTTTTTTTATTTTTTCCCTTGTCAACTTCCTTATGAGCCTTATTCAGCCTTATTTTCATCTAATGACAAAGTTTTTAAATTTCTTTTTGACATATAAACACACACTCTAACACTGTACTCAAAAATAAAACTGAAAACACCGTTACGTACTGCAATAAACAAAACCGAAACGACATACGAAAACTATGCATACAAGATGACACAGTTTTAAAGACGCATAGACAGACACTCCTTACGAAAAACGAGTTCTCGTGTAACTGACTGGTGGTATGAAGATTATTCGATGTGCCTAAACAGCTTATCTGCTATACTGTACGATTCATCCTTTCTTCCTGCAAAGCATTACAGAGAACTGAGAAATGTTATCACGTAGTACAGGAAGTAAATCATGCGTGTTTCATATTACTGTACGTTTTATTCACTCTTTTTAAAGTCGTCTATTTTTCACTTTTTTAAATAGACCAACCAAATTTTTTACTTCAACTTATGGGATTTTTTGTTCGAGTTAAAGGAATTATATTCCCAAATGACCTAGTACAATACGGCCGAGAATTATAATAAATTTCGAGTTGTAATGCATATTCGAGTTATAGGAATTCCACTGTATTATACTTCATACACATATTCGTGAATATCTTCTATATTCGACATTTAACTTGCCTGTATCTTTGTCAGACATACAATTCTTTCTAATACTGTTCCCAAAACCACACAACAATGGCAGAATCATTGTATAAGTAAATTTTGAATGGTTTCTCAACAGGTTTCTTTTCAAGTATGGATCCCTGCAAAGGAAAAAAAATCTATCTTGTTTATTTTGTTATCATGAAGCAACTAAAAATAAAGGTCAGCAACTTGTTGTATTCATATGAAACAACAGCAAATAATCTATAATGCTGTTTTATATATTCATGTTATTATCATGAAACACCCACTTCTGCAAAAATAAACATATAAATTATTTTTATCCAACGTAACTACTGTTAATATGGTAGTTACAATTCATACAATACCGTACTTGTTAATAAAATGATGTAGTTCATAAAGATGAAAATAATACCAATATTTTCACATTTCTCAGATGATCCTGTAACGGTACAAAAAGGGCAGAATCATTTTAATATTATGCAATAATTCACAATCTATGTAACCCTTGGTAAAATCAGTATTAAGAAATCTGAATGGTATGACTCAGCAAGTATGACGTAGGCAATACTAAATAAACCGAACCTTATAAGGTAAGGAATTTTTATGATACGTTTGACATCACGATAGTATCATGAAAGGAACACGTGTTTTCCAATATTGAAAAGCAGTTTTGGCTTTTACAAACTTCTAGACTCTTCGATGTGTTCAGATGAATGAGGAAGCGGGGATCGAGGGGAACCACGTGACCGGCCCGGATAGTATACGATTGCCAGTCGCAATTCGCCCCAGTCGAAAAACACCTTGAAGTAGTACAGTCGCCATGTAATAGTGTCGGGAGGCCTACACGGACAAATTAAGTGTAGGCCGACAGAAAGTGTAAAAAATGAATCTAAAACACTTATAAATAAATCTCTTCAAGAAAGAAATGCAATTGGAAAATTTAATTAAACAGTGTGGAACAGTTTTGAGTGTTGGAGCAAAAAGTGAACATAACATAACAAATGAATAGCATGATGTAACAAACGTAACGTAACGTAACAAAGGGAATGACGTAACATGTGGAATAGCATCAACAGCTAAGTACTAGTAAAACTAGATCGACTGGCCAACATTTAATAACTATTTGTCTATTATTAAAGTACTCCATTCAGAAAAATAATGAGATCTCAAATTTAGGGGGGTTTGAAGAGAGTGAGAGGGAGAGAGTGAATGCGAGGTACTGGTTCACCTTAACATAATTAATCAATTCTCATTTTGTTTAAATAATTATTAAGAGTATTCACTATTGAGTGACTTGTTAACCAAAAGATCAATAGGGTTAACAATCTTTGAATTGCTAACTGAAAATAAATTCAAATTTCAATGTCACCATAACCACGTGTTCTGTGTAATTATTGTGCCGAAACCTAACCTATTTTCTGCATCAAAATCTCGCCTAGACGAGCCTGGGAGAACTTCTGAGTCAAGGGAATTAAGTTTATTTAAATTATACAAGTGTTTTTTTAATGGGAAGAGTGTTATAGTTTATATATTTCAACTTCAAAATATGTTGGCAATTTTCTGGTGAAGTCTAAGGTAAGTGCATAAAAAAGATGGCGGAAGTAAGTATTATTAAGGTGGGAATGTTTGTAAAAGCGTGGGTGAGTTACAATTGGCGAATCCCCGCCAGGATTTTTATGTAATGTTTATATAAATTAGGCCTAAAATTTGACGCCAGGAAATAGGCTTGAAAGCGGTGGCAATTTTTGAATAATTTGTAGGTTATAAGATGTTCAAAATAGCACGTGGTGTGTAAAAAAGTTTTTGTTTAGTGTATAAACTCGCATTTATCTTAATATTGAATTTTAAAAAGTATTTAATTAAAAATAATTAAAAAACAAGGAAAATAATGAGGATGAGGTCAGTTTGACTGACTCAACTGTCATGAGTGAATCAGAAATTCAGTCAAATCCTGTATTAATAAAAGAAAGCAGTTTAACTGAATCAAATATAATGAGTGGAGTTGGGGCACAATCAACTCCCGTCTCAACTAAAGAAAATTAAAAAACTGATGATGATATAATGAGTGTTTTACGAACAATATCTAGTAATATTGATAATATTAATAGACGTTTTGATAATAATGATGATTGTCTGCGTACAATGTCTGATGAAGTAAGGGGTGATTTTAATAAGATGAATAAACGTTTTGATGTAAATGATATTAGATTTAACGAACAAAATATTAAAAGTGAAAGTAATTTTAATGATATGAAACAAAATAATGTTAAATTTGAAATTAATATGAAGAAATGGCTGAATGAGATAGACGAACGTCTTAGTACCATTCCGAAACAAATACAAGAGTACAAGTTCACATGGGGTACAAAAAGGAGAATATCGAAAGTGAACTAAACCAGGTAATCGATAACAAGGTAATCGATTCTGACAGTGGAGGTTATGATGATGATAATTTGAAGAATAATGGTGTTAGTGGAAGTGCAAATGAAATAATAGAAAACAAGGTAGTGGTGATAGTGAAAATAGTAATAACTATAATAGTGAAATAACGAGTAATAACGGTGATATAGTTGAAAATGGGGATCTAAGAATGATACATTAAGTAATAGTAGTGATAATGAGAATATAATGGGAGTTGAGGTTAGTGATGATGAGTGTTGATGAGCTTGACAGAGAATACGAGGAGAGTTTAAGTGAGTATGGGGGGGTAGAGGGCCAATTTTCCCTATGGTGTAAGTGAAGTAAAGGCTTCACGAGTGTTTTGTGAGGACAAAGGTTCCTCTAGAATTTATCTGGGAGACAAATGGTCTCCAAATAGTCCCTTTATGTATTATGGTTTCCCTGGTAAAGCCACGATGGGTTTTAATGATGTAGTATTGCCCTCTACGTGGAATGAGAGTTAAATGGGGGGGGAAAGAGAGAGGGAGAGAGAGAGAGAGAGAGAGAGAGAGAGAGAGAGAGAGAGAGAGAGAGAGAGAGAGAGAGAGAGAGAGAGAGAGAGAGAGAGAGAGAGAGAGAAGTTTAAGGTTAACAGAGGTTAGGGAGAGTTAGTAGAGATATTAAATATTGAGACAAATAGTGACAATGAAGACTTACCTTGTGGAGTAATTAGTACAGCAGTAGTAGATGAAAATGATATTGATGATAATAAGCTCTTACCTTGCGATGTAATTGGAGCAGCAGTAGATGATGATAATGTTGTTTATAATGAGCACTTACCTAATAATAAAACTGGTTTAGTAGATGATGATAATGGTGAAATAACATATTTAATTGTGTTAAAAATACTAAGGGAGACTGGACAACACCCAATGTAGACAGATTTTATGATAAAATAATAAGGAGTAATCCTGTAGATTATGGTTATGGTATAATGGATAAAACAAGTTTAAATGGGCATTATATTATAAAAGATAATATAATAAACGTTTACAAACAAAAATGAATTGTGCATGAAGAATGTCAGATTAATTTTTGACAATGGAGGTTAGATATGTGGTGTTAATGGACATTTAATTATTTTAGTTAATGGTTTAAATACTTGGCTAAAGTATGTAATGAGTTTTGGTAAACAATGACATATGATATGATGCAGATTGTATATAATTTTGTAGTGGTGTTAAATGTACTTATGTGTTAGGTTATGTTGTTATTATGATAAGGTATCAGAGAATACAATGTGTTGTATGATGTATACTCAACATTAATAATTCTGATTGAGTGTATTATATGATAAGGAGGATTGATTGCTAATACTAATTACAGTATGTAATTATGAATTTTATAATGTAATTAAGTTAATTTGAGATGATTTAATTAATTAAAAATGTGGATCTTGGTAATCAATTAGAAAATTTTTGATTTGAAGGTGGTAATAAATAGTAAAATGATTAAAATATAATGATTAAAATGTTTAATAGAAAATCAGAGTTGAAGATATAGTGTAACAAGTGGAGGATTTTAGAATAAATAATAAAGAAGAGAAGATTGATCATTAAATCATTATAATACGATTAATAATGAAGTAGTGCAATACATATTTTGCAGACTGTATATCTGTTGTATTGAATAATTTTCTATTTTTGTATTCATTATGTTGTGTATTGTATACAGATGGCAGTAGTAATCTGCATTAATAATGAGGAAATTGAGATATAAAATGAGATGTTTAAATGGAAAAGTAAGATGGAATTGTTGTTAAATTGAATTCATAATTGAATTGGTGAATCATTTTTAGGAGTTTGAATTATAACTTTCAAGAGTATGTTAATGTTAGGTGTAGGGAATAAAATGTATTATGTTGTGTTAAGGAGATATATATATATATATATTATAACGATTCATAATAGCATCCTATCAGAGCATTATATGAAATCTATAGACAGTACGAGTGTAACGCCGTAAGAAAGAGAGAGAGCGTATAATCGCAGCCATCTCACTCTACCCACGTCACCGCTACATTGGAATCCAGTTCAAATAGGTAATTTTACTCAAAGCGAATTATCAGTTCAACCTGCGATAACTTCAAAACTTGTAAATATACGGCAATTCTGAAAACAGCATAGTATTCAGCAAGAAAAGCTTTATAAGTAGCCGCAAGCTCAGTTAATATAATTAACAAATAAAGAAGTTATACGGATGACGCACGCCAACAGGAATAACGAGAGAATTATGCTACGTAGGAATAAGGTGTTTTCACACACACACACACACACACACACACACACACACACACACACACACAGACCTAAGCAACAATATTCTGTGGTCAGATCTTCGGAAACACGTTTGCAAATACCTGTAATCAATCGATTTGCAAATACAGGAAGTACGATTTTGACAAGAATTTCTCTGCCGTTTGAAACCTGTCACAGTGTGTTTGACCGACTTGTTCGAGATTGTCGAAACTGGAAAAACGCATGATTTATTTGTACAACCAATCAGCAGCCCATATTTAAAACAGACGCCAGCTAAAGGCGAGGGGTAACATCACTCTTCGTTCGGTACTTAAACACACTAGACGTGTATAATTCACATACAGAAATTTTTAAATTTACACAATAGTGCAAATAAGTTCTAAATCGAGTAGTAGTCCGCAGTGTAGATGAATTAACAACATTCAATAACACTAGCTGCGTAAAACAACCGTTAATTAATTAATTAGTTAATTAATTAATCAATCAGCCGTGAAGGACCTGTGCTACAGAAGGCTACAGCATCTGTAATTGCCAGGGCATCTTCAACAGCACTGATCAATCCATTCTTCTGTGCAACACCATCGAAAGGAGGACCTCTACAGATTCCTATCTTCGGTCAACGCATCAAACAGTAAGAAATAGATTCATTGATCAATGATATAAGCGCTAAACAAATAATAAAACAATAAACAATTTTAAAAAGACACTAAGAAAAGCACACATTGTATTTTAACTATAAGATTAGTTCTAATATATGATAAAGAGTGTTGAATGGAAAGTGGTGTGTAGTATTGGACGTGCAAATTATTGCAGACCTGTTCTTTAGCACTGGTTTGGGAGATAGCAATCTTTTAATCAAACCAGATAAGAGCTATAGGTCGTTTGAGCGTCTTAATCATTACTTTCCACACTCACTCAATAATTATAAGGTTAGGGTAGAATTAAGTCCTACCAATAATAAATTTAAAAATCATTGATTAAACATTAAATATAATAATCAAGCAAATCTTAAAGTGTTATTTGTAACGATTCCCCTTGAAAACCACAATCACTGAACGAATCCTGAGAAAGAGTGTCTCCATGCGCTGAGCTAAGCTGAAACCGTGTCATTTGTATCTGGGATTTGTTCTGGCGCCCAGGTAAAGTAATATCACGGGTAAGTAACTTTTTATCTAACATCACAAATATTAGATAATTGTGTTAGATGAAAGGGAGCGTTGTATAGATTTGGCGCCGCAACTAATGGGCACGATTAAACACAAAATTATATAAATAAAGTTATATAATTTGGCGTTGCTATTACCCAAGTGATAATTAAATTGTAATATTAATAAAATTGAAAAGAAAGTGGAATTCAAGGTTACAAATAACTATTAAATAATTGTTAAATTTATTTGTTAATAATAAATAATAAAAATGGCTAAATCATCAGCAGTAGATATGGCAGCAATTGAGCAAATGTTTAAGCAGTTGACCACTAAAATTGAAAGTAAAATTGATGATACTAATAATAAAATTGAAAATACAGAAAGTAAAATTGAAGAAAATAATAAAAGTTTAGAAGAAAGTAATCAAAAATTGATAACAGATGTTAATAATAAAATTGAACAAACTAATAAATATTTGTCCAGTGAAATGAAACAAATACATGAAAATTTGTCTAGCCAAATAGAACAAAGTAGTAAAGAGGCTACATTTAAAATAGATGAAGAAATAGCAAATTTAGCTATTAACTTAGCTGGTAAAATAGATGAGAGTAATAATAGATTTGATAAGCATACCGAAGAGGTTAAAACTACCTTAGAAGAGTTTAGAAAACAAGTAAACACTAATTTTCGCCGTCAAGACGAAAAGCTAAATAAATTTAGAAATGAATTACATGAAAGGATAGAACAGAAAGTAGCCCTCATTAATCAACAATTCAGTGAAGTAACAGCTGAACTAAAAACACAAACACTTCTAAATAAAGAAGAAATCCAGACTACTAGGGAAGAGTGTACCCAACTGAGTGTAAATATTAATGAAGTTAAGAAACAGGTAGAGAGTAAGGCTAACAGTGACGAAGTACATAAAAAGGTGGAACAACAGTTGAAGGTAATGCGGGATGATCTGACTAAAGCGATGAAGTCACAGCAAACCAAAGTAGTGAGGTGTGGCGGCTATAAGGAAGAACCGGAAAACCTTGCATTTTCAGGTAACCCACATGAGAATCCTGTGGAATTCCTAAAGATGTTTGAAGCGTATGTAACTCGTGTAAATCCACTGATGGACGACGAGGATAAGAAGGACATGATAGGCCGATTTCTCAAGAATTGGGCAGGTACGTGGTGGAAAGTCATCTCAGACAGAGTCCAAACCTACTCAGACTTCAGAGAAAAATTTCTAGCTCAGTACTGGAATGTTCAAATACAAAGAAGGGTACGTGATCATTTAGAATTTGGTAAGTATCATCCGTCAATGAATATGACAACTACCAATTATGTGCTTAATGTAATGGCGCAAGTTAAACATCTAACACCACCAATAGAAGAGAGACCTAGTATATAAGCTAGCGCGTCATTTCTCAGAACGCACTAGAGTAGCAACCACACAACTAGAGGAGTGGATACTTTAGAAAAGTTCATTATGGTTGTAGATGAGTGTCTAGATTTAGAGAGGGACCTACAGCGGGTAAGTAATCAGCTGAGTAACTACTCTAGAGGCGATCAGCAAGAACCAACGTTCTACTCAAATAAGAGGAGAGATAATGAACATATGAAAGAAAAAAGGTTTACCCCATATCCGGGTAATAAACCACAAAATCGACAGGAAGTAGAGGATAAAGGTAGAAGTAGAAGTGTAGAAAATAAATCTAATAAAGGATATAAAGTGTGTAAAACAACTATAACCTCTACCGAGCAGCAACCGTCGACTAGTAAAATGAATATGGGAAACGGGAAGCCACTGCAGGTAGAAAAGAAACAAAACTAAACCTACCATTACCTGCAGTGAAATCACAAAAGAAAACAGGTAAGAAGAACGTAGCTAATAATATAAAACAAGTGAGCGATAGGGAGTTCTTGTTAAAAGAGGAGCAAGAAGTGGGTAGAAACCATTATCCTGAATGTCCGGAAATAATTTGTAAGATCAGTAATCTACTGGTACGAGCGCTTATTGACACTGGCAGTGAAGTTACCTGTGTTAGCTCAAAATTTGTAGATAATTATCAGTTGCAAAATTGTCCCAGACTACCCGTAAAACATTGTAATGTACAGGGAGCCACTGGAGCCAAAATGCAAAAGATAACTGAACAAATATATTTACCTGTCAGTATAAATGGTAACCAAACCCAAATTGTAGCTCTAATTGTCCCGAAACTCATTCATGATTGTATTATTGGGGTAGATACGTTGCTTGAATGGAAAGCAAAAATAAATTTTAAAAGAAATACCATTACTATGGAAATAAATGCTAATAAAATAAATGTAGGTATTAAAGAGTTTAAGCATTGGAAGTCGGTAAGTGTAATAAAGAACTGTAAGCAGCTAAAGTCATTTCTAGGTTTAGCTAACTACTATCAAAAGTTTACAAGTAAATATGCTGAAAGTACTGTTCCATTGTTAAAGTTGTTGAACAAAGGTATTAAATGGAAGTGGACAAAGGACCACGATGAAGCACTGCAACAAGTGAAAAGTCTTTTTATAAATACTGCTGTATTAAATCATCCAAGAATAGGAGAAAGATTTTACTTGCAAACAGACGCCAGCAATATTGCTATTGGAGCACACTTGTATCAGATCGATGAGAAGGGCCAAAAAGCGGTATTAGGATTCGTAAGTCGCACACTTAAAGGGGCAGAATTAACCTATTTTACGACAGAAAAAGAGCTATTAGCGATAGTGCATAGCCTGTCAAAGTTTAGAAGTTATATTCTGGGTGCTAAACTTACTATAATCACCGACAATAAGGCGTTAGTGTTTTTATTAAAGTGTAAATTGCTAGGTGCTCGTCTGACTCGGATCTTGGCTATACAAGAGTATCAATTTGAAATACAGTATTGCAAAGCGAAAGACAACTTAGTAGCAGATCTACTCAGTAGAAATCCACCATTAGAAAACAACATGGAAACAGGTAATATTAAATATAGTAGCAATGATATTGGTATTTACGCGGTAAAACATATAACGAAACCTGAAGTAGTTAGACGACTCAAGGAATTAGGGACTCATCAACAACAAGACCCTAGGATTAGTGTAGCTTGGAGGAGTGCAGTTACCAACTCCAAACCAGGATTTTCCATATACGACAGTAAGCTATATAAGCTATGTTCCCATAAGTGGAAGTTACTATTACCTAGTTGTATGATAGATGAACTTATTTGGGAATGCCACTTGTCATTGGGCCACGCTGGATTTAAGAAATGCTATCTAGCCTTAAAAGAAAGTTTCATAGGAAAAAGGTTAGCAAAACGTATGAAAAGATTATTATCTACTTGTGACCTGTGCCAGAAATGTAAACACCCAAACTTAGCTACAAGGGTAGAAATGCAAACAATCCAAGCTAAAGTGAAAGGAGAGTTACTAGCTGTGGATTATTACGGGCCTCTACCAAAAGCAAAAGGGGGTAAAGCACATTCTAGTGACGGTAGATTTCTTTTCCAAATTTGTAAAATTATACCCAGTCCAAAGAGCCACGACAAAAGCAACACTTAGAGCATTTACGAAGTTCTACATCCCACAGTATGGTAAGCCAAGGAAAATATTGTCCGACCAAGGAAAACAGTTCACCCATAACCTATGGAGAGAAACCTTGGAAGAATTAAATATTAAACCTATTCTTACATCCATACGTCACCCTCAGGCCAATTTAGCTGAGAGAGTAAATAGAGAATTAGGGAGGTATTTTAGAACATTGTGTAATCAGAACCATTCTGCATGGGTAGACTACTTAAGTTTTATTTCAGATTGTATAAATAATACAAGCAATGAAACAACGGGGTACACACCTTCAGAATTGTTTATTAATAAAGAACCTGTACATGTATGGACCAAAACCATAAAAAGTCCACCCAACTACAATCTACCTATCCCATATGAGGTAAAAACCAGGATAGCAGAAGAGAGAATACAAAGAGAAGGTCAAAAGAGAGTAGAACGATATAATTGAACTCACACGTTGGTAAGGTTTGTGGGAGGAGAGGAAGTGCTAGTGAAAGCGAATCCTGTATCCTCTGCTATAGATAATACCACGGCCAAGTTCTTTCCGATATTCATGGGACATTATAGGATAGAAAAACAGATTGCAAAGTACACATATCTGTTAAAAGATGCAGAGAAAAATAAAATTATAGGAAAGTACCATGGGGATAGTTTAAGAAAATATAAAAAATATTGACCCATAAAGAAATAATAATTTGAGCCATAAGGTATGAGAGTCAAACCAGGTCAAATAAAATAAATAAATAATTGTTTTGAATCAATATTAATAATAATAATAATAATAATATAAAAAATTATTTAAATAAATGTAGAATTTTTATTTAAATTATTGACATTAATTAATCCAAAATGATGATTAAAAAATGATCATATAAATTTCCAATATACCATGTTAGGTTAAGAAACATTGTAATCTTTAGTTATAAGATAGATGTAAGTAACATTGTATAAGTGCTAGTTTTGTGTGGGAAAAAGTGCTAAAGTAAATGTGCAAAATTTTTAATCAGTGTAAAACTGTACATTAGACAAAAAAATTAATGATTTACATAATAAATTTTTTTTATACCGAGTGGGGTTATATATAACGATTCATAATAGCATCCTATCAGAGCGTTATATGAAAGCTATAGACAGTACGAGTGTAACGCCGTAAGAAAGAGAGAGAGCGTATAATCGCAGCCATCTCACTCTAACCACGTCACCGCTACATTGGAATCCAGTTCAAACAGGTAATTTTACTCAAAGCGAATTATCAGTTCAACCTGCGATAACTTCAAAACTTGTAAATATACGGCAATTCTGAAA
The DNA here is from genome assembly GCA_034769895.1 of Magicicada septendecula. Classification (NCBI taxonomy): domain Eukaryota; kingdom Metazoa; phylum Arthropoda; class Insecta; order Hemiptera; family Cicadidae; genus Magicicada; species Magicicada septendecula. The sequence continues at coordinate 203,626,536 of CM068367.1, forward strand.
ACAGCATAGTATTCAGCAAGAAAAGCTTTATAAGTAGCCGCAAGCTCAGTTAATATAATTAACAAATAAAGAAGTTATACGGATGACGCACGCCAACAGGAATAACGAGAGAATTATGCTACATAGGAATAAGGTGTTTTCACACACACAGACCTAAGCAACAATATTCTGTGGTCAGATCTTTGGAAACACATTTGCAAATACCTGTAATCAATCGATTTGCAAATACAGGAAGTACGATTTTGACAAGAATTTCTCTGCCGTTTGAAACCTGTCACAGTGTGTTTGACCGACTTGTTCGAGATTGTCGAAACTGGATTTATTTGTACAACCAATCAGCAGCCCGTATTTAAAACAGACGCCAGCTAAAAGCGAGGGGTAACATCACTCTTCGTTCGGTACTTAAACACACTAGACGTGTATAATTCATATACAGAAATTTTTAAATTTACACAATAGTGCAAATAAGTTCTAAATCGAGAAATAGTCCGCAGTGTAGATGAATTAACAACATTCAATAACACTAGCTGCGTAAAACAAACGTTAATTAATTAATTAGTTAATTAATTAATCAATCAGCCGTGAAGGACCTGTGTTACAGAAGGCTACAGCATCTGTAATTGCCAGGGCATCTTCAACAGCACTGATCAATCCATTCTTCTGTGCAACACCATCGAAAGGAGGACCTCTACAGATTCCTATCTTCGGTCAACGCATCAAACAGTAAGAAATAGATTCATTGATCAATGATATAAGCGCTAAACAAATAATAAAACAATAAACAATTTTAAAAAGACACTAAGAAAAGCACACATTGTATTTTAACTATAAGATTAGTTCTAATATAGGATAAGAGTGTTGAATGGAAAGTGGTGAGAAGTATTGGACGTGCAAATTATTGCAGACCTGTTCTTTAGCACTGGTTTGGGAGATAGCAATCTTTTAATCAAACCAGATAAGAGCTATAGGTCGTTTGAGCGTCTTAATCATTACTTTCCACACTCACTCAATAATTATAAGGTTAGGGTAGAATTAAGTCCTACCAATAATAAATTTAAATTTAAAAATCATAGATTAAACATTAAATATAATAATCAAGCAAATCTTAAAGTGTTATTTGTAACGATTCCCCTTGAAAACCACAATCACTGAACGAATCCTGAGAAAGAGTGTCTCCATGCGCTGAGCTAAGCTGAAACCGTGTCATTTGTATCTGGGATTTGTTCTGGTGCCCAGGTAAAGTAATATCACGGGTAAGTAACTTTTTATCTAACATCACAAATATTAGATAATTGTGTTAGACAAAAGGGAGTGTTGTAATATATTACTTTAATATTTATAACTAAATTTACTTCAAGATATACTTTTTTCCTATTAGGAACATGTTTCGAGAGTTCCTGTACTCTCATCTTCTAATAGGAAAAAAGTATATCTTGAGGTAAATTTAGTTATAAATATTAAAGTATTATATACATCAAGAAACGGACTGTAGCAGAAAGTGATTGAAATATATATATATATATATATATATATATATATATATATATATATATATATAAACAATGTTATTTGTGCATTTAGATAGTTAAGATAAAAAGCCAGTACTTCGAAAAAGGCAAACCAGTACGGCTAAGAGGAAACCAAATCAGTTAAGGATATGGAATAGTGAAAGGCCATTCATTGATGTTTTAATGGATTGTTACAGAGTCTGGTGATACTGTGGTGGCGGTGCTGTGCTGGCCAGCGCGTCAGGGGCATCTAGCGCCTGTCTGGCTTTATAGTGTTGGGATCCTGCGGCAGGAAGTCCAGTAAATTCATGCAGGTGCGGCCGCAGCCACTGGATTAAGGGGAGTTGAGTAACCCATGATTTTAATAAGATAATAAGGGGGGTCATGGCGCCATATCCGAGCTGATCCTCTTAGGTTTCGTCAATGAGAGTTTTTATGTTTCGGCATAAAACCTCTCATCGAGGGGGTATTGTAACGGTACAAAAAGGGCAGAATCGTTTTAATATTATGCAATAATTCACAATCTATGTAACCCTTGGTAAAATCAGTATTAAGAAATCTGAATGGTATGACTCAGCGAGTATGACGTAGGCAATACTAAATAAACCAAACCTTATAAGGTAAGGAATTTTTATTATCCGTTTGACGTCACGATAGTATCATGAAAGGAACACGTGTTTTCTAATATTGAAACGCAGTTTTGGCTTTTACAAACTTCTAGACTCTTCAATGTGTTCAGACGAGGGAGGAAGCGGGGATCGAGGGGAACCACGTGACCGGCCCGGATAGTATATGATTGCCAGTCGCAATTCGCCCCAGTCGAAAAACACCTTGAAGCAGTACAGTCGCCATGTAACAGTGTAGGGAGGCCTACACGGACAAATTAAGTGTAGGCTGACAGAAAGTGTAAAAAATGAATCTAAAACACTTATAAATAAATCTCTTCAAGAAGGAAATGCAATTGGAAAATTTAATTAACAGTGTGGAACAGTTTTGAGTGTTGGAGCAAAAAGTGAACTAAATGAGTAATGACGTAACATGTGGAATAGCATCAACAGCTAAGTACTAGTAAAACTAGATTGACTGGCCAACATTTAGTAACTACGGGTATTTGTCTATTTTTAAAATACTCCATTCAGAAAAATAATGAGATCTCGAATTTAGGGGGGTTTGATGATAGTGAGAGGGAGAGAGTGAATGCGAGGTACTGATTCACCTTAATATAATTAATCAATTCTCGTTTTGTTTAAATAATTATTAAAAGTATTCACTATTGAGTGATTTGTTAACCAAAAGATGAATAGGGTTAACAATCTTTGAATTGCTAAATCAAATTTCAATGTCACCATAACCACATGTTCTGTGTAATTATTGCGCTAAAACCTAACCTATTTTCTGCATCAAAATCTTGCCTAGACGAGCCTGGGAGAACTTCTGAGTCAAGGGAATTAAGTTTATTTAAATTAGTGTTGCGGATTTAATTGGTTAATCGAACCGATTAACCGATTAAATTTTGAACTTCGATTAATCAATCAAAACTACTTAATCAACTAATAGAGTCGATTAAAATTAATCGGTTGTTGAAATTTTCTTTTATGAGAAGTTGAAGCTTGTCCACCAAATACCTGAGTTGTCTTGTCTCTTGAATGAGAGTCCCATTATTTTAAATCATTTAGTACTGCTGGAAGTTCCCAGAAAAACACTGAAAGAGAAAGGGTGGTGTAGTTGCAGTGGTTTTCAAAAGCCAGGTAGCGGCATGTCAGATTTAGTCCGTGTACAATAAGATCTACAATAGAAGGCTGAGTCAGGTGCCTACTACTAATTGTCTGAGAGGGGGTGAGTATGCTAAAAAGTCCCGCAAGAGCCTGTACTCTCATCCTAACAATGGCCGACCTATAGTATAGTAAAATTGAAAGTTAAGGGCATATGCGCAGAAACCAATATAAGAATTTATGGATGAACGAGTCCACTTTGAAATTGTGAATGGCAGGAGGGTACCGGAGAATCAGCTGGTATGCAAGTGAAGGTGTCGCCAACTTTGCGTGTGATGTTTTAGTTACCCGTCCATTCTTAGTTATTGTGTAACGTACTATCTCAGTCGTGCATTTGTTATTATTATTTCAATTTATTTTTAATTATATCGTTGTTTTACAGTCACTCATTTTTATTAGTTATTTAATTTTTTAGTTAATTTCTATTGGTAGTTTTTATTCTGTAATTACAATTACGTATTATTGTAATTATTTGTGTTATCATCCAGTAACAAGATTTGTTAAAATGGATACTTTTCCTTCAACTAGCAAAGACAGGAAAGTTATTCATAGTCGAGCACGGGAAGTTGCTATACACAGTTTTTTGTTGTCCAGGATTAAAATATTCTTGCAAGTAAATTAATGCGAAGAATGCGTTCCTTAATGTAACGAGAAGCTGTAGAGATAGTCACGTGTAATTAAGGAGTGGAAGTGTACAGTTTGCAAATTCCGTTGCAATAAGAACGGTCAGAAAGGCTGTAGTTTTTTACATCTCAGCAGTACACAATGACAGACCAAACAACACTCAGATATGTTTATAAAACATTCTGATATGTAAAAGAATGTAAATTCTCACATCTCACAGCGACTCCCTCCACATAGCCTTTCCCCTCTGACCGTAAGCGTTTCGCGCATTTCCATGCCCATAACTTTCAATTTTGCTATAATAGTAACAGTTGGACAGGTGGTGTGTTACAGTGTGTTGATTCAGGTGAGGAAAACCTGTGTTTTTCAAAGATGCTACTTTTTGTGTGTGTGTTTCCTGATACCGTGCGTGAATTCTGTGTTATGGCGTATGAAGACTTACGAGGAAGACACGGTGGAAGTTTTGGATATAAATTGAAAGACAGTGGTAAAGTGACGGACAGGAAAACCATTTTCTGTAAGCTTTGTGGGAAATCATTTAGCTACAGCGGTAGCACTAGCAGTTTGTAATACCATTTAAAACACGTCCATGCCTTACAAAGTGTTGCTGAATCATCTGTTGTTAATGCAAGTTCATCTCAGTCGAACTTGAATCATTTCATAGTAAAACCAATCTCTTCATTAAAGGAGGCTGAACTAACAAATAAAATTGTGAAATGGATAGTAAAAGACAGTCGACCTATCAATATAATTTCGGATGAAGGGCTAAAAGAAGTTAAAGGGAAGCTGTAGGTAGTAGTTCTTATAATCTTCCATCTAGAGACGTTGTAACTAGACGGATTGAGAAACTTTATGATGTAGAACGATCCAAGCTGCTAGACAAACTAAAAGAAACTGAATTTGTTGGCCTAACAGGTGATTTCTGGACATCGATAGCAAATCAAGGTTATTTGGGTGTTAGTGGTCATTGGATTGATTCTAACTGGGCGTTCTGCAGCGCTGCGTTAGAAGTGAAACATGTGGTGGAGAAACATAGTGCAGCAAATTGTACGGAAGAATTCGAACAAGTTGTGTCTGACTGGAATCTTCAAAGTAAAGTAGTTGCAATATGTACAGACAATGCCAGGAATATTGTTCTTGGTGTCGAAAATTCGAAATACGATAATGTTAGGTGAACTGCTCATACCCTGCAATTAAGTCTGAATACAGCAATTGAGAATGCGTCTATAGATAAACTGCTTTCCAAATGTAGAAAAATGGTGGGTCATTTCAAGCACAGTCCTTATTTAGAAAATCAGCTATGACAGAAACTGAAAGAACTTAATATTCCGCAGTGCAAATTGAAACAAGATATAGTCACCCGATGGAACAGTACATGTCTTATGTTCGAGTCTCTTCTGGAAGCCAAGGAAGGAATTGTAGCTATAATGCCCACCAATCCATCAAACATCATTCCATTAACTGAAGTGGAATGGGAAATGACACAAAAAATGTATAAACGTCTTAAACCATGTTTGGAAATATGTGATTTTCTTGGAGGAAGTAAATATGTGACGGCAAGTGTTGTACTACCCGCCATAACTCATTTAAGAGTAAGTCTAAAAATTACCGACACGGATCCTGGTTACGTTACTCGATTCAAAACAGCTCTGTTAGATGATTTAACGGAAAGAGTAAATGCCTGGGCTAAAATAGAAATGTATCAAGAAGCTACGGCTCTTGATCCAAGATTTAAATATTTGAAATGTTTTCCAAGAGAAGCAAGAGAATTAGTGTGGAACAGAATTTCCAATAAAGTGACCACAGCACAAACAGAAATAAAACAAAATGTGAAGAAAAGAATACTTGTTTTTGAAGAAGACGGTGATGACAAGAGGCAAGAAACAGCTCTGTTAACACCGCTCGCAACAGAGGCTGATGTCTACAGATCTTTGGCAGAACTGGATGATGACTTTGCAGATCCCTTACTGTGGTGGAAAACACATTCCATTCAGCTTCCACTTCTTTCATCTGTAGCGAAAAAATTGCTCTGCGTTCCAGCTACATTGGTTCCGTGCGAACGAGTGTTTAGTGAGGCAGGCAATATTGTTACTAAATGTAGAGCAGCCCTTGATCCGGACCATGTGAACACACTCACATGCTTAAAATCCTGGTTGAAGCAGTACTGACTAGGTGAGGCTAATGTTATACCATATCCTTACCTTCAAATTCATATTTGTCAATTAGTCTCCTGATAACAGTTCATATTATTAAATCTGTACATACATATTATAATTATAATATTATTATTATTTGAATGTAATCCGTGCTAATATACTGATTTTATAAGTTACTTAAAAACAAAAAGTAACAATTAGATACATCTATTAAAATTAAATTTGTAAGCCATTAGTATGATAATTTTTTAGTACCCAAACTCGATTAATCGATTAAACCTTCTTGATTAACCGATTAAATATTTTGATTGATCGACAGCACTAATTTAAATTATACAAGTGTTTTTTTAATGGGACGAGTGTTATAGTTTATATATTTCAACTTCAAAATATGTTGGCAACCCTGTAATTTTCTGGTGAAGTCTAAGGTGTAACGGGACAAAGATATGGGCTGTATTTTATTATGTCATCAAGTGTATTAACGGGGAGTCACCCACACAGAGCCTCCATTAATAATAATAATCGAAGCTCACTTTTGAAACACCCTGTTGTCAGTTTGTATAATAAGCCAGACGAGGTGCGACGAAACCTGGAACATCGGAATGTGTCCGAGCGTGCGTGTGCCGATTTTGACATAGTGAAGAGCACACACCGTTTTCCTTGCCGCCGCCGGTGATGTAATGAGATATCACGTGACGCTTGCCCGGCAAATGAGAAGGCAAGTTGCCACGCTCAAGAGGGATTCTGGCCATCTTGAAAACGTCTCAGTAAGCATCAGTCGGCATCAAAACTCGAAACCGCACAGGTGCGTTGGCGCGCGGTTTTGAACAACTATTTCGCACTATGTAGACCGACCGGCCGAAATTCAACAAAATGTTAAGGAAGTATCAATAAAAATGGTGTAAAGTACTACTACAACAGTGAAACATTAATTTAACCAGTTAAAACATATTTCAGCATACAACGTGATCAAGGAACAAAACCCGGGAGTGTTGCCACCACGTGTTGGACTCACCCAAAGGAAAGTAACTGTTTTAAAACTAAATAAATATAAAAAATTAAAAAGAGGTCTAAACTAAAGGGGGGTAAAAAGTGTGAACGGTAAGCATGAATGAGTGAAGTACTGGGTTGCCTTGCCTAATATATAATCTTTTATAGAAGTTAAGACGTATAATTAATTAATTCCTGTTGTTTATTAAGTCATAAGCCATGCTTTATGTAAAACCAAAAGTCAGGTTAACCAGCTGTTCATAAACAACTTGTAAGAAATGTATCAGAGATAAGACCAAACAGATTTTTAATAAGGAAAGTAAAACAAAAAAAAAAGAGAAATAAAAATGTTGAATTTGAGTAATAAACCAAGTTGATTAACATAGTAAATGAGAGTGATTATTACGTAATGACACCCAGTAACCTCTCTTACAGGCTATGAGTTCGCATAACAGGATCCTGGACCCCGTGCAGGTAAGCAATTTTGAGAGTTGAAAATAATTCAAAATAAACAATTTATTTTTCCAATTAATTAGTAAATTTACAATGACGTCCAAACTAGGGACAAATTTATATTTATCAATAAATTAGTAAGTTAACAAAGGTAAGTGCGTAAAGAAGATCATGGAAGTAAGTAATATAAAGGTGGTATGGTTTGTAAAAGGTGGGTAAGTTTACAATCCTTTCAATTAATTTATGAAGTCACGTGAGCTCAGCTAACCTGCACGACTGAAAAATTATGGCTATCATTTTCTATTGTAACAAAACAGTGCTTCTAACCATGAAAATAACTAGCAACCCACAAGAAAAGAGCAGTAACACCACAAGCATCTAGGTGATGAATTCATTCTTCAAAAGGAACTACACTATGATAATTGTACCACTCAGAATTGTTGATAACTGAAAAAATAAACATTATTTATGTTTTGCTATTAACTTCTATCTGATTATACGACTTTTCATCATTTTGAGATTTTCTCACACTCAAGTCTTCTTAACAATTCCATATATTCATTCATATTGTCATAATAACATAGAAAATATAATAAAGTACACTAATACAGACTGGTTGTTGACTGAACAGTGTAACATTAGTCCGGGGGTCACCAAAAATCAAAATTTACTAAAATCAGAGATTTTACTGATGTCCGACAACTAAAATAACAGAAGAGGTAACTGAGAAAACAGAAGTGGTCATCATAGAGAAACCCAATCTCAGGGAACAACCAGCTAAATGCTGAGTTCCAGAAAGCAATTATGGGAGAAGAGAAACTGAAATGAAATAACAAAACTAAAAGTACAAAGAATTAAAATATCAGAAATAAATGAAATAGCAGAGCGAAGAAAATGGTTGTAGACAGAAATGGTGAAGAGGATGTTACATGTGATGTGAGGTCTCACCGGAAAGTATCCACCCGGTTTTGAGTATTAAGGGAAACAGCTGTACAACACCATTATAATTTGCAAGCCAATCAGACAGTACCTTTTGACACACGTGTGAACATTAATGGGTTGGATATTCAGTTAGCTGTGAGACTCTGTTATGTAAATACACAATGTCTGTGACTGTCGAATTCATAATGTTTGAATGATCATATAAACAAATTTGTATTAAATTTTGTGTAAAACCTGAACATTCGTCTGCAAAATTATCAGAAAGATTACAAAGACTTTTAGAGAGCACTCAATGAGTGAAGCTCAGATGAAATTATGGTACAAATACTTTAAAGGTGACCAAAAATCTGTTGAGAGTGATCCCAGTTATAGAAGGTCTTTAACAAGCAAACTCGTAAAATGTTGAACTCACAAGGACTGGAGTAAACAAAAATCGAAGGCTGACAGTGCAAGAATTAGAAAAAGATATGGGGATTCTGAGGACTTGTGTTTTGGAGATTTCGAAGGAAGATCTTGGAGTGAAACATGTGGTGCCACACCAAAATTCAAAATCCATGCCACAGCTGCTGTCACAGGAACAAAAATAGTTCCATGCTGAAGTTACACAAGATTTACTCAACACCCCTAACAGTGACCAAGACTTCCTCAAAAAGGTTGTAACTGGTGCTGAGTTGTGGGGTTTTTTATGGTTGTGACCCCAAAACAAAAGCCCAATCTTCCCAATAGAAATGCCCGAGTCGAGTCCCAACATTCGAAGAAGGCTTGGCAAAGTCAAGTATGGAGGTCATATTAACACCATTTTTTGATTGTGAAGGTATTGTCCATCACAAGTTTGCTCCTCAAAGCCAGATAGTAAATAACAAATACAATATCACAGTTCTTCACTGGCTGGGAAATGACAAAGAAACAGCAACAGCTGTAGGTGAGTGGTTGCTGGCTGCTTCATTATGACAATGTGCCAGCTCATTCTCCAGATCATGTACAAGATTTTCTTGTGAAACATCGCATCACACTGATGCTGCAGCCCCCATATAGCCTGTTACTTTGCATGAAAAAAGTATGGTGAAATTAATTTTTTTTAACAATAAATGTTGTAAATATTTATCAGTGTTTAACCCTTTGGGGACCAGCATCCAATATATCAGACATCATGTTTTCATCATAGGAATCAATAAGGTTTACAAATCGGTCAGATTAAAATAAATATCAGTAATTTAAAAGCCAAATCAATCATTTCCAGGTCCATATGTTTGCAAAGTAATGTTGTTTTGTTGTTTTTGGCAAAACTCTTTTATTTTTATGAATTTTTTTATTGACAAACACGCTGCTTGCTTATTTAGTATCCTTTTATAAATGTGTTACTAATTAAAAAATGCAAATTTTACTGTTCATTCACATAAAAAATCAGGTAAACTTTGAAGCTGCATGAATGTTTAGGTTTTGAGTCAGACATTTTACTGATTTTTGTTGTATTTTGTACTTTTCATTTCACAATAAAATGGTGGCAAATCCATAGTCTAACTCTTTATAAATAAAAGATTATTCCAATTTTTGTCTTTAGTTTTACTGTCGTGCAGGTTGTAGAACATAAATAAATGTTATTATCTTTTCATACATAATAAATATAACATTTATATTTCTCGTATGTTCAGTACAATATGTGAGTGGATTACCTACAGTATTTTGAAGAACAAGATTTTATTTTTTTTTTAATTTAGAGAATAAGTTAGATGCAATTTTTCTCTAGACACTGGACTATCAGTTAAACAATTTAAAAAATAATATATAACAATATGCTGTATTTTGTACTACCAACTCATGACTACGAAAGGAATCACACCTATGCTTGTATCGTATGTAGAAGAAATGGGTGTAACTTATAGCCAGTGCAAAAATGGCAAAAACGGTAAGGAAAATAGGGTAAAAGAATGATTTACCTAGAATAACATCCTGGAGTAATAATGGGTGGCTGAAGTGTAGTCCTGGCCACACTAGCTTTTATTGCATGCTATACAACTCGAGCCAGTAGCATATCCTGTCTTACTCCAAAATTACTTCAGAGGTACAAAAATGAGCCATTATACTTTAAGAAATAATTTAGCCAGTTCAACCTGGTATCATAACAGCAACAAATCTTGATTAAACATTCTGTTGTCAACACATGGGGGTTGGCTGTCCTGATCATTGAGAAGAGGGATGTGTAACAGTTGATGTTTCAAAATTGAATACTAATGGTCTATGGTTAATTGTTCATGCAATAATGGGGCAATCATTTCTCTAGGTCATTACTGCTCTCCTTACATCAATGTCATGCTTTGGAAATTCATTGCTGTTAAATACTCAATCTAGTTCTGAATACACCATTCGCTTCACTCAAGCACAAAGTGTATAGTACCTTGTGTAACATATTTTTAAGTTGTAACAGTGTACTTCTTCATATTCTTTTGAAACTACAACAAAATACAGTGAAACCTTAATATAACACTCTTCTGCAGACCAGCCAAAAAGCGCTTCATATCGAGGGTCGCTTTATATAAAGATCCCAACCCACGTTTAACTATTTAATTTGCCGGAACGATGAAAAATGAGCATTACATCAAGGGTCGTGTTTTATCACAGGGGTGTTATATCGAGGTTCCACTGTATATCAAATGTCAGCAACATATAAAATTCAACATAAAACTCTGTTGTTAACAAAAAAGAAACACAACTTTTACTATATTGCACAAAAAACACTTTCTAACTACCTTTACAGTCCTAATAAAAAAGACATTATATGATATCTGGATCTCATGTACATGTGTTAAAAAATATAAAGGAACTGTGTATTTACAAACATTATGGACACTCCATAAACATCAATATACTGATATTAAAACTCTTAAATAATAATAATAAAAACAATTTTTTTTTTATTTACATAACTTTATAATCTTACTTTAACACGATTCTTGAAAATACAATACTGAGTATTACACTAAACACTTAAAAAAAAAGGATTGGTAGAATATAAATGAAATTTTCGCATTAATAAACACACATTTCCATAATTTCTCATAGACTTCGTAGTCTTATATTTAATTTGTAATAGAATAACTCTCACAGAAATGATAACCAAGTAAAACTGAAAAACTGTATATCAAATAATAATATTAGCCTGTAACAAAACAACACGTATTTAAAACCTCATAATCACACATTTACATATGCCTTGAAACATACAAGACAATCAATAAAATTCACTAATCTTGCTGAATGATTGATTATTATTCCTTGACATCTTACAGAACATCTTGTTAATACTACATATTAAGTATTATACGTATAACTAATTGTGTCTAATCATTTACAATTTTATTTGCTGGTATTTTTTGGTGTCACTAGCATTTTAAAAGTAAGAAAAAAGGTGACAAAAATCTTAGCATTCTATTTATTAAGTATAATTTTATGATTTTGTAATATACATATTGCTTATGTTTGAATTCCAATAGGCAGACAATTTTTTAAATCATAGCAAACAGCTGGTATTCCCATCCATTTAATTTTTTTACACTGTACTCTAACCACTGTTGCATGAAGTATGTTTTCTTTGTTTTAACACTTTCAGGTCAGGACACCTTTATGTACAACAGGTCAAATAATATGTACATATTTGCCAGTTTACTGAATGGACAGCTGAATGTTTTCAGAACACAAATATTACCGTCTAAGAAATTTTACATTTTCTTTTTTCACTTGCTGTACTGAATATGTACATATTGTAAAGTTACGTAACCCATGCCCAAATATGATAACACAATCAACCCACTCTAAAGGTCAGAAATGGGTATTATGTACCTAGCTATAGAATACTTTGTAATACAGAACACTATAAACAATAACAAAGTGCATATAGTGTACAAAGTGAGATATAGTGTACATAGTGAGAGGGTAAATTGTTAAAAAGGAGCCTCTTTTAAAATGTAGATGGAAAAACAATCAATTGTAGCAGTGGACTATATTGCTGCTGATAAATTTTGTATTTTGTTTGTATTTTGTATAATTTGTATTGTGTAAGCCACAAAGGTTTTGTACCTAGGTATAATTTTTATGTTTAATATAATCATTGTGTTTAAATATAAGATAACCCAGGGTTAGGTATAAAATAATAATAATATAAAATAATACTATGTGAGCAAGATGGCCTAGGAAAATAGTTTAGAGTAAGGATACTTTAAGCAAATAATAAATAATAAATAAATACAATTGAAGGAAATTAAAATATTAAAGACCTATGTATAAGCTTAAGAGAAAATAGAAAGAAAAACCTTATATAAATTAAATTGGATTATAAACAAAATTAAAAAAGGATTATTTTTCTATAAAGAAGAAATAAATTTATAATAATTAATAATAGCCTATATACTCAAAAGTATATAGATTCACCAATAAAAAACCATAGAAATTCTTGGTTACTAACAGTAACCAACTAACAAGATTGGAAATTAATTGTTAAAACGATTGAGAAGTGAACGTTTGAAAAAAGTGTAATGCCTATTTAAAAATTTGAAAATTTACGAATACTTTCGGAATAAACAGTGCGAAATTTAATAAAAATTGACGAGAGATGTACACCTTCTATTAGAACTTCTGCAAGTAGCACCATCCAAGCCTTTACTTGACGAAATTTTGAGAAACTTAACGACTGGTTCCAGGCCTAGTATCTAGCACTTCGAGATTTTGGTGAGACCGTATCCTAGTAAAAATTAACTAAATTACAACTCAACTATAACTTCTAGCACTAGAAACAGCACCATACAAGTAAACACTTCAGGAAAAGAGGTGAAACAAACTTTATTAATTTTTGTTAACCAAAAAATCTTCATAACGGATCTCTGTGAGTTTCAGCCGCCATTAAATAATTCCGTATTTTTAGCGAGGAACATAACCTGTACTCTGGCAGATAAACCCGGAACTTACAGACTAAAGAAAAACAAAATATAATCTATATTTCTTTTAATTTATACTGGAGGCCTTTACTTGATGAAAATCCATTTTTTATAATTTTATAAAGAAAACTACAAACTTGTTTTCGTGACTTTCACTCGTCATATATTTAAAAAATATAATAACCACGACAGCTGTTTCGGCACACAGTGCCTTCTTCAGATGGTAAGAGCTGACTAGTTACGTAGGCTACAATAAAATATCACATAAAGCCAGTGCTATGAAAACGATAATCGACTTAAGTTAGAACAATAAACAATACACATAACATATACACAACTATATACAAATTAGAAAGGAACGTACATTTACTTATATAATTTCAAATTTAAAAGCGGAGAGCTATTTAAATCAGTTTGGTTGTTCAAAAGCAAACCTAAATCTTTACGCTTATTAATTTCGAGGGCTTCAAGTAAATCAAGTTTTTTACCTTTTTCCGATACATGTAAAATTTTAAAGTTATCATTAAAATTATGATCATTTTCCGACAAATGATTCGCATAATTAGATTTACCATCCTGATATCTCAAACTATAATTGTGATAGTACATTCTTTTTGAAAACGACCTTCCAGACTGGCCAATATAAATTTTGTCACAAGACCCACACGATAACTCATATACTCCTGACTTTTGGAATTTCTCTACTTTACTCTTATTGTTCTTAATATATCTACCAAGAGAAGATTTCGTCCTAAAAGCTATATTTACATGCTTCTGAGTAAAGTATTTACCAATTTTATCTTATACAGTACCTATATAATTAAGTGTGTGGAACTTTTCCTTATGTGTTGGAATAGGATACACCAATCTTAATGTTTGTAAACACAGTTTTTTATTCAACAACTGATCTATTAAACTTGACTGATAACCGTTGTTAACTGCTATTTGTTTTATAATGTTAAGTTCTTTTTGAAAATCTGAATCTAAAAGTGGGATACTAATAAGTCTATGAATATAACTATGAAAAGCTGCTAACTTGTGTGAGTATGGATGTGCAGACGTGTTGTGTATAACCATATCCGTATGCGTAGGTTTATGGAAAATGCTAAAATTGAGTTTATTATTTTGTTTTGTAATTGAAAGATCTAAAAAGTTAATACTATCATTTACTTCAATTCTAGATTTCTTTAACGCTTACGAAGCCAGTGACATTAATCCAACGCTTAAATTTCAAAGAGAGGTTAAAAATGCTATCAAGGAGTGTTCATTTTTTAATGTTTCTGATTTACATTTTTTATCTGTAATGAACCCTCAACCTCCTAAACTTTATTCTTTAATTAAATTGCACAAAGATAACCATCCTATTAGACCATATGTATGTCATATGTAAATGCACCTAATGTTAAATTATCCAAAAAACTAATTAAAATTATCCAGACCCAATGCAAATTTATATCCACACACAGTATTAAAAATTCATTAGATCTAGTTAATAAAATTCAGGAATTGTATATACCAGATAAAGCGATTTTATTATCTTTTGACGTTAAAAATTTGTTCCCTAGTATTCCACCGGCTGATGTTGTTGACATTGTGGAAAAATTATTGGAAAAGAATTGTAATAATCCTAAGATGAGAGAGGATATTTTAAATTTATCGAAGGTTTGTTTGAATCAAAATTATTGTGAATTTGATAGGAAAATTTATGTGGGTAAAGAAGGGTTTGCTATGGGTAACCTCCTCAGCCCCTTGGCTTCTGAAATATTTATGGATTATTTAGAAACCAAAATAAGAGCTCATCCGTATTTTAAATTGTTCATGTTTTGGTACAGATATGTGGATGATGTGTTGGCAATCTTTCTTGGTACGCGTAGGCAATTACAGAATTTTCTTAATTTTATTAACGATTTACATAGAAACATAAGTTTTACAATAGAAATTGAAGTAAATGATAGTATTAACTTTTTAGATCTTTCAATTACAAAACAAAATAATAAACTCAATTTTAGCATTTTCCATAAACCTATGCATACGGATATGGTTATACACAACACGTCTGCACATCCATACTCACACAAGTTAGCAGCTTTTCATAGTTATATTCATAGACTTATTAGTATCCCACTTTTAGATTCAGATTTTCGAAAAGAACTTAACATTATAAAACAAATAGCAGTTAACAACGGTTATCAGTCAAGTCTAATAGATCAGTTGTTGAATAAAAAACTATATTTACAAACATTAAGATTGGTGTATCCTATTCCAACACATAAGGAAAAGTTCCACACACTTAATTATATAGGTACTGTATAAGATAAAATTGGTAAATACTTTACTCAGAAGCATGTAAATATAGCTTTTAGGACGAAATCTTCTCTTGGTAGATATATTAAGAACAATAAGAGTAAAGCAGAGAAATTCCAAAAGTCAGGAGTATATGAGTTATCGTGTGGGTCTTGTGACAAAATTTATATTGGCCAGTCTGGAAGGTCGTTTTCAAAAAGAATGTACGATCACAATTATAGTTTGAGATATCAGGATGGTAAATCTAATTATGCGAATCATTTGTCGGAAAATGATCATAATTTTAATGATAACTTTAAAATTTTACATGTATCGGAAAAAGGTAAAAAACTTGATTTACTTGAAGCCCTCGAAATTAATAAGCGTAAAGATTTAGGTTTGCTTTTGAACAACCAAACTGATTTAAATAGCTCTCCGCTTTTAAATTTGAAATTATATAAGTAAATGTACGTTCCTTTCTAATTTGTATATAGTTGTATATATGTTATGTGTATTGTTTATTGTTCTAACTTAAGTCGATTATCGTTTTCATAGCACTGGCTTTATGTGATATTTTATTGTAGCCTACGTAACTAGTCAGCTCTTACCATCTGAAGAAGGCACTGTGTGCCGAAACAGCTGTCGTAGTTATTATATTTTTTAAATATATGACGAGTGAAAATCACGAAAACAAGTTTGTAGTTTTCTTCATAAAATTATATATATTTCTTTTGTAAAGCTTGGTATTAAATTATTCATTTCTGACCGTCTCATAGCACAAAGAACTTACAAATAACCCTGGGAATTTTAAAAAAATTAATTCTTTATTGTTTTATATTTCAAAAAGGATAAAAATATTTGTTATACTTTCTATGTTTACCAAATAAGATCGAACTAATGTTGTGTTGACAGGGAGAATCGATTATAACTTTCTGTATTGGGAGAAGATAAAAAACAGTATATTTATTAAATAAATACCATGAATACTTTGTTATAAATAATAAAATGTGTATTATTTTCAGTAGAGGGTAGTTGTTTACAGATTGTCAGGAGACACAGAAGAGGACGAACAACCAGAAAACATTACAGACAATTGGTGTTAATTTAACCTCCAATTTGTTTGTAAACGTCAAAATCAGCTGGTCTTATGAGCGGAAATTTAAACTAAGTAATTGTATGCCAAGAGAATAATATTTTGGTGCACTCTCTCTCCTAACAACTTCGTTGAATTCTCCCAAATCACACACTCTCAATTTCATTTTTTTTTTTTTGTTTTATTTAAGTTAAACATAAATTATAACGGACACTGAACATTTGCAAATACAATCAATAAAGGATTAACAGTGACTCTCATTAAAGCGAGATTTTTCGAGGAGCATAAATAGACGAAAAGAGACTTTTTTAGGAAACGTCTATTAGACTCCGAGACTTGAACCACGAGACGTTACAATATATAGTACATTAAATCCAATAAATGTCCCATTTTTGGCTTCAGTAGAAAAGTTCAGTGCAAATAAAATTTAGTAAACTGAAGGTTGTAAAAACTTATTAGGTATTTTTTATAGTTAATAATAAACATATCGCCGTAGGTACAGTGGAAAACAAAATACAAGACGCCAATTAAGTCACTAATCACCAGCTTTAATTTTCACAGTTAAACAGTTCGTAATTAACAACACAGTCTCTTACACCAAATCAAATAAAAATTGTTAACACGCAATAAAAACGTCCACTAATATTAAACACAACTGTATTAACACAATAATTCTTCACGTCGACAAACACTCAATCCGCACTAGCGGAAATCACCATTACTGAACTGAAAACCCAGCTGCTATGGCTTTATATACACCGCCACTGAGGTACAGTACAGCTTTCCCTCCTTAACTGAACGCCGGTCGCTTAATGTGTATCTCAAGTGTTCTTGGAACTCACTAGAATCACGTAGTTGAATGACACACAGCTGCCACACTGGACGGGGGGAGGTTCTGGGTTGTTCGGTAGGCTTCTCGTAACACGCCCCTTCCTTAAGCCTGTTCGTCCCGAACTGGCAAACAGTCTCTGAAGTAATACTTGGCCTGGCGATCTAGGCAGATGTCCTTGCTTGTTCTTCGGTTCTTCGAATTCAGTCTCGTGTGATCCTAACGTCAAGTTCCCAGGAATATGAGTCTTCAGCTCAACCGCTAGTTTTGCTGGAATCACTCCCGTTGCATCATGTACTGATGACCTAAACACCACTGGCTGATCCAAGTCTGTTTGGTTCTCGTCAACAACCTCTTCAGCAACTTTTCCCCCGGGCGGTTCTATTAACTCACGAACAAAAAAGGAGTTTTCCTTGACACCCATAGTTGGCTTTCCAGTCATTTCTTTTGCTGTTCCACGTATTTGTACTTCCTCTACTAGTTCTTCTTCCATTTCCACCTGAAATAGGAAAGGTTCCTCTTGAACAGACCTGTTGACTTCTTCTTCGGCCAATGCCACTTGCTTGATTGAATGGTTGGCAGACCCTGACATTTTAGCCATGCAAAGCTTTATCTTCTCTTTGCCAACCTTCAGGACATTCTCTCTTAAGTCCACAACGAATCCGTAGGCATTCATAATGTCCGTGCCAAGAATCACTTCATCAACAATGTCTGCAACAAGCATTTGGTAGCTAAACTCGAGAAGACCCAGGCGTACACGTACGTCTATCTTTCCTAACACATTGACGGGGCTTCCAGTCACAGTCTGTATTGTACAAGAGCTAATTTGAGGCCATAGGTTGCTTATTAAGTCAGGGCGCACAATAGACACTGTAGCGCCCGTGTCAATTGTAAATGATCTTCGTTTACCTTCCACAAATCCATTAACGATCAGGTTTCCACTAATCTTATGTAGATTATAGTAAAAAATAAAACCATAAAATAGTTTTAGTGATTTCCACTCGTCAATTTATTAAAATTATAAATCCATGACAGCTGTTTCGGCAGCACAGTGCCTTCATCAGATGGTGTAAGCTGACTAATTTTCATACAAACAATACAGAATATAAAATATAATACAAGTGCTGTTGTATAGAGAGCGATAGTAATCTCGTGTCAATAAGATTTATACACATTACACAAACATATAACATAACATATACCAAGTCTATTTATACAAATTAAGCAGAGGCGAGCTATTTAGATCTAACTGATCATTTAATAATACATTGAAATATTTGTGTTTATTAATTTCAAGGGTTTCTAATAAATCAAGCTTTGCACCTTTATCAGATAAATGTAAAATTTCAAAATTGTCATTATAACTATGGTCTTTTTCTAACAAGTGATTTGCATAATTTGATTTGCCATCATTATATCTAAAACTATAATTGTGACCATACATTCTTTTTTCGAAAGATCTACCTGTCTGTCCGATATACACTTTATTACAAGACCCACAGGATAATTTGTATACACCAGACTTTTGCAGTTTATCTGTTTTACTCTTATTATTTTTAATATATTTTCCCAAAGAAGACTGCGTCTTAAAAGCTATATTTACATTCCTTTGTGTGAAATCTTTACCAATATTATCAGAAGCAGAACCTATGTAAGTGAGAGTGTGATATCTTTTAATCTGTGTTGAGGGAGGGTAAACTAGTTTTAAAGCTTGTGAATAAAATTTTTTGTTTAACAAGTGATCTATGAGGCTAGGTTGGTAACCATTGTTGACAGCTATTTGTTTAATAATGTTAAGTTCTGATTGGAAATTTGAGTCTGATAACGGAATACTAACTAGTCTGTGGATAAAACTGTGAAAAGCAGCCAATTTATGTGGGTATGGATGTGTGGAAGTAATGTGTATTGTCATATCTGTATGTGTAGGTTTATGAAAAATACCGAAGTCTAATTTATTATTGCATTTTGTTATTGTAAGGTCTAAAAAATTGATACTATTGTTATCTTCTAATTCTAAGGTAAAGCTAATATTTTTGTGTAAATTGTTAATAAAATTAAGAAAGATCTGTAATTGTCTATGTGTACCTAGAAAAATTGCTAAAATATCGTCCACATATCTATACCAAAAAATAAACAATTTGAAATAAGGGTGTGCTCTAATTTTAGTTTCTATGTAATGCATAAAGATTTCAGCTGCCAAAGGGCTAAGTGGATTTCCCATTGCAAGCCCTTCTTTGCCAATATAGATCTTTCCATTAAATTCAAAGTAGTTTTGATTAAGGCAAACCTTCAGTAAATTCAAGATATCCTCTCTCATCTTGTATTCAAGATATCGCTCTCTATACAACAGCACTTGTATTATATTTTATATTCTGTATTGTTTGTACGAAAATTAGTCAGCTTACACCATCTGATGAAGGCACTGTGCTGCCGAAACAGCTGTCATGGATTTATAATTTTAATAAATTGACGAGTGGAAATCACTAAAACTATTTTATGGTTTTATTTTTTACTATAATTTACAATGGATTTTCACCAAGTAAAGGCATCAAGCATTAATTAATCTTATGTAGCGTGGAAACTGTGTGCTGTTCTGGGGCTTTACTTCTCCAATTGGTGCAATCGCTCTCTTCTCTCGGTATTTTATTCTTCCAGCAGTCTACCTGTAGATGACCACGTTTCCCACAGTTGTAACACTTCAGTCTTCTGTCTTTATCCTTTGGTTCGAAAGATCGTTGTGGTGCTGCTGACTTTTTAAACTGTTGATCTTGAATCGTCCCTTTATTCCGTCCACTATGACGATACTGTGGTATTGGATCCGTTTGGCTACAACTTGATGGCATACCTTGATTAATGTAGGTCGCCAACTTGGCAGCTTCAAAACAGAGAGCATGAACAAGAGCGTCTGATTTACTATCATGCCGTGCCATTCTTAACACTTGTAATTGACTATCTCTGATACCATCAATAAACATAATGTGAGAAATCCACTTCTGGAAGTCCTCCGATTGTTCAGGATAAGCCAATCTCATCAGTCAGTTAACATTTGCTTCAAACTCCTGGAGGGTTTCCCTGGAACGCTGTCGCCTTGCTTTAAGTTGTTCACGGTACACTTAGCACAAATGCTTGTCACCATACCGTAATTCCAGAGCTTTTGTTAATTCGGCATAGATGTTCTGATTTTCAGGTACCACTTTCTGTATTAGTTCTGCGGCAGGCCCTTTTAAAGCAAGAATTAGTGAAAGTCCTTTCTCTTCTTCCGTCCATTTATTTAAGTGAGCGGCAGCTTCAAATTGGCGAATATAAGTTGCCCAATGAGTGCTTCCATCAAATGTTGGGGCCTAAACTGGCCCTACTAGAGTTAGATATCTCTGATATTTTGAATCTTCTTCAGTATTTATTAATGGTCTTTCATTATCAACTATTTCTTTTACTAAATTTTCGACTTCCTTTTAAATTTGTTTCATTAAATTTGTAATAGAATCTTCTAAACTTAAAATATTTGTTTTCACAGATTTTTCTATTTCAGATATTCTGTCAACTTGTTTGTTCAGCTTACCTTCAAAACAGGACGAATTTTGCAGTGGTATCCTCTTGTATGAACGTCTTAATGTTGTCTGCTTGACGGCTAAATCTTCTTTTTTTCGTCCCTCTGGTATTTCATTTTCACGCTTACATTTTTCGTCTTGTCGTTTTTCTGCCTCTTCTCTTTCCTGTTTTCGTTCTTCTTTTTCTTGTTCCTGTCTTTGCTGTAGCATTGCTCGGAATGCTTCTATCATCTGACTGGTATCCATTTTATTAATTAATTACGAACTACACTCGTCTTGTACAAAGTGTCCACTGTTTCCACTGTTAACGGTTCTATCCCACTTCTGACACCACTGTTACGACGATCTACTTGATCGTCGTAGGTACAGTGGAAAACAAAATACAAGACGCCAATTAAGTCACTAATCATCAGCTTTAATTTTTACAGTTAAACAGTTCGTAATTAACAACACAGTCTCTTACACCAAATCAAATAAAAATTGTTCACACGCAATAAAAACGTCCACTAATATTAAACACAACTGTATTAACACAATAATTCTTCACGTCGACAAACACTCAATCTGCACTAGCAGAAATCGCCCATGTTACTGAACTGAAAACCCGGCTGCTATGGCTTTATATACGCCGCGCTGAGGTACAGTACAGCTTTCCCTCCTTAACTGAACGCCGGTCGCTTAATGTGTATCTCAAGTGTTCTTGGAACTCACTAGAATCACGTAGTTGAATGACGCATAGCTGCCACACTGGAAGGGGGGAGTGGAAAATGTTCTGGGTTGTTCGGTAGGCTTCTCGTAACAATATTCATTTATATTTGACATTTATAACTTGACTTGTTCAAAAATCCCTAATGCACTCTCGATGACAACATTACTGCTAACACACACTCAATTATAACAAGGCAAATAAAGCATTGTAATGTTGATAACAAAGGGGACACTAAACAATTCATTTTTGAAACAAAAACACAATCTGCTTTTGTTAAAATACAAAAGTAACTTCTGGTGTGTGTGTGTGTGTGTGTGCGCGCGCGCGTGTGCCTATAAATATACCAAGCAGTGACCTGAAACGTTAACTGCCAACAAAGAAAACCCCAACACACACAACTCACGTAAACAAATACACCTCATTTTAACTCTAGTCAAATAAATTTGTCACTTATAATTAATGGTGTATTAGTGTTATATTTACACATCAGGTTTGGGCCAGTTAAATCACATTCAGACTGCGATATTATGGAACAGTGTACATTTCCATGACACTTCCACCTCCAGTCAGAAATGACATAATGAAGAATGCAAAATGACAGGCTATGAAACAAAGAAATTTTTAGAGTAGATTAACTGGTGAAGGTGTATAGTGAATGGTTCAATCTGGAGGAAGAGAAAATTTTGAAAAATAAGTGACGAGAAAGATTTCGAAGTCACATTAATAGTATTAATGCTCACATTAAGACCAGTCCATTATTTTCTATTATTTGATGTAAGGCAATAATTAATGTACGCACAGGTTTGTACTTGAATCAGCTCAAGTTAGAATCACTTTGCAAATTAACAACTGTTTTGAAACACTTTTGTTCATTACATATACCAGAACTTATTAAATCAATTCTTATTGAAACTAACATCTTATCATACTGGCAACATCAACTGTGATAATTTCAATGAAAAGTTGCATTCAATTCTTTAGAACACATACAACTACATAAAACTTAATTGATTCGACCATAAGAACAGACATTCTTCAGAGATCGTCTTAATAACCTCAAATAAATAACATCTGCACTACAAATATAATTTAGATCTCTTATCATGCACTCAACAATGTTGGTAAATTCAAAATGAGACAACATAAATGTTATGTGTTAAATGCTCCTCAGCATCTTGTATCTCTAAAAATGGAACACATTTCTTACGAAAATATAACTTTACACTGCATGTTTCAGTATGTATTCTTTTTTTTTTTCTTTTAATATTATAACAGATCAATATACATACAATTGATCATTATTGACCTGTAAACTAATATAATAATATGCATATACTAAACTGCATTATAAACTAAAAACATGTAAAAAACGTTTCATATAAAAACAATCTCACACTTTGGTCCACTATTTGTAAACGCCATTACCTGAATACAAAACTTTTATACAATTATTGTATATTTAATGAAGACATTAACACAAAAATTTACAATAAAATTTGTATGAGTATAAAAATTACTCAAAATAAGAATATAATATAAATAATAATAATGTAACATTAAATAAATAACACAAAGTACATGCTACTTTGTAAACACTATTAACAGAATAAATATACACAAATATAAATTCTATAGTATGTCTGTCAAATTATCTACAATTATATAAATAAATTTCCCATTCTAAATTAGAATTTCTAAACACTACAGACACACTTTTTTTATTAAAAACACCACAACAACAAATTCTTACAAAATTAAAATAAATTTTCTATATATTTCAAAAAAATATGAAGAATATTTTAATGTAACTGGCCAATAAGGTCTTTACAATTAATGTCTCCATTATTAAATTCGGGAAATATGCAACAACTATACAGACTACTAATTGTACATTTACAATAATTAAATGCTTAAAGTTAACAAAACACCAAAAATTCAATTTGAACAAATCTGAAATTTATGATACTAAAGGTTTTGATACTAACTGTTTATCAAGATAAAACATCTGCAAAAAAATATATAATTTTTTACACAATTTGTTAACCATTTTAATTTATATAGTAATTCACAATTACTAACTAATTATATCAATAAGAAATGCAATTCATCAGATAGTTTTCTCTTAGAAAATATTCTGAAGAAGTTAAAAATTTTACATCTTCTGCAGAGTAAATAAAACTATAAATTTTATAACAAAAAACTGTACACCACACATTAAAGACTGCATAGTTTATCACGTTATGTTCAAGTTAACACTCATCACTGAGTGGGCTAAACAACTGAACAATTGTTTCATCTACAAAATATGATTTTTATGTATTCATACTTTTATTTGTGTGTTAATACAGTAAAAAAGTGTTTAAGTACATAAATTGTTAAAGCACATGGAAACAAAAAAAAGGTACAACATAATATAATTAAAAAAAATTTCTGGAACCATCTAGTACATCTTTTGTAGCCTTCTGTTGAGTGGAGAGGTGAATTAATATATAAAGAAATTATTTCTCTTATACTATTATGCTCCCTGAGTTGCACAACTCACTATATTGAATGAAATACATCTGTGATTACATAAAGGTCAAATGAATAAATTTTAATTTTTTATGGCTATGTGTAAAAGTTCATTCTATATATGATTCTTAGCGTTAGCCAAGACACACCATATGGACCATATACCACTTCTCATATTTTAAGTGGTATATGGTCAAAAATTTGTCAAAATTCTTCACAATTTGATGCCCAACATAGGCTTTCCCAACGTTTTTTCAATTTTTTGGCCCAGGTGTTCTAAACTTTTGAAATTTCTAAAACTGAACTACATTCACACTTTGGTTAAAATTCTTTTTAATTTGGTATCTGGCTTTGTTTCGTACAATTTTTACAAACCGTTTATCCATTTTGTAGGCCTGGTGTCCAAATATTTTTTAATTTCCAAAACTGAACAATATATTTATATTCCAGTTCAACTTCTCTATATTTTGATACCTTACAAGGACTTTTTCAAAATTTCACCCCTCAGATTTTGCCTCCCAGCCCCAAAAAATGAAGAGACAAATTTCAGAAACAATACGGGCATGTGGGGTAAACCTATTGGTATAAATAATAAGATTCATGAAAGTTGATGTATTTAAAAGTTTCTATAAAACGCTGAAACATCCCCCAAACAGACAGATGGGCAGACAAATTCAAACAGTTGAGTTCACATTGAGGACTCAGTACATTTGCTCAATTACAAAGGATAATCAAGAGAGAAAAAATGATTGGTGTTATTAAAATGATAACATTCTGTAACATATATTTGTTCATATTTTATTCCAGCTGACTGAAAATCATATTTCCTTTATTTGTAAACACGCTGCAGTGAATTGTATTTGGCTCCATTTGTTTTTCCTATCAATAATAATGAAAGGTAATTTTAGCAATGGTATGCAATAAAATTTTATTGCAGCTTGAAGAAATCAGTAATGGAAAATTTAATTTGCTTTAAGAAGCATTTGGAGAAGAGGTGGCATCATAATTTTCCTGTAGTGCAAGTTGTTTACAGAAAAACAAAAACTTGTACAAGACAAGTAGCAGATGCCGACTACCCACTCAGAGACTGTGGTAAACATGGCACCCACTGCAAGAAGATCAACATATTGGAACATATTGGTACCATCAAGAATGTTAAAACACATCATAGTACTCACGCCATTCTTAAAAAAATTTAGGAATGTAACATATGTCTCTTGTTAATTTTGTTTGTTGTCACAAAGACCAAATAGAAATTCAAGTTAATGTCTATTGAAAGCTCAAACCAAGGTTCAAAAAGAAGAAAATTGCTTTAATCACACCACAGCAACTGCAGTCTTGGACGTTACATCATGATCCAGAAACTAAAG
Source organism: Magicicada septendecula (assembly GCA_034769895.1). NCBI lineage: Eukaryota > Metazoa > Arthropoda > Insecta > Hemiptera > Cicadidae > Magicicada > Magicicada septendecula. The sequence continues at coordinate 203,652,252 of CM068367.1, forward strand.
AGCAAAGTCCATAATGTAAGTCAATGGAAGTCATCCATCTTTAAAAAGATGAAAATTTGTAAGATTGCAGGAAAAGTAATTATATTTTTTTCTGGCCACAAAGGATTTGTTTACCAACATATGTTACCATCTAACAACAGTGACTATTTAGTATTATTTGTCAGTTCGGTGCTCTATGTTAAAGCATTATCAGAAGAAACAACCAAACAAGAAAACAGAAAATATGTTACTGCATCATAATAATGCAGTCACCCTACTGTAGTAACAAACTATTAACTGAAAGAAATGCATTTATAGGGCTAGACACATAAGTGTCTTTCAGCTACGGGGCTGGCTTTTGTATCTGAATGTAGCAAATGCAATGGGAAAAGTATACACAAAGGCAGTTGGGACTATTTTGAAAAAGAAAATATAAAAATAGTTGACTGAAAAAATACTTTTTGTAAAATAGATGTCCTATTACTTTAGATCAGACCTCATACATATGTCCAGAAAAATGTCTGCAGTTTTGATCAGTTATGGGGAACCAAGGCTGTTGATCAACGAATCTATTAGAACTAAGAAGATTATGAACGGGTAACTAGTTGCGATTTTCTGCCAACAAGAACTTCATAATCCTTAGAACTGTATGTGGCTGACCATAGCAGTGTACCATGTATCCCATGAACATACACAAAACACATAAGAGAGTTCATCATAATTCATATGTCTGTTCTCTGATAAGTGAATTGGAAAAATGGACACTAGTGAAAGTTTGTTTAACACTCTATATGCGATGGAAAAAAAAACAAAAAAAATAATCAATGAACACAGAAAACCACTTATCCAGGATATGACAAAGCTGGTTTACTACATTATAATTTGAACAAACAAGAGACAAGATGATCTAATGTAGAAAAGCTGGTCTAAACTGTGAAAGAAATGACTGATTGAAAATATTAGAACATAAAATCTGAAGTTGAAATATTAAAAACAAAAAGAGAAACCCATATAAAAAAATGCATTACTGAAATAGTACAAAGGGGGCAATACCAGTTACCAAACTTGAAAAGAATCTAGAACTCGGAAATCTGGTAGTGATTATAATGGGACCAGTTCATACCAAGATCATAACGTTTGTTAGAAGCATTTACTGAGTAATATATTGTTGACAATTTGAAGCTCCCAAACATAGAGATTAATGGTCCAAAAAGACAAAACTCAGATTTGGACTTTTCAAGCCAATTTAGCAAACAAATTTTTGCAAAATTTTCCTCCATTTCATAGTTTGGAGAAAATATCTGAATTCAAATTCTAACATTTGCAACTAACAAAAGAATTATTTGCATACATACACGTGTATCTGTTCTCTCAACTAATTTTCTCTTTTGAGTAGATTCCAGGTAAATATATATTACATGTGGAGTAAATAAAATTTTGAAGTTACACTTAACTTCACCCTCCCTCGCAAATCTATACATGCCATCCATTCACTAATTAAAACATGACTGGCATAAAACATTAATGTATGTGTTATGTATACATGCAAATTTGATTTGCATACATTAACGTATGCTTTTCTCGATCAAATATTTCGGACTTGTTCAAAACAGTATTTTTTTGTTTCAACAGTTAACGTATGCTTTTCTCGATCAAATATTTCAGACTTGTTCAAAACAGTATTTTTTGTTTCAACAGGAGACTTAAATAATTTATTAAATTAAAATAAAGTACTATCACTTAACGTTTTCTTCTACAGACTCGTTTATGTTCTTTTTGCCAGTGAAGCTGCTGACACTCTATACTACAATATGCAGTGTTCCAACAACAATGGTATATTGCTTCTTGCTCACAATTGTAACACTGAAACAAAAATTTTTTAACTCACATTTTTTACTTAAATCCATGCATGAATTAAACAAATATGTACATAACGGACTGGAAGATTCGCCTCCAGTTGGTTATGTTGACGTTGGTGCTGTGGTTGAACTGTACAGAGGTTGGCAAACAGTACACCTTCAATATCTCAAAAACATGAATTTACAGTTTTAATCAAGAAATCAGAAAATTTTTCAAGTATATTCAATATTATCTGAACTGTTACATCCCAAATGCAGTGTAAATGAGAACCCAGAGTAACTTTTTTATTTGGTTATGGAGTGATATTCAATACTTCAGAGGTTACTTTTTCCTATACATGCATGAAACACAGAAAGACTGAATATAGGAAATGAACTTTTTAATACAAATAAACATTTTGGTTCACTGGTTCACAAACTTAATATTAATCATATGGTGTGCACAAAATCTTATATTGTAGGCACTGTCATTATAGTGCTGAGAGGAAGAGAATTCCAGTATAGAGTCAATACTTTCTTGTAATGGGACATTTACTCAGCATATTACAGACAGATTTTTGTGTGTGAAACAGAACATCAGGCTGCACGGATTTTTTATCCGTGACTTTGACATGGGAAAGTGCATAGTTTCTAATGAGTATACATGCTCAAAACATATTTTTGCATGCTTAGGAGTGTTGCGTCAGATGAAAAAGAGTCACAGCTGCTAAGTTTCCCACAGGAAAGCATGGGGTCCAGGTAAAGGATGCCAAGCCATGCAGGCAAGCAGTCACAATTAGAATACCAGAGAGAGCAGATGCCAACGACTGTGTCTCACTCATAAAAGACATGCTTCAGTACAAAAAAATAATGGCAGAGCGAAATACTGTCTACAGTGTTTCAGTAGGTAAAAAAAGCAATTAAAAGTTTTTAAAAGCATACAGTCAGTCACAAATTGAACATCAAAGAGAACACACGCCAGTGATCATGTCTCAATCGCAAAGGCCATTCCTTGGCATAAAAATGTAAATGGCAGAGTGAGATATTGTCCAGCTGTGCCTCAGTAAAAATGTGATTAAACGTTTCAAAAGTGTTATTAACAGTTGCCGCCCAACTAGGCAAAGAACACACGGGTGACTTGACCCCACAGGCAGTTTGTAGGACTCCGTTATGAAAAAGATTACAATAGTTAACATTAAACATTCCCGGACACGTATTCAGTCTCTCAGCAAAAATTTTTAATCCAACAAAATGTATAATTCGTAGTGCTGAAATTGGGTCAGCAACACAAACCTAACAAAATTACAAACATTTCCATTTAACATAATAAAGTTCAATCCTGTAGTACTACTGGTCATACAATTCTATGACGCATGTTTGTCTACAGTTACAAACATAGTGAAACAAAATGTATACTCTGTAGTTTAGAGCTAGTTACACTGCATTATACTAAATCACATGTATCTAAAATAAAACAAAATTTCTAATATAGGTATTCTCTTTAAAAAAAAATAATTTGTTATGCAATTTAGATTAATTGTGTCTACAATATCAACATTCCGCTGTGTTAAACAAGGAAGAACATATTTGGAAGCCTTTACATACGCAAGTATTAACAATTTCTCTAAACTCTCGTAAAATTTAAATACTCTTTATAAAGTTTTCATATAATCTGATTTTCCAGGTGAATCTAACAAATAAAATTATTATACGTCATAGCACCTAACGTCATTGTTAAAGTTTTATTCTGGCATATAATTTTTAATTTCAGTTCTTACTGAAATTATAACTGTACTATCTTTAAAAACATATATGTATGCTATATTTGTTTTCTGCAACTTTAATATATGAATTTATCAGTAACACACAAAACTACATACCCACTGTTTTTTCTTGATGTCAGCTACCTGAAGTCTGTGCTTTTCTTGCAACGCTGCAATCTCTGCATTATGTTCACTTTTCAGTCTCTCAATCTCCTTGTCTTTCTCTTCTTCTACTTCTGTCCGAATCTGTACAAAAAATGACATTGAAAGTAGTTATCTAAAAGAATCTGATATCTAAAAATATTTAAAGAGATAACTGACTTCTCAAGTACAACTCAAGAAATCCAGTGTGGTCTGAAAATATTTTCATGTACATTAATTTTCTAAACATCAAAATATTAAGGCTATCTAGAATGGAAGGGATCATTCACTCGTCAAACATCATAGGCGAACTGCAGCAGTCCATGGTAACTTCTTTCTATGAATAAAAAACATTACACTAAAGTAACAAAATAGTATTATATATTAGTTTTAGCATCTAGATTAATGACACACTACTAACATACATAGTGTTACGACATTACAGAACAATCTACATGTTTATCGAATGTTCCAGAGGAATTCAGCTGAATGTTGTGGCATACATGATTCTCAGCGCATTTGCTAGACTGTACCAGAATTCGCGCGGCAGCATGAACTGTGTCAAGACCGCAATGAATTACGTTCTAGTGTTTTCTAGTAGACACCTATTAGCAAATATTCTGGGAACCTCAGCAGGGTATAAATACAAGTACTCAGGGACGCTCAGTTCAGTTGTCGGGCGAAACTCTGTGAGTTTGAGTTGCGATCTCTCAGTGCGGTTCGAGTATTGTGCCGAAGTGTTACGTGTTTTATAATTGTGTGGGATGATTGTAATACAATTGTGTTTTATATCAGTTAACATTTTTATTGCGTGTGAACAATTTTTATTTGATTTATTGTAAGAGACTGTCTTGTTAATTACAAACTGTTTAAGTGTGATAATTAAAGCTGGTGATTAGTGACTTAATTGGTGTCTTGTATTTAGTTTTCTACTGTACCATACGATGATCAGTAGACCGTCGTAACAGTGGTGTCAGAAGTGGGATCAGGTCTGGTTGTTCAACCCAAAGCGCCATCGTGATCGCTCACCTAAGTTACAAACTAACTGGGAAGGATCCTATACTGTGAAAAAAAGAATCAACGATGATGTTTATCGGATTCAACAGGAAGGACAGAGAAAGTTCAAGGTTGTCCACCTAGATCGCCTGGCTAAGTATTACTTCAGACACGGTTTGCCAGTTCGGGACGAACAGGTTAAGGAGGGGGCAGTTATGACATTACAGAACAATCTACGTGTTTATCGAATGTTCCAGAGGAATCCGGCTGAACTCTAACCCGACAATCTCGTTGTAGATGTACAGGTTTCCCACATCGATAACACTTCGGTCTTCCATCCTTTCTTACTTTACTTTGTGGCACCACTTGTTGGGTCTCTGTTCCTTGGTTTTCTTCTTCATTGTCTGTGCCATTGCGATCTTTTAGCGCGCACTTTATGACTTGCCCAACCAGACGCTGACTTTGCAGCCTCAAATTGCAAAGCATTTACCAGGGCGTCCGCACTGTTCTGGTGTCTTGCCACCACATTGTAGTCAGAAGATCTCTCTATCACATTGCCGTTACGATGGGTGCAGAAAAACAATGTTGTCGGACAAACAATGAAGTTCAAGAGAGTCACAATGATTTGAACGATGGGAAAAAGACATAAGACCGTCGTAACAGTGGGTCAGAAGTGTGACAGAACCGTTAACAGTGGTGTCAGAAGTAGGGAATTAGTTCTAGTGTTTTCTAGTAGACGCCTATTAGCGAATATTCTGGAACCTCAGCAGGGTATAAATACAAGTACTCAGGGACGCTCAGTTCAGTTATTATCGGGCGAAACTCTGTGAGTTTGAGTTGCGATATCTTAATGCAGTTCGAGTATTGTGGCAAAGTGTTGCGTGTTTTATAATTGTGCAGGATGATTGTAAAACAATTGTGTTTTATATCAGTTAACATTTTTATTGTGTGTGAACAATTTTTACTTGATTTGTTGTAAGAGACTGTCTTGTTAATTACAAACTGTTTAATTGTGATAATTAAAGCTGGTGATTAGTGACTTAATTGGTGTCTTGTATTTAGTTTTCCACTGTACCATACGACGATCAGTAGACCGTCGTAACAATATAATATTTTTGTTTGCTCTCTTTTGAAGCAGAATTTTCTTTTCTTCCTTATGGTGTGCCAGTTTAATACCTAAAATGATAATCAATGCACACATGCAGAACTTGTTACTTCAGCTCAAATACTTTTACAGTATTATCAAATCAAAAACAATAGATAGCTTTGGCCATATTATTCTGTTTCCTGGGTCTGTAAAAAAGTCTTGTTTTTTTTTAATGCACATAAATTGTTATTTTGTATGGGTACTGTGATATACTGAGAAAACATGTACACCTATGTTGCATTGAATCACAGGATGTCACATTATCTCACATTACAACGCTCACCCTCACTTTACAATGTTTAGTTTTTACACTTGTGTTGCCAATTCCCTAGAAGCCTTAAATCTCCTCCCTCCCAGCAACTACCAACTCTTTACATATTAAAAAATCGGTATGGAGAACCATACATGACTTCATCTCCTAAAATTTATATCTATCATCATTTTAATATTAATTAAATAAGTGGATGCTTGAGTTGTAAACAAATTATGTATCAGCTAAAATGGTACCACCATGTCAGGTGGATTAAGACTATCCTCAACCTTCATGAGGAAGGACTGTACTTTTGGATAAAATGTCTGTAGGTCGAACGAAGAGCTAGCTAAAGTTAGCTGCGAACTGATTCCTGTAATGAAATTGGACTCTCGCTACGAGGGGCCGAGGGATGTCTATAGTGTTATCAAAGTCTCTCCTGTCAATTCTATACGTCATTTTTCTTTTTTAAAATCGAGTCTTGATTTCTTTCTTTCCATTTGTCTTCTGATTTCCTGAAGGACTATTCTGTTCACCCGTATAATTATAAATTTCTCAGCAAAACATTTCTTCCTTAATACGTTTGTGTCTCCTGTTTAACACCCACCATTCTGATGCATGTCATAACGCTATATTCCACACAGGCTAGTAAATAACTAGCCATCAGTGAGGTCAAAATATTTTCAAGGAGGAGCAAACAATTTTCCAAAGGAGAAAAATATTTATATATTTTTCATACATACACACATGCACATATTAGTTTATAATTCTCATACCATAATAGAAGTAAGTACACAGATTGTATTAATTGCTTTAATACAACAACACTGCCCAGCGATCCACAGGAAGCAAATCGATGTCCACCTTTTCGGTTTGCACGCGTTGTGTTGGTGTGGGTTTCGGCACTTTCCATTTAAAAATCGTGCAAACATAATAAAATAAACATAAGTGAGGCCAGAAATAACGCGAATTTTGTGTGTGTGTGTGTGTGTGTGTGTGTGTGTGTGTGTGTGTGTGTGTGTGTGTGTGTGTGTGTGTGTGTGTGTGTGTGTGTGTGTGTGTGTGTGTGTGTGTGTGTGTGTGTGTGTGTGTGTGTGTGTGTGTGTGTGTGTCCTACCGGCCTTTTTATTGCGGTAATCACAAAAATAAAACTTTGGAAAAGTAAACATTACATAATTGAGATATGCTTGCCTGCCACGAACGATATATTTTCACTCATACGTGATTTAATTTAAAATGAAAAATATAGAATTTTGTTAAAGTCAAAAGAAATGTTTCCATAGAAACTACTTCTTTGTTGTCTTTAACGTATTACACATATACTTAAGTATTACACTTATAAAATTTATATATATATATATATACATATATATATATATATATATATATATATTACTATAAGAAACGGACTGTAGCAGAAAGTGATTGAAATATATATATATTAAACTTCCACTATGAACACTTACTTTTTCATTTAGTTGTTTGGTTTTTGTTTTCATTTAAATCCCACTGAAGAAGACGAATACCACGTCAAAACGTCTGGGTAACAAAACCAAAATATCGGAATGGAGAACCATACATGACTTCCATATTCTAAGATTTATATTTAAAATCATTTTCGAAATGAAATATTACCATAGAAACTACTTCTTTCTACTTACTGCTTCAGCCTTAACCACAGTACTGTGGTCACTAACATATACCACCTCACGTTATCGCACTCGATTTTCACTGATGATGGAAGTCGATGGCATTGCCGAAACGTCTGGTTTTGTAGAAAACATTGGACTACGGCCAAATATCCCGGGAAGGAATTTTAACAAAAACTACATCTTTGTTGCCGATAACGTTGTACACATATATATAAAAAATATGCATAAAATTAATGGCTTGTATAAGTTAATGATTGATCTCCATTAAGTAGTGCTCAAGTTTCCAAAGTTTTAATATTATGATGTCCGTAATTAAAACATCAGAGCAGGTTTAGTGTGTATGAGGGTACACCGTAGACAAAAATTTTCAACATTTCCTATTGAGCGTTGCTTAGAATAAAGCTGCGAATCTACAGTGTACGTTTCACAGAACAAACACACGGAAAAGAAGGAGCGCTCCGAAGTCACTTATGGACCCTCAGCATCTTGCAGAGGGTTCATTCCCTAAAGACGAAAAGTCTGTCTATGAATTGTTCCTCTGCAAACACGTGCAGTTACACTGCCCAGCGATCCACAGGAAGCAAATCGCTATCCACGCTGGACAGTTTTTCGGCTTGCATGCGTTATGTTGGTATGGGTTCGGCACTTTCCATTTAAAAACCGTGCAAATGTAAGAAAATAAACATGAATGAGGCCAGAAATAACGCGAATTGTGTGTGTGTGTGTGTCTTCCCTGCCTTTTTATTGCGGTAGTGATAATAATAAAATGGAAACGTAAACAGTACATAACTGAGATATGCTTACCTGCCACACACGATATATTTTCTCTTATACATGACTAGCAGAATACCCGTGCTTCGCTACGGAGTTTCACGTTGTACGTAATAAAAATGTTAGTTTAATTAATAAAGTTTAATTAAAGCTTCTTAAAAATAAACAGCTGTTGCCCACAACTTCGTTCGCGTGGTCTTCAATTTAATGCGATAATATATTTAGAACAGAATCTATTCTATTGGGTTGCCATAGTAACCAGATCTAATAGTTTTTACGCAAAGGACCCCCCAGAGGATCGTATCGAAAAAAAACACCTGTCCTATGTTGGTTCTCCCGTTGCGTAAAATATTTGTGCCAAGTTTGGTTGAAATCGGTCCAATGGTTTAGGTGGAGACGTGGAAGACCCCAAAGGACCCCCCAAAGGATCGTATCGAAAAAAAACACTTGTCCTATGTTGGTTCTCCCTTTGCGTAAAATATTTGTGCCAAGTTTGGTTGAAATCAGTCCAGTGGTTTAGGAGGCGATGTGGAAGACCCCAAAGAACACCCAAAAGGACCCCATCGAAAAAACACCTATCCTATGTTGGTTCTCCCGTTGCGTAAAATATTTGTGCCAAGTTTGGTTGAAATCGGTACAGTGGTTTAGGAGGAGATGTGGAAGAAACCTTCGCAGACGTGCGCACAACAACTCACTGAAGTTTCATCGCAATCGGATGAATGGTATAGGAACGCATACGGGACAAACAAAGAAACATTCATTTTTATATATAAGATGTAAACTATACCACTTACTTGACATAAACCGTGATAGCTAAGCTAATGTACAACATATATGTATTAATTATACACATAAAAGTTCCTCGATAGACACTCTATCTATTGGCGAAAACTTGAATAAAATCCGTTCAGTACTTCCTGAGATTAGCGATTTCAAACACAGAGAGAAAACGGACCGACTTTACTTTATACTATGTACAGATTTACATTAAAATGAAAAAATTATAATTTTTAATGTAACTTCGAACTTAATGACTTTGAATTTTGTTGCCAGGCAATAAAAATTTTTTATTTTTAACAATTACCATTGTTTCAAAAAGTTTAAATAAATTTTCAAGTACTTTACTCTTGTTAAAACGTAAAAGGTTGCAGGTAAACTACCCCTTCCCCTTAACCGATCTTCACCAAAATCAAAAGTCCTTGAGACCTCTACAATTCAGGGACGTATGCAAAAAAATATTTTATTCTGTTTGAATTTGTGGCTGTTATCGTTTGCCATAGAAAATACGCTTGATAAAAAAACGTTGCAGGTAAACTACCCCTTCCCCTTAACCGATCTTCACCAAAAACAATAGGTCTTGAGACCTCTACAATTTAGGGCTGTATGCAAATAATCTTTTGAGTCTGTTTGAATTTGCGGCTGTTATCGTTTGCCGTAGGAAATACCCTTGTTAAAACATAAAACGTTACAGGTAAACTACCCCTTTCCCTTAACTGATCTTCACCAAAAACAATAGGTCGTGAGAACTCTACAATTCAGGGCTGTATACGAAACATTATTTAATTCTGTTTTAATTTGCGGCTGTTATCGTTTGCCAAACAAACACAATTACCCTTGATAATAAAAAAACCGTTGCAGGTAAACTACCCCTTTCCCTCAACCGATCTTCACCAAAAACAATAGGTCGTGAGTACTCTACAAATCAGGGCTGTATGCAAAAAATTATTTGATTCTGTTTGAATTTGCAGCCGTTATCGTTTGCCATAGAAAAAAAATCTACAGACAGACACACAGACACACAGACAGACACACACACACAGACACTTTTCGGAAAACGACTTTTTTTCATGTTTTGAGTGTAGTAGAATCAGAATCTGCAATAATCTCGAACACGATTTTTTTTGCCATCACCATACTTCCATTCCTTAAGGAATATGGAAGTAAAAGTAAGTGTTCATAGTGGAAGTTTAATATATATATAATATTAAAAAAGTGAACGAAGAGGATGTATCAACAAGATAATTATAAAATTTACTTCCTCCATCATTAACTACCATTTTAATTTATTTAAAAAATTACCCCCTCCCCCCCCAACTACCCTTTTCATTTATACATATTTCATCTAACAATTTACTCTTGTTAAAACGTAAAACATTGCAGGTAAACAACCCGTTTCCCTTAAGCGATCTTCACCAAAAACAATGGACCTTGAGTCCTCTACAATTCAGGCATGTATGCAAAAAATTATTTGATTCTGTTTGAATTTGCGGCTTTTATCATTTGCCATAGAAAAAATTCTACACACAGACACTTTTCAAATATTGGTATGGAGAACCATACATGACTTTCATGTTCTAAGATTTATATTTAAAATCATTTTCGAAATGAAATATTTCCATAGAAACTACTTATTTCTACTTACTGCTTCAGCCTTAACCACAGTACTGTGGTCACTAACGTATACCACCTCACGTTATTTCACTCGATTTTCACTGATGATGGAAGTCGATGGCACTGCCGAAATGTCTGGTTTTGCAGAAAACATTGGTCTATGGCCAAACAGGCCAGGAAGGAATTTTAACAACAAACTACTTCTTCGTTGCCGATAACGTAGTACATATATAAATATCGGTATGGAGAACCATACATGACTTCCATATTCTAAGATTTATATTTAAAATCATTTTCAGCCAAACAGCCAGGCTGTGTCTTACCTGCCTTTTTATTGCTGTATTAAATGAAAAATATTATATTACATTAAAATGAAAAAATTATAATTTTATTGCCTGGCAACAAAATTATTTTATTTTTAACAATTACCATTGTTTCAAAAAGTTTAAATAAATTTTCAAGTACTTTACTCTTGTTAAAACGTAAAAGGTTGCAGGTAAACTAACCCTTCCCCTCAACCGATCTTCACCAAAATCGAAAGTCATTGAGACCTCTACAATTCAGGGACGTATGCAAAAAATTATTTGATTCTGTTTGAATTTGCGGCTGTTATCGTTTGCCATAGAAAATACGCTTGATAAAAAAACGTTGCAGGTAAACTACCCCTTCCCCTTAACCGATCTTCACCAAAAACAATAGGTCTTGAGTACTCTACAAATCAGGGCTGTATGCAAAACATTATTTGATTCTGTTTGAATTTGCGGCTGTTATCGTTTGCCATAGAAAATAAAACGTAAAAGGTTGCAGGTAAACTACCCCTTCCCCTTAACCGATCTTCACCAAAAACAATAGGTCTTGAGTACTCTACAAATCAGGACTGTATGCAAAACATTATTTGATTCTGTTTGAATTTGCGGCTGTTATCGTTTGCCATATAAAATACCCTTGTTAAAAAAACGTTGCAGGTAAACTACCCCTTTCCCTCAACCGATCTTCACCAAAAACAATAGGTCTTGAGAAATATACAATTCAGGGCTGTATGCGAAACATTATTTGATTCTGTTTGAATTTGCGGCTGTTATCGTTTGCCAAAAAAAAAAAAAATTTCCCTTGATAAAAAAAACCGTTGCAGGTAAACTACCCCTTCCCCTCAACCGATCTTCACCAAAAACAATAGGTCGCGAGTACTCCACAAATCAGGGCTGTATGCAAAAAATTATTTGATTCTGTTTGAATTTGCGGCAGTTGTCGTTTGCCATAGAAAATACGCATGATAAAAAACGTTGCTGGTAAACTACCCCTTTCCCTCAACCGATCTTCACCAAAAACAATAGGTCTTGAGTACTCTACAAATCAGGGCTGTATGCAGAAAATTATTTGATTCTGTTTGAATTTGCGGCTGTTATCGTTTGCCATAGAAAATACCCTTGTTAAAAAAACGTTGTAGGTAAACTACCCCTTTCCCTTAACCGATCTTCACCAAAAACAAAAGGTATTGAGAACTCTACAATTTAGGGCTGTATGCAAATAATCTTTTCATTCTGTTTGAATTTGCGGCTGTTATCGTGTGCCATAGGAAATACCCTTGTTAAAACATAAAACGTTACAGGTAAACTACCCCTTTCCCTTAACCGATCTTCACCAAAAACAATAGGTCTTGAGAACTCTACAATTCAGGGCTGTATGCGAAACATTATTTGATTCTGTTTGAATTTGCGGCTGTTATCGTTTGCCAAACAAACAAAATTTCCCTTGCTAAAAAAAAACCGTTGCAGGTAAACTACCCCTTTCCCTCAACCGATCTTCACCAAAAACAATAGGTCGCGAGAACTCTGCAAAACCGGGCTGTATGCAAAAAATTATTTGATTCTGTTTGAATTTGCGGCAGTTATCGTTTGCCATAGAAAAAAAATCTACAGACAGACAGACAGACAGACAGACAGACAGACAGACACACAGACACTTTTCGGAAAACGACTTTTTTTCATGTTTTGAGTGTAGTAGAATCAGAATCTGCAATAATCTCGAACACGATTTTTTTTGCCATCACCATACTTCCATTCCTTAAGGAATATGGAAGTAAAAAATTATCCCCTCCCCCTTCAACTATGATTTTCATTTACAGAAAATTACCCCCACCCCGTTCAACTAGCCCCTTCATTTATACATATTTCATCTACGTTTGTACAGTGGATTATTAAGATCTTCTTATCAAGATACATTATTTATCAAATAAGTATTTTACTCTTGTTACAACAAAAAATGTTTCAGGTAAACTACCCTTTCCCCGTAACCGATCTTCACCAAAATCAATAGGCCTTGAGTCCTCTACAACTTAGGCACATATGTAAAAAATTATTTGATTCTGTTTGAATTTACGGCAGTTATCGTACGTCATGAAAAAATTTCTCTTGTTACAACATAAAATGTTGCAGGTAAACTACCCCTTTCCCTTAACCGATCTTCACCAAAATCAACAGGCCTTCAGTCCTTTACAATTCAGGAACGTATGCAAAAAAAATATTTGATTCTGTTTGAATGTGGGGCAGTTATCGTTCGTCACAGAAAAAATTACCATTGTTAAAACATAAAATGTTGCAGATAAACTACCCCTTTTACTTAACCGATCTTCACCAAAATCAACAGACCTTTAGTACTTAACAATTCAGGAACGTATGCAAAAAATTATTTGATTATCTTTGAATACGCGGCAGTTATCATTCGTCATAAAAAAATTACCCTTGTTAAAATGTTACAGGTAAACTACCCTTTTCTCTTAACCGATCTACACCAAAATCAACAGACCTTGAGTTCTCTATAATGCAGGAAGGTATGCAAAAAAGTATTTCATTCTGTTTGAATTTACGGCAGTTATCGTTCGTCATAGGAAAAATTACCCTTGTTAATACATAAAATGTTGCTGGTAAACTACCCCTTTCCCTTAACCGATCTTCACCAAAAACAATAGGTCTTGATAACTCTACAATTCAGGGGTGTATGCAAACAATTATATGATTCTGTTTGAATTTGCGCCTGTTATCGTTTGCCATAGAAAAAATTCTACACACAGACAGACACAAACACACTTTTTGAAATATCGGTATGGAGAACCATACATGACTTCCATGTTCTAAGATTTATATTTAAAATCATATTCAAAATGAAATATTTCCATAGAAACTACGTCTTTCTACTTATTGCTTCAGCATTAACCACAGTACTGTGGTCACTAACGTATACCACTTCACGTTTTCGCAGTCGATTTTCACCGATGATGGCAGTCGATGGCACTGCCGAAATGTCTGGTTTTGTAGAAAACATTGGACTACGGCTAAAGAGCCCTGGAAGCAATTTTAACAAAAAACTACTTCTTTGTTGCCGATAACGTAGTACACATATAAAAAATTCTCCCCTCCACCTTCAACTATAATTTTTAATAATAGGAAATTCCCCCACCCCGTTCACCTAACTTTTTCATTTATAGATATTTCATCTACGTTTCTACAGTGGATTACTATGAGCTTCTTATCAGGATACTTTATTTATAAAAATTAAGTATTTTACTCTTGTTAAATCATAAAATGTTTCAGGTAAACTACCCCTTTCTCTTAACCGATCTTCTCCAAAATCTACAGACCTTCCGTCCTCTACAATTCAGGGAAGCATGCAAAAAAATATTTGATTCTGTTTGAATGTGCGGCAGTTATCGTTCGTCATGGAAACATTTCTCTTGTTACAACATAAAATGTTGCAGGTAAACTACCTCTATCCCTTAACCGATCTTCACCAAAATCAATAGACCTTGAGCTCTCTGCAGCTCAGGAAAGGGTGCAAAAAATTATTTGATTCTCATTGAATTTTCGGCAGTTATCGTTCGTAATATAAAAAATTACCCTTTTTAAAACATAAAACGTTGCTGATAAACTACCCCTTCCCTTAACCGATCTTCAACAAAATCAACAGACCTTGAGCTCTCTTTAGTTCAAAAAGGTACGCAAAAACCTAGTTGATTCTGTTTGAATTTACGGCAGTTATCATTCGTCATATAAAAAATTACCCTTGTTAAAACATAAAATGTTGCTGGTAAACTACCCCTTTCCCTTAACCGATCTTCACCAACACCAACAGGTATTGAGAACTCTACAATACAGGGCTGTATGCAAAACATCATTTGATTCTGTTTGAATTTGCAGCTGTTATCGTTTGCCATAGAAAACACCCTTTATAAAACATAAAACGTTGCTGGTAAACTACCCTATTCCATTAACCGATCTTCACCAAAAACAATAGGTCTTGAGAACTCTACAATTCAGGGCAGTATGCAAAACATTAGTTGATTCTCTTTGAATTTACGGCAGTTATCATTCGTCATAGAAAAAATACCCTTGTTAAAACATAAAACGTTGCAGGTAAACTACCCCTTTCCCTTAACCGATCTTCAACAAAATCAACAGACCTTGAGTTCTGTATAATTCAAAAAGGTATGCAGAAGAGACGTTGATTCTGTTTTAATGTACGGCAGTTATCGTTCGTCAAAAAAAAATTACCCTTGATAAAACAAAAAATGTTGCTGGTAAACAACCATATTCCCTTAACCAATCTTCACCAAAACCAACAGGTCTTGAGAACTCTACATTTCAGGGCTGTATGCGAAATATTATATGATTCTGTTTGAATTTGCGGCTGTTATCGTTTGCCATATAAAATACCCTTGATAAAACAAAAAACGTGTCTGGTAAACTACCCCTTTCCCTTAACCGATCTTCACCAAAAACAATAGGTCTTTAGTACTCAGCAAAACAGGGCAGTATGCAAAAACGTATTTGATTCTGTTTGAATTTGCGGCTCTTATCGTTTGCCATAGAAAATACCTTTTAAAACATTAAACGTTGCAGGTAAACTACCCCTTTCCCTTAACCGATCTTCACCAAAAACGATAGGTCTTGAGAACGCTACAATTCAGGGCTGTATGCAAAATATTATATGATTCTGTTTGAATTTGCGGCTGTTATCGTTTGCCATACAAAATACCCTTGATAAAACAAAAAACGTGGCTGGTAAACTACCCCTTTCCCTTAAACGATCTTCACCAAAAACAAAAGGTCTTGAGAACTCTACAATTCAGGGCAGTATGCAAAACATTATTTTATTCTGTTTGAATTTGCAGCTGTTACTGTTTGCCAAACAAACACAATTACCCTTGATAAAAAAAAAACCGTTGCAGGTAAACTACCCCTTTCCCTCAACCGATCTTCACCAAAAACAATAGGTCGCGAGTACTCTACAAATCAGGAGTGTATGCAAAAAATTATTTGATTCTGTTTGCTTTTGCGGCTGTTATCGTTTGCCATAGAAAAAAAGTCTACAGACAGACACAGACACACACACAGACACTTTTCAAAAAAACGACTTTTTTTCATGTTTTGAGTGTATTACAATCAGAATCAGCAATAATCTCGAACACGATTTTTTTTGCCATCACCATATTTCCATTTCCTTAAGGAACATGGAAGTAAAAATGACTTTTCTTCATGTTTTGAGGGTAGTACAATCAGAATCAGCTGTTAACTCGAACATGATTTTTTTTTGCCATGACCATACTTCCATTTCCTTATGGAACATGGAAGTAAAAAATGACTTTTTTTCATGTTTTGAGGATACTACACTCAGAATCTGCCGTTATCTTGAACACGATTTTTTTCGCCATGACCATACTTCCATTTACTTATGGAACATGGAAGTAAAAATCGGTATGGAGAACCATACATGACTTCCATATTCTAAGATTCATATTTAAATCTTAATATCGCCTGCCAAGCGCGATATATTTTCTCTTATACATGATTTACATTAAAATGAAAAAATTTTAATTTTATTGCCTGGCAACAAAATTATTTTGTTTTTAACAATTACCATTGTTTGAAAAAGTTTAAATAAATTTTCAAGTACTTTACTTTTGTTAAAACGTAAAAGGTTGCAGCTAAACTACCCCTTCCCCTTAACCGATCTTCACCAAAATCGAAAGTCCTTGAGACGTCTACAATTCAGGGACGTATGAAAAATATTATTTGATTCTGTTTGAATTTGCGGCAGTTATCGTTTGCCATAGAAAATACACTTGATAAAAAAACGTTGCAGGTAAACTACCCCTTCCCCTTAACCGATCTTCACCAAAAACAATAGGTCTTGAGTACTCTACAAATCAGGGCTGTATGCAAAACATTATTTGATTCTGTTTGAATTTGCGGCTGTTATCGTTTGCCATAGAAAATACCCTTGTTAAAAAAACGTTGCGGGTAAACTACCCCTTTCCCTCAACCGATCTTCACCAAAAACAATAGATCTTGAGAACTCTACAATTTAGGGCTGTATGCAAATAATCTTTTGATTCTGTTTGAATTTGCGGCTGTTATCGTTTGCCATAGGAAATACCCTTGTTAAAACATAAAATGTTACAGGTAAACTACCCCTTTCCCTTAACCGATCTTCACCAAAAACAATAGGTCTTGAGTACTCTACAAATCGGGGCTGTATGCAAAACATTATTTGATTCTGTTTGAATTTGCGGCTGTTATCGTTTGCCATATAAAATACCCTTGTTAAAAAAACGTTGCAGGTAAACTACCCCTTTCCCTCAACCGAACTTCACCAAAAACAATAGGTCTTGAGAACTCTACAATTTAGGGCTGTATGCAAATAATCTTTTGATTCTGTTTGAATTTGCGGCTATCGTTTGCCATAGGAAATACCCTTGTTAAAACATAAAACGTTACAGGTAAACTACCCCTTTCCCTTAACCGATCTTCACCAAAATCAACAGATCTTGAGAACTCTACAATTCAGGGCTGTATGCGAAACATTATTTGATTCTGTTTGAATTTGCGGCTGTTATCGTTTGCCAAACAAACAAAATTACCCTTGCTAAAAAAAAACCGTTGCAGGTAAACTACCCCTTTCCCTCAACCGATCTTCACCAAAAACAATAGGTCGCGAGTACTCTGCAAACCAGGGCTGCATGCAAAAAATTATTTGATTCTGTTTGAATTTGCGGCAGTTATCGTTTGCCATAGAAAAAAATCTACAGACACACAGACACACAGACAGACACACACACAGACACTTTTCGGAAAACGACTTTTTTTCATGTTTTGAGTGTAGTAGAATCAGAATCTGCAATAATCTCGAACACGATTTTTTTTGCCATCACCATACTTCCATTCCTTAAGGAATATGGAAGTAAAATATCGGTATGGAGAACCATACATGACTTCCATATTCTAAGATTTATATTTAAAATCATTTTCAGCCAAACAGCCAGGCTGTGTCTTACCTGCCTTTTTATTGCTGTATTAAATGAAAAATATTATATTACATTAAAATGAAAAAATTATAATTTTATTGCCTGGCAACAAAATTATTTTATTTTTAACAATTACCATTGTTTCAAAAAGTTTAAATAAATTTTCAAGTACTTTACTCTTGTTAAAACGTAAAAGGTTGCTGGTAAACTACCCCTTCCCCTTAACCGATCTTCACCAAAATCGAAAGTCATTGAGACCTCTACAATTCAGGGACGTATGCAAAACATTATTTGATTCTGTTTGAATTTGCGGCTGTTATCGTTTGCCATAGAAAATACCCTTGTTAAAAAAACGTTGCAGGTAAACTACCCCTTTCCCTTAACCGAACTTCACCAAAAACAATAGGTCTTGAAAACTCTACAATTTAGGGCTGTATGCAAATAATCTTTTGATTCTGTTTGAATTTGCGGCTGTTATCGTTTGCCATAGGAAATACCCTTGTAACAACATAAAACGTTACTGGTAAACTACCCCTTTCCCTTAACCGATCTTCACCAAAATCGACAGATCTTGAGAACTCTACAATTCAGGGCTGTATGCGAAAGATTATTTGATTCTGTTTGAATTTGCGGCTGTTATCGTTTGCCAAACAAACAAAATTACCCTTGCTAAAAAAAAACCGTTGCAGGTAAACTACCCCTTTCCCTCAACCGATCTTCACCAAAAACAATAGGTCGCGAGTACTCTGCAAATCAGGGCTGCATGCAAAAAATTATTTGATTCTGTTTGAATTTGCGGCAGTTATCGTTTGCCATAGAAAAAAAATCTACAGACAGACACACAGACAGACAGACAGACAGACACACACACAGACACTTTTCGGAAAACGACTTTTTTTCATGTTTTGAGTGTAGAAGACTCAGAATCTGCAATAATCTCGAACACGATTTTTTTTGCCATCACCATACTTCCATTCCTTAAGGAATATGGAAGTAAAAAAGTGGCTCATATACTTTGTAAGTAGTGATAATATGAGGAATTGTGTCAATAAATGATCATTATTTGTCATAAACGATTAAACTGCTGTTGGCCGACTTTTTTTACATGGTATAAGAACTGGCAGCACAGTATCAAAACTGTGTGAGAATCAATGGTTAAAAACAGCAAAATGCTGTAAATTTAAATTTCCCTTTTGGTTATATTGTATTGCGACGAGTACGTACGTCTCGTTCGTGCCCCGCGATGGAAGCCAATTTGTATTGAGACCGGTGTGCACTGTTAAGTCCTCTCGTATGTATCTCTCCTTGATTATGTTAATATAATTCAATTTCTTAGATATCTGGAGTTGTGGGATATAGTAATCTTGTTAATTATGATTAAGTTATCTCTCTAATTAAAATACCAGTGTTAGTGTGACTGTAACTTAAATAATTAGTGTTTTATTCTAAAATTTTGCTCAGCCCTAGTATACCTTGCAGAGAATTATTGAAATTTCGTGTTTAATGCTATTCTCTTTGGTGTCAGAGAATTCCGCAACAAGCGCTGCAGTTCCGGAATAAACGAAATTTATAGGTTAATTCACCGTGTACGGTAACTAGTTATTATACACTTAGTCTGTTAATTCTTATTCCCAACTCATTAAATAATACCCAAATAATAAGATCCTGAAATTATACAAGGTTTCTTTATTAATTTAACTTGTTAACATTCAATGAGATTGTTTTTAACTGACATACGAAAGGCTATATGTTGCGTTAATCGATTATTGTTCGGTCCAATATTTTATTTTAAATTCAGTTATATATTTTGTTCTTTTATAATTAATTTAATTAAGGGTGTGAAGGTTCTTGTAATTGCGGGGAAGATTAAAAATACATAGATAGGAATGCAAGATATTACAAATTTAAAGTGTTGTGTTGTTTAATATTATTTATACAATTGTAATTTACCAGACTTAGAACGAAGCAACTCTGGCAGGCAGTTGGTTTTTAACCTCGTCGATCAGAATGGAGATGATTTTCTTTATTCTTTTCTTCAGTTCAATAAAGTGGAATTCTTAGTCCTGGTTAACTCGGAAATACAGGTCCCTTGGTTTATTTACGGCCAGACTGGTGGTTGTGTTCTTCGGCAAATTCGGGATCCAAATATGTTTTTTCTATCGTAGGAAGTAAATAGTCCCATGTATTTAAATGGTTATGATTTTCAGTGTGGTGTGTAGTATTAGTTCTTTACACAGTTGGTTCTTTATATTAGATTAATATTTCATTAATTCTTCTTATGATATTGGACAATCCAAGTCCTTCCTTGTGGAACTTAATTATTTATTATTATGAGACGATACCATTATATAATTTGGTTAAATTCTGCTGGCATAATTCAGACAAATAATTATTAATATATTATGATTGTAAATGTATCGAAATAATTTAGAATAGTTGAATTACATTAACCATTTCTTTGGGTTTTAATCTCATCACGTTCAGATCATAAATTGCAATAATCAAAATCAACAAATCATATTAATTTTTGTTGTCCCTAGCAACAAATTTATTTTTATTCTTTTTCAATGTTTTGTATATAGTGATTATTTCATATATTATTCTTCCATTCCTTATTAAACTTCCATTATATTGGAATATGACTTTATTTATAGTTTGTTTACTAATTTCTACATATATTCTGCTGGTTTTTCAATCTTAGTCTGTTTCTTTTTATATTTATTATTTTTCCGATATCAAACGTTATCAATCGATATCATTGCACTATGGCATTATCATAATTTGTTTATATTGAGTTGGTTTATTATATATTATTAGTTATCAAATGTTTTTTCCAACTCCTTGAACGGTATTCATTAATTATTATTACCTTCCGTACCTAATCTTTATGTTTTGAGTTGTTAGATAGTGTTATTGGCTGTTAGGCCTTTTATTGTATATGGACCTACCTTGATTATAACTGGTGAACAACTATAGCCTTTTTACATAAGTTTATACACATAACCAAACCTTCACTACTTGCATTTACACAAATAATTATTCTTTTTATAACTAACAACAACCTTATCTTGATCTATGGATCATATATAAGAAAATTGAGATCCATTAACACTAATTAACTGCTTTCCTTCACCTTTCTATAACAGTAATCAAATAATACATTTTGCTTCATTACTTGCTATTACTTCAACAAGTAATTTGCATAATCTAACACAAACTTTAACATAACATTCATGGTAACAAAATAACATCATTCAATTCAGAATCACTATTTTCGATTACTTGTAGCGTGTCAATTTTTGGGTTATTTTATTCATTACAGAATGGGGTGTTGGTAATTTTATTTATTTCGGTTTTGTGTGGAAGTCTTATAAAATATTGTGAAATTGTATTATGCGGCAACGTCATTTCGGTTACGAAAGAACACGTGGAGACTGAAACAGTGGTGTAACAAAGGCGAGACGCATTTACTGTATTGTGTCATTCGGCAAAGGAATTTGCACCTCCACAAAATTCTAAGAAATCTGTACCTGTGTGTCGACGCACGAGCGCAACTGTACACTCACGCGCTCGGGGGACGCGACCAGTACGAAAAACAAGATGGCTAAAGTGCGAAAATATACATCGTTCCTTTAGTTTCACTCAGGAAGTGCTGCTTAAGTCCGGCCTTTTTTATGACGTCAGCCAATGCCTAACTGAGATCGTTGGCTATATTGACTCAAAAACTACATGCATGGCATGGAACGAAGCTTCGGCGACGAAGAGCGAGGCAGTGCTTTCCGTCGAAAATCTGAGAGCACCTGAGAAGTACCTGTTACGTTACCGTTCCCAGTCTGCATTGGTGAGAGACGCGAGATAGTCTACGAGAAACCAAGTTCGCTAACAGACGCTGATCACGTTGTGCGGGCCCGGTCGGGTTGAACTTTTAAGTATGAATACCTAAATAAAATAACGCCTTCATACCGACCGGGACCCGAGGAATTAACGGATGTAACAATATTATAATTGGTACAGTAGAATTGTGAAGTGATGACAGTAAAATAACAGACCGTGGAATCGGGCAACAAAACACGTGTTCGGTCGGCCGTGAACAGTTAATCAAATTACCATGAATAAAAACATGACTTCGTAAAACAAAATATTAAAGGGGCATATGTTAAATTGTGTGGATGTGTGTATGGGCAAAGCTGGGCGGCTTTCGATAGTGTAAGAAATATATGAGGGTAAGGCCTATTTAACCATTTAAAAATGTTTTGTATTATTTTTTGTGCGTTTTGTATTAAGGAGTTCCGTCTTATGTAAGTAAAAATACTCATTTCATAACATAATCATGTGTTAGACTAAGTTATTTCGTCATTACCACTTTCTCATTTCTGTGTTGAAAAAATTCGTCTAACGGATCGGAATCTTTCTGAATTATTAATTGGGTGGGGTCAGATTGCTAAATTGTCCGTTTTATTAAGGTAAAGTGTAAAGGTCTCCATATCTGTCCTTCAAAGATATAGGTGGCGACTCTGGGCTGCTGATAAAATTTCTGCAACAGGTAAGTCCTGGTAGTGGTTTTATGTATTAAATATATTTTGGTATCCTTTTTATTGTTACAAATGTCGACGCGCTGCCAGGTTTTCGTTTAATTGTAATTTTATACGAGATAGACCTATTTTAATACACAGAAAATAGGATGTGGTAATGACGAATGTATAAAAATTATATCGCATATATTTACGTAGGTTAGGTTTGTGTTAGCAAGATATACAGTTGTGTTAGGTATTTTGATTTTACAATAATAGTCGTTTCTTTATATATATAAAAAGTGTTATAAAAATAAATTTTAAATATGGGGGAAGTACGAGATAACGAAATAATAAAAATGATGCAAGCACTGTTTAGTGAACAGAAAAATGACTTGAATGAATTGAAAAAAGAAATTCAAAAACAAGGCTGTATTTATGATAAGAAATTGAGTGATATAGAGACGCGGCTAGGCGAAATAGAATTGGAAAATGAGAAAGTAATAAACAAATTAAAATCGAACAAAGATGACAGGGTAAGTAGGGGTGGAAATGATAATTTAAATAATGAGTTGACAAGTAATAACAATGATAATACAAATAAAAATGTGGTGTTAGAAAATGATGGTGTAGATGTTGAGAGTGATAACGTAATTGTAGAAAGAGTAGAAGTTGATAAGATGGTTGTGTGTGATGAATCAGAGAAAGAGAGTAGAAAGAATTTACAGGTAGGGTGGATGCAGGGGGTAGATTTTTCCCGTAATGTTGTAGTGGGGGGTGAAGAAATGGCTTCACGTGAGTATTTGGAAGAGTATAGGTTTGCAGATAAATTTCCCTTGGTTTTTTGTGCACTTCATAGGTGGTGCTGTAATGATAAGTTAGTGTCCCCTGTATATTTTGAGAGAGAATGTGTAGCTTGGTATGATGGTGAGAAATGTTTTGAGAGAGAGAGAGAAAGAGAGAAATAGAGATATTTAAAGTAAAGAGAAATTATGAAGAATTCGTAGAAAAGTTAGACATAGAGAGAAATAATAAAAAGAATGAGTACTTACCGTATAGTGAAACTGAAATAGCAGTAGATGAGGTGAATGGTGATAATATAACTTACCTAATGTTAACAGATAATACCAACGGAGACTGGACAAAATTGACCAATATTGAACAGGTATATGAACCAATAAAAGGGATAAGGAATGATGTAGAAGTAGTGGTTTATTATAATAATATTAATAAACTTGATATAAATAAGAATGATCTATGTTACAAATATGTTAGACTATTATTTGACGATATGGGGTAATTGTGTATTGTTTATTGTTCATGAACATTTAATGATATGAATAATATGGTTTTGAAGTGCATTGTCTTATGGAACGATTTGTGGGTAATGATAAGAAATAATGAGTTGGACTGTATATTCTTTTATGTGTTAATGTCATTATGTTAAATGTATTTGTGTATTACATTATGGTATACTATGTGTTATGTAAACAATGTGTATGTGTAGGAGAAATTGATAACATTAATTATCAATTAAATTGAATTTGCAATTGACCAATATAAATTAACAATAATTATAAAATTTGACAGACTAATTAAGCGATGAAAATAATTGTGAACTGTTAAATAATTGAATTAAATAACTGAAAATTAATTACTTAATTAAGGTTGTATAAAAGAAAGTTTGAGAATGAAGTTAAATGACGTTCAAATTGAGGTATATTATTATAAGGGGAGAAGTGATGAATTTTCTAGTGTTATATCAAGGTAAAATGTGGAAAATAGATTTTGGGTGATAATGAAATAAGGCAGGTGAGTTAAGTAGAATTAAAGTTAATGGGAGTTAGAGAGAATAAGAATTTTGAAATACTAGTGAAAAACACAGAGATAGTGTTAGATATTTAGGGACACAGTGGTAGTGAGTATATGTAGAGAGGAGTAATGTGAATGAGATTTAAACATATTTGTTGATGATATTTTGTAGTAAGGGTGAGGTGGTAAGGTGTGAGCAACGTGCGGCGTGGCGAGAGACCAACGTGCGGCGTTGTGGCGGGAATAGAGTAGTTTGAGTGAGTGTTTGCCGATATTTTGGAGGGGCATTGGCTCGTATGGGTATAGCCACGTAGGGAACACACATCCTAGTACAACGATGAGCGGTGCCAGAGGTAAGTGGAATTAGTGAAAGGTATTTATAAATGAGAGATTGGTGTCATAAATGGTTAATAGTGGTTGTTAGTAAGAAAGGGAGTAATATTAAAATGTCTATTCAAGTGAAAGCATAGAGAATACAGGTGTCACCCAGAGTAGGCAATGAGTAAAATGTGAAGCGTTAGATAGAAAATTCATAGTAGAAAAGTAATCAGAGATGAAATATAATGTAACAGGAAGGTTAATAATAAATTTGAATTGCATAGAATCAAATGATAAATAATTGATGGTTAATTAATAACAGTTCAATTGAAATTAAAATGGAATGTTTATAATTTCATAAAGATGTAGAATGAGATTGTTAGATGAAGAAAGTTATAGTTGAAGATATAAAATTTTCATTTTTTAAACCAGTGACAGAATCTTGATAGAATGTGAAAATCATGGAAAATTAAGAATTGTTTACTTTAAATAATTTAAATGTCAATTTGATTATTATGTTAATATTTTGTTTATTTTAAATGTGCTATTGTATTGTTTTGTGTTTCAAATTAGGTTATTACAGATGTTTAATGTAGGTGCAGAAAGTATACATAACATAAGTAGGTCAAGGGTCTTGGACTTGACCTAGTTTCAATCAGCTGATGAGGTCATATACCCACTAAGCTTGTATAGTAGAAAGTCAATTTGATTTGGTTATTTAATTAATTTGAACCAATATTTAAATAATTTTACATATAAAGGAAACATTGTAAGAGAAATTAAAATTTTTGGAAATTTAAAATTTTTTTTTTTTTTAGAAAAAAAACTTGATTTTCGCCTGCCAGCATTTGAATATTTTTGAGTAATGATTATTTTATTATGTGTGTACTTAACATGTTTGTTTTCATTGATTGATTATATTGCATTGTACTGTTAGATTGTAAGTGATTACATGTTAGATTAAGGATGTGTTTAGAGTAGGAGAAAGGTTTAAATTAATGCATTTGAAGTAGAAAACAGAAAAACCGGAAGAGAATTTTTTTGAGTATATTATTTTGAATTTTGGATTTTTTTAAATGTTCCATAAATGTTAAAAGAATTTTTCAATTTTACTATTTGTCATGTCAACATGTAATGTGAGTGTGTGTGAGCCCAGTATTTGCTAAAGGCAGCCCAGCTTCCATACAAGGGGAAACATATCGGTAGAGGATCTGGAATAATTTAAGCCAGGGATGGAGGATTTTGGGGGTAGCATGTTAGAAGGTGAGGTGCGCTGTGGTATTTGTCTGTTCGATTTCTCGGTGTTGGGATCTCTTACGGAGAAGTCCAGTGATCTTGTTCAGATGAGTCCATAGTCACCAAGCCAGGAGGGTAGTGTATCCATGTAGAGTAAGAACAAGAGGGGGTTGTTGGCACCAGTTCCTCACCGGTCCTCTTCGGGGTTTATCGATGAGATTTCTTCTGTTGTGAACAGCAGAATTCTCAACGAGGGGGTATTGTAGCGTGTCAATTTTTGGGTTATTTTATTCATTACAGAATGGGGTGTTGGTAATTTTATTTATTTCGGTTTTGTGTGGAAGTCTTATAAAATATTGTGAAATTGTATTATGCGGCAACGTCATTTCGGTTACGAAAGAACACGTGGAGACTGAAACAGTGGTGTAACAAAGGCGAGACGCATTTACTGTATTGTGTCATTCGGCAAAGGAATTTGCACCTCCACAAAATTCTAAGAAATCTGTACCTGTGTGTCGACGCACGAGCGCAACTGTACACTCACGCGCTCGGGGGAAGCGACCAGTACGAAAAACAAGATGGCTAAAGTGCGAAAATATACATCGTTCCTTTAGTTTCACTCAGGAAGTGCTGCTTAAGTCCGGCCTTTTTTATGACATCAGCCAATGCCTAACTGAGATCGTTGGCTATATTGACTCAAAAACTACATGCATGGCATGGAACGAAGCTTCGGCGATGAAGAGCGAGGCAGTGCTTTCTGTCGAAAATCTGAGGGCACCTGAGAAGTACCTGTTACATTACCGTTCCCAGTCTGCATTGGTGAGAGACGCGAGATAGTCTACGAGAAACCAAGTTCGCTAACAGACGCTGATCACGTTGTGCGGGCCCGGTCGGGTCGAACTTTTAAGTATGAATACCTAAATAAAATAACGCCTTCATACCGACCGGGACCTGAGGAATTAACGGATGTAACAATATTATAATTGGTACAGTAGAATTGTGAAGTGATGACAGTAAAATAACGGACCGTGGAATCGGGCAACAAAACACGTGTTCGGTCGGCCGTGAACAGTTAATCAAATTACCATGAATAAAAACATGACTTCGTAAAACAAAATATTAAAGGGGCATATGTTAAATTGTGTGGATGTGTGTATGGGCAAAGCTGGGCGGCTTTCGATAGAGTAAGAAATATATGAGGGTAAGGCCTATTTAACCATTTAAAAATGTTTTGTATTATTTTTTGTGCGTTTTGTATTAAGGAGTTCCGTCTTATGTAAGTAAAAAATATTCATTTCATAACATAATCATGTGTTAGACTAAGTTATTTCGTCATTACCACTTTCTCATTTCTGTGTTGAAAAAATTCGTCTAACGGATCGGAATCTTTCTGAATTATTAATTGGGTGGGGTCAGATTGCTAAATTGTCCGTTTTATTAAGGTAAAGTGTAAAGGTCTCCATATCTGTCCTTCAAAGATATAGGTGGCGACTCTGGGCTGCTGATAAAATTTCTGCAACAGGTAAGTCCTGGTAGTGGTTTTATGTATTAAATATATTTTGGTATCCTTTTTATTGTTACATACTGTAATGTAAATTATTGACTTATTTTTATCTAATTTCACTGTCATTTACTTTAACATTTTCTATATTGGTTTCTTTCTTACAATTCTTATCAGTATATTTGATTTATTTACGTTTCACTGAACATTGATTTCTTACTATTGTCTATTTTACAGGTTTGTTTTTTATTGTTATCTCTACCTTGCATCCTTATTCATTTTTACACAATTATAAATGTATTTATTAGACCTTTGTATTATCATGGGAGTTAAATATTTATTTACTTATTATATTTCTAATATTCTATTTATGTAACGTTGAGGACCGCATTTCTGTTGCGTTACATATGCTCCCCCTCCTAAAAAAGTTTAATTTACCTGAATGTAATTTAGGTCAAGTAAAC
Organism: Magicicada septendecula; assembly: GCA_034769895.1. NCBI lineage: Eukaryota > Metazoa > Arthropoda > Insecta > Hemiptera > Cicadidae > Magicicada > Magicicada septendecula. Next base: position 203,680,322 of record CM068367.1, read on the forward strand.
TTGTATTTTTCACATGCCTTTTCTTCATATCAACATTAATGGTTAACGATGGGATTCTCAATGTAACTTTGTTAGACTAGTATTCATAATTCTTTACTTAATAACATTTCATTATTCCTATTAACATTCTTGGTCATATACAATTTTCTTTAAACAGTATTTGTTGATAGTTGGCTACAATATTCAATGATACTTTAGGCTCACTTCTCTTCTACTTCTAGTTACTGCAATCACTGTATTTCTCAATTATTCTTCTGTCAGTTATTTTCCTTCTGTTTTCTTCGTCACTCTTTTCTGGAATTTGATGTCATTCTTGCAACGATTCTAATATTCCTTAAATATTTAATTTCCCTAACAATCCCTAATATGTGCGTTGGTACAGTTCAGAGAGGCACTGTTTGGCTTCATACTCTGCTGTCCATACTACACTTTAATATAGTACTGCTGGAATTCATCTACAGTCAGCTATAAAAATATAATAATCTTCTTAATTAATTAATAATAAACATTTGGGAATTTTTTACATTGTTGCTTTTATATTTAATTATTCCTATCTTTTATACTTTGTAATTCCATTTTATTTTCCTTAAACATTTTCTGATAATAATTCTGGCAGTCATTATTTGTAATTAGTTTTGTTCTTCTTGTGATAATAACGCTAAGTATCCTCTTCATTTGTTCTTCTAATCCCAATATTTTCTAACTAGTAATTGTTTTGATTATTACTATTATTGAATCTCAGTGTAGTTACAGTCATTAGCTCAACTATTATTTTTCTTATCTTATTTCATTACTTTGGCTGGTTATATTTCAATGAATTATGTTGATAAACATTTTTTCTCGTTCTCTTTAATATTACATTGGTCACAATCAATCGTTTATTGTGGTTGTTCATTTCACTTGGCAATGCGGTATATATTTTAGGTCATATTATTCTTCTTTTATTATTTTGCATAGGTATATTTGATATAAAAAATTTTTTATCTTGGGGTTTCATTATTCCTTATTCATAATATTTCTTCGTAGACATGTAGTAATATTTCTGGTTTTCTTCTGTAATCTTGGGGTTTGTTATTAACTCTTCTTAATACCTTCTTCATAACTATATATTAATTCGGACTTACTTCCTTTTGAATGCTGTGTTTTCTATTTATATAATATTGTTCAAAAAATTCTTTTTATTTACAAGTGTTTTCTCTTCAAAATTGGTAATAAGTTGTTCTTATTTGAATTTAGAATTTATTGGATTTTCTTCAAATTCAAATTCTTTTTAATTCCAAGTGTTTTCTTTTCAAAATTGGTAATAAGTTGTTCTTATTTTAATTTAGAATTTATTGGATTTTTTCAAAATTCATATTCTTTTTAATTGGTTGCCTGGTCAGTTTTCAGCAAATCAGTCCCATTTTTCTGGTTGACTACTTCTTCTAACCATGGTCCATTAATTCGACTGCACTCGTCGTCCGGATTACTGCAGTGTTCATACCAATTTCTACACTTTTTACATATCTCTTGTGCATCTGGTACTGTAATTCAGCTGATGCAACGTCTTCCTTTAAGTCAGGGTGTTCAGTCATATTTAGCTCCTTTTTAATTATCAGGCATCGTATTTCCTCTACTCTAACATAATCACTTGTATACTCTACCCTTCCATTCTTTTCGATATCTGGACTATTTACCAAATGGTTTACGGGTATCTTCCGTATTAACGATATACACGATGTTGTCAGATACTCTTTGCTCGTTGATATATTCAAATAATATTTAAATTTATTTAATTTTAAGTAATTATAGTTACTTAACTTAAGCCCCACGTTGGGCGCCAATTTGTATTGCGACGAGTACGTACGTCTCGTTCGTGCCCCGCGATGGAAGCCAATTTGTATTGAGACCGGTGTGCACTGTTAAGTCCTCTCGTATGTATCTCTCCTTGATTATGTTAATGTAATTCAATTTCTTAGATATCTGGAGTTGTGGGATATAGTAATCTTGTCAATTATGATTAACTTATCTCTCTAATTAAAATACCAGTGTTAGTGTGACTGTAACTTAAATAATTAGTGTTTTATTCTAAAATTTTGCTCAGCCCTAGTATACCTTGCAGAGAATTATTGAAATTTCGTGTTTAATGCTATTCTCTTTGGTGTCAGAATTCCGCAACAAGCGCTGCAGTTCCGGAATAAACGAAATTTATAGGTTAATTCACTGTGTACGGTAACTAGCTATTATACACTTAGTCTGTTAATTCTTATTCCCAACTCATTAAATAATACCCAAATAATAAGATCCTGAAATTATACAAGGTTTCTTTATTAATTTAACTTGTTAACATTCAATGAGATTGTTTTTAACTGACATACGAAAGGCTATATGTTGCGTTAATCGATTATTGTTCGGTCCAATATTTTATTTTAGATTCAGTTATATATTTTGTTCTTTTATAATTAATTTAATTCAGGGTGTGAAGGTTCTTGTAACTGCGGAGAAGATTAAAAATACATAGATAGGAATACAAGATATTACAAATTTAAAGTGTTGTGTTGTTTAATATTATTTATACAATTGTAATTTACCAGACTTAGAACGAAGCAACTCTGGCAGGCAGTTGGTTTTTAACCTCGTCGATCAGAATGGAGATGATTTTCTTTATTCTTTTCTTCAGTTCAATAAAGTGGAATTCTTAGTCCTGGTTAACTCGGAAATACAGCTCCCTTGGTTTGTTTACGGCCAGACTGGTGGTTGCGTTCTTCGGCAAATTCGGGATCCAAATACGTTTTTTCTATCGTAGGAAGTAAATAGTGATGTCCCATGTATTTAAATGGTTATGATTTTCAGTGTGGTGTGTAGTATTAGTTCTTTACACAGTTGGTTCTTTATATAAGATTAATATTTCATTAATTCTTCTTATGATATTGGACAATCCAAGTCCTTCCTTGTGGAACTCAATTATTTATTATTATGAGACGATACCATTATATAATTTGGTTAAATTCTGCTGGCATAATTCAGACAAATAATTATTAATATATTGTGATTGTAAATGTATCGAAATAATTTAGAACAGTTGAATTACATTAACCATTTCTTTGGGTTTTAATCTCATCACGTTCAGATCATAAATTGCAATAATCAAAATCAACAAATCATATTAATTTTTGTTGTCCCTAGCAACAAATTTATTTTTATTCTTTTTCAATGTTTTGTATATAGTGATTATTTCATATATTATTCTTCCATTCCTTATTAAACTTCCATTATATCGGAATATGACTTTATTTATAGTTTGTTTACTAATTTCTACATATATTCTGCTGGTTTTTCAATCTTAGTCTGTTTCTTTTTATATTTATTATTTTTCCGATATCAAACGTTATCAATCGATATCATTGCACTATGGCATTATCATAATTTGTTTATATTGAGTTGGTTTATTATATATTATTAATTATCAAATGTTTTTTCCAACTCCTTGAACGGTATTCATTAATTATTATTACCTTACGTACCTAATCTTTATGTTTTGAGTTGTTAGATAGTGTTATTGGCTGTTAGGCCTTTTACTGTATACGGACCTACCTTGATTATAACTGGTGAACAACTATAGCCTTTTTACATAAGTTTATACACATAACCAAACCTTAACTACTTACATTTACACAAATAATTATTCTTTTTATAACTAACAACAACCTTATCTTGATCTATGGATCACATATAAGAAAATTGAGATCCATTAACACTAATTAACTGCTTTCCTTCACCTTTCTATAACAGTAATCAAATAATACATTTTGCTTCATTACTTGCTATTACTTCAACAAGTAATTTGCATAATCTAACACAAACTTTAACATAACATTCATGGTAACAAAATAACATCATTCAATTCAGAATCACTATTTTCGATTACTGTAATGTAAATTATTGACTTATTTTTATCTAATTTCACTGTCATTTACTTTAACATTTTCTATATTGGTTTCTTTCTTACAATTCTTATCAGTATATTTGATTTATTTACGTTTCACTGAACATTGATTTCTTACTATTGTCTATTTTACAGGTTTGTTTTTTATTGTTATCTCTACCTTGCATCCTTATTCATTTTTACACAATTATAAATGTATTTATTAGACCTTTGTATTATCATGGGAGTTAAATATTTATTTACTTATTATATTTCTAATATTCTATTTATGTAACGTTGAGGACCGCATTTCTGTTGCGTTACAATATAGATAACATCTGATGATGTTCAAATTTTTTTAATTTGAAAACACATTTAACTTGTATGACTTACAAATGCATTTCTTACTAGTTCATGATACAGTAAATATTCCTTCTTTTTTAATGAAATTGACATCTGAAGCAAATTTCCTACATAATTTACTCCACAAGTAGTAATTTCTTTAATGTTTAGTTGAGATCATCAAATAATTTTATAAACATTCAAATGTGACATTCAAAATCTAACAAGCAAATCAGTGCATTCTCCTCCTCCTCCTCCTCCTCCTCCTCCTCCTCCTCCTCCTCCTCTTCCTTCTTCTTCTTCTTCTTCTTCTTCTTCTTCTTCCTCCTCCTCCTCCTCCTCCTCCAAAGCACTACAGACCTGCATGGACCTTAGCTTCCTCCACTATTCGATCACACTTTTCTACTCACTTCTTTCTCCTGTCACGCACCTAAAATTCCTGATCCCGATCCACCCAAAATCTGCTTCCATCTCTTGTAGTTATCACCTGCTCAGTCTTCCTATGTGCCTCACTCCTCCCACTTCACCATACAGGATTGCTTGTCTCGACCCATTCTCTTCACAAGCCCTGACCAGGCAACTTTCCTGGACTTACTGAATCATTCCTCCTCCAAGTATAGTATCTATTGCATATTTGTTCCTCATCCTCAAGAATTCTCCTTTTACAAAGTCTTAAATTTTCCTTATGATTTTCTGTTCAACTATTTTTAAAGTGAAGACATCTGCTGTTGTAAGGGACCAAGCTCTGATTCATATGTTACCATTGGCCTGATCAAAGTTTTATAGAACTTAATTTTAGCAGATCAGGAGATTATTTTGGATCTGAAGAGGTTCTTACTGGCATAGCACGATGAGTTTCCCCAGTAATAACCCTCTTATTGATTTCTTCTGATATCTAGTTTGTAATATTCAGATCCGTTACCATTTATGTAAAACTTGCTACCCCTTCAAATATATATAATATATAATCTCTGACCTTATGAACTCATTTTCATATTCAAGTTTTTTATTCATTTATTCTCATGCCGTCTAACATCCCTGTCTCTCCGGATTTCAAAACATTTTTATGAAAGCTGTCATATTCATGGAAATCGAAATGGTACCATCTGCAAAGGCATGAAACCTGTGTTAGCCTCTAGTTGATATTTCCATTAGTATCAAAATTCTGCATTACCTTGTGAAATGTTAGATTGAAGAACAAGGCTGATAGGGCATCCCTTGCCAAACAACACTAGCATTCTGCTGATCATCCCACCACAATCATAACTGTAGCCTCATTGTTTGTCACTGTAGTCACTGTAACTTAGCATAGAAATTTTTGGGAGGTTTTACAGTTTTCTTGGTATACCAAAATTTCCCATTGTCCCAACAGCTTCAGTCTATGAATATTACTGTTTGTAATTTATAAAGTGCATGTGTACATCTATAATAAATTCAAAGCATTTCTCCAAAAGTTTGCTGTACTGCAAAAATTTTTTAATTGTACTTCTTCCTGTCTGAAGCTATACCGGTATGTCCCCAAAATCTCTTTATCATAGGGCTTTAACCTGTTACTCAGAATGGTCAAGAAGATCTAATATATAACATACAAGAGAGTTATAACGCTATAATTACCATAAATCTGTTTATCCCATTTTTTAAATATAGGGTAAATTACACCAGTGTTCCAATCTATGGCTATCATTTCGCTCCCCCATACCTGCAAGACATATGCAACCACAACCACAATATAAGATGTTTCCTACAAACTTCAACGTGCAAATGTGATGTTCAAAAACAACAAACAACTTAGGATATTTATAAAGAGAAATTTCAAAGATTCACTTAGAATTTACTTCTTGACAATTAATAAACTAAAGAATAATACTCAAGTACATGGTTTTCTTAATAGCTACAGGTCTGAATTGATTATTTCGCTATATGTATTAACCATGCAACTACACAGCATACCTGATTAATCATCTCTTTACTTGGTTTCTCAATTATCTTTTTACACTCAAATGGTTTTGTCTGTACACTCACAGTTCTGACTTGTGGCTCCTGACAGGAAGAACTCACCATTTCTTCCTCTTCCTTCTAAACAAAGAGCACATAACTGATTAAATGAATAAACACGTGTATTTTTAAATAGTATTTAAAACGATTCTACAAAACATATAAAAATACTTAAATACACTAATATTTACTATAGAGATCACAAAATTAATGCTAGAAACAAATGTGGTATAAAATAATTACAAATTAGTATAAATACTATACTTTATTAACAATAAATTCATTATTTATTTATTAACCTGTAATTATTATTTATGAGTAACACAACATAATACTATAAAGTGAGGTGTGCAATAATATATCACATATATGTACAGTTATTTCTGAATGAAAAGTGTGTGTGTGTGTGTGTGTGTGTGTGTGTGTGTGTGTGTGCGCGCGCACGCACGCATACACGCGCGTGGGCATGAGTGTTTATATTATTTAAAAGCACCATTAACCTGTATAAGGTTCTATCCAAAAGGCCCTAACTTTAAATGATTTTAATGTTTGGAAACACTGCTGAAGTCATTTTCTGTCAGCCTCTTCATGTCCTGTGACATTATTTTGAATCTCCTATACCATGTCAAATCCTCCCTCTTGGGCTTCGTTTTCATTTTTGGGAACAAAAGGAAAACACAGGAGGCTATGTTAGGAGTCAATATGGTGGTAGGTAATGATAGTCATATTCTAAAACATTAGAAAACTGACACACAAAGAGTGACAAATGTGTTGACGCATTGTCAAGATGTAACACTCATGTTTGGTTGGCTCACATCTCAGAATGTTTTCATCAAACTTGTTCTTGAAACTGACTCAAAACTAAATATCACTATTGTTTGACGACTCGGAACACTAAGTTTTTTATAAGTACAATCGTAAAGATTTACCTTACAGCCTAAACCGGCTTTCACCTTTAGAAGGCTTCATCAGAGGCTGCCGTAGGTAGCGCTGTTCGTCTTGTTGTTGGCGACGGGATAGCTTTTGAAAGATCGATGCTGTGTGTGTGTGGTGAGATGTGTTCGAATAATGCGTGCGATTTGAATTGTGTCTGTTCGTTTAGGATGTCATTTTTATTTGTTTTTGTGTGTTTGTATATTTCTAATTGTTCTAGAGTGTCTAGTTTTCGGCCTTTTGTGTGTACGTGTAGAATGTTCATGTTATTGTCGATGTTTTTATATGTGTGGTTTGCTTCAATGAGGTGGTTTGCAAAGGTGGATTCTGTAGTGGTGTGGAGTGCCTTTGTGTGTTCAATGTATCTCTGTTTGAAGCTACGTCCTGTCTGGCCTATGTAGAATTTATTGCAATTTAGCTTGTATACACCGGGTAGATCGAATTTGTTCTATGTTTTGTGCGTGCGTTTTGATAGTGTGTGTTCTGTTTTGTTAGTAGTTTTGTAAGCGATACTGTATCCTGCTTTTTTGAATTTGTGGACAATTTTTTCAGTTTGTTTGTTGATGTATGTTAGTGTTATGAATTTGTTGTTTTCTGTCTTTGTCTGTTGTTTGTTTTGTGTTTTGTGTAGGAGTTTACTGACTATTGTTCTGTCATATCCGTTAGATTCTGCTAGATATTTTATCGTGTTTAGTTCGTCTTTGTAGTCTTTTTCATCTAAGGGGATGCTGTTAAGTCTATGTATCATGGTTCTAAAAGCAGCTAGTTTGTGTTGTGTTGGGTGATTGGAGGTGTTGTGTATTAGTGTGTCAGCTGTAGTTGTGTAGCGGGTCAATTTTTGGGTGTTTTTATTTTTAACAGTTTGGAATAATTATATTTTTATTTATTTCATTTTTGGGCGGGTTTGTCTAAAAGTTGTGAAAATTATTGTGCAACCAGATTCATTCCATTATAACAGAACGCATGGCAACGTTATTTCCAATGTTAAGAAACAGTTTGAAACCAAGGCATAGACGCAGTTGTTGTTGTGTAATGCGTCTGAAGAATTTGCACCTCCACAAATTTCTAAGAACTATGCGAGAGTGTGGCATTGCGCTCCCATGCGCACACCAAGCAGGGGCGCCTACCCAAGCGCTGGCAAAAACCAAGATGGCTAGAGAGTGGAATTATTCATCGTTCCTTTGGTTTCACTAAGGAAGTGTTGCTTAGGCCAAGCCCACTTAAATGACGTCAGCCAATGCCTAGAGAAGATCATATGCGACATTGACTCAAAAAACAACATGCATAGCATGGGCCGAAGCTTCGGCGACGACGCCCAAGGCAGTGAGTTCCCGTGTTGAAAACTGTGGAGAGGGAAGGTAGAAAAAATTTCTGCCCAGTGCCTCTTACCAACAGACCGCATGCGGTCCATCAAAATTTTGTTAACAGTTTCTTTTAAGGTCGGCCGACCTCACAGTTAAAATTTGGAACGTTAATCAACAGTGTACAAGTGAAATAACAACAGTAATGAGTGAGCCTAAATGAATTAATAGTTTCGTTTCTCTTTCGGACACCTGAACGAGGACTTAGTACGGGCGCTATGACCGCGTGGTCGACGTGGGGGCATTATTATAGAAAAATGTGTTAAGGGGTTCTTTGTTTCTTTCAAATATGAATGAATGTGGAATGGCAAAGCTGGGCTGTTTCTGTTTGTGTTTGTATTGATAATTGTGTTTTGTGTAATATACAACAAGGTAAGCTGTAGTTAATAAGTATGATTATGCTAGTGTTGCACAACTTTGAAAATATGTATCCAAATGAATCTTCATGAGTTTACAATCATTCAAGAGTAAATAATAATAAATATTAATTCTCTTCATATATGAGTTGTGTCAGTGCTTTGCGTAACCCATAGACCATGTTTGTATCCAGCTACATGTGATCGAACCCTGTGACTTTATTGAAGCTATCGTGCCGGTAAGTAAGAGCTAATCTGAAATTTTGTTGTAATAATAATAAATGTGATTGAAAAGTACATCACAATTGGCGCCCGAACAGGGACGAATTATAATTATATTTAATTAAAATTCCATATCTACAAAGATACAAACATGTTTTAGGTTAGCATAGCAAAATAACGTTACATTACAAAATTTAATTAATTACAGTATTTACATAATTAATTTATTCAACCAATTTATTTAATTCAATTTAACCAATAATACAAAATGTCAGATAACGAAAATAACGTAAATGAAACGATGAGTGTCGAAGTTTTTGACGAGTCAGATATAAATAATTTAGAGACACATTCGACTCCAGGTGCGAGTCAGAATAAAATAGAATTAAAGGTAACAGATCAGAGTAATGTAACTGTAGATTCGGGGATTCAAATAACCCCAATTTTGAGTAGGGAGCGTACAATTAATAATGAACAAGTCAGCTTCACTGACATTGAAACAGAGAGCCAAATGAATACTGAATTAAGTGGAACTGAGTCAAAAATTATGGATGAAGGAATTCATTCAACGCCCGTCCAAAGTAGAAAATCTGATACAGATGAGATGTTAATACGTTTATATAGCATGATAAATGCTAGACTTGATGTTAGTGACACTAAAATAAATGCAAAATTTGACGTTCAAAATCACAATTTTAGCGTAAAATTTGATGAACTTAAAACTGAAATTAATAAAGTACAAATCAATTGTGAAAGTAACTTTATCAAATTGACAAATGAATTAAAAGAAATGCGGAGTCACTCATTGAATAGTAGGAATAATAAAATTGACAAAACAGAGAGTAATGGGGTGGAAAAATTTGATAAACAAAGACAAAAGGTAACTGAAAATTTCGAATGTAAAACAGATGATAATTATAATGATGTATGTAAAAAAGTGGTAGTGGAGAGCAAGATAACAAATATTAACAATGATATTGAAAGTGGTGATTTAACTGAAAATGTAGTAGTAGAGAATGATACATGGAATGATAGTAGTGATAATGAGAGTTTAATGGGATTAGAGGTTAATGAGGAGGTAATAGTTGTTGATGAGATGGAGAGTGTGTGTAAGGAGAGTTTAAGCGAATGTGTAGAGCAGAGGGTAAAATTTCCCCTTATTGGTGATGAACCAGAGTGTTCTAAAGTGTTATTTTTGGGCAAGAGACCCTTATTAGTGAAAAATTTGAGTTGTTTATTTTTGTTGAATAATTTTGTACCCTCTGCATGGAATGAGAGAGAAAGTGTGACAAGGCATTATGATGAGAGAGATTTAAATGGAGAGCGGTGTGTTGACAAAGAGATAGAATTATATAAACTAATGAGAAATTATAACGAGTTGAAAGAGATGTTAAACTTACCTGTTAAAATAGAGAGTGAAGACTGTTTTGATGATACATGTTTAAATAATAATAATTTACTTTATGAAGAAAAAATAACTGACTTGATAACGAATATTACTGATGGAGACTTAACCAATGTACTTAATGTTGACTTGTTTAATGATTATGTGGATAAAATAAATCAGTTTAGTTTGTATGGTTACAACACACAAAACAGTTATTTGTGTGGTAATAAAATTGAACGATGTTATGTGAAACCCCGTCTAATTTTTGACGATGGAGGTTGAGCCTTAAATTCACAATTGGACAATTTCAAATATGCTAATATATGGTAATGACCTAGCTGATTTTAGATATTGAAGTGTGATATAACTGAATAATTATTGAAGAAGAATTGTAAATACGTGTGTAGTGAAATTAATTGTATGCATTATAAAATGTTAGATAAACAAGGTATGTATGTAGCCGAAATTGTGATGACAAAAATAATATTAATATTTTGCATCTTAAAATAGAATAATACATTAAATCTTGTAATTAAATACAAACTAAATAACTACAAAATTAGGAATTTAATATATAAAAAAGTGGTAGCGGATAGAGGATCCCCACTTATTCCAGTGGGGTTCGTCTATTTCAGGGACGCGCCCCTGCCTACGCGAGCCTTGGTTTTCTCCATGTACCCTTATTTCCGGAGGAAGCTTTGTCCCTACCTTTAGTCCTAGTTCTTGACCTTTTAATAATCCTTATCCCTTTTAACTTCCCGATTTCCCTACCCTCCCCTTAGATTAAACACATAAACAATAGTTACACAAATTGGCACACTTTTTGGAACCATTTGATTGCCTTAATTCTAAATACTACATTAGGGTAATCCTCAAAATTAAATAAACTGGCGTTATTTATGAATTGTAAACTCATCCCTTAATTAGGTCGGTAGTGGAGAAGTTTTGTGGCTGAGTAGACAAACTAAATAATAAATTTTGTATAGTTTAACCGAATTATGGTATATAGAGATGGGGCTGTAGATTAGTGGTTGTGGTTTGTGTTCATTTTTTGGGAAGGAGGCAGATAAGGAATTGAGGTTTGCAAAAAGGGTAGTTATTTACTGCCATAGAAGTGGGGTTCTGTTCGTCTTCAATCGCATCTCTGTATACTATGATACGGTACATGTAACATATAACCTATTTACAGGTAATTAAGAAAAAAATAATAAGTATAAATATTATAATAAGTATAATATTAAGTAAGAAAATAATTTTGGAAAATGTTCTAAAGTAAACTTATGTAACCAAAGGGTTTAATTATTATTTTGTGGTACCTGCTATGTTAGGTTATGAGTACGGGATTATGGTATTAAGAATGTGATTGTCGAGGAATTTAAAGAGAGCTTAGAATCAATGAGGTAATGTTGGTAAAATTTATTGAATTATTAAGAAAAACTGAAACATTTAATCACATAAAATCATTTTGGAAATTGTTTTGAATGTACTAAGAGATGAAATTGAACTGTACCTGTCCCTGGAGTAACTTAATGTTAGTGGTGTGTTTAAATTCATGTCGATTCAAATTGAAATTGTAATTTTACATATTTTATACATTAACTTCATACAGCTGTAATTAAAATCAAACTGTTTTGGGTGGAGGTTGTTAAAGAATGTTCAAGTTAAACAAATAATTTAAAAGGGCCACTTTTATTAATGAATCAAAAATATATCTGATCTGAATTGGAATAAAAAATCTAAGAGACAAATAGGTTATCTAAAAGATTTATAAAATTCGAAAAGTGTAGTAAGCAGATATGACAGTATATGAGGTAACCAGAGTGTTTAGACTATGAATGCTGAAACTGAGAATGTTTATAACTGTTGTTTATGAAAACAAGTCTGGCACACAACTGTGTTTAGGTAAACAGTAAACAGGTGTAGGATGTTGTGACTCAAGCCTGTGGTCATGCTTGGTGACCATAACAAGAAATGTTGTAGTCCGCTGAATCAGTATTTTGAGCAAAACCCTATTGTGACATAAAAGAATTAAAGTAAATTTTGTTAAAATGGTAATGAGGTAATTATTGTAACCCAGAGTTTGAGAAAGTAAATACCATTAAATTAATTTGGTATTCAAATTAATAGAAACAATGATTTTTAACAACGAACTTAAAGTTTTTGAAGTTTAATTTTTTTTGAAAAAAAAGAGGTGGGATGCATATAATTTCAAAATTAAATAAATTTTAGAATTAAGTGACCAAATATAATTGTCAGGTTTTAGTATCAGTGAGTATGGGAACGTTTTGAAAAGATGTGTAACAAAATAAAAACTTGGTATCAATACAAGAAGTGGGGATGATTTTGGGGGGTAGATTGGTGCTCAATGAAGTGATAGAACAATGGAGTGTTGAACTGTATATGTAGAAAGTTTAGTTCAATTGTTAATAAATTAGTTAGCTATTAAGTGGCTATTGCGGGGGTTGCCTGTGCTCTCGCAAATAGCGAAATGGGTTGGGGGTAACAGTGAGTGTTACCTCCATCGGAGGCCAAAATGGCGATAAATGTGCGGCACACCTTATCCGTGTAAATTAGGGTTTACACACTGCCAAACGACCGTGTCGCACAGAATTAGATTGATTGTAACAGGCAGTCAAATTAAAGTTTAGATTTCCCCGAATTTTCGGGCGGTTACTGTCTTACCAGCACTAACCGTGGTTTTGGCTAGCGGCCAGCTATGGTCATATCAAGTCCCTTGACCATAGCTGACTTGAAATTGGTATATATTAGAAATTCAATGGGGGGAGGACTTAGGGGAAATCTCCCGGAACTATGGAACAGCGGCTGCCACTCTGCCCGCTTTGGGGTAGCAAGAAAGGTGATAGAACCGTCTTAAGGGTGTATCATTATAGACAAGAACATGTTGATGTTCAATACTTTTAAATGTAATAGCGGAAGCAAAGACACGGAGAGGTAAAACCTGCTCCAAAATATACAGTCTTTGTGGAAGCGAAAAGGCGCCACAGTCTTACATAATTTGAAATAGTGTGTGTGGCTGGGAGGTGACGCAAAGGAGTCACGAATGTAAATTTTATAACATAACATTTTTTATTCAAAGTTTGATCAAATAAAACTGCTTGTGCTCTGTTCAGGTAACTAGCTGCTTAGATATTTAAAAATAAGGTGTTCATGCTATAATTTTAAGTGTATTATTTTATTGTTGACTGTTAGATAAGCATTGATAAGAATATGTATTTTCATTATGTGTGTGTATTTTTTTTCTAAGCCAATAATTAAATCGTCTGGCAGGTTAACATAAATGACCAGAATCAGAAAAAGGGGAAACAATGAGGGTAGAAGTGAGTATTGATAAATATATATTTCGTATAATTTATTCAATTGTGAGATGTATTTTCATTATGTTAGGTATCAGCTGATCAGCAATAATATGTCACTGGTATATTAGTTATAATTGTTTTAAGTAATTGATGTTCAATGTAATGTTTGATGTATTACAGATGTTTTGAAGTAATGATAAAAATAATTTGCTACAATGAGAAATAAAGTAACGATTTGTGAAATCTAACAAAAGATAGTTTTTTGGGTGATAAATTTTTGTGGGACATATAGATCTGTCCAAGTTGAATTCAAAGTTGAATTTGAAATAGTAGAGATGAATATGATGTAATGTTGTTTTTGAGTTAATGTAATGTAACAGAATTTTGTGAAATATAGATGTTGACACAGTAGTTGTGGAGAATTTATGTAGAGTTTGGAGGGATATATTTATGTTTATAATTAATGAGGTTATTTTGTTGTATTTGTAGTAATGTAAGGAGATTGAGATTTTTGGGGATGGCAATTTTGTATTAGAGGGTAGTGTATTGGGGAGTCCGCAACAAGGGTTGGGACAGGATAGGGATAGATTTTAGTGGGGAAGGGGCCGCCTTAGGTAGAATCCAGGCCGCCAAATAAGGGAATTGAGTTTTTTGGGTAGGGGAAACACATATCCTAGGTACAAAGGGTTAGAGAGTATTTTTTTATATTGGGAGAAGGTGACGATTTTGCGTTCAATGACAAGTTGGGTTTAGAGTGTATTGGGGTAGATATTTTGGTAGAGATGGGTGTCATGGTATTTGAAGTGGATGAATGTTAGAGTCAGAGGGAGAAAGTTTATATATGCATACAGATCTAGTAGTACAGTCAATGAGAATAACTAATTTAAATCACCCATAGTAGATTAAAGTAAGATTGTTGAATAAAGAGAGAGATTAATAAAGAATATAACATTTTCATTTTTTTAAACCAGTGACAGAATCTTGATAGAATTGAAAATAATGTAAAGTCAAGAATTGTTTATTTTAAATAATTTAAATGTCAAGTTGATGATTATTTATATTAATATTTTGTTTGTTTTAAATGTTTTATTTTATTATGTTTGTATTTCAAGTTAGGATATTACAGATGTTCAGTGTATTTTCAGAAAGCATATACAACATATGTAGGTCAAGGGTTTTGGACTTGACCTAGTTTCGATCAGCTGATGAAGTCATACACCTACTAAGCTTGTATAGTAGGAAGTCAATTCTAATTTGTTTGTTTAATTAATTCAAACCAATATTTAAATAATTTTGCATATGAGAGAAACATTTAAATAAATTTAAATTTTTTTTTGAAGTTCAAAATGTTAAAAATTTTAATTTTTTTGAAAAAAAAAAAAAAAAAAAAAACTTGATTTTTCGCCTGCCAGCATTTGAATATTTTTGAGTAATGATTATTTTATTATGTGTGTACTTAACATGTTTATTTTTATCGATTGATTGTAATGCATTGTATTGTTAGCCTATAAGTGATTACAGGTTAGGTTAAGGATTTGTTCAAATAGAAGAAACGCTTAATTTAAGTCATTTTAAAAGAAACAAAAGAAAATATAATGAAGAGAATTTTTTTTGATAAAACATTATGTTGAATTTTTTTTAATTTTTTATAAGTCTTAGAAGAGAATTTTTCAGTTTTACTATGTGCAAGTCAACATGTAATGCGAGTGTGTGAGCCCAGTATTTGCTAAAGGCAGCCCAGCTTTCATAAAAGGGGAAACATATCGGTGGAGGATCTGGAATGGTCGGAGCCAGGGATTGAGGATTTTGGGGGGTAGCATGTTAGAAGGTGAGGTGCTCTGTGGTGCGAGTCTGTTCGATTTCTCGGTGTTGGGATCTCTTACGGAGAAGTCCAGGGATCTCGTTCAGATGAGTCCATAGTCGCTGAGCCAGGGGGTTCGTGTACCCATGAGATTAAGAACCAGGGGGTTGTTGGCACCAGTTCCTCACTGGTCCTCTTCGGGGTTATCGATGAGATTTCTTCTGTTGTGAACAGCAGAATTCTCATCGAGGGGGTATTGTAGCGGGTCAATTTTTGGGTGTTTTTATTTTTAACAGTTTGGAATAATTATATTTTTATTTATTTCATTTTTGGGCGGGTTTGTCTAACAGTTGTGAAAATTATTGTGCAACCAGATTCATTCCATTATAACAGAACGCATGGCAACGTTATTTCCAATGTTAAGAAACAGTTTGAAACCAAGGCATAGACGCAGTTGTTGTTGTGTAATGCGTCTGAAGAATTTGCACCTCCACAAATTTCTAAGAACTATGCGAGAGTGTGGCATTGCGCTCCCATGCGCACACCAAGCAGGGGCGCCTACCCAAGCGCTGGCAAAAACCAAGATGGCTAGAGAGTGGAATTATTCATCGTTCCTTTGGTTTCACTAAGGAAGTGTTGCTTAGGCCAAGCCCACTTAAATGACGTCAGCCAATGCCTAGAGAAGATCATATGCGACATTGACTCAAAAAACAACATGCATAGCATGGGCCGAAGCTTCGGCGACGACGCCCAAGGCAGTGAGTTCCCGTGTTGAAAACTGTGGAGAGGGAAGGTAGAAAAAATTTCTGCCCAGTGCCTCTTACCAACAGACCGCATGCGGTCCATCAAAATTTTGTTAACAGTTTCTTTTAAGGTCGGCCGACCTCACAGTTAAAATTTGGAACGTTAATCAACAGTGTACAAGTGAAATAACAACAGTAATGAGTGAGCCTAAGTGAATTAATAGTTTCGTTTCTCTTTCGGACACCTGAACGAGGACTTAGTACGGGCGCTATGACCGCGTGGTCGACGTGGGGGCATTATTATAGAAAAATGTGTTAAGGGGTTCTTTGTTTCTTTCAAATATGAATGAATGTGGAATGGCAAAGCTGGGCTGTTTCTGTTTGTGTTTGTATTGATAATTGTGTTTTGTGTAATATACAACAAGGTAAGCTGTAGTTAATAAGTGTGATTATGCTAATGTTGCACAACTTTGAAAATATGTATCCAAATGAATCTTCATGAGTTTACAATCATTCAAGAGTAAATAATAATAAATATTAATTCTCTTCATATATGAGTTGTGTCAGTGCTTTGCGTAACCCATAGACCATGTTTGTATCCAGCTACATGTGATCGAACCCTGTGACTTTATTGAAGCTATCATGCCGGTAAGTAAGAGCTAATTTGAAATTTGGTTGTAATAATAATAAATGTGATTGAAAAGTACATCACAGTTGGTTTTCTGTATATACTGAATTTGTGCTTGTGTTCTAGTTTTGTGATGGAGAGGTCTAAGAAGTTTATGGTATTGTTGTGTTCGTATTCGAATTATGTCCTGTTCCATCATACTCTGTATTTCCCTTCTCACTGCTGGTTTTAGAGATTGGGGTATAGGATATGATTTTCGGTTAAAGTTAATGGGTTTTTTAAATGACAATTCACAAATAAAATTCTTGGCCTTTCCTGGCAAATCCGAAAATACTTTTTTATATCTGTTATAAATCTTTATTAATTGATTCTTTTGTTCAGGTGTTACTCCATTATTATTACTGGCAGTTTTAAACAAATAAATCTCTTGTAATTTTTCTTTCCATTCATTCTCTTTAGTACAGGCTAATTCCTCAAAAGGTGTTCTATATTCCATTTCATCATCACGCATTAAAGTAAAAGAATGTCGTTGGTGAGTGGCATTTTTATGATCCACTATTTCACTTGACCATTCTCCATTTTCATGGTACAGGGTTATTCTTCCTCTGCCCATATTAATAATACATCGCTTTAAATGGTAATCCTTGAGCTACCATAAACACCATAGGAATAGTTTTACCTTCACTAGATACTTCCATCATTACTTGCTGCTGTATTGTTTTATTTGGTCTGCCAGTAGCACCTATAATTACCATGTAATTAACTGGTAATGTTGGTATATTTTTCTTATACATCTCCCTTATTCGGTTATATTCTACCTTGTCCAGGAGTGACACGTTCGCGCCGGTATCAATCACCATCTCTGTCATAACTCCCTGCAATTCTGCCATTATATAATTCATATTATAATTTCCTGGTTTTAATTCATTATATTAATTAGTTCATCCTTGAACCCTTCATTATTTTATAACATAACTATAAGAACTACTTGCCAACTTTTTAACACTTATTGCCTTCCTGGCCAAGTTTACAAACATTAATTGAAACATCTTCATTAATCAATTACAGTAAATACATTCAGCATAATATAATACCTAACCCATGTACTTATACTTAATTATTCAAATACAATTTTAACATAAATAAAAGGAGTACCGCAGACTAAGTACTTCTTTAAAGCAACAACTCCACTCTTACTATCCACAAAACATAAGATAAATATTCTGTAAACACTATATTATGTTACAGCATAACACCAAGTACATTTCATAACATATTAAATATTAATTTGAATAGTATTTTATAATTTATTCCTACACATTAAACTCCTCACATTAGACACAATGTTTATGTTTTACATCCCATATTATTTATTACATTTTTTTAGATTTAGGTACACTTTAGATGTTTTAATTACTTAGTAACCTTAACATGTACCTATAATGTATTCTTCAGGTGATATGGGCCCTCTGGTATTCAATTATAACCGGCTTTGGGTATTGTTCTAAACCATATTTACTTCGTTTTTTATGTAACGTTGGGGACCTCAAATCTGTTACGTTACAACGTACATACTTGTGCGTTTGACTTGTTTGCACAAACATGTTGTTCATACATAAAAAGCCACTACACCTTGCAGCATTATCAAAAACTTGTATGAACGGACAAGTTTGCACAAACATTACTGAGTGTGTGGGGCTGTAACAAGTTTTTGAAATACTCAACCAAGACAGTCATACATGTAATGCCCCCAAACGTTCGAACAAAATTACTCTTATTTGTTGTTAACAATGTCTGTACAAACACATCTTACAGTGTAGGCTACACATATGTTTGTCATACAAGTGTGAGTGCGTTGAATCTTGGTGCATACAAGTCAAAGCCCTACATTGTCACACCCAGGTCCCAGTTTTGTGTAACCATGCCACACAAACAAGCTGCTGCTGCAGCAATAATAATACATCATTTTAACAAACAAAATAAATGTTGTTTGTGGTGTAAAGAGTGGTTTAAAGAACGGTGCGGTCAGTCGCATATTAATTTATTGAATGAATTACGAACGTATTCACAAAACGATCTAAAAAATGTTTTGCGCATGGACGAAATACATTTTAAAATTTTATTAGAAAAAATTAAACCAATTAAGCTTCGTTTCTCAGATTTCTGTTGCTATATTCTTTAGCTTTTATCTTCCATAAACAAGGATAGCTTCTGTAGAGTTCTATAAATTCTTGTATGAACGTTTTTGAATAATTTCGCATGTCACACATGATATCTGATTTAAAACAATAATGTGGTACCGCAGACTACCCGTAAACATTCAGCATTCACACTGACATGTTGAACAAAAATCAAACTCTGCCAGACAACCACAGACATGTATGTGCATGCATGTTTGCCATACATGTGTAGTCCCTAAATGAAGAAACCTGTTTGTACATGCATGTTAGAAGCAACAAGTGTGATAAATTTGTTCAGTGTGTAGTGGCAATATATGTATGTGCAAACATGCTGTAAGAAAAATGTATGTACATACAAGTAAAAGTTACTCTGACATGTTGGTGAACTTGTATGTACATACAAGTCTTTCAAACATGTCAATACGTTTAGTTCCAATTTATGTTGACACCAACAAATTTTAGTCAGCTTTTCTGTTAAACTTGTTTGCACGTCTAGGGCCGTGACATTTTTTGTTTGCACATACATGTTAGACACACATGTCTGTACGTGTAGGGCCCCCTTAAGCTAGATGCGAATTCCTCAGCTTTGGCTCTGACGAGGGGCCCACTGACTGGAATTTGTTTGTCCCTTGCTTGCTTAAACCACTTCACTACACATTCATCCACGTCACGATTTTCTGGTCCTCGTTCTCTTCCTATCTTTGTCGCTGGTTTTACACACACTATTCAAAATCTTCTCTTTATTTCTTAGATACGTTGACAGTGTATTTGGCGGTATCCCGAATTCCTTAGCAATTTCAGATTTATTTTTTTGTCCCTTTTCCACTTCCCGAATAACGGCAAATGTCAATTATTTGTATTGGGTCCGTGTTGGTTTTGAAAGGGCCATGATGAACACACAACACAATAAAACTGCACAATAAGCGTCATTAAAACACACCAGTCTGTATATACAGTACTGTATAAAGAAAGGAACGGTCTCTCACTACAGGACACAGCTCGCACAGTAGAAACTCAAAAAGACTTAACCCTTCCATGAATGCAGGCAGACTGAACTGAAAGCAACAGTGAGGGTGGCTGACTGATGAGGCATGGAACAAGGGACAATGGCGGACGGTACCGTTACACGAGCCAGTCACGTGTCATCACGAGATACTGGCACCAATTCCACGAATTTGACACAAAGGACAAGCGTCTGTTCACAAAGGGCGATGCCTGCTTGTCTTTTTCCAGTCGTGTCTCTATTGTTATGTGGTCTAGCCCATACTGCAGGCAATTTTTTGTAGTTTGAGCAAAATTTGTATTACGAATTAACCAAAAAAAGTTCGAATTACAGACGATGTTTTTGCACGGTTTTACATAGGATATTCAAGGAACCACGGTAAAAGTTCGAATTATCCACGAATTCGAATTATGCATGTTCGAATTAGCCAAGTTCTACTGTACTTCCTTGATGGCCAGCGGTTCCATCATGACAATGATGTCAAACAAGCGTTAATAGTGGAGCAAGGTTTAAATCATGCATGGTTTAAATCAGAGGCAGGAAATTTCTATGATGAAGTTATACAACACTTTGTGCCCCACTACATAAAGTGTTAATGATGGAAACTATATAGAAAAGAAGTTTAAAGTGTGAACTTCAAATAGCAATAAAAATGTTTTGTGCGTGTGTGTGTTCTTTGTTTGTTTTAATAATCTATCAGAACTTACTTTATGAAAACAATCATAATACAACTACTGCCACTACTACTACTACTAATAATGATAATTAATAATAATTATTATTATTATTATTATTTAAATATAAAAATAAACATTGTGATATTATTTTTATTACCCTTACATTATTTGTATATTCAAAATATCTGAATCCCATTACCTTGCTAGGAAGATCAGGTACAAAAGTCGACGTTATTTCTACTTTTTCCTCAACATGTTTTTCTTCCTCTTCCAGTTTCAGTTCCTTTTCCTTTTCTTCTAGCTCTAGCTTCCTGAGCATTTCTCTTTCTGCAGCTAAACGCTCTTTTGCAAGTGTTGATTTATTTTTTGCACCGGGAGGCCTTCCACGGCCTCGACCTGGTGTCTTCTGAGGTTTTGGTGTTGCTGTTTTTGAAGGTGTAGATCTGTCAACTGACACTTTAGGAGGCCTTCCTGGTCTTCCTGAAATAAATGTTTATTATAAACTAGAAGTGAACATAATTCATAAAATGCTTTTGCAGTTGTAGTTAAATTATATCTTTCAAAAGTAATATTCATTTACACAGCTACAATGGTGACTTTAGGTTATATACTCCTACCACACAATTTTTGTATGTGTCCACAGTTAACATGTGCACACACATCATAATTCTAAATTCAAGTTGTAAACTAAAATTGTTAGATGAATACAAAATTAAAGATATCAATTATTCTAAACAGAACCTTACTTGCACCAGGTTTAGCAGATAGTGGGGGACGCCCAGGTTTTCTGCCAGTGCTTGGTCTCCCAGGTTTTCTCTTAGCTGGTGGTGTAGTTATACTTGGTGCTGGTGGAGGTTTGGTGGCTGGTGGTGTAGGTGGTGGAGGAGTATCAACTCTCTCTTCCTCTTCTGTGTCTTCTTCTTCTTCTTCTTCTTCTTCATCATTTTCTTCATCTTCTGACATTTCTCTATCCCTTTCTTTTGCTGCTTGATCTTCTTCCTCAGCCTCCTCCTGAACAACATTAAATAAATGTATTACACTTCTACATATTAATGAAATAACTACTGTAATCATCAATGTGACCATACAACCACTAGTTCTATTTTACTAACTCAGTATGATTTAAATAATTTAATGTTTATCTATGCTGAATAATAGGATACTGCTCACTATACAATTGATCTAAGAGGCAGGTTTCAAGTCTTTGTTCACATTCAGGCTAAACTGAAAAATTCGCTCATCTTCACCGGAGCTAACAGTAGAAGATTTGGTACTGGTAATTATATTACAGTAGACTCCCAATTATCCACACAAGTTTATGTGGTTGATCTGCATTACGGATTATCCACAGCAACACATGGATTTTTGTTTATAAGTGGAAATAAATTTCAACTGAATAATAAAGTTTCTGTTCCACTAAACTTAATACTCTATACCATTTGTTCAATTATAAAAAAAAAACATGGCTGATTTTTTTAAGAAGATTTAATCTGTAACACATTATAAGAGCTCCAATAGACTGTAAGTACAGTAATTATTACTACATTTTTATTATGTTTTGTTTCTTTATAAATGTTCAAATAACTTAACAGTCTTTGCTTTCAGTTACATTAAGATGATAATTCTTACTGTTAACTATGATAATATATAGGCCTACGGCATGGCCCCCACGAGGGGGGGACCAGCGTATGCCGTGGCCAGTGGAAAAGAAAATTCAAAATCAACAACAGTTATACACTGTGACTTTAAAATGTGTCCGATTTAAGCAAATCTGTGGTCGAAAATTGTTTTAGAGATTATTATTATTATTTTCTTTTTATACATAAACGGCAATCTAAATAAATCACATCAATAATGATAAAGCAACAAATGTAGTAAATTGGTTAGTATAAGCACAAAAGACCACAGTGTTTTAAGACCAGCAAAACAGTAGAGGTGATTGCCAACGAGATTGCCTTAACAACCCACTACAAGATTGTCACTCTCAGGGTTACGATAATGGTGCAAATATGCAGGGAGCAATTAAAAAAGTACAAAATAAAATTCTTGAAAAGAACAAATCTGCAATATTTTTACCATGTGGAACACATTCCTTGAACCGTGTGGGTGTTATGTTGCAAAACTCAATGCAGATGTGATGACATTTTTTGGAAATGTTGCAAGTCTTTGCTCATTTTTTCTCTAGCATCCCTGCACATTGGGAAGTTTTTAAAAAGTACATTCCTTTATCACTACAGAGCCTCTCTGAAGCAAGGTGAAGTGAGAGGATCCAAGCTGTCAAACCAATAGTTAAGCACTATCCAGCAATACTTAAATTGTTGGATATATTTTTAGAAGAGATGTGTTATAGCCTAACTCCCTCTGCCTACAACATCGTATTAGGGCTTAAGAAATATTTCAATTCCACAAGGGGCTTAATGTTGGCATCTTTTTGGTTCAAAGTGTTTTCATGTATTGACCAAAAAAATGTTGTCATTCAAAGCAAATGAATCACACTCAGTGTTGAAATATCTCTAATGGAAGTTTGCTGACAGAATTGCAATTGTTGCATGATAATCGTGACAGCATAATTGAAGAAGCAACATTAGTTGCAAAAGAACTAATAAAAGTTCCTCACACAAGGCAGAATCTCACAAAAGGCGGAAGAAAAGTATGGATCAATAGAATAGTGATTTTTCAGTAAACAACCTAACCTAACCTTACACATATTATTATTTTTTGTTTATTTTTATAACAATTGTAGGCCTATCACTTACGTATTGATAAACATAGATTATGTTTATTTTTTGTCTTATAAAAGTTAATTTTAGATGGTTGAGGTAAAAAATGAGTTAATTATTTTATTTGATTAGGAACTTAAAATTTGAAACGTTGTAGATTTTAAGTACTCTAATTAGTGTGTTAGTTCTGTTTCACTTTAAAAGATACATCTAAAATTTTCTATCTAATAAAAAGACTTTTAACCTATTTAGCATTTTTATTATTAGCTTGTTTACAGAATAATACTTTTAGACACACAAGTAACATGTTTGTCTAATAAGAAAAAGGCTTTAAAACAAGAGGGGTTTTTGAGTGGCGAAGGGGGGCCCAGAAGGTAGTTTGGCATAGGGGGCCCCAGGAAAGATGTGAGGGCCATGGCCTACGGTAAAACCCCATTAATATACTTGAGTAAGAAGTAACTTCTCTCACGCTAACAACGATACATACATGAGTAGACTCAGCTTCACTCTCACTTGAGCTGTCTGGTGGGGCAGTTGTAAAATTATTTGTTGCTACTCTTAACTTCTCTAACAGATCCTGGTGTTTTTTCAGTTCTTCACATGCTTTATTCCATGATGATGTGCGTTTCACCTAATAAAAATAATAATCATAATTTGCATCACAATTGACAGACATTAATAATTTTGGTTGGTGTATTAATAATTGTCCAAGATTAATAAATATGTATTTAACATAAAAGGTGTTTTAATAACATAAAATATAATTTAAATCCAAATATTTGCATGACAGTGACTAATCAAACAAACAAAAATTCTCAGGAATATAATTTGTATAGTTAAAAGTACTGCTTATGCTAAAAATTACAATGTTCCAAACCGTTTTTTTAAATCTTTGGTATACACCCACCCAGCAGAATACTTCAACATGAAGCACATAACGTCTGAAGCACAAAAAATTCAGCAAGTTTTATTTGAACTGAAAATGCCCTTTTTATAAAACTCTTATCGTGTTGAAATTTAAAGACTGTATTACCAATTAACACAATACTTGTATGTATTCTTTTTAATAATTTGTTAGTGTTATTTGTTCCATAAGCAAAATTTTGATTAATGAAATAATATAAAACATGAAGTTATTGTATCCCAATACTCTTAGAGAAACATGATAAATATTGGTTTCATTATACACATCTCAACCATAACTGTTTAAGGAAGGTAATCAATTTGCAATGTTAAAATAATCTTTTCCAGTCATAACTGATTATCACAAATCCGGACTTACTACAAAATACAATATATACTTTTGCTGATTTCAAAGTAGTCGTATCTTACTTAAGAATTAGACAAGTTACCTGTAAAGCATGTATGTTAACCGATATAGGCCTGATGTATGATTTTTCAATTACAGCTCTCTGATGTAGTCCTCCAAAAAATCTAACATCATAATGGTCTCCTTCGATTTTTATAACCTACAAAAAGTTTAACTTAATCAGACTGCACCTTCCCTTTGTTCATTAATACGTATTACAGATAAGATAAGACACTGCTTTAAATAATGTTTAGTAACA
Organism: Magicicada septendecula; assembly: GCA_034769895.1. NCBI lineage: Eukaryota > Metazoa > Arthropoda > Insecta > Hemiptera > Cicadidae > Magicicada > Magicicada septendecula. Next base: position 203,705,459 of record CM068367.1, read on the forward strand.
CGTAACCTCTCTCAAAACCACTTATTTACCACTGAACTCACATTAAGTAAACGATGAAGTAATGATTAGTAAAAGGACTCATTCACAACAAGTTTCTTCACTTGGGATGCAGTTGAAACATAATTAAGGATTTCATTATTGCAAAAAAAAATATAGTTCAGAACGCATTATATTCTCCACTCGTAACAACGCCATTCGTGTCCACAGCACTCATTAAGCTGTTTGTGTACACAAGATACCCCATGAACTAACATTAAACAAATAATGGTGTCATCGAACAAAGATACTCATCAAATGAAAAATATGATGCTAAACCTTAACAAACGCATTGTACTATAATGGATCCCTTCATTTGTTGGAATTACTGGAAATAAAGTATGCGGTATTATTATTTATTATGCAATATGCTGGAAAAGATGAGTCTGCAAAAAAGTTTCCAACTATATCAAAACTATTAATCTATATTAAAACTATCAAACTATGTCAACCATAATATACAATATAACTAATGTTATAAATGAAAACTATTTTTAAAAACACTGAGAAAAAATTAACAGTTACTTAACATCTGAAAATAAGAAAATATGGACACTGATTGAGAACACTTTAAATACAAACTAAAAACATCTGCTGCCTTCTTTCATCCTAATATGACATGACTGCCTTGCTGCTCACCTAAAAAATTTTTAATTTTTAAGTCAGAAAAATTTAGATTCTGCTGAGCTATAACAAGAATGTATAAACAACACCTTCCCCTGCTGAAAACTTGACTTTAGAACCTTGAACATCTTTCAAATTACACTGGCATGCCACAAAAGCTGATGGACAGGAACCCAACAACAGATGGATAGTGACCAAATAAATTTGTTAACAAGTTTCCTATGCTGGAACGTAATGAATTAAAGAAGAGAAATCTGACAGAAAACATTTAAACTTTACTTCCTCTAAATCACGCACGCCTATTTTGAACATACCTCATGTTGCTTTATTCAATAAATCAAGTGACCCGTATAATTAATAGAATTTTCAGGGCACCTATGATTGACTTCAGCAGTTTTCTTAAACTTGTTATTCACGATTCTCCACATCACAATTTAGTTATTAAACGTAACTATTACTAACATTAAAATAAGTAAAATTAACCAGTACCTTGGCAGGCCAATATGGGAAGCCTTTCTGTTTTGCATACACCAGCATATGTGGTGGCCGACAAGGTTTACAGAACCAGTGTTTGTTTGTTTTCTCATTGGATACTTTATAGCAGTCTCGACATTGGCGTATCTCTTGTAGATCATAAATACAATCCCTCAACATCAGTCTTGCATGATCCGCAACGTTACTATGAACTGGAAAAACAATAACAGATTATTCTTAATATTAATACAATTGTTATATCAGTTAGTAAACACATGAAAATTACAGGGATCCAGTTTATAAAGTAAAAGCATGTCTGCTCTAGACTAATTGTCATTTTTAATTTTTTTCTAGAATATTAAAATTTATGTTTACACTTTGTGTTCATATAACAACAAAATTAGTTTTATAACAATGAAACTAAGCACACCATACAATTAAATTTTGCACATTTTTCTTAGCTTCACCAAAAATTACATGATTCTATGGCTCTTCCGTATACATGACTAAAGTTGACTCTCACAATCTGTTTTTTTTTACAATTTAATACAGCATCAATTTCAAATCAAATTTTCGCCTGTTAATTTCAAACTCCAGTAAACTTAGTTGTCTGATGTAATAAGTTGTACATAAATAGAATTTCACTGAGTTTCATTGGCATAGGCAGAGAGGAGGGGCTTCAAGAGATTGAACACTTCCCAAAAATTCCCAACTCAGCTGCAAACCAAAATAGTTTGTCCTTTTACAAATATGAAGAACACCTGACTAAAATGGATGTTAACTGCAATTTTGTGTCACTATAAGCCTAAGGGACATCAGAGTGTGGGACACCCATTAAAATGTTGGTAAAATGGAACAGGTCCAAAACTAAACCAGAAAACACCAAGATGATAAACATATCCTTTTATAAGACAGGAGACAGAAATAATTTGAGAACAGTGTTTACAATATAACAAATAATTCAAAATATCTTACAATATACGAGGGTCATTCAATAAGTAAACAGACAAACAGTTGAAGAAAAGAAATTAATTGTAGCAGCTGACTGAAACTTTCAGGAGTGTTACCTGGCAATGTTGTTGTGAGTTTTGATCAGCTGTTCAATAATATATGCATAAACATAACCCATACAGTTTTATTTACGACGGCGTGTCCTCTTGAGGACAGTACTTTCGAAGAACAGCGTTCTGTTATAAGATTTTTGGATTTGGAACCACTATAACCACTAACTTGGATTCACTATTTTGAACCTGAGTCAAAGCGACAAAGCATGGAGTGGAAGCATCCCAGTTCACCCGCAAAAAAAAAAATTCAAAACCCAGCCATCGGCTGGTAAGGTGATGTTAACCCAAGGCCCAATTATCTGTGATTACCTACAAGACCAGCATACCATCAATAGTCAGTACTATTCTGACATGATTGTGAACAAAGTTAAGCCTGCATTGAAGAATAAATGTCCGGGATGGCAGAGGAAAGGTGTGATTCTTCTTCACGATAATGCCCGCCCACACACAGCAAAACTGACGCTCGAAACAATAAAAAAGTAGGTTGGGAGATTCTGCCTCATCACCCTTATAACCCTGACCTTGCCCCATCTGACTTTTTCTTGTTTGGCCCACTCAAGGAGACTTTGCGAGGTGTCAAGTTCAACAGCAATGAAGAAGTGAAGGAAAAAGTCCAAAACTGGCTTCGACATCAAGGTAAAGAATTCTTTGCTGAGAGAATAAAAAAGCTTGTAAAGAGATGGGACAAGTGCAGAGACGTTGCTGGAGATTACGTTGAAAAGAAAAAAAAAATTGTATTGATTGAATAAAAAGTTCTTACTCCACAGCTGTTTGTCTGTTTACTTATTGAATGTCCCTCGTATCTTACTCCGACATATAATTCAGACTTTTTTTGATACACTGTACTAAGGAAAACTATGTCATTCATTGCTTCCCATAGCATTCTTCAATGTTGTGCTCAACTGTGAAAAATGATTAGTACTGAATGCAATAGTCACATGATAGAAGTGAATACAAGAAGACCCAACTTTAAAACCACAAAATGTGTTGGGTACATTAAGTTCATGCAGTTCAATCTTTTCTCGCAATACATGAAAATGATTTAAATTTCCATAACCCTCCCAGTTTTATCTCTGAAAGGTTATTTTCTACTTTGAAATTACTAAAAATGTATTTATAGAATACAACCACTCAGAACAGACTGACAGGTTTTGATCTTCTTGTAACGGTACAGGTAGGCCCACCCAGGTACTAGTTTGGTAATAATTAAAAATAATAAAGTGTATTGTGTATTTGAAAAGTATTGGAGAAGCAATATGAACGTATCAGTGTCAAGGTCGGGTGAATCAAGCTGCTGGAGACAGTTATTTTTAGACGTTTGAACTCTGAACTATGCACTGTAGGGGTCACGCCATATGACGTCAATAGCCAAACCCTGATTACATCAGTTTGGAATGCAAGGCGCAGTCAACTCCGCCTCAGAATCTGGCTATGTCAGACGAAGAAAACAATGAAATGAGACCACATAACCCCCCTCCATCTCAGATTTTTAAGCAGTTCATCTCGTCCCAGTTAAAATTATACCTTTGTGCCGATTGGTAACGAATCAAAGTTCCGGAACGAAATTATGGGCGCCTGTACAAAATGTAACTATATCGAGTAACTTAAAATGTAAATGTGAATAATCAGTTCAAAGAAATAGTTTAAAGTGAAATAACAGTTTCGGCGGAAAGGACTGAAAGAAGAAAATGTGCAAAGTGAAAGCAAATGTGTGGTGACGATGGACTCCTTAAGACCATAGAACTCGCAAATAAGTAACATTTGGGGTAGCACAAAATTTTAAAAACTAAAATCAAATATTAAATGTTATATGGAAAGGAATTTTTTTAATCACTAAATGAGATCTCATAAAGGCCTGGGATGTGTGCGCGCGCGCGCGCGCGCGTGTGTGTGTGTGTGTGTGTGTGTGTGTGTGTGTGTGTGTGTGTGTGTGTGTGTGTGTGTGTGTGTGTGTGTGTGTGTGTGTGTGTGTGTGTGTGTGTGTGTGTGTGTGTGTGTGTGAATTTAGGTAAGAAGTGCTGGTTTGTGGTATAATTTTATTTTTTGATGAATTAAGATGATGTTTAAATAGATAATTATATTTGTGGTTATATACACATAAAATGTCAACATTTGTTCACTACTATTGATGGGTTTTATTTTTTTTATAAACACGATAACTTGTTTCATGCTGGTATGATTAAATGCATTAAGTAACTGAGAATAAAAGAGGGTAATCTGTGAACACAACTAATCAATTTGATTACTGAAATAACCTTGTTCTGTCTCCCAAATACGCCTTCACGGACCTTGATTGAATTTTGGTAAGTAAGTAAAGTTGTTAGTAATGCAAGATGGCGTCCAAAATATGGACGAAAACACCACTATGTTAATAAACAAAAGTAAAATTAAAAGTGGGTGAGTATGAACATTACATTCTCTCTGTGCACTGCAATAGTTGTGTAGGCATAGATAGTGTGATAACTCGATTCCTTACAGTGCAAAGGCAGGAATACATTTACTTTAGAGGTAGATCTAAATATTATTTACCACTATATTAAACAAGAATAATTAATTCGGTTTGTCTACAAAAATGCCATTAGGAGAGCTGTAGATGTAGCAGACACTAATAACCTACATAAATTCTATCATAACAAGCAGTATAGCTGACAGTATTCAAATGCTGTTCACAAAACCAGGTCCAACAGCCAAACTCTTGTATCCCCTGCATAAACTAAGACATACACAGTAAAATAACTGGTGTGTCAGTATTGAGTTGGGAGGGATCTCTCTAACTCTCCAACGTAGAATTTTTCCATTAACCACCACTTATGGACACATATCTCACACCAGCTAAGAGTCAAAAGCAAAAATATTGTTGCAACTTAATAGGACATGTATACTACAACGGTGTTCATTGCATAATATATGGAGGGAGTTGCTGTATGATACAAATCCCCTAGTCATTATCATGCAATGGGAGAAGTCCTTGTACAATGCTTATGAAAATACCTTCCTCCCATTTACTTTCTGAAAGCTTGAAATTTGTAATATCATTAATTATTTATATATAACCAGTTTGTGATTGAAGTAACAAATAACAAACAAAATGGGAGACCTGTTCAAATTTGCCTTTAAAGCACTAACTTCTTTCTAAACTCTTAAATAAACAAACTCTCCTTTAAATCTATTATTACTGTAATGCCTCTTTCTACACTTAACAACATTTGGCTTAAACTTGTAACTTCCCAATGACACCTTTCATCTTTGTTTGTTCTTTTCATAGCTGGAAAGCCTATTTCTTGCATGCACATCACATGTACAATCGTTTTGGTGCCATCAGCATCACATACCCCTGGGTAAATTCCATATCTAACGTGTTTATAAGTCCTGCCTATTTACACCATGATATACCATGGCACACAGTTTGTTTATCTTTCAAATATATATTGCAAGTGTGTGTGCGCGCGCGCGCACACGCGCGCCCAGATGGTTCTTGTGTATATGTATCACCACCATATACAGGTGGGGCAGAGAAATAGGATGTTTTTGAAATGGCTAGTACTCGGCCTGTAGCTGGGGGAGATGAGTGCGGGTGGGGGCATTCCGTTCCTTTGTTCATAGCATTTCACTTTCAGTCGGCATCATGGAGCCATGGACGTTAGAACACCGTGTTTTCGCGTATGACTGCTTTGTGCGTAGTGGTGAATCAGTGACTGCGGTTCAGCGTGTTTTGCTGCAGATTCGAAATCCACCTAAATGACTCTGTTCCCTCTCGTAACACAATCTTACGTTGGGTTAATAATCTTCGTTCAGGAGGCACAATAATGAAAACCAAACCACCAGGAGCCCCACGTACGGTACGTACTACGGAAAATGTTGAAAGGGTTAGAACAGCAATGTTACGAACTCCACGCCGCTGTGCTCAGAGACATGCTGCGGAACTTCAAAACAGCAATCGCATGGTAAGGCGTATTTTGCATGACGAATTACGTTTTCACCCGTACAAGTTAATGGTTGTGCAGCATATGAACGAAACAGATTACCCACAACAATTGAACTTTGCATGAACAATGTTGACACTTTTTGAGGAAAATGAAAACATTATGTTGTTGATGAGTGATGAAGCTCATTTTCATCTCAATGGTGCAGTCAACAAACAGAACTGTCGCTACTGGGCTGCTGAGAATCCCCGAGAAATCCACCAAAAACCACTGCATAGCCCAAAAGTTAGTTTGGTGCGCGTTGGGAAAGAATTGCATCATTGGTCCTTACTTTATTGAACAAAATGGCATCACTGTAACTGTTACTGCTGAGCATTACATTGAGATGCTAAACACCTTTTTTGTGCCTGAGTTACGGGACACCTTTTTTGTGCCTGAGTTACGGAGAAGGCGGATTGCTATTCGGAGTGTATGGTTTCAGCAAGATGGGGCAACGTCTCACACATCCCGAGCGTCAATGGGTGTTCTTCGCCCTCTGTTTCCCAACCGCCTCGTTTCCAGATTTGGTGATGTTGCATGACCCCCTCGGTCCCCAGATTTATCAATGTGCGATTATTTTTTATGGGGGGTACCTCAAGTCACGCATCTATAAGAGAAACCCCCGTACATTAGATGAATTGAAGGACAGTATTCGTGAAAACATCGTCCAAATTGACAGACGCCTACTAGAAAGTGTGGAGGCCAATTTCCGTACACGCTTACAACAATGTATAAATGAAAATGGACATCATTTGCAAGATGTGATTTTCCACACATGAATATCATTAAATGCTATGTAATCATGAATACATTTTCTTTTCAAGCAAAACTTACAATGTTGTTATTATTTCAAAAACGTCCTATTTCTCTGCCCCACCCTGTATCACTTGGTAGAAATATCATTCATGTGAGAAGGAAATGGACATCGAATCCAAGACGCAAACTACTACACCACAGTCACACACTTACCCTGATTATATACACACATATAAAAACTGATCCCCAACAAGCCTGTTACAGGCAAATTGTAAAAACTCTTACCTCCATGAAAAATAACAACATTATGGACAATGGTTTGTGCATCTGCTTTGAATTCTTCTAAATGTTCGTACTTTCCAGCATCTGCTTTAGTTTCCATAGTCTGAAGATCCATTGGTCTAAAAAAGATCACACAAAACACAAACTGACATCACATAAATGAAAATTATACTAGCATTAATAAACATAATACAATTAATATACAAATCTTCGTGTACACTTATGTTTAACATTCTGTACGTACATGCATTTAACATATATTTCAATTAGTATATCAATCTTCATTATCTGATGACTCGTTTCACTATTAATAACACTTAATATAACAATAATAACTGTTTCTTCCTATACAATAAAAGCAACACAAAATGGTAGACTGCCTCCTGTGAACCAGAAGTCAAGGAAGGTAATGTGACCAACACTACGCTTCAGCCACCACCACTACTTCGTAATGAGTCATTTTACTCAGCGTTTCGCAGTGTGTATAAAACAGAACATCGGATCACATGGAATTTTTGTACATGACTTGGGCCTGGGAAAGTGTGTGGTCTCTAACAGGTATAAGTGCTCAAAACGTATTTTTCCATACTTAGGCGTTTTGTGTCAAAAGAAAAGGAGTCTCAGGTGTTATGGTTCCCATGGAAGAGCCAGAAAAAAACAGTTTAGTGTAGGATCCGAGTAAGCGACACTAAGCCAAATAGTCAGTCGCTATTAGAACACCAGAGAACAGACACCGGCGACTATGCCAGAATCCCATAGGTAGTGAATCACCTATTGCAATTGATGACCAGTGCAAATGTAATACAGTAGAACTTGGCTAATTCTAACGTGCATAATCCGAATTCGTGGATAATTCGAACTTTTACCGAGGTCCATTGAATATCCTATGTAAAACCATGCAAAAACATCGTCTGTAATTCGAACTTTTTTTGGTTAATTCGAAATAAAAATTTTGCTCTAACTATAAAAAATCGCCTGCTGTATGAGCTAGACCACGTAACAATAGAGACACGACTGGAAACAGACAAGCAGGCATCGCCCTTTGTGAACAGACGCTTGTCTTTTGTGTCAAATTCGTGGAATTGCCGTCAGTATCTGGCGATGACACATGACTGGCTCGTGTAACGGTACCATCCGCCATTGTCCCTTGTTCCACGCCTTGTCAGTCAGCCACCCTCACTGTTGCTTTCAGTTCAGTCTGCCTGCATTCGTGGAAGTGTTAAGTCTTTTTGAGTTTCTACTGTGCGAGCTGTGTCCTGTAGTGAGAGACCGTTCCTTTCTTTATACAGTACTGTATATACAGACTGGTGTGTTTTAGTGACACTTATTGTGCAGTTTTATTGTGTTGTGTGTTCATCATGGCCCTTTCAAAACCAACACGGACCCAATACAAATCATTGACATTTGCCGAAAAAGTTGCCGTTATACGGGAAGTGGAAAAGGGACAAAAAAAGAAATCTGAAATTGCCAAGGAATTCGGGATACCGCCAAATACGCTGTCAACGTATCTAAAAAATAAAGAGAAGATTTTGAATAGTGTGTGTAAAGCCAGCGACAAAGATAGGAAAAGAGCGCGAGGACCAGAAAATCCTGACGTGGATGAATGTGTAGTGAAGTGGTTTAAGCAAGCAAGGGACAAAAAAATTCCACTCAGTGGGCCCCTTGTCAGAGCCAAAGCTGAGGAATTCGCATCTAGCTTAGGGAAAAATGATTTTAAGGCCAGCACTGGTTGGCTCGATGGTTTTAAAGAAAGGAATGGCATGTCTTTCAAAACTGTTTGTGGGGAAAGTGGATCTGTTGACGTTGAAGCTGCAAATTCATGGAAAGACGATTTGTTGCAAATGATTTCTGATAGAGACGCTAAAGACATTTTTAACGTAGACGAGACGGGCTTATTCTTCAAATGCACCCCCGACAAAACACTTGCTTTTAAAGGAGAAAGTTGTAGTGGCGGCAAACACAGCAAGGAGCGCATAACACTTTTAATCGGAGCAAACATGGATGGCTCGGAAAAACTGCCTTTGCTAATGATAGGGAAGTCAGCCAACCCACGTTGTTTCAAAAATGTAAAAACGAAACCAGTTGAATATGAATCAAACAATAAAGCCTGGATGACAGGTGAAATTTTCGAAAGATGGCTTTTGAAAATCAACAGGAAATTTCGGAATCAAAACAGAAGAATCGTCTTGTTTATTGGCAACTGTACAGCGCACAACACTATTCCTGTGATGGAAAATGTAAAGGTTGTGTTTTTCCCTCCAAACATGACTTCAGTAGTTCAACCTATGGACCAAGGTGTAATAAAAAATTTTAAGCATTTTTACAGACGGCTTGTGGTCCAAAACATTGTCAGGTGCTTATTTAGATGAGCACGAAAATATCAAGATTAACATCCTTCAAGCTGCCCGCATGTGCAACAGTGCTTGGAACCAAGTTACGCAAAAAACAATTGCTAATTGTTTTCGTAAAGGTGGTTTCTGCCACATTGAAGGTGAAGAGGAGAATAAAGCTGCTAGAGAAGTCGTACCCACTATGGATAACTGGGAAGATGTTGGACATGACGCAGGCATTCGTTACGAAGAGTTTGTAAACATGGATGAAGACTTGGCGGTGTGCGGTGAACAGACAGATGCGGAGATCGTGGCTGATGTTATGAACAAAAGAAATGATGGTACATCTTCAGATGAAGAAGGGGACCAGCTAGAACTTCCAGAGATACCGATTCCAACGGCTTCACCGGCATCAAATTACATTCAAGACTTGAGACGGTTTGTTGAAGGACAGCAGAACGTAAGTGACGCTATTTTCCAAGCACTTAATAAACTTGAAGCGTTTACTACAACTCAGTGTATTAACTGCAAAATGCAATCAAAAGTTTCTAGCTTTTTTAAAAAACTGTAAATGCTATATTTTGTACTGAAACATGTTTATACGTTTGTAATACATATGTCTAAGGAAACTGTTTATTAAAATAACATATTGCTTTACTGAATTTCGGTTTTTGATTTGATTTTTCAACCGTTATTAAAAGTTTTCCTAATTCGAATTTTTGGATAATTCGAATTTTTTACTGGTCCCTTCAGCTTCGAATTAGCCAAGTTCTACTGTAGTAATAACTTCGAATTTTTTAGCAGTCGCTCTACAATCATCAATCAGTGCACATAAAAATGATAGCAGTTCTTGCCCATGTTCTGTAATGTAGGCCTAGTTATTAAAAAAATTCCAATAGTGGCCTCGCACTGCAGTCAAAACTGCTTTATTACCATGTAATAAAACTTTAATTGTGTTTAATTAATAGGTTACATTTAATTTGATGTAATATTAAAATATCGGGCGCCATGTTGCATAATGCATAACAAATATAAAACTTACCTTTAAAGGCCAGAATTCAGTTACACGAACCAGAGTCAAGGAATATATTACCTGAAATAATTCACTCGTGTTTCTATTTGTTACCATTGACATTACCCTTTTATTTATAAAAAATAATTTATGTACATATTGAAAAGACATATGTGCCAACATGCACGTGATCACTACACCTCAGGGCATAGTCCCACTTATCTAGTAAACATATATTCTCCCTTAAATATTTGGATAGACCCAAAATAAACATGTGTTATATAAGAAACATGATAAAAATATATTTATATATATTGGCACAACCCAGCACTTATTAATGATATTTGTATCCACTCTCTCGCTCTCTCCCTCTCATACTCTGGTACTATTTATTTATTATGAGCTCATTGTGATAAAGAATTTATATTTGATTACTTTTGATCATATTAATAAAGATTTTACGTATCCTTTTGAATAAAAATTTTACATAATTAGGTTGCAACCAATTGTACTTAGCTGTACTAGGATTGAAAACGTCCCATCGTAGATCACACCCTCTCGAATCTGAAATGTCTCATCTTAGATCACACGCTCTCGAATCTGTAGCGTCCCATCGTAGATCTCACGTTTTCAAATCTGTAGCATCCCATCGTAGATCACACGCTTTCAAGTGTATCACCGCACAATTGGTATCAACCCTGTTTATATAATTGCTACACATTTAAACTTTCGGTAGTGTAAAATTTAGATATACACACTCGGTGAATTTGCCGGCCGTGTGACTTGGCCGGCTGGCCCACTTCACGGTCGAGATGAAAATGACCACGTTTCACCACTGAGCATTGCAAAGGTGGGGCAAAAACTATGTCACCAGTCTTTTGTTTGTACGGCCAAGCCCCAGTTGTTTACAAAAGTATATTACTGCGTCTTGCATTCTTTAGCTGACGTAATCATGGGCTAGGCCTGTTGACACATTATTATGACAAACTGTTTTTTGCTGGTTTTGTAATTTTCCACTGACCTCGACACAAATCCTGTTAACTCAATACTGCGTTATTGAAAATTCTCACCAAAACTTTACCACTCTCTTATAGGGGATATAAAATAAAATACAATAATTATGTATTAGAACAATTATTTCGCAAAAATATTATTGTACCAGAATTGTACCGTCACAACCAAGCCTCAATAAACTGCACACACACAAAAATAAAAAATATCACATGATGACTGCTGGGACAATAAGAACCCAATGGACTGATAAGAAGGATTAACACTACTCATGTTTCCGATCTGATCTGGCAAATCAATGAACGTCGTCACAGATTTAGTGTACATTACAGTATTCTGTCTCCATTTTGTTTGAATGAATCTGTTTGTATTTCACGTGTCCAAGCATTCATCATGCTAACTAACTTTTCAAGAAACGAATGTATTCATTTATGTTATAGCTAATAATATTATGTCGCCACAATGGTTAATTCAAGACTAGACATCCACTGAAACATCAATGAAATATTACAGACTGACTTCAATTACATATCCATTATGATTTAAGAATATAGGCTAACCTAGTGAAAATTTCCTACTAAATTTGACTTTAAAGCCTATGTGTCAGTTGTAGAAATGTACAAATTACAAATTACACAAACTTCATGTAACAAACTTTATGTCACAAAAACACTAACTATACAATTAATTAATTAATGAACAGTAACATTACTACAGATACTGTTATGGACACTTACAACCATACTACAAAAATCAAAACTAATCACTTGGTTCCTAAACCGTAATGATGTTCACTCTGGTTTTCATCAATTTATATACATTTAATTACCCAGATAATATTATAGTAAACTGTAATATGGCTAATTCGAACTGTAGATGCTTCGAACTTTACTGTGATCCTTTGAATATCCTATGTAAAACCGTGCAAAATATCATTTGTGATCTGAAGTTTTTTTGGTTAGGGTGACTTCAAATAAATATTTTGCTCAAAGTATGATGAACTGTCTCTGTATGGGTGACACATTGTAACGTGAAGAAGCACGACTGGACAAAGATTAAGCACCATCTTTTGTGACAAATGCTTGCCCTTTGTATTAAATGAGTGGACTGGTTAGACCAATATCCTGCAATGACTCATCACTGTCCCTCAATCCCTGACACATCAGTCAGCACTATCACTGATGCTTTCAGTTCAGTCTGCCCACATTACTGGAGGTATCAAATCATTTTAAGTTTCTGCTGTGCAAACTGTGTCCTGTACTGGAACATGTTCTTTTTATAAAGTACTGTATGTACAGTTCTAAGACTTTCATGGCCCAGTGTCAGTTGTTTTTGAAATATCTACTGGGCTGTTTGGCCGTGGTCTAAGGTTTACATTCAATCCAAACGTTTCAGCAGCAGCACTGGCTGCCATCTTCACTGGATATTCGAGTCAACCTAACGTGGGCCTGACGTGCGACACCCCGCATTAGGTTGACTCGAATATCCACTGAAGATGCCAGCCAGTGCTGCTGTTGAAATGTTTGGTTTGAATGTAAACCTTAGACCACGGCCAAACAGCCTGGTAGATATTTCAAATACTACTGTATGTACAATTTAGTATGATTTAGTGACTTACTGTGCAGTTTTAATGTGCTGTGTCCATAATGTTCATAAGGCTATTTCAAAATAAACATGGACCACAATATAAACCATTGAGATTTGCTGAAGAAGCTGTTGTTATTCAGGAAGTGGAAAAGAGGCAAAAAAAGAAAGTTGAAATTGCAAAAGAAATTCAGGATACCACCAAATACACTGCCAACATATCAATGAGATAAGGGATTTTGAATAGCGCATGTAAAGCTGGTGATAAAGATGAGAAAAGAGTGTGAGGACCAGAAAATACTGATGTGGATCAATATGTAGTGAAGTGGATTAACACATTCGGTGCCAGGCCCGAGTCTAGCTCGGGCTTGGTGTTTTAGTCAGCTGTGCCGCGCCCGAGTCTGGCTCGGGCTGTCATATGTGATCTTGTGCAAAATCCACTGGTGGTTATATACGGGCAAAAAGCATTTTGAACAATTCTTTTGAATGTTAACTGTAATGGTGTGCACTCTATTGGCTAATAGAAGAAGTTTTTATTTCGATACAATCGATATAGACAATCGGTGTCATTCTGCGTTGTTTTGTGTTTGTACTTATAGGTTATATATTTTGGCGTACGGTTTGTTCATTATATTTTTATAATATTACTAAAAATGAGTGATAGGTATCTCAATAACGATGAAATAATAGAGATAGTCAACGAAATGTACGACAACTCTGGTTCAGAAGGTGAAATAAAATATTTTGGGGACGATTCGGATGAAGATCCGGACTTTGTACCCAGTAGCAGTGGTTAGTATCGTTTGTTTCTTCATATACAGTAATGAATATTATGATTATTAGTATGGATTATTATCATTATAATTACGTAAATAGCTTATGTATTTACCACGTTATAAGGTGGTGCAATTTACTCCCAAAAAATAATAGAATTGTATAAAACAATCTTATTACAACGTGAACAATACACACGTAATATTTTCTATTTTCGTTATCTGATAACGTGAAAAATGTACAAAATAATTGTAACTGTACTGTATTTTTATTTCTGCTGATAAATGTGCGTTTAGAATAATGAAATTATTTATTTTCCACTTACTATTTTATTTGTATGATAAAAAAAAACAGATTACTATTTTTGGTTGACCTCACCCTTTTGTTTACTGTGTATTTTTTGAACAATAACACTACCCATTACAGGCCTGTCATTTTCTTTATTTTTATTTCTCTGTTAGCACAAATTACTCTGTAAACATTTTCCCCTTCTCCTTCATGCTATTCAGTAGTACAAAGTATTTGTGTTGTAGCGGGTCATTTTTGGGCGTTTTTATTTTTCACAGTATGGAATGATTATATTTTTATTTATTTCATTTTTGGGCGGGTTTGTCAAAAGCCGTGAAAATTATTGTGTAACAAAATTCATTCCATTATAACAGAACGCATGGCAACGTTATTCCCAGTGTAACAGAACGATGTTAAGAACCAGTGAAACCAAGCAGTAAGGCGTTACGCAATTTCCATTGTGTAAGTCGGCGAGCGAAGCATTTACCCCCTTCAAACTTCTCAGAATCTGTACTTGTGTAGCGGCATACAGACGCAACTGTACCACCACAGCTCGAGTGACGCATCCAGCCACAAAACAGGATGTCCTGGTACGAGTAAAATTCAGCAATGCGCTTTTGAGCGGCAGGAAGTGCTGTTTACGTCCGGTTCCTACCATGACGTCAGCCTGTGCCTAAGTGAAATCGTCTGCTATCGTCACTCCAACAACTACATGACTAGCATGAGTCGAAACTGTGACGACTAACTGTAAGGCATTGATGTCCGTCGTCTCAACTAAAATGCTCCAGGAGTGGGGAACAGAGAGACGCTGCCAGTCTGGTGTCGACTCTTGCCTGTGCTGGCCGCCCGATAACCCGGGCTTAGAAACAAAATTTTTTAACTAATGTAACAGTATACTACAGTAAAAATTCATGTGACCGCGGTCGGTTTTAGAAGAAACATTATCAATAATGGCATTTTAAATAATATAGAACCAACCATTCTCGGGAGAAGACGCGTATGTGCGGTGACCGCGTAGCAAGCGTGTGGGGTCGGGAATTTGTAATTTAAATTTAAAAAAAATGATAAGGGGTTAGAATTTTCAGTGTGAATGTAGAGCGTGTGCAAAGCTGGGCTGCTTATTTTGTCTGAATTATAATTGTGTTTGTTAGAATTGATAAGGTAAGTTATAGTCCGTAAGTTCTGTTAATAACAATATGCACGAGTTGCATCATCTTTGACTAAATGTAATTTTATTCAATCTCAATAATGGAACATTAAAATTATCAATTCTCTTCAAAATGAGTTGTGTTAGTGCTTGCGTAACCTATCAGACCATGTTTGTATCCAGCTACATGTGATCGAACCTTGTGACCCTATAAGAGCTATCGTACCGGTAAGTAAAAGCTAATTTGAAATTTGGTTGTAATAATAATAAATGTGATTGATTAGTACGTCACAGTGTATAGCAGTGGTGGTGCCCTGACTGTGAAGTTGGACTATGTTTACCTGACTGCTTCAAAGTGTATCACACAGTGGCAAAATATTATTAGAATAAACATAAACATTTGTTTATAATAATTATAAACATTGATGCATTTTTCTCCCTTTTTTGATAGTAAATTATATGTAAATTAATTATTTTGGTACACCTTGACAAAAGTGCTTTATATTTATAAAACATTTTCATAATTGTAATAAAACATATGTTAGACTTTTTTCAACAATGCAAAACATGGTTTTGTTATAGTGACAGTAATTAATTATTTCTTATAGCTATATGTACATGTTTCATACAGTTTTAAAGCAAACTCAGTTTGTTATTATGATGTTTAGACCATTAACATTGACCAAAGATTAATTTAATTATTAATTTCTATAAAACCTTAAAAATGCCCGGTTTTCTGGTATTAATAGTCTTCTAATAGGCCGGCACTGAAAGTGTTAAGCCAATTAGGGACAAAAAAATATACCAGTGAGTCAAAATATACCCTCATCACGGTCAAAACTGAGGAATGATTTTTAAGTCAGCACTGGTAGATCAGATGATTTTACTGAAAGGAAACTTAGACAACGGATCTGTTGAAATGGAAATACGATTGCAACAATTGACTGGAAATCTGTTACACATTCTTGGAAACACAATTTGTTGCAAATCTTTTGGTGACAGACAATTTTAATGCTGATGAAGTGAGTTATTCTGAAAATGCACCCAATGACAAAACACATGCTTTTAAAGGAACCTTGTAGTGATGGCAAACACAGCAAGAATCGGCACTCTTAATCAGAGCGAACATGCATGGATTGGCAAACTGCATTTGCTAATAGTATGGAAATTAGCTAACTTACATTGTTTCAAAAATGTGAAAACAAAACTAAACGATTATCAAACAATAAACTTGGATGACAGGTAAAGATGGCTTATAAAAATCAACAACACATTTTATAATCAAAACAAAAGAATCATCTTGTTTACAGACAAACCCTACATCGGTTGTACAGTACATACGTAACACTATTCCTGAAAAATAGTATGTAGTATACGTACACTAAGGAAAAATGAAAACGTTGCGTCTTCTCAGAAACATGACTTCAATACTTCAACCTATTATCCAATGCATCTCCTATTAATTAGTTTTTACAGTATGCTTGTGGTTTAAAACATTTAGTTTCTTACTCAGACGGGCACAGAAAGACCAAGATAGCATCCTTCAAGCTGCCTGCATGTACAGTACAACACTACTTGTTTACTAAGTTCTACAAAAAATGATTGCCAATTGCTTTCATAAAGGTGTCTACCATGCTGAACATTAAGAGAAGAATAAAGCTGCTGTAGAAGTTTCACTCCCTGTGAATTATTGGGAAGATGTTGGACATTGCACAGGAGTTGGTTACAAATATTTTGTAAACATGGATGAAAATCTGGTGATGTTTGGCAAATTAGTGGATATGGAGATCATGATTACAAACAAAAGAAATGATAATGCATCTTCCGAAGAAGACAGCGACCAGCCAAACTTTCCAGGGAACCAAACCAATGGCTTCACAATATCAAATGAAAAACATGACTTTAAACAGTTTACTGACGGTCTATTAGTCCCAAAGAGATGCTAATTTCAATGCATCAATAAATTTGAATAGTTTACTACAACTCAGTGTATTAACACCAAAAGCAATACATCTACTTTTTTTAACTATAAATATTCTGTACTGAACATAATACACACGTATAAGGAACATTTTTAATAAAATAATAAACTGCTTTACTGTACTGCTTCACTTTTTATTTATTTTTCTACCCTTATTCCAATCTTTGAACTGATTTCCCTAATTCAAATTTTTGGATACTTCAAAATTTTTTTACCCTTTAGTTTTGAACTAACTGAGTTTTACTGTATTTTCAAAATATCTCCTTATTTTGTTTGTTACACCACTCACTGGACTTTCACTAGAGGTTTCCCTATTATTGTTGAATTACGGTAATAACAGTAAACTTGAACTGTCTGCAACTTTGACCTCATTATAAGTTGATAAGAGTGTCAACAAGTAACATATATCTTTAAATCAGTTACCCTCTGGGTTACTGCAACAGTTTCTAAGTCAAGCCTGTGGAGTGGTCATGACATGTATTTCTATTTCTGAAAGGTAATAAAAACCACTGTATACAATCAAAATGATATCTGAAATGCACTTGAAACAAGTGCCTTCTATACAACATCCATTAATTGCAGACAGTTTTGGGAGTTTAAGAATCATCACATGTAAGAATTAACATAAAATATGTGTCTCCCTTTGCTATACCATGATCCAAAAAGTCTACACAAAATGTCAACTCTTATGGTTTTCTGGTCTGCAAACGTCAAGAACAACTTACTTCTTACGGACTTCCAGGGATTATGGGACCCCAATAATCAGATGTCCATTGTACGCTGCAGCGGCCAGTGCCCAGTTTTCTCTTCTTTTGAGAATTCTCTCCACACCTCCATCTTGTCCAACCAAGGTCTTCAGGTTTTCTCTTGCTGGGTTTTGTGAGGTGCACCGCATCAGGATATGCTCCAGTGTTTCCTCCTCTCCACCAGTTTTCACAGATTGATGTATCCTTCAGGCCAAAACGGTGCAGGTAGTGCCCAGTGACGATATGGCCAATTCTGGCCCTAGCTGCAAAAGTAGCCGTGGCTCTTGGAACATTTCGATACAAGGAAGGATCCGCTGGTTCCTTCTGAATTTGAAAAAGATGTCTGCCTGTGGCCGCTCTGCACCAGCGCTCTGTCCATTCGTCGTTTATTCGACATACTGCAGCTCTCTTGCACCTTGTGAGCGAATATCTCATATTCTGAATTGGTCCCATGTTTGCGGCTTCCTTTGCTATTTCATCCGCCTTCTCGTTTCCAGGTATTCTGCAGTGCGCTGGTATCCATTGAATTACAATGTGTTTCTCTTTATTTTTTAGGCATGACAGCAGTGTCCGAAGGTCCTTGATTCGGAAGGAATAATCGCTCGGTCTTGTCTTTTCCAGAGCTTCCATGGCTGCTTTTGAGTCAGTTAGTATACATATTTCTCTTTCTTTTATTTGCAAGCAGCTCATCAGGGCCGCATTCAGAGCCAAAAGTTCTGCGTCCATACTTGATGCAGCATTTGATGGGCTGTAATAGCGCTCGCCAGTCGCCTGGTTGAAGTATCCTGCGCCTGATTTCCTCCTGCTTATATCCACTGATCCATCAGTATGTATTTTAACAAAACTGTGGTATTTGGAGTTTAACATTTCCAAGGTTACCCCTCGAAGTTCTTCTGCCTTTCTCAGCCGTATAGGCAAATCATAGCTAGTTTCCACCTCTATCCATTTCCATGGTGGATCATTGGAAAAAGTCTCGATGTGTTCCGGAGTCTCTTCTGGCATGTCCATCGAAATCGTGTCCACTCTTTTACCGAAGGACTGTTTGATATTTGTGGCCAGCATTGAGCGAAGAGGATGCGATGAAGGGAGTGTTAAGTTTCTAAGGTGTTTATTCCGGATTTGCTTCTTGATAAATAGATCTATTGGTTCGATACCAAGTTCTATTTCCATCGCCGCTATGGGAGCAGTCCTGGGACAGCCAAGGCAGATTCGTAAAGCCACTGATTGAATGAGTTGCAGTTTGCCGATATGGGTAGCAGCAGCAGAGCCCCAAACCTCACTGCAGTAGGTCATCTTTGATCGGACAAAGGATATGTAAAAAGATCTCAAAGTGACAGTGTCTGTCCCCCACTCTCGGCTTGCAACAACCTTCATAGCATTTAGGCCCCTGCCGCATTGCTCCACCACATGTTGTATATGTGCCTTCCAATGAAGTTTTCTATCCAAATCAACTCCAAGCAACCTGGGGCATTCATTTAACTGAAGGGTCATGTTGTTTATGACAAGGTTTGGAATGAAGTTTTTGTGGATATTACGTCTAGAGAAAAATCCACATTCGGTTTTGTTTGGTGATATTTTGAGAGACCACTTTGAACACCATTTTGCAATCCTGTTTAGAGCCAACTGCATTCTCTTGTTTGCTTCTACAGGGTCTTTGTCAGCTGTGAATAGTGAGACATCATCCGCAAATATCACACACTGCACATCTGATGGTAGCGTTATATTTGTGTCAAGAAGAGCCATATTGAAGACTGTGGGACTAATTACCACGCCCTGCACTATTCCATTTTCAACTTTAGCACAGTTTGAATCTATCCCGTTCACTGCTGTTTTGATCATGCGGTTTTGTAAGAAGTTTGCTATAAATTTTAGGATGTTTCCCCGTATTCCCAGCTTCATGCACTGCAGCAAGATAGTTGAGTGTGGAACCCTATCAAAGGCGGCTTCAAAATCAATTTGGACTAGTACGGTAGATTTTTGGTAAATTTACGGAAGCCCTCGTAAATGTTTTCTGTCAGGAAGAGTAACGCATCGCTTGTGCTTCTATTTCGCCTGAATCCAAACTGGGTGTCTCCGAGGAGGTCGCAGGTTTCCAACCTCCACATTAATCGATTGTTCACCAGTCGCTCCAGGAGTTTCCCGAGGCATGAGGTGAGTGCAATTGGCCGGTAGGAGCTCATATCTACTCTATTCTTGCCAGGTTTAGGGAGGGGTATTATAAGCGCTGTTTTCCATGACTGAGGGATTTCTCCTGTCTTCCAAATCGTGTTAAAAAGCTGAAGGATACTGCAGAGTAGTTTTGCTGAGCAGTGTTTGAGCATTTCATTATGAATGCCATCAGTTCCCGGTGCTTTCCTTAAAAGTCCGGCTGTTCCCTCCTTTAGCTCAGCCATGGAGAAGGGCTCATTTGCGGGGTCGTCCGACTGAGTCAGCAGTTCAAACCAGGCGGTGAGTTTCATTTCCTCAGGAGTGAGCACCCTTGGCCATGGGACCTTCTTTCCAGATTTATCTCTATAGTATGAGTTTAGAGCTTCTGCCTTTTCTCTGTCTTCTTCAAGCCATTCACCTGAGGCGGTTTTAATCTGCTCACCAGGGGGTGAGCTGGTTGGTCCTCGTTCCTGCCCCTGGATGGCTGTGATACAGAGCTCTCACAGTGAACTGAATGCCAGCAGACGCTTTCCTGGAGGAAGCCCCAAAGTATGCCACAAACAAACAGTGCCACATACGGCCCTTATCAGGGCCTGAGATGAGTTTCAACATCGAAACAAAATCACTCTGAAAAATCAAGAACGACTTTTAAAAATCAAGTAATATTTCATAGGTCGTCCTCAAGAATTATATGAATTTGTTGGTGCAATATTCATCCTTGGCAAACACACATCAATCATTTTCAATTTCTTCACAACATTAAAAAAGAATGTATACAATTTGCTTACTTGAAAGTTGTAATGGGGCAAAAAGGAGGGTTTGATTTTATTTAAATTTATTCAGATTTCATTTTCTATCAGCGTGGCTAATCCCATGTGAAATAAATGTTGTACTCAAACAAAGAACAGTAGAGTGAACTTTTGAGTGAGGTGTTGTAATGGAATGCAATACTGTTTTGTTAAAGCCAGTGTTCGGATTGATCCAATCCAATCGTAATGATAACGTTGATAATTATATTGAATACTTACCTGCGCATAGACGTGGAGTATTAGTAGTCAATGATTTTGAAATTGGTTAAATTACTTAAGGGTGATAGATAATAATACAGATGGTGACAAGACCAAAATCAATTATGTAAAAAGGCTATATGATTTAATAATGATGTGGGATAGTCCAGTAAATTATTATGTGGGTTTTATGGAACAATTTGAAATATTAAAGAATTATTATATAAATAATAATAATAAATTGAGTGTGAGTAAGGACGATAATTATTATATAAAAGTAAGACTAATATACAATGATGGAGGTTAATTAAAAAATCAGTGAATGGACATTTTAAATATTTTAGTTTATGGTAATGACCTGGCTAGATTATGAAATGAGGTGTGGTAAACAGAAAAATTAATGACAAGAATTTGTAAATAAATTTATAGTGAAATTAATTGTGTCTATGTTGTAAAATGTATTTAATGTAAACAATGTGTGTATGTAGTAGAAATTGTTTTAATATTTTGACAGACTAAATAAATAAGGAGAATAATTATGAAGGTGATAATAAATGAATTGTAATTATTTTGGAAGAAAGTAATTAAAATAACTTGTATTTTCAAGAATTGATTGAATTAAATAATTTGAGATGTTTAAATATATTGATTGATTTAAAATGTTATATAAAGAGATTTTGATGATGAATTTAAATGATTTTAGGAGATGGGAACTTGATAATAAATAAATGTAAAATGTGTTTAGTTTGTGGAGTAACATGGTTGTTAAAATGTTTCAGAAGATACAGGGAGTTGTGTACATGATTTGGTGGTAATCAATGTTTATATTTTGTCTATGATAGTATATGAGTGATGTACTGTAAGTATGAAATTTACAATGCAATTTAAAGAAAGTGAAATGTTTGATGTTTAAAAGTTAAAAGTGTAGATGAGTCTAAGAGGTTAAACATGAAAATTAATTAATAAAATAACCAAACATATAAGAGTTGACCATCCGAGAATTGGAGTAACGGTGTCAGTGTGAACCTTATATGTCTTTTGGTAGTATCCTCAATTTTTGGGCGGTCACGGCTTCACCCAACCTTGACCGTGGATTTATGTATATTCTAAATTGGTGAACATAGAAATTGACCAGGGGGTAACTCAGGGGAAACTACATAACTATGGAACAGCGGCTATCATCGAAGGTGGTGATAGTGCCGTTTTAAGGGTGTGTGAATCATTATAGTAGGATTACTGGTGTCCTCGGACATCAGTAATGCCGAATTTTATATAACGCTGAACCAAGAACGGTATAGGCAGCGTCTATACCATATATATGTAGACTTCAGTTCTTGGGGATGCAAATGGGTGCCACAGTCCAACACCAGGAAACAATAGTGTGTGTGGAAAAGGAGCTGGCCGTTACAAGCCAGGGGCACAGATAATGCATCTGTGCATAAGGCAAACGCTCGATCCGGTTTATCCGGTGGGTGGTTACCTAGTAAAGGGGGGAATTTAAGAACATTGATGTAGGAGGAGGGTAACTGAAAATTCAGTGAGAGGGTGACGACATCTGTAAACAGCGGGCGATCAATTTCACTTCCTCTATAGAGAGAGTTGGTGGTTGACGACCCAGTTCCTGTTCAGTAACAGTTGCTATAACTATGACTCGATGATTAGTTATGTATGTCCCTTATGAGAGCAAAACGATTTTAAGTACTAGATTCAATTGAAATGATTTCAGATAACACTACATGATTGTAATTATGTAATTGTGTGTATTTAGGTTAGTTGTGGGTAGTGTGCCTACAGAAAGGTCATTCACATGTTATTGAGACATCAGCTGACTGTTGGGGTTATATATGTAGTATGTCCTTTATAATTGCTTTGCAGATTCCGTCAATATAATTAAATGTGTGAATAATAAATTTTAAATGTGTTCAAAGGTTAAATTAAAATGATTAAATTAATTGAAGGTAGTTATGAATTTTATAGTGGGATTTTTCAATACACATATAGATGTGAAATGTTGTAAAAGTTAGAGTTTGGGTGATAAAGATTTGTATAAGGCATTTGAATTAATCAGAGTTAATTTTAAATGGGTGTTAAACAGAAATAAGATTTTGGGAACCTAAGTAAGATAGAAAACTGAGTATTAATAGTGACACAGTAACGATAGTGAGTATATGTAGAATAATGAAGAGGATGTAATGGGAGAGTAATTAGATGGGGAAATTTTGTAAAAAAAGGGGTTGGTGTGATAAGGAGTCCTCAACGAAAAGCGTTGTGGTGGGAGGTGAATAGTTTTAAATGGGGTTTGGCGGGGTTACCTGGGGGGACCAGGAACCAACAAGGAAATGAGCATGGGAAGGGAACACACGTCCCAAGTACAAAGAGGGTAGAGAGTATTTTGTTATAAGGGTAGAATGATGTGAACGGAGTTAGAGAATTATTGGTAAATATTTTGAGAGAGTGGTGTCAGACTATGTAAATCTGTTAGTAAGTGTTAAAGTCAGAAGGGGGTTGAGGTTATATTTAATCGCCCATTTGTAAGTCGAATTATTATGAATAACTAAGAGTCACCCACAATAATTGATAATGAAAGTGTTAAAGAGAAAATCAGAGTTAAAGAATAATAATAAATGAAACCAGTAAAAGATTGAGTAGAATTTGGAAATAAATTAAAGCTATAAAGTGTGTAAATTTTGGTCCACTTAAATGCGAATTTTATTGTGAATTATTTATTGTAAGGTAATGACAACAATGTTATTTTTTAGGGTTCTATGTTTATTATGTTGTATTATGTTTTAATATAAAAATTTAAACATGTTTCATGTATTTTCATAGTATAGCTTTGTGTAATGTATCTAGGGCAAGGTCATTCACTTGACCCAGAGAGATCAGCTGATAGCTGATGTTGGAGCCAGGATAGGTTTATAGTGATTAACTCATGAATTTTGTTACTTCAATTAAATTAAATAATTTTATTTCTTCTTGAAATTAATAAAGGAAATATTTTGGGAAATTAAAATTTTTTGAAAAAAAAAAAAAGTTCTATTCTTTGTATTAAAGAACGTTCTCGTAAATGGTAATGTTCATTATAAGTAGGGAAGGTGTTAGCTGATTTATGATATGCCTTTTACGTTCTCTTTTGTATACAAGTGCATTTATTTTGAATTTTGACTTTATAGTAGAAATAAGTTGTGTATTTTTATTGGTTCATTATGGTTGTTAGTAGGTAATTAAGAAGAGTTATGAATCCAATTAAAAGATTTTTAAATTTTTGAAAGTAAATGTAATGAAATGATCAGATTAATGGATCTTTGATAATGAACTTAGCTAAATTCCTCTAGGCAAACAAAAATTTAAATGATTTCAATTTGATTTGTTTAGTTTATTTTGGATTTGAACTTGATTGGATTTAAGTAAATTGAGAAAAGAAATGAAATGTGAAAGATACCTTTTATGAATTTTAAATAAGGAGTTTGTTTTTAATACAATAATGAGTATGTGTAAGCACCCAGTACTTGCTAAAGGCAACCCAGTATGCATGTAAGGGGGAACATATCGGTTGAGGATCTGGTATGGTATAAGGCCAGTTTTGATTTTTTTGATGGAATGATAAAAGGTTAGGTGGTACTATGGTGAGTATCAGTCTGACATATGGTGTTGGGATCTTGTACAGAGAAGTCCAGTAATGTCGAGCGGGTGCAGCCATAGTCGCCGAGGTAGGGGGGTAGGTTACCCATGACGTGTTTAAAAAATTAACGGGGGGTTATTGGCGCCATATCCTCACCGATCCTCTTAGGGGTAGCATGAGAGTTCTTCTGTTTCGACAGAAGACCTCTCATTGGGGGGGGGGGTCTTGTAATGGGGCAAAAAGGAGGGTTTGATTTTTTTTTAATTTATTCAGATTTCATTTTCTATCAGCGTGGCTAATCCCATGTGAAATAAATGTTGTACTCAAACAAAGAACAGTAGAGTGAACTTTTGAGTGAGGTGTTGTAATGAAATGCAATACTGTTTTGATAAAGCCAGTGTTCGGCACGTACAAGTACAAGCAAAACGAGCACGTGCGCAGATGATGCATAAACATTAGAAACGACGCTTCAAGAAAATGGCAAGACTGAACACCTACCTAAAAATGTGTTTTTGAGACGGCGGGTATCTCTGAGACTCCGCCTACCTCAGCCTCTAGGTTGTCGTCGCTTGACATAGTCAACACCTTGGGGACACTGACAACCCACGTTACCTGTGCGACTACAAAATTTTTGTCACAAGCAGGCTGTGCATTTCCGTCTGTAACAGAGTCCTGGTGGGGCGGTGTGTGTATCGTGGTTGCCCCAGTCGAATAACACCGTCAGACCACGCGATCAGAAAAAAAACTCTTTGTGCACACAAATTTAGGGTCGGCCGACCATCCACAGTATAAATCAGAATGTGCAGAGTAGTGTAAAGAGAAAAAGCTAATAAATAGATATGTAACAGTGAACAAATAACAGTTTATCAAAGTGAAAACCTAACTTTTCGGACATCAAACAAGAGAATTATGTGAGACGCACCACACGATCATGAACTACGACGCCATACCATGTAACCGTATTTCACCAGTTTATTATTATTATTTTACACAAAAAAGGGTGGAATAAGAAACGAATGAGTGGGTAACAAGCTGGGTTCGCCTTACTTAGATTTAATAATTAGAACAAGTAGACTACATTGAAATTAAAGTTTGAAATAATGTTTTATGTTTGTATGTTTTAACAAATGCTTTAATAGCAATTGAAAGAGATAGTAATGTAATAATTTGGAGAGAAAAGGTGAATAGTACAGAATTTTAAAGTAGTATCAAAATGAAATAAAATGAGAGTTCTATTATATAAATGAGAGTAGTGTACGTTATTGATGCAACCTTGAAATCATGTTGGTATTCACAGTTCGTGTGACGAACCTGGGCTCAATTAAGGTAGGGGAGATATTTAAATATTATTTTATGAAATGAATTAAATCATAACATAACAGATGACGCCCAAGAACAGGGACTCGATTTAAATATTGTAATAATAAATAAATCATAACATCACAAAGTCTGATACTGTGTCACTACAAAACTGATGAGGCTTTGTTCAAGTGTAAAGTTCATTACAAAATTTCAGCCAATTTAACCACATTAAAAACTAATAATTACAGATTGTGCATCCACAAAGGATTTTCTTCTCCCATCCTGATTACTATTAAATAAATGATTGTACAAACATGTGAACTGTGTATAGAGCATGTCTAGGATATGACGACCAACAGCACAGTATTGCCAAGATTCAAACATCCCACTGCTTTTCAAAAAGTATCATTAATTTTGACGTAGAATACGTCTTACCTTACAGGCCAGCAATAGGCACCCCCAACCAGAAAATCAAGCGTTAGTTTTCACGTCACATTTGAAATTGAAATATTATCTAAACGACAAAAGATTCACGCTTATATGAGGTACCATTCGACAGATAAAGGAACAAAGATAATAAACAGCACAATATACGCGGGCTATTGCATCACCCAGCGCGGGGTGAGAAATAGAAATGTTTTGCGCCGCTTGGCGCACACTAAAATTAGTATTTCTCCGGTTTCCGATGCGATAGAATGTTGAGTGAGGTGTCGTTAAAATTGTCTCATCGAGTACTATCTAATAGTGCACCATAATAGCGGTGATATTATTAAGAGGTTTCAGTAATCGTAATTCAAGTTGTAAAAATCGTGTGTTCGGACAAAATGTCGTGGTATATGGATGCTAAACGTGCTCAAAAGTATCATAAACGCATACAGGAGAGTAGAGAAAATCATGGGGAATTCAAAAAACCCCAAAATGACCAATGCCGAACGTCAGAGGATTTACCGACAACGCTTAAAAGGCAAGGAAGTAAATACTGAAGTCAAGTCAACACCATGGAGACCAGAATTAATTACCATAGTAACAAGTAAATAAACAAATGATATTTAGCGGCATCGGAACTATACCTTTATCCATTCCTGCAGTTTTTAATGTTTTTACTATGCGATTGTATTGATATATTTTGTAATTTTTTATACAGATACGTCTATATATTTTGTAATTGTCTTAAGCGATTATAAAATGTATGTTTATACGTATTTCTGATGGTGCCACCGACTACGCTGGGTAACACCACCATCGATTTGAATTTCACCAGAAACATCAGCGTTGATATCTTGCCTTATATCAGCTACTTCTCCTATCATAGGCCCATTATAAATAAAGTCTTGCTTGAACCAACTAATTAACTTGTGTGATGATTTTGCAAAAAAAATTTTGTACTTTGTAAAACTAAATATGTGTTGTTCATTTTATTCATAACACATTAGCAACCCTAAAGCACACAGACGTATTCTACGCTCTGAATATTTGCGGTCGTGGCTCCGACATAGCCCCCGCCGATTTTTCTTTAATATGGTGCTATACTGTATATATTTTTTTTTCTTGTGTATATATATCAAGTTACATTAACTACTTCTTCCTGTTCTCAACAATAAAATATCACAAAACACACACACACACACACACACACACACACATACACACACAAACTATTCATCACAATACACAAAAATCAATAAGACACGTTCAAAAAATGCTATAAGCACCTATATATAAGGTAATCTTGACGCCATGTATCCTTTTCATCTAGGACCCACTTCATGTTGCTAGGTACTTCAGTGCTAGGTCTTCGTACAGCTCCTGCTCTATCTGAGACATACACGTTGTTGCTAAGAACCTGACGCTCTGTTAGTGGTACAGGTAACTGAAGAAACATAACATACTACATGCAAAATAACAATTACTTTACGTTCTTTCTCAATGGACAAACAAACAATTTGTATTCACAATGACTAACTCAATCATAAATTCACTATAAATATTAATGTTAAAAATAGCAGTATAACACAGCATAAACATAACTGAATTTTCTAAAAAGGTTTGGCAGCCCATGTCTAGACTTGATATCACTACTCTTTAGGTAAAGACCATTTATTACCTCATGGAGTTTAACAGTGTTTCACTGATTGACAAAATATGTCTCACTATAGAAAAATCATTACAAACTTGTGAAAAACACTGATAAGCAAATCTGTGTTTTAACAGAAATTCAACATATGACATGTACCAGACAACACAGCTGGGCATTCTACATAATACATCAATCTACAGATCATCAATGAAGGACTCATTTAATCTTTTATAACTCATTTAGTCTGTAACAGTACAAACCCATGAGGGTTTCCAATATAAAACTTTTTCATTGTATTTAACCAAAGCATAATAATGGGTCGCCGACTATAGCTCCGTGTGAGGTACGAAATGGTACAGGAATGTAAAAGTTATCAGCAACGGTGCGCATTCACGCATACGCGCGCACAGGTTGGCCAGCATTCCCACGAAAATGTCATGTCCATGTAAATTCCTTCTCGCCTAGTGCGCAGAGAACAAAGGCTGTCGTCCTATAGCTGCGGCTCCGGCCGGTTCAGCGTAACAAGGCTCGCGAGCCGAAAATTCGAATAAAAGTGAACATGTGTGATTAAAATACATAAAAATGTAAAACTTGTTTAAGTACCAACAGTGAAACATTAGACAACAATAAGTGACCAAAATTTAATTAGTTGAGAACATATTATCAGCAGTGAACGAAACCATGACAGTGCGAACGTAATTGGAACGACCAAAGGAACAAGGAATGGACTAGCTTCATAACGTAGCGGAGACAGTATCAGTAAAGTAAACGACAATCTAAATTAAAACCAAAATAAAGTAAAAAGAAAAGATGAAATTTATATAATGAACTAGCAAGTACCCGGCATGCGTTGCAATGCCACTCAAAGAAAGAAAGTGTTTGTATATATATAATATATAAAGACTTCGTTCGCGTGGTCTTCAATTTAATGCGATAATATATTTAGAACAGAATCTATTCCATTGGGTTGCCATAGTAACCAGATCTAATAAGTTAGTTTTTTAAGACTCCAAAGGACCCCCCAGAGGATCGTATCGAAAAAAACACCTGTCCTATGTTGGTTCTCCCGTTGCGTAAAATATTTGTGCCAAGTTTGGTTGAAATCGGTCCAGTGGTTTAGGAGGAGATGTGGAAGACCCCAAAGAACCCCCAAAAGAACCCCATCGAAAAAACACCTATCCTATGTTGGTTCTCCCTTTGCGTAAAATATTTGTGCCAAGTTTGGTTGAAATCGGTCCAGTGGTTTAGGAGGAGATGTGGAAGACCCCAAAGGACCCCCCGAAGTATCATATCGAAAAAACACATATCCTATGTTGGTTCTCCCGTTGCGTAAAATATTTGTGCCAAGTTTGGTTGAAATCGGTCCAGTGGTTTAGGAGAAGATGTGGAAGACCCCAAAGGACCCTCCAAAGGACCCCCCAAAGGACCCCATCGAAAAAACACCTATCCTATGTTGGTTCTCCCTTTGCGTAAAATATTTGTGCCAAGTTTGGTTGAAATCGGTCCAGTGGTTTAGGAGAAGATGTGAAAGACCCCAAAGGACCCCCCAAAGGACCCCGTCGGAAAAAACACCTATCCTATGTTGGTTCTCCCGTTGCGTAAAATATTTGTGCCAAGTTTGGTTGAAATCGGTCCGGTGGTTTAGGAGAAGATGTGGAAGACCCCAAAGGACCCCCAAAGGACCCCATCGAAAAAACACCTATCCTATGTTGGTTCTTCCTTTGCGTAAAATATTTGTGCCAAGTTTGGTTGAAATCGGTCCAGTGGTTTAGGAGGAGATGTGGAAGACCCCAAAGGACCCCCCGAAGTATCATATCGAAAAAACACATATCCTATGTTGGTTCTCCCGTTGCGTAAAATATTTGTGCCAAGTTTGGTTGAAATCGGTCCAGTGGTTTAGGAGGAGATGTGGAAGACCCCAAAGAACCCCCAAAAGAACCCCATTGAAAAAACACCTATCCTATGTTGGTTCTCCCTTTGCGTAAAATATTTGTGCCACGTTTGGTTGAAATCGGTCCAGTGGTTTAGGAGGAGATGTGAAAGACCCCAAAGGACCCCCCCAATGGACCCCATAGAAAAAACACCTATCCTATGTTGGTTCTCCCGTTGCGTAAAATATTTGTGCCAAGTTTGGTTGAAATCGGTCCAGTGGTTTAGGAGGAGATGTGGAAGACCCCAAAGGACCCCCCAAAGGACCCCATCGAAAAAACACCTACCCTATGTTGGTTCTCCCGTTGCATAAAATATTTGTGCCAAGTTTGGTTGAAATCGGTCCAGTGGTTTAGGAGGAGATGTGGAAGACCCCAAGAACCCCCCATAGGACCCCATCGAAAAAAATTCATAAACCTTTGCGGGCGTGCGCACAACAACTCACCGAAGTTTCATCGCAATCGGATGAATGGTATAGGAACGCATACGGGACAAAGAAAGAAAGAAACAAACAAACATTCATTTTTATAGATATAGATTGTTCTATATTTTACTTAAACAATAATATAACCTGTTATCATGGTATAACCTATTATCTACGTACCAGGTATATCTTACGTATTCCTTCCTTTCTAAATTAAAACCAAAATAAAGTAAAAAGAAAAGATGAAATTTATATAATGAATAAAGAGATATCTCAAGTTTAATAGGGTAGAATGTGTGAGAGTATGAATGAGCAATTGCTAGGTTGCCTTTAAAGAAATATTTAAATTAGTTAATAGAATAAGTTAATTTCAATGTTTGCTTTGTAGTTTTGATACGTAATGAAAAAGAAAGACCAGAAATAGTTTTGAGAAAAGAAAAAATGGAATGCAAGTAAATTCAAAAGAAGGTTAAATAAAAAATTGAGTTGATTAACAAATGCCATGAAAGTTGAGTTTATTAATAACATATAACCCTAAATCACTTATAGGTGACGAGTTCACGTGAAGACTCTGGGACCCGAGGCAGATAAGGAATTTGTAAGATGTGTATGTTTATTAAATATTATTTTGTTATAAATAAGTAAGTTCACAACCTGCAATCCTTAATAAACTTATAATCATTTAATGCTTTATTAAAAATTACAGCTTGTGCTGCAGGAACAACAACCAATATAAAAGGGAATCCATGGCACATTCAAGAGTTGGCAATACAACTTGCATAAATTTGGTATTTTTCATGTACCCAAATACAACTTCCATCTTTCAACCTATAGATTAGGGAGTAATAAGATTTTCTTCTTCGTCTTCTTCTTCTTCTTTTTTTCCAGTTCTATTTGCCAACTTTTTGGTATAGTTAATCCATTCCAATCTTGGTGTGCCTCTTCCTCTCCATCTGAACATGTTTTCATGATGACAATAGCTTTCAGCTTCAGCCCCCTTTCACCCATCCTCATTATGTAACTAACCCATTACAGTGCTCTTCCCTCTAACAGGTTCCTGCTGAAACAGATTTCTGGTGCTCATATTCCTAGTTTTTCCTTGCAGTCTACTTGTATGCTTATCTAGCAGAGTGAAGTTTTCTGTCTGACAGAATAATGTGATTTGAAGAACTGTTTTGCAAACTCATAGCATGACTTCTTCAGTGACTCTCTACTTTCTGACAATAACATTAAAAGTCCTTTGATATATTTGACTTGCTTTTTGCATCCAGTAGTTTATTTCCTCATCAGCCTTCCACTGGGCCACTTTCACTTTTGTGTACATCCTTTTCTTTGCATGGTCTTCATCGCTTCAAACATGATTTCATTATTAATAGTATCTGCTCAGTACCTAGTTCTGCACTCCTGTATATGTACACACCATTTACTGCATACCTCACAGTTTTAGTATAGTAGTCTATACCCCCTGTTATTAGCTTCATAGGTGACTTTGTGGATTGTTTTATGTGGAAACAAAGTGATTCCTATCAAAATCAAAATTATCAATTTAAAAATCAATCAACTTCCATCTATTATTGTTAAGCACAGCTCCAGCCAAATCCTAACCCCATAGCTCTGTGGCCTCTTTCTATACTATTGCCTGTACTAGCATTCCAATTTCCCACAATGATGACATGTCTTGCAAATCCCATCGCATTATTCAATGTTTCTGTCAGCAGGATAAAAGTTTCTTTCAACCTCTTCCTTGTCCTGTGCAGGGGGTATAGATCAGGATCACGGATACCCTCCTTCAATTCTTTATCCCTCCTATTGGACCTTATAGGTTTCCATTTTATCACTTTCTCTGTAGCTCCCTTCCATCAAATTACCACTCATTCTTTTACTCTTCCTGTCATACTTTCAGTACATCAAACAATAGTTCCCATTCAGAATCTATTATCCACATCAATTTTTCTTAAGTTTCATTTGTTTCTAGTATATGAATCTTGAATTTCTGCAGTAATAAGATTTTTGAACTTTAATTGCTGAAAGTGTTACATCATGAATCAGGCAAAACACTGAGGAAAAGGAAAGAAACACAGTACACATAAACATAGGAGAAACACAGAAACATAGAAACATAGTAGGAAACATAGGAGGGGCTAGGTTTGCCCGCGGGTGTGAAAGGGGAAGCCTGTTTTGTCGTTGAAACGTTGTGAAACGATCACCTCGACATCTTTGTTCAATAGAGAGTGGCTTCCCGGTGAGTGAGGATGTGTGATCGGGTCTTGGCGGATTTTTGATTTTGCAAAATGGATGAAAAAACGGAACGAGTTTGTGTCAAATTTTGTTTTAAAACCGGAAAATCAGCTTTGGAGACTTATGAACTCTTACAAACAGCTTACGGGGATAAATGTCTGAGCCGGTCAAATGTTTTTATCTGGTTCAACAGATTCAAAGATGGCCGCGAATTAGTTGAAGATGACCCCCGGTCCAGCCGGCCTTCCACTTCAAAAACCAACGAAAACATTGTGAAAGTTCGCGATTTAGTGCGCTCTGACCGTAGACTTACAATTAGGCTAATGAACTGAATTTAAGTTTCTACGCGGTTCAGTCAATTTTAAGTGAAGATTTGAACATGCGTCGAGTGTCCGCGAAATTCATTCCAAAATTGTTGTCAGACTAGCAGAAACAATAACGACTTAAAGTGTCCTACGAATTGTTTAATCGGGCCGAAACTGACCCAGATTTGTTAAATAGGGTAATTACAAGCGACAAAACATGGGTTTATGGGTATGACCCAGAAACAAAGACACAATCATCGCAGTGGAAGGGTCCACGTTTGCCACGACCGAAAAAAGCGTGACAAAGTCGGTCGCATGTGAAGACAATGTTGGTGGTTTTTTTTTATTCTACGGGTATCGTGCATCACGAATTTGCCCCTAGGCGGCAGACAATCAACCAGGAATACTATACAAGTGTCCTTCAGCGTTTGCGCGAAAATTTGTGGAAGAAAATGCCTGCACTCTGGTGAGACAAGAATTGGGTACTCCACCATGACAACGCACTGGCTCATCGTGCGTTCTCAATCATGGAATTTTTTGCCAAATTCAAAATTCCTGTGCTTCCGCAACCCCCGTATTCCCCTGATATAGCCCCTGCCGACTTCTACCTGTTTCCTAAATTGAAAATTTCGCTGAAATGGGACCGATTTGACTCAATTGAAGACATTCAGGCAAATACAGAGAGGGTTCTTAAAACCCTTAAGAAAGAAAATTTCCAGGAATGCTTCCAAAAGTGGAAACACCGTTGGAGTCGGTGTGTTCAGTCAGAAGGGGACAAATTTGAAGGAGATCCATCACAATAGCCTGTAAGTACTGCCATTTTGAAATTACAAGCCCAGTCTTAAAACTTTCCAATCACACCTCGTATAAACCAATGAAGTGCGAAGTGACACAAGCATATACTAGTCACTTCAACATTGGATGTGACAGCCACAGGAGAAGATTAAGAAGAAGGTGGAGATGGGAATGAAGAATGTATATAAATGACATCCAATAAGGAAATATAAGCTCTAAAATTTTATGATAATCTGTCCAGCAGAGAACACATAACTTTAATAAACATTATGAAGGATGAATAATTTATTAACAATATTTAAGGAAAGACTGCAGACAATTTAAAAATAAAGAAATTCTTTAAAAATATCTTTAAATGATGTGAAAAAGTCCTAAAAAATGTAAACATTCATTATCTAATAAAATAGCATGACTGTTCAGCAATTTTTCTGAATAATTTTTACTTGTGTAATTTTGTGTATTTATAATTTTTGTAATATTTTTTTTTTACATTTATCAATAAAAGTCCTATATACCATTCACTCTGTGTTTTATGTCCTAATTTTGTACCGCATATGTTCATTTTGTGCTTATTTTCTGATTAACTGACCTAGTACGAAGTGTTCCATAAAAGTGAATCGTGGAATTACGATATAAGGATCATGTGTGTTCTGCTATGTTTTGGTAAGTTACTGTTACTGTTCATACGCTTTAGCTATAAAAATTTAGCTGAAACTACATACAAAAATTTTAATATACATACTGCAGTAATGAAGCTCATAACAATACTACGATATATTACTGTACAACTGTCTACACACAATCATTAATGTGTACAGAAAAGTACCACAAACCTAGCACTGTATTATGAGAACATGGTACTTATTATTACAATTCAGTAATGGTTATTAAACCCAAACTGATTTCAATAAGCTATCTCTACTGTATATATAATACAAACAGATAACATGTAAGAGAGATAATAATAATACTCGTAAGAATAATTATAATAATATTAGTATATTCTCACAACAATATTCTACTTCACCCTCAATTCCCCTTAGTGGACCTCATTCCTTTCTTCCTCATTCATGTCTTGTTCCTTTTTCCTGAATGCCTTTCTATAGTAATCACCCCACACACTTAAAACACACTTACCATGATTCTTCACAATTCTTGGACATTTATGACATTCATAAATAGTAAGTCTTGGGTTCACTCACTTTAAAATATACTGACAATACTCTCCCCATCCACCACCCCAATAAAGTTTGAAACATCTGCTTACTTCATGAGGCAATCTATGAAATCAATACCAGAAAGAACAATGATACCATAAATAACAGAAGACTCACATACAATCATCATACTAAACCCTCAATAGTTTATATTACTTTTATCTATAACAAATTTGTTTAATAAACAATAAATTGTTCTTACTGCTTAGAATGTACTTTTACATTTATATTTACTTTAAAACAGGAAAATTTATAGTAAAATATAAACAAATATATAAATTATGTTTTTACATTACTTTAACACTGTTAAATCAGTTAAAATAAACTCTATATTATGGGATCTTTTGTTCCAGATCTTGTGTATACTTTATGGCACTGAGTGTATATAAACTGTCTGTTCTGGTATTATAATTCCTTGGAACAAACATAACAAAAAATATACATATAACAGAAAGTAATTTTGAGTCTTTTTAAAACTGTCATATTTAGCTAATTTTGAGAAAATTCATTATAAATAAAATGTCTTACATATAAATGAACATAAATACACAAATAAAAACGAACCATTTTTTTATTATTTTCACTAAGTTGTCGCACCTGCACTACTCGACAAGTTTCCTTATTCTACAGTTAAAACTGCAAAAGTTTTTAATAGTTATTACTTCACAAAATCATACAGTGAATTCTTTTCAATTGCATAAGAATGTTCTCAAACACTTCTGTACCATTCCACACCAAATACGATTTCATCTTGACCATCACAGATTGCTATAATTATAATTTTTGTATTAGTCGCTTTTCATATAAATAAAAAAAAAATAGACGTAAAAACTAGATGTCTACATCAGGGCAATATTTTGTAATAAGTTTTAAAAATTACAAAATTGTAAAAAACAATCATATTGTGTGTTATCACTACACAATAAAGTTCTTAAATTTTGCTCTTGTTTAACACTTTGCCGGCGAAAGACGTATATGTACGGCTTACTTAACTTCTGAGTTTTGTCGAGAGACGTACATGTACGTCTTCGCATATAGGATTGTTTTACACGGCGAAAGCCGTTGATTTACACTTTTTGGCGATGTGTAATCATGTAACTATACAGACTGACATTAGTAGTTCACAGTTCTGCACCTAGATCGCAGGAATATATACATTTCTATTCACGTATGCTTTGTGTTGTACCACAGTTCTGCACCTAGATCGCAGGAGTATATACATTTCTATTCGCGTATGCTTTGTGTTGTACGACATGACTTTTTTAGTTAAATGTGTTATCACTAGAATGATGTCTGTAAACTAGAAATATCTGAGTGAAAATGAGATTGTGGAGTTACTAAACGTTGATAGTGATAGTATTTGTTCTGAAAGTAGTGTAGAGGTATTCTCAGAAAATGACAGTGATCCGGAATTTATTCCCGATTGTAACGAAACATCAGGTATGTTTTTGTTTACACTTTCTAACCTCTTCATTCACTTTATGAACCAAGAAAACAAAGAAAATGTGTTGTCTGCTCACAACAACTGAAAGACCCAACTACAGGGAAAGCTGGAAGAAAAGACACTCTTTATCAATGTGGGAAATGTGATGTTGGCCTCTGTGTTGATAAGTGCTTCGAAACATACCATACCAAAAAAAATTTTTAGTCAATGTAAACAAAGTTGTGTCTATAGTGTATAAACAATATTAGTGAATATTCAGAAGACAAGTTTCAGTAGTTTTGTGACAATATGTTGTGTTATAGCCTAATTGTAATGATATTTCAACTTTTTTTATTTGCAAAAACATGCCGACTTTGTAATGATATAGAAAAAATTTTATTTAAAATATAAGTTTCACTTTTATATAGTGTTTTAGAGAATAGTTGAATTAACAAAAAAAAATAAAGCTTGAATTACTTATAAGTATATTGTTGATTATGTACTATGTCAAAAAGTGTGAAAAATGGCCAGACATGACGGATTGGCAGACCCAGAATCGCTCAGCCAGGTAAGTGTTAATTCATACAACACAAGGTAGTGAAGATAGAAACATTTTTCCTTCATTTTCATAAACTCTGGTACTAAAAAACTTCAAAACAAAATTTTTGTGTTGAAAAAATTATACAGAAACATCTTTTTAATAAATTGCCAAAAAAAAAAATAATAAATTCTTAAAACACAAAACATGTGTGTAATATTGTAACAAAAAGCTCTCTAATTTGTACTACCTATTTATTTAACAACTACAGTTAATTAGGCTCGCTTGGATTGAATCATTACAGTTAACATTAAAATTACTTGTTGATGCAGCAAATCTTCCAAAATCATGACTTATGTGGTCCAGTTTCCTTTCAGTTAGGATGCGCGCGCTTCCGTGCACGTGCATTACTTATCAGTAAAAAACTTTAAAAATATCTTGCAATAACATTAATTTATCAATATCTTGAAATGTTAAATAAATTCATAAAATTCTGAAAAAATAAGTTTTACTTTACTTAACAACCAATAAACAGCAATCTGTGAGGGTCACTATGAACCTACGAATATTACATAGAATGATCTTTTTCCAAGAATGTAATAAAAAGAATTTATTTGGTGCCTAAATTAAAACAAAAAGTCAGAATTACCATATACTTAATTACATAATATTATACAACCAAGTAAGCTGATGTGTTTTATGTGTTTTAAAGAAGATGCCTTTGCAACTGCACTGTACATGCTGAAACATCAGAATGAAACACAGATGTTAAAGACCAAAGACACAATTTAAATTATTATGAAAGTAATGAAGATGAATGCAAGCAAATGGTAAATGTCACTGATGGCAAAATACAGACAAAACCAAAAAACATTAAACTACATACACGGAAATAATGTCTTTACAAAGAAACCAACAGTACATATTAATTAAATATTTCAAAAGTATTTCTTTTTTTGCAGATAGTAAACTGAAAGAAAGCTGACCAACAAAAATATTTAATGATCAAAATAAATTCCACTTTACTGCACAAATATAACATAAATTGAATATGTCACAAACAGAAATGAAGAAATGCAGCTTAATAATGATAAAATTATCAGAAAGTTGATACTGAAATATACAAATTATGTAACACAGTATACAAAATTAAATGAGATGACTATCATTCACCACACAAAGAGGTATGTTTAATGATTTACACATGTCTCCTAATCCTCAATAACAAAACAGAGTGATTTGGTGTAAACACAAACATGGCCACACATGCACACATTCACAAAAAGTTATATTGAAGCAACCAACCATTTTAACATAATCTCCACAAACAATCATAGAAGCTTTAAATCATCAAAGCTACTCTATATACTTGATTCTTTTTTCTCAGAATTTCAGCTAATCTTTATGTAAGATTTGTCCAGTAAATTCCCCCCAACTTTTGTATTAATGCATCAACAATCACTTGTAAGACAATGTCTTGTCGAATTTAAAATGAATAGTTTTCAAGAGCAACATTTCAAGTCAAATGACCAACCTTATTCATAATATCTGTTATCCTAAACTGTTAATACCTCTGAAAAATTTAGTAAAGCCATTCGTTTTGTTCTTTAACCATTCCTACAAAAAACATATGCATGAGTTGCATTAAAGCAAAATTGTAACCATTTTATTGCTGACAAACTCAAATTCACATAAGTGTAATATTTTTAAATTAAGGTAATAAGGATGAAAGTTATTTAACACCACTTCTAGAGGTGAGTTACAGACTTTCTCATTGAAACAAAAACTCAATCGTTATAATAGATGTCTTGGTGAACCCATTCACCAAATCTGATCAAAGTGATAACTGACACTGAATTTCTTTTTTTAATTATAAGGAAGTTGTTCAACATAAATTTGTTCCCAAAGAGCAGATAGAAGGCAACAAAAATATTATTTTGAAGTTGAGATATCAATTTAAGGCCACATGATACTTCCATTGAAACCCATCTTCTATGCTGATAATGCATCCACATACCATCTCTACTGATCCCATGAGTTTTAACAAAAACAAAAGTCAAATGGTTCTTATACATCTCATCTAATTGCCAGAGTCAGGGCAAACATACATTCTTCAAATCAAAAATAACCAATATAATCAATCAACTGATTACATAAAAGAAACTTTGCTAACAGCACAGAAGAGTCTTTTATTAAACTCATTCCCAAATATTTTAAAAGCTGGGAGAAATCAATGGTAACGGTATGCACACACAATGTGGAGGGAAGTACTCAGGAGTATAGACCTGATGATAGAAACTGAACACTGACTTCGAGATGCACAGTAGACAAACACCTTGTTGCGAGGCTAGCAAGATTTTATTCATTTTGCACATGTGCACAACAGTCTTGTACAGTGTTTCATAGTGTGAACGTCAGCTGCAACAAGGCTGACAAGAATATTAGAAGCATGTGTCTGACAGAGACAGAGGTAGTGCACGAGTGAAACGGTGAACTGTTATGGTGTTGCCTCCCTTCACTCCTCTACAGACAACTTAGATATACTTCTATGTGGGGGTAATTCATGCACTGGTTTGGTGCAGCTTAGCAACCAAGAAAAGCTGTCACATTTTTAACAAGGCTTTGAAGCTATTAAAATAGAGAAATATTCATATACTACTTTTTTTTTAGAATTTACCAGACAAACCTTGTACAGTACTCAAGATTCTGGATCCTAATTGAGATTATATCTGGAATTTAAACACTGGCTTTATCAATATCAGGATTACTGAAATTCCTTGTAGTGGTCGCACACAATTTTACAATAACACTTGCCAAACAGAGAAAATTTCATGACAGAGAAAAACTATTAATTTATTTATTTACATGTCAATCTCAAACAGAAGTATATAGTTCAGATTCACAAAGAAACTAATATCTGAATCCCAAAAATTAATAAAATTTTGAATTCTACTAATGCAAAAATAATATTTATCATTCCTAAGAATTTGCCTATAATGTTTCTTGTTTGTAATCTTTCTCACAAGAAAACACAAAACACGGTGTATAAATTTAAAATACTTGGTTCTCCATCAATGCTCAG
Source organism: Magicicada septendecula (assembly GCA_034769895.1). NCBI lineage: Eukaryota > Metazoa > Arthropoda > Insecta > Hemiptera > Cicadidae > Magicicada > Magicicada septendecula. The sequence goes on from CM068367.1 coordinate 203,745,637, forward strand.
TGTTCATGGATCCTAGTTCCCAAATCTGTTTCTGAGAAAAACCAATTACTGACAATACTGAAAATCCTATTTTTTCAAGATTTAAAAATTGTACCCACATTCTTCTCTCTCTCTCTCTCTCTCTCTCTCTCTCTCTCTCTCTCTCTCTCTCTCTCTCTCTCTCTCTCTCTCTCTCTCTCTCTCTCTCTCTCTCTCTCTCTCTCTCTCTCTCTCAACATATCAACAAAACTCTGTCTAGTTAAAAGTCTTCCTAAACTTTAAATTTATCCCATTTCAATTTGTGTAGCCATAGAGCTTATTCAGCTTTCTGTTTTAAAAATATAACAAATGAGTGTAAATACAATACAGTATATTTTGCATACTGCAATGATACACACCCTTGACTTTAATCGAGTACAGGTAAAACTCAATAAACGATTAAGCTGACTCTTCTTTATTTCAAAGCTTGTTTCTTTCATCTCGCACATCTGAAAATAAAGTCATATATTACTTTATAATCACAAATATATATATATATATAAATTGTGCATACACATACACACAGGCGCGGGTTGCATATTTACCCAGGGTAGTATGTTTGTAAATAATTAATATACAGAAGTTGTTAGAAATAGTTCTAAGTAGTGTTATGTGTATCAACAGGCAAAGATTACAGGCTGATCACACACACACACACACACACACACACACACACACACACACACACACACACACACACACACACACACACACACACACACACACACACACACACACACACACACACACACACACACACACACACACACACACACACAATAACACCTTCACAGTGGTAACTCAACAAACACATAGGTAACAAATGAACAAATATTTTTTAAAAAAACAAAGAACTCGTAAAGAAATGAAGTGCGAGCTAACAAAGTAAAATCAATACATAAATGTCATTAGTGTAAATAGTCAAATTAAAATAAGTAGCATAGAATTTTAAGTTTTATTAAAAATAAATTTTCTAGTTAATTAAAAACAGGTGCTCTATTGTAAATAATAAAGTGTGTGTGTGTGTGTGTGTGTGCGCGCGCGCGCGCGCACGCGTGTGTTAATACTACACTAATGTACAAACATGTTGATTTCTTGACTCTTAGTAATTCCTAGAAAAATTCTTCATGATTCTTCATGATTACTGCACAAATTATAAGAGTGATATTTAAATTCTGTTCTGTCAACTGAGCTCAGAGCGTTTGTTAAATATGATACAACTGAGTGGCTGGACTGCGACAATAGAGATTCAGGGTTCTAGTATTTGACTGACAAAGGGACAATACTTGATAACATACGAATGCAAATGAAAACACAAAAGTAAGGATGAGGATGATATAATATCATTGCCACAAGTAAAAAAAACAAAATGGGACTGGACTATGTTGAATTTCTGCTGGAATATCAATGTTATTTGATATCAATGTTATATCGAAGGATGGCTGATTAGAAGAAAAAAATAATAATAAATTTAAACAGTACATTCAAAAATATTTTTTTGATCTGATTTATTCTTTTTATTTTAGAATCAATTATAGTGTCTTTCAAGTGATTTATTAATAAAGTTATGAGTTATCAGTTATTGTTTAATGTACATAATGTAAAGGTACATTTCCTTCAGCATTTTCAATGTAACGCAAAAACCTATTTTTGTGTGCGAAAGACATGAGAAAGCGAGAGCTTGGAATTTTTGTTTGTGACTTTTGGTATGAGAAGCGTTGTCACGGTGCAAATTCTCGGCAAGTGTGCGTGCCTGATAACGAATTTCGCACATTCATGGAGCGTTGCATCAGCCATTCAAGTTCACACAGGAAAGCAGATTAAACTGGTTTGAGTGGAAGAGCGGGACAAAAGAGACGCTGTGGTCAACCGTTAGCATCAGGCAGTCACAATCTTAACCCCCCAGTGAGAGGTTTTATGTCCAAAAACATTAAAACTCTCAATAATGTTAAAAATTTTCTGTTTTCAAAACTCTATTAGAATTTTTAAAAAACCCTGAATAATAAAGGTAAGTTTTAAACATACATGTTCATAATGTTCAAGACTTCTGACCACAATATATTTGTAAATAGCAATACAGTACACAACTATATAAATTAAGACATGAATTTTATATATTCATATTTGTTTCGCCTTTTTTCAATATTTTCCTACTGTTTGCATTTTCCACGAATTTTATCAGCAAACCTCCAAGCCACCTGTTAGTGCAGAAAATCAGGAACTGACTTAATTTGATTATATAACATACATGTGTGATAGCAACAAACTATAAGGTAACCAAAATATCAGATGGGTACATTCAGTTCTACTAAGGCCTGGACTGCCAGTTCAGTACTGAGTTTCATGCTTGTTCAGAGAATTTGACAATCAATTTCAGTATTATGAATATATATGTGTGGGCATACATTGTGAGGTACAGTAGTGTGTCTTACAAAAGCATACAAGAGGAGGGCAATTTACCTAGCCATAGCAAAGCAAAAACTTTGGCACCAACCCTGGCAGCCATGTTAGGATTACAAATATAAAATTCCTATACTCTGCAGTGCACTTACCTTACAAACATTGCAAATAAATTTGTGCTTAACATCAGTTTCAGGCAGTTCTTCCTTTGAAATGCAGGCTAGATGGTACACTCTGTGACATGTGTTGCATGAAATTACGTCACCTCCTCTGTGACACTCGAAGCAATACCAATCATGGCTGTCTTTAACAACCTGAAAATTGTCAAACCATTAGAGTACCTTCTTCAGCGTCCTGAGTAGTAACTAAGAACCACTACTTTACTTTTAAAAGCCATATCCATTAATAGCACCTTATAAAATACAAACAAGGAAAAGTACTGTATAAATTTTCACAGTATAATTCTGATAGGTTTAAAGAAACTAAATTTGACGAATACATTCCAGGAAGTAAATAATCCAATATTGCAGTCTCAAGTTATCAAATTTTTTGAACGTTTTACGTATAAGTTAACTGGATACATAAAATCTATTTTCCTCAGACCAACTTGTTCATTTTAACTACCGTCACGCTCTGACCGCTAATCCTTCTGTTTAACTGCAATGTGTATATGATTTGTGCACGCTACATTTTCTGTTTTATGAGCCTTATATTTTCATTCCATAAAAAAAATTGTTACATCTATTATCCTGGTCAGGCTTACTGACGGCTGGCTTAAAATGCACTGTTGCCATAATATAAAAAATCCTTACTATTTCTTTTATGAATTTGCTAACTGCTATTTATGAATTTGCTACCTTGGTTGTTTAAGACCTGAAGATGTCAGTAATGACAAAAAGCTTAGTCAAACAATAAAAAAATTATAGCAGTTAGCAAATTCATAAAAGAAATAGTAAGGATGGCTGCTAATTTAAACAACACGAAGAATAAAAAATCCTTGCTCATAAAAGGATGAAAGGATTAAAACTGATTTAATCTATAAAGTTTCAGCTACTTAAACATAAAAAAGTAGTAAGCAAAAACTTTTTTTATCAGCGGAAAAATTGTAAATAAAGATTTGAAATTTTTTTACTTGAAACATTTTTTTATACAACGTATTGCTCAATCTTAATTTTTGATTGACTTATTTCTACTTCGTTTTTATTGGATAAAATTACCAATCAATGTCTGGTAAGAAATAAGAATATTTAATAAACCAAACAATTGAATACAGAAAAACAACAATCATTAGATATGTAAAAAAGTATTAGGAACTGAATTACTGTGTTGTAACAATTTAACATTTCATTATATCCTAAGTCCATTTATAATCTGCTATATTCTGTTTTTATTGCCTGTATAAACTTACAATCTTTGTTTTAAAGTATATTGCAACAGTATTTTATAACTTCACATTTTCCGTTATTGAAAAATTATGTAACCATACCTTTCGTACTGAGTTATATGTTGATTATAACTTAATAACTTTAAACGTCAGCACTGGATCCTTCTTCTTCTGTCGCATCTTCCTCATGTTCTTGTTCAGAGGTGCTTGTGTCTTCATTAAGGCTAATAATGATGGGTTCGATGGTGTACTCTCAAGCCATTTCCTTTTCAAAATCTTCACGCTCGAGTTTTATTGCATCTTCAACGCAACTTTTCTGCTGATCTTTTGTAACATAATTGCCTCGAAGGGTGGAGTAGGCGCTGGCATCGGTGTGTGGTTTCTCAATGGGGAGTACTTTGAAAGTGACCACAGCAGTATTCAGCAATAAGATATGTAGCATACTTTCTATGATGAGTTTGTGAACTTAATTGTCAGACCTTCTATAGTAGTTCATTAAAGCTTGTTCATCCTAACGAAACAAATTATAATCTCCGAGTCCAGTCATTAATTAATTTAAAAGACTAACAACAGATTAACTTATTTACAACTCATCCTCTGGGCCACTTGTAAAGTTTTACTCCTTGTCTTTCTAATAAGGGAATATTTTTTCCAAGTAAACAGATAACTCGCTTTCACGTTATACCAAAACTGAGAAAAATGTGAGTATACACCAGTTTTTTATCACGGAATCTGGTGTGAATTAAAATACCAATAAACTGACAGTAAATATTAAACAACTGACTAGCTTAATATTGAAGCTTTCAAGGCTGGAGTTATCTTTAGTAAAATTATTTTCCGGGCTGTTGGGCTGTGGGCCTCTTTTTGTAGATCCAAACATTTCGACTGCTCCTGTGGCAGTGATCTTCAGTCACATCGTCATTTAGTCACCAGAGGAGCAGAACAGAAGATGGTTCTCCAGTGGAATACCACTGAAGATGACTGCTGCAGCTGCAGTGGAAACATTTGGATCTACAAAAAGAAGACCACGGCCCAACAGCCCGGAATACAATTTTATTGAAAACTGATTAGCATGTTTAAAATCATGCACATAGTCACAAGCAAAAAATGGTTAACAAATCTGAAGTGGACAGGGAATTTAGATCAAAACTACGTTCTACAGTTACAATTATATTGGAATACAATCTTATTAACTAATTTTCTCCTACTTATAATTTATTTCAATTATCTGTACTAGATTCATACAAATGTGTCAATGATATTTCCAAACAATTAAAAATTTACAAATTTTAAGAGCCCCTTTTTTCCATGTTGAGATACACAACAGATATTGGTAAAGCACACACACATACACAGCTAGTGGAAAAACAAAATATTATTACCTTATCCTGAGGCAGTTTGTAGCCTTCTTGTTCAATACCAATTTTAGAACCCTTAAAACCTATTTTTTTCGTTAACTGTAATAAACCATCTCTTACACAGTAGTTCAACTGTCTTGTCACCTCCTCTGTAACAAATATCAGAACCATTTGTATGATTATATTGTAGCACATACATATGTACACACATACACACACTTGTATATACTAGATAAACATTCACAAAGGATGCGGAAAAAAATGTGAACTATGAGAGTTCAGACACAAACACGCAAGCGTGTCTCATCCCACCGAGCAGTCTACAGTCAAACTCAAAAGTTTGTCACTTGCATGTTTTCCAGCTATGAATATCATGAGCGTCGATTTGTCAACAACAAAGACTCACCATCAATCAGAAAGCAGGTGACATTAAAAACCTCACCGAAAATGTTATTGCTTCTATTTCAGAAAGTGACTGGAAGAAAGCTATACAGCATGTAAAAAAAATGAGGAAGCTAAATACTGGGAAAATGATGCTCTGATGGAAGACGATATAGAGAAGGTTATAATATTGGTTGGGGGAGAAGAATCTTCTGACACTTCTACTGATACAGACCATGACAGTGAATGCTTTAGTAATTTATCGGATGGATGTAAAATGTCTGGAGTTGAAGAATTAGAATAGAATGCCACTTAATATGAAAACTGTTTTCGGTACTTTCACGACATAAAATTTGTGTTGAGTGAAATAAGTCAGACTATTTTTTTTTCTAATCGTTTACAATTTTACGTCTTTATATGCAATTAATTTATTTCTTGCAGTATTATGTTTTAAGAAATAAGACAAAGTCATAGTTTTAGCGATAATTGTTTGAAAGACATTTGAATGCAACTTCTCAAGATAACGCTTCTAATAATTTCAACAAGGTAAGGTTTTTTCCATTATTTATTAAATGGTAATTTAATTAACAGCCACGAATTAGTCATGATAATTAATAATTCTATCTTTACCATTAATGAATAACACACAATTAATAATCAGTACATGGGCATTATATCCAAACTGACAACCACAAAAACATGAAAGCAAAGTGTCATTACTTCATTTTTTACACCGTTTGAAATAAATAGTCACGATTTACTTAGTGATACTGATCATTGTTGTTTTGTACATAAAAACTATTCTATTGGAGAAAATCATCATTTTGTTTGAAATGTTTCTCTTATTTAATATACCAGCATAAAAAACAAGTAGGCCTATTATTTATTTTAATTACATATACAGTAAAGCCCCGATTATCCGCGAGCGGATGATCCGCGGTGCGGATTATCCGCGAGTGCCGTGCCGCGAAAAATTTTTTTAATTACGAACCTCAAAAAAACCAATTTTAATCCAAGCCAACAACAGGGAAAATACAATAGGCCCCACAGTGCGAAGGTCGAAAATTTCTGACAGGTTTATTGTGCATCGTAATCCTATAGGCCTTCTCGGAATTTTGTTTTGGCTCTTGCTCTTTTGTTTTGGTCAAGTTCACTAACCTTCCCCCTCTACGTACATATTCTCTCTGTCTGCCAGTGGTGTCAGTTGTCAGTAAGCGTGCTTAGTGATCAGTTCGTTAGTTCGTGAAATTAATAATGGATGAAAAACGAAAGAAGGTTGTGTTAACGATTGCACAAAAACTTGAAATGATTTCTAAAATAGAAAATGGCGCTTCAAGGAAGCAGATGTGTTTGAATTAAGGGATCGGGGAAACAACAGTGCGAGACGTTTTAAAGCAAAAAGACAAACTGTTAGCCTTTGCATCAGTGTCGGACAGTGCTTCTGGTATGAAAAAACAAAAAACAATGAAGAAATCCACCTATAATGAACTTGACTCGGCATTAGCGGAATGGTTAGCTCAGGTGCGAAGTGAGGGCACCCCCGTGTCTGGTCCTACCATTGTAGCTAAAGCAAAAATCTTTTTTGATTTGTTAGGCCTGGAAGGAAATTTTGATGCGTCGTCCGGTTGGTTACATCGTTTTAAGAAATGTCATGGAATTAGAGAGATTGGTCTACACGGAGAGAAGCTGAGTGGTGATCAACAAGCAGCTGATGATTTTCAACGTGATTTTGAAGAGTTTGTGTTGTCTGAAGATCTGTCATATGAACAAATTTATAACGCTGATGAATCAGGGCTTTTTTGGAAGTGTCTTCCCACTCGTACTTTAGCATTTGAAAGTGAACATCAAGAGGCAGGTCACAAAAGTAGCTAGGAAAGAATTACAATCTTGCCATGCAGCAACGCTGCGGGTAGTCACAAACTTAGGCTTCTTGTAATCGGTAAATCTAAGAAACCGAGAGGTCTTTTAAGGGGACAAGAGCAGAAAATTTACCAGTTGATTATTTCAACCAAAAAAAAGGTTGGATGAACCAGCAGATTTTTCAAGAATGGTTTGAAAACATTTTTGTGCCTCAAGTACGTAAACATCTTGACTCAAAAAATTTGCCAAAGAAGGCTGTTTTGTTAATTGACAACGTGCCTTCACACCCAGCTACATGTGTGCTTAAATCTTCTGACGGGCAAATCTTCGCAAAGTTTTTGCCCCCAAATGTTACTGCGCTGATACAACCTATGGACCAGGGAGTCATTGCAACCATGAAGAGAACATACAGAACAAAGTTGTTACTGTCAAAAATCGAAGAAGGCTGCGATCTCAAAGAATTTTGGAAGAATTATACAATTTTGGATAGCATTTACGATATTGCGTCTGCATGGGATTACATCAAACCCTCAACCCTTGTTAAATCATGGAGAAAACTCTTTCCGAGTATCGAAACAAATGTCAACCAAAACATCTGTGAAGAAGAGAAGAATGAAGTCATGCCGACCGCTACACTTGTTGACTTAGTGACATCCGTTCCGGGAGGTGAGAATGTCGACGAAGAGAACATAGAAGAGTGGCTGCAATGCGACGCAAGCGAGCCAGGGTTTGCACGACTGACTGACATAGAGATAACGAACAAAGCAATGGGAGTGAACGAGAACGAAGAAGAACAAAGTGAAAGTGAAGAAGACGAGGCGCCTGCGCGGATGACACACGAAACTGCTCTGCAGCACGTAGACGGATTGCTTCAATATTTAGAGGAACACGACGACGACGCACATCTGGCAGAAAAACTCATGTTAAGGAAAGTACAATCTAGAATAAAGAAAAGGTGTTTCCAAAGCAAGAAGCAAAAACGAGTGACTGATTTTTTTAAACAGGCGTAACTGAACACTTTTTCTAACAGTACAGTATTGTTTTTTGTTTACTGTTCTTTATTTTAGTGATTTAGATGTAGAGCAAAGGTTTCTGCTGTACTGTACATAATTTAAAAGTTTTACATATTATGTTTTTTGTACAATAAAAAATATTTTTTATGCTGAAATATTTTTTTTCATGTTTACACCTCATTTTTAGTCTTTTTTCGGGTTATCCGCGATTTTCACTATCCGCGGTGCCCTTGCCACCCAATTCTGCGGATATTCGGGGCTTTACTGTAATATAAAAAGTATATAAAGTTTTATTTATTTTATATATGTATACAGAGGTGCCAACCTTTGAAGTGAGTTATCAGTAATCCCACTGTTAACACACAACCCCCCCCCACCACCACAAAACATTTTTCGAGTCAAATCCAAAGCATGATCCTCCCCTCTCGATAATGACACCCCCTTACCCCTTCCCAACAGCAATCTATTCTAAAATATATCATATAACAATAAAATATGCAAATTACCTGTTAGTTCTGTGATAAAAAATTCTTTGTAGCTTGTTTCGCACCCAGCAGCTGCTTTTCAGTGTAGGTTTTCTTGAAGCATACTTCCCCCTGTGATGACATTTTCGTCTTCTGAACCAAAAGCGATTCCAGTGTAGATGTGCTTAATGTAGGCCTGAATTCTATCTGATTTTTCCTAACAACACTGAAAACTCTTTCTGTGGGAGAGTTACTGTCAGGTACACTTAATACTGCAAATACAACATTACTTAAGGTTTTATACTTCATTTGTCCACTTTCATTCAGCTCTGTAATGTTGCCCCAGTTTACATCAATTTTAGGTCCATGTACAATATATTCAGGGAAAGTACCATACTGGTAAACTGCAAATTCCTCTTCAAGTTTGCCATGTTCACTTTCCTTGACCAAACTTGGGAATCTTCGAACAAAATATTCAAGAGATGAATAGGAAACCTTCATTCTAAGAGAGATGTCTACAACTTCGGCATGCTGAAGAAATTCATCATCAAGGGGAAATTTCCTGATAATGTAACTGCAAGCTGCCATATAAAACTCTCTTACAGAATTATAAAACATCTGTTCATCACAGTCGTTCTCTTTCAAGTATGCCCTGGCTTTTGCTCCGATTACCAAGTCCTCGTTGCCTTTCTGGTACTTCCTCCTCTTGAATTCAACACTCGAAAAGGAGGTAGATTCTGACTGAATAGAACATGGCTGAACAAATCTGACCAATAGGTCAGTTAGAAGACCATTAAGATTCCTCCTAAGAAGATGTATGGCTGGAGCATCTTGTTGCAGAAATAAATTCACTGAGTTAAAGACAGGAAGTGTACTCTGAAGAAAATAGCAAAACAGTTTTGTGTGTGGGTCCTGTAAGAAAGATTTTACAGTTTCAAACTGCTTGGTGCTCTCATTTTTATGGTGGGGGTCACTACAAAACATGAGTGTCAAAGCTTCCCACTGCTCAAGAAGTCGATTAATAGACTGAAGAAGCGAGAGCCAACGGGTACTGACACATTTCAAAATTCTGTGACCCACTGTGCCACAAATAGCCTGATATACTTACGTGTTTTGCCTTTTAGAACTTGTAACGGTACTAACCACCCAGGGATAATTCTGTAATAATAATTGTAAATTTGATTTGGAATTATAAACGTCGTGCACGTATAAATGTCAAGGTCATCAGCCGAGCACAGGAGAGAGCTATTTTTAGCTACATGAACTCTGAACTATGCCTGTTAGACAAAGCGCCATATGACGTCAGGGCCAAACCTTTGTTTACGTCACTTTGGAATGTCGAGCTAATTTAACAATGCTTTCAAATCTGGCTACATAACACAATTAAAACAATGTAGTTCAAATCAGCCCAGTGCAAATTACACTCTCGTGCTGTACAGCCGTAAAAAGTTCCGGAACAAAATTGCGGGCGCCCATACATAAAAATGTGATTTTAAACAAAAAATAATCATTTGAGCCACGATATAACTATATAGTGATTAATTTAAATTAAAATGGCAGTTTTCAGCAATATAAAAACAGTGAAAGAAGAAATGTGAAAAGTAATAGAAAATCCACGAAGAGACTGGACTATTACGGGTCACCAAAAAATGAACAGCTAAGTAAACAATGGAGAGACTAAACCCAGAATTTGGTTTTTTCTCTTTTCAGAATTAAAAAATGAAAGCATTCAAAATTAAAATCAATATGAGCTCAAAAGGGAAATCTAAAATATGTACCGTGTGTGTGTGTGTGTGTGTGTGTGTGTGTGTGTGTGTGTGTGTGTGTGTGTGTGTGTGTGTGTGTGTGTGTGTGTGTGTGTGTGAAAACCACGTGTTCTGCAATGTGTGCTCGTGTGATTTTTCTGTGGCTCACGGTGGATGAGATGATTGCACATAGAATCCAAGAAACATAACACATACAGTGAAGCAAAATTACAAAACAAGTCTGTTTCATCATTCTTCGATATTTTTGTGTGTGTGTGTGTGTGTGTGTGTGTGTGTGTGTGTGTGTGTGTGTGTGTGTGTGTGTGTGTGTGTGTGTGTGTGTGTGTGTGTGTGTGTGTGTGTGTGTGTGTGTGTGTGTGTGTGTGTGTGTGTGTGTGTGTGTGTGTGTGTGTGTGTGTGTGTGTGTGTGTGTGTGTGTGTGTGTGTGATAATAAAAGTAAGGGGCACTGGTTTGCATATAATAAATAAGTCGATATATAGAATTTTTATGGATTTTAGTTATAAAATATAGTATTTTTCGTAAAAAATGGGGCGTTAAATGCCTTGAAATGATTTGTAATAGAATAACTAAAGTAACTGACAATGTTGAAAAAAAAGAATGAAATACATTAATTTGCTTCAATTTAATAAAAATGATTTTGTTGAAAAATAATTAAGTTATTTACAAAAAACAAAAATCAACCATTTCTGTTCTCCAAAATACACTCAAACGAACTCTGGACCTAGTAAGTATTTGATTACAAAGTTTGGCAACAATTAAAGATGGCGTCCGACAGCAGACATAGGACACAACAGTTTCATTTGTAAACAAAGTAAAACAAAATAAAGTGTAAGTAATAAATATAGTTACAAACTCTTATCAAGGTAGTAATATAACTGAACCAAAAAGTTCTTTACATTGACTGGTAATTGGGTTGCTGCTTTTTGTGCACAGATGTGTATGAGATGACATGAACAACCCGAAACATAAACAGAAGAATGCCTGTCCTTCACAAATTTGGAAACACCTTTATTTGCCCCTATCATTGTGTATGCGTTGTCAGATGAAAAAGAAATGCAATTTTCCCATGGAATGGCTAGAGAAGACAATTCACTATTGATAACAGAAAAAATTCCCTCACCTGTGTTCTCAGTACTCTCTAACAATGACAATAGAAGAGTTGATATTTGGCCTATCTCAGCATTAAAGAAAGAAACAACTATAGGATAAAGTTTTACTGCATTTGAATCCGTACTGCCATCAGTAGCCAAAGAAAAAGGTGTTTTTTGCAAAAGTTCACTTATTTCCTTTTTGTCTCAGATGCCGTGTATTGAACTAAAGCAGAGGTTTTAGTTCTTGCACAGCCATATTTCTGCGATATTTTAGAGTCGGGGAACATTGCTCTAAATAAATTTCCTGCATGGTCCGAAACAGATAACGGGATATTATGCTCCAAAAGAAATGATGTGAACAGCAGCTCACAGTTTCATTACTTTTTACGAAGAATGATGAAACAGACTTGTTTTGTAATTTTGCTTCACTGTATGTGTTATGTTTCTTGGATTCTATGTGTCTTCTGCAATCATCTCATCCACCGTGAGCCACAGAAAAATCACACGAGCACACATTGCAGAACACGAAGTTTTCACTAACACGTGAAGCAAGTAGGCATGGCCATTCCTTTGTGTAACCGTCTCGATATTTTTGTAACACTGCTGTCTTCTTAGAAGTAGATGCAATTTGACAATTGTACCGCTTCATTTTACAAAACCAATCACTTCTTTTAGAAACAACTACTAGAATAATTAGAACTGTAACGCGCTAAAGTACTTCGACACTAACAACAAAGAGACACCATGCTCACCAATGATGCGCACTGGAGTTGAGCTCCTTTATTCACAATGAATTTCACAAAGCTCACGGGTAGCGCTGCGATAACAAAAGAAAGTGACGATCTCATTAGTACCCAACTCACAAGCATTGAAACGAGGAGGGTTCAGCAGTAATGCTCGAAAGGATCGGCGTTTTTTCTTCTTTCCTTTTTTTCATAGAAATTTATTTTTTTCGTGATAATGTCGCTTTCCGTAATAATTTCCCCTTTGACCATAATGCCATAATCATGAGGTGAAATCACTAATAATTACGGACAATCCGTAATAGTTGGCACCTCTGTGTATATAATAAATAACACGTTTTTTTAATTATTAATTTGTAATATTCTGATGATAATAGTTTAAACTACTGAAACACTGTAAACCATTCAAAACATATATATGTTCTTGTACGAAAAATGTTATTTATTATTAATAACAATAATAAAACAAATATATATATATTAATAACAATAATAAAACAAAAATATTTACAAGAATAATGTGGGCAAGTGGGCAAATATGAAACACACACACACACAATTCTGAAGATGACAGTAAATTGTTGAAATGTTGTTAAACAAACAATAAATATCGGTATGGAGAACCATACATGACTTCCATATTCTAAGATTTATATTTAAAATCATTTTCGAAATGAAATATTACCATAGAAACTACTTCTTTCTACTTACTGCTTCAGCCTTAACCACAGTACTGTGGTCACTAATGTATACCGCCTCACCTTATCGCACTCGATTTTCACTGATGATGGAAGTCGATGGCATTGCCGAAACGTCTGGTTTTGTAGAAAACATTGGACTACGGCCAAATATCCCGGGAAGGAATTTTAACAAAAACTACTTCTTTGTTGCCGATAACGTTGTACACATATATATATATATATATATATATATAAAATATGCATAAAATTAATGGCCTGTATAAGTTAATGATTGATCTCCATTAAGTAGTGCTCAAGTTTCCAAAGTTTTAATATTATGATGTCCGTAATTAAAACATCGGAGCAGGTTTAGTGTGTATGAGGGTACACTGTGGACAAAAATTTTCAACATTTCCTATTGAGCGTTGCTTAGAGTAAAGCTGCGAATCTATAGTGTACGTTTCACAGAACAAACACGCGGAAAAGAAGGAGCGCTCCGAAGTCACTCATGGACCCTCAGCATCTTGCAGAGGGTTCATTCCCTAAAGACGAAAAGTCTGTCTATGAATCGTTCCTCTGTAAACACGTGCAGTTACACTGCTCAGTGATCCACAGGAAGCAAATCGCTATCCACGCTGGACACTTTTTCGGCTTGCACGCGTTATGTTGGTATGGGTTTCGGCACTTTTCATTTAAAAAGAGTGCAAATGTAAGAAAATAAACATGAACGAGGCCAGAAATAACGTGAATTTTGTGTGTGTGTGTGTGTGTGTGTGTGTGTGTGTGTGTGTGTGTGTGTGTGTGTGTGTGTGTGTGTGTGTGTGTGTGTGTGTGTGTGTGTGTGTGTGTGTGTGTGTGTGTGTGTGTGTGTGTGTGTGTGTGTGTGTGTGTGTGTGTGTGTGTGTGTGTGTGTGTGTGTGTGTGTGTGTGTGTGTGTGTGTGTGTGTGTGTGTGTGTGTGTGTGTGTGTGTGTGTTCCCTGCCATTTTATTCCGGTAGTCATAATAATAAAATGGAAGCGTAAACATTACATAACTGAGATATGCTTGCCAGCCACGAACGATATATTTTCTCTCATACATGATTTACATTAAAATGAAAAAATTATAATTTTATTGCCTGGCAACAAAATTATTTTTTTTTAACAATTACCATTGTTTGAAATATCGGTATGGAGAACCATACATGACTTCCATATTCTAAGATTTATATTTAAAATCATTTTCAAAATGAAATATTACCATAGAAACTACTTCTTTCTACTGTGCTGAGTCAAAAGATTCAGCGCGAGTTTATTGGCATTTTTGACGGTAAGAGCAGTACGAAATTTAAAGTAATAGGAAGTGCTGCTCTCTACCCGCGGTTAGGAGAGGCTACCGTTTTCGAATTTTCACTGTTTGATCCGTGTCGCCATCTGCTGAGATTTTGCAGCAGTTTTAAAAACAGTGCTGCGTCCTGGTGAGAATTTCCTTACAAACGGACAACGAACGGAAATTTTCTGTTAAGGTTTGTCTCAAAATGGAAGTCTTAACTCACGACCTCGTAGAAAATCTCTTCGGTGGAGAGAAGTGTGAAAATCTAGCATCGACTTCTTTTAAATATGAGATAAGTTTCTTAACGACTGCGGTAAGTTTTGATTTCGTTATATTAATTATATACTAAATTTTTAAAGGAGAAAATGTTTTTTTAGTAAGCTTGAGTAAGCGTGCCCACTTGTTGAATCATGCATTGTGAGACGTAATTGTTCGTAAAGTTTTTATAAACCAATAAAACTTGAGTATTGAAGTGTCAGAATCTCGGCTTTAATACCTAAAGTACAATAACCACAATATATTTAATTTTACACTTTCATTAACACCGATGTAACGAGATTCGGTTGAGCACTTAACCTGTTACACAATGTGTCGTCATTAAGTGGTATAAAGTTTTGCTACAATGACAGTAAAACTTTATACATATATAATTGGGAACTTACTCAGGCACGTTTTAAACGTAAATCATGTCACATTCAAAGTTATAGTATTCTCAGAGTCTATGGAGTAAAAAACTATGTGTTTTAAATAAATTCTGCGCCACGTGGTAACCTCAATTTCACTCAAAGTAATAAGTTCATAAGATGTTACAGAGCCAAGATAAGTTATTGTATTGCAAAAGCAACTCACATTCAGTGAGGTTCAAGTTATAAAGCGTTATAAAGAATCATTGTTAGAGAACTTTTTAAGTAAGGCATGTTGGCCAAAATAATGTTACCAAGTTTTATTATGTACAACATAACTAGGTGTTGTTTTTATTTATGTATTTTGGAGGGTGTCCAAACTGTGGGGGCATTTGTGTGTGGTCTCTCACTAAAAATGTAATGTGTGATAATAGGGTTCACTGAACAGAGACAAGTCCTGCTACCACTGAACGAAATGACATCTTAAAAGCTCCACACTCGACACCGAAGAGAACAACGACCGCAACAACATGCCAATCATGAGATCGCCACGCTATAAATAAGAGATCATCCTTCTGGGCACATATAAGCAGGTGAAAAATATCCATTTATATTCACACGTAGAATCCACATGGCACCAGATATACATAATCATCAGTTTTACCGTTCAAGTATACATTCATTTGGATCCCCAATTGATGGGACAGTTTAGTGTGAACACTAAGTATTAATTGTAAATTTCAATACATGTATAGTAAATTGTCAGTTCAGAGACTGACATGTCTACCACACAGCATCCAACTTAGATTTCCACTCATTTCTTTATACAGCTTTCGCTACAGATTTAAAGTCAGTTTTGTTATTAGTAATTTTCTCAAGTTTAATTTTCTATGCATAAAAACACATATTTTCTCTTATTTTTAAAATCTGGTTATGTCATTTGTATAAAAAGATTACTGGGGAGGTAGGTGTTATTTTTAATTAGTTTCAACCAAGCTGTGCCTGTCGAAACACTTTTCAACTTGTTTGTCGAAACAAGGTTGTTGAGACTGGTTATAAGTTGAAGAAACATGTCCGTCTCTGACACACACACAAATGTATTTTTTTTATATAAGGTGCTAATATGGTGCAATTTTTCTCTTTACATTAACTGGCCCTATTTTAGTCTATATAAATTCTTTATATTAATCATGGTAACTGGGGGGCGTTAATTATTTTAAATAATTTTATTTCTCACCTTAATTAAGTATTTTAGCACTTAGCCACTTAGGCACTTCTTTTAAATTTTTAATGTCCTGGGGACATTTGTATGTAATACTTTCATGATACACATGACGTGCAATTAACCCACACCATGGGGGTACATTTATAGATATAAATCTTTAATCCTAATTGGGATTCCTATAAAGAAGAAGTTTAGAATTTATATACACCAGAAGGGTAATATAAACAAGGGCGTGGCAAGAGACCTTTATGTATTTGTATACTATTGTATATGTAATTTGTCTTGTGGAACATGTTATGTCTGTATATTTCTGTGTACATTTTGGGGGATATATATATATATAAATATTATGCATTACTGTACTTTTGGTGGGATATAGGGAATTATTATTAGGATTTATATACACCAGTAGACGAGTATTCTATCTCAATAATTGTGGCTGATCATTTCTTTATGAAAATTAATTATTTTATTTAACAAGTATAGTAAGTGTCACCTTTAAAGTTCATTTAAATTGGATGAATAATTATTTTAATTATTAATAGTAACTGTGAATGAAATTATTTACCTTCATCAATTTATATACTGCATTTTAAAAGAAACATATGATATAAATTTTATATTTTAAGAAATAGTTTAATGGGAGTTTTATTTTGAGGTTAATGATTATTTTACATTTTCAATTCATTGATGGTGACATAGCAATTATTTTCATGGACTCAGTTAATATTTTTCAGGTGGCCTTGTTGAGAGGGTATACTTCTTTAGTTAACCATTTAAAAGGGGAATTCTAAATCACTGTTGTTTTTTGTTATTAATATTATGAGATAGAATAATAAAACCATTGTTAATTATTTAATTCTTCAGTTTTTATTGCAAGTCCCGTCTTACTGGATCCAGCGCAATTTTTAGCTTCTCTAGGCCTTAGCCTAGTTTTAATTAACTTGTAACCCCTCTTTACAAAAAGAAATATTCTTTCTGTTTTAACTACTCAAAATGAAGTAGGGGTTTCATTTGGTAGCAGAGCGTGGTTACGACAAGGGTCCTGTGGGTGTGACGGGGCTTGCAAACTTAGGAAATATTTTAAAATTTTCACAATGTTTAGTTCTTAAATAGAACTTAGAAAAATTTTCAAGGCCCTATATCCCAAGGTTGAAAATATTTTGTTAGTTTTAAGGTTTGAAACATATGTATATGTACTTGCCCGCCTTGCATAGTGAATAGTGCCACGTGGTAGGAAATTTTAGAAGGGGAAATCCCTGGGCAAGACTTATCGCAGTCGGTGCTTAGTTAGTTTGAGTTTACCTTACCCATGTTTGGGGAGGTGTTGCGGTTTTTTTGTGATTAGGCGGTATGGCCCGATCGGCAGTCGGTTTCTGCCGATAAATGGTAGCCGGAGGTAACCTAAGAAATGGTTAAAATAAATTTTCGTTGGTCGGTATTTTGTTTTTCGTGTTGTGTGTGTTGTGTGTGTGTCGCGTTCCTTTTGTCTGGTGTAATCGAGTGTGAGCTGTTCAGGTAGTGGGCTAGTTCTCGCATCGTTAGGTGGACCCGCAGTCTACTCTTTGGAAGAACAGTACTTGGGTTTTTCAGATTCTGGTTAGTTAGAATAAGTTTTAAAGTTTTGTTAAGTGTGCCGACCGCGAAGTGAGGATGACTTCGATAAATCCTGAGTTGTTTGTAAGGGAGGAAATTGAGTTCGAGCTCCGGGCCCGGGGTAAAGAAACCCAAGGCAATGTCCAAACCTTACGGCGGCTGCTCCGTGAAGCGCTGACCGCGGGTGATGCGCTCTCCAGGGTCAC
Source organism: Magicicada septendecula (assembly GCA_034769895.1). Lineage (NCBI taxonomy): Eukaryota > Metazoa > Arthropoda > Insecta > Hemiptera > Cicadidae > Magicicada > Magicicada septendecula. The sequence goes on from CM068367.1 coordinate 203,763,758, forward strand.
TATCACTGACCCCGAGAGTGAGTGGGAACGGTGTACGGAAAAGTGGGGTGAGCTGAAGGAGTTGGCTCAATCCGTCGAAAGTTTGGAGGAGGGACCGGGATGCTCTCTCGTTGTCCGGCGGATCCGGCAACGTATGCAGCACTTGATTCATCGGCTGCAAAATTTACTGGCACAAGTCAGTGAACCGCCATATATAACACCGCCACCATATAATATAAAAGAGATAATACAGGAGATTACCTCGACCCTCCAAGGGTCACCACCGGTAAGAGCATCCACCCCAATTCCGGTTGTTGAGGAGTCCGTGATCTCAGCGCTGAACACTTCTTCATACAGAGAAGTAGAGCCTGTACGGACTGGTTCGGGGGCGGCAACATACAACCACCTGCCCAACCCACTTGCCGATATTATTAAACAACTGCCAGTCGTGGACGGACTGGAAGCAGATAAACTACTCCCTTTTTTCAAGATAGTCTTTGACTTGAAGGACTATCCGGGTATGCTGGAGCGAACGGTGCTCGAACTCATCTTCCCCTACTGTCGCGGTACCATGGCTGACAGGGTGGCGGAGGTAATGCGACGCAAGTAAGGTGTGGATGAGTTCCACCGGGTGGTGCTGAGGGCGTTCGTACCCAGTAGAATGATGGAGCAATTGCGCCATCGGCATTTTTATAAAGTACAGGCACGGGGCGAAACATTGGCCCAGTATGTGCTGCGAATGCGCCAGGTAGCGCGTATTCTGGGAATGGGCATGTCGGAGGAAGAGGTAGTCCAACACATCCTCGACGGCGTCTCTGCCGACGACCGTCTGCGACTAGTTTTTGCACAGCGGCCGCAGTGGTTTACCGACCTGGAGCGACTCTGCGTTATGACGGAGACCATGCAGATGACCGACCAGGCGAGCGGAAACAGTAGACGAGCCGAACCAAGACCTCAGACATCGGAAGGGGCTAGAGAGCCTACCTTCCCCCGACAGGCCCAGCCAGCTCGAAATCGTCAGCAAACAAATCCAAATACTGTGATTTGTTATAATTGTAACCGCCCGGGACACGTGGCGAGAAATTGTATGCGAAGGCGCGCGTGACCAGCACCACCTATGTCTAGACCAGCGCCAAAAAACTAAGTAGACAGGGGAAGATATTTCGGAGGATGTCTTCCCCCCGCTTCAATTCTGTTCAACTTCCGTCGACCTCCAGGCAGCCGTTAAAAGCCCCATCTTCAAATATCAAGGTCCAGTCCGGTACCTCGCAACAACTTTCTGTATGCCCCTTTCTGTCGCTCGAGGTAAAGGGGGGTCAGCTCAGAGCCTTAGTTGACTCCGGTTCAGCCCGATCCATCATTTCATCTCGGGTACATGCGGACCTTGAACAACAGGGTTTAATTATAAGGTCAGAAAAGTCATCTGCTATATGCTGGACGGCATCCCGTGAAATCTTGCCTATCTCCCGGGTTACTTCCTTTAAGATCAAAATTGATGGGTTTTCTTGGGTGTGGTCTTTTCTGGTTTCTCCTGCTCTGGGAGTGGATTGTATCATTGGTGCCGATTTTATCGCAAAAAGTGGTCTCGTGCTGGACATCCAAGCGCACCAATGTTTTTTTTAAATTTAATCGGGAGGTTTTAATTCCGTTCCTTGGGTACCAGGGCGCTAAGCCGGGTATCCAAGAAGTAGCTTGTCCCGATTCTGCACGAGACCATCTCACTCCATCCCAGCAGACGGCCTTAGATCATTTGTGTGAGGAATTTCCCGAGGTGTTAACTCCTACTTTGGGACTCACACACCTGCTGGAATATAAAATCAGTCTTACAGATACGAAAATAGTGAGGTCACACCCTTACAAGTTTGCCCCTCCTAAGATGACCATTCTGCGAGAGAAGGTTCAAGAATTATTGGACCAAGGGGTGATTGAACCTTCTCATTCCAGCTATGCAAGTCCAGCATTTTTAGTGCCAAAGCCTGGTGGCAAACAAAGAATGGTTATAGATTACAGGAAGTTGAACGCCAATATCGAGGTGGATTCTGTTCCCCTCCCGGATTTACATTCGGCCTTTGATTGGTTCAGTGGGGCCAGATTTTATACCATTATCGATCTGAACGCGGCCTATCATCAGATACCTCTTGCCAAAGAAAGTAAACCATACACAGCTTTTTGTGTACCCTGGAATTTGTACCAATACACAAGGGTTCCCATGGGTTTGGCTGTGGGGGCCCAGACACTTACTCGCCTTCTTGACACTGTCTTTCACGACGTCAAATTCCGTTTCGTCTATAATTATCTTGACGATCTGTTGGTGTATAGTGAGACTTTCGAGGATCATCTGCGGCATTTAAGAGAGGTGTTGGGTCGTTTAAGAGAGGCTGGCCTCACTGTCAATCCCGAAAAGGTTCGTTTCGCCCAAGAGAGTATTTCTTTCTTGGGCCATTTAATTTCATACAAGGGCGTGACGGTAGACCCAGAGAGGACACAAGGCATCCGTGACTTTCCTCCGCCAAGGGATGCGAAAGGCATAGCGAGATTCGTCGGTATGATAAATTTTTATCGGCGTTTCATACCGAATATCGCTGAAATTGCCGCTCCCTTGAATGAACTGAGGAAGAAGGGGGCAAAGTTTGCATGGGGGGAAAACCAACAGAAGGCTTTTGATACCTTAAAGGAAGCCATCATTTCCCCACCGGTGTTGCGGATGCCCGACTTTTCAAAACCGTTCATTTTGCAGACGGACGCGAGTTCGGTTGCGCTCGGAGCAGTCCTTTCCCAGGTTATTGACGACGCTAGGCAGCCTGTGGCTTTTATCTCACGCACGTTGACCCAGCAAGAACGTAAATCATCCGTTTATGAGCTAGAGTGTTTAGCTGTTGTATACGCTCTAGATAAGTTCAGGCGTTTCCTGGAACATGCTGAGTTCCTGCTCGAGACCGACAATCAGGCTCTCTCATGGCTTCTAGCTCATCCCCGGCAACTGGGTAAAATTGGTAGATGGGTGGTGAAAATCTCATCCTTTAAGTTCACCGTGCAACACATCAGGGGATCCCAGAATGTGGTTGCAGATGCCTTATCCCGTATGTTTTCCCAACCCAGTGATGCCCAAGCTGAGCAACCCTGTTCCGTTCTTCTCGATTTTCCGTTAGCCTTCACTGATGTGTTACCCCATCAGTTAAACGACGAAGTGCTGGGTCAAGTCATCCAAAATATTAAGCAGGGTAACGTACAGGCCCCTTATTTCTTGTCCAAGGGAGTCCTTTGCTGTCGAGAAAGAAAAGGACGAGCACCTAAAATCGTGCTGCCTAGCAAATTAGTGCCCATGGTCTTCAGTTATTACCATGATTCCCCAATCGGAGGCCACAAGGGAATTTCGAAGACCATTTCCAGTATTAGGAAACATTTTATCTGGAAGGGCATGGATAGAGACATCGCGACGAGAGTAAAAAACTGTCATCTGTGTGGCTTGAGCAAGCCTGCCCAGAACACCAAACTAGGGTTGTTATCGTCTGAGGTGGCGAGCAGACCAATGGAAAAGTTATTTATTGACTACGTGGGGCCGTTCCCCCGTAGCAAGTCAGGTAATGCTTACCTGCTTGTTTGTGTAGATGCCTTTTCAAAGTTTGCCTGGCTACTGCCCTTACGGCAGGCAACCGCTCGTTTGACCATCAACGCTTTACAGAACCACGTTTTTCAGCATTTCGGTCTTCCGACCATCATTGTCTCGGACAATGGTCCGCAATTTATTTCAAACGAATTCAGGCGTATGTGTTTCGCCAGTGGCATCAAACACGTAACCACTTCCCCTTATTATCCACAACCGTCCCATGCGGAGAGATTCAATCGGAATCTCCGGTCCGCCTTGATTGCTTATCACGCTGAGCAAAAAACCACCTGGGATCAGAATCTGAAGTAGTTACAATTAGCCTTCAACACGGCCAGACACGACAGTCATCAGGCCGTGCCCTTTGAAATTTTGTTTGGATTCTCGCCCACACTCCCGTTGACCAACCTATGGGATATTGAAGATCTTCTGCCGCGGGAGCCCAATAATAAAACTGTGGAGAGATGGAAAATGGCTCGGAAGAATTTGCTGCGAGCGCACGAGCGGGTCCGTCGGCGTTATAATCAGGGGCGTATTCCAAACCCCTTCCGGATTGGTGACTGGGTCTATTGCCAAAGCCACCCACTCAGCTCTGCCGCCGACAAACGTGCTGCGAAGCTATGCTACCGTTGGTCGGGGCCATACCGAATCATAGGATTTACGTCACCGGTGACAGCCCGGCTGGGCGTACCGGGAGACAAACAAAAGTTGTTGACAAGCCACATTTCCAAACTTAAACGTTGTCGGGGGCTATCCAAAACGTTCGAAGGGGGATAGTCCCCGTAAAGATAGGACGGAGGTCCATGTTAAATGTGGAAGTCGTGTTCAGGCGAATGGGGCGAGCCTCAGGAGATCGGAATATCTACGTACGTAGGAATCTTTCTTTGGTCTTTAGCTCTCTCTCTCTTGTGCTGTATGCGGACTCTGATCAGGTCAGCATGCAGCACCCGCACACTTACATAATACATATCTTCTTTCGTCTCTTTCGTTTTCCTTTTGAATTCTGTTCTCCTGAGAGCAAGCTCAGCTGAGCCAACCCAACCACGACGTCCACTGGTATCTTTTGGGGAGAGGTACACTGCAGGGTACCCTCCTGGCATTTAACGTTGGGGCAACTATGTTGCCCTTTTGGGGTGAGGGTGTGCTGAGTCAAAAGATTCAGCGCGAGTTTATTGGCATTTTTGACGGTAAGAGCAGTACGAAATTTAAAGTAATAGGAAGTGCTGCTCTCTACCCGCGGTTAGGAGAGGCTACCGTTTTCGAATTTTCACTGTTTGATCCGTGTCGCCATCTGCTGAGATTTTGCAGCAGTTTTAAAAACAGTGCTGCGTCCTGGTGAGAATTTCCTTACAAACGGACAACGAACGGAAATTTTCTGTTAAGGTTTGTCTCAAAATGGAAGTCTAACTCACGACCTCGTAGAAAAGCTCTTCGGTGGAGAGAAGTGTGAAAATCTAGCATCGACTTCTTTTAAATATGAGATAAGTTTCTTAACGACTGCGATAAGTTTTGATTTCGTTATATTAATTATATACTAAATTTTTAAAGGAGAAAATGTTTTTTTAGTAAGCTTGAGTAAGCGTGCCCACTTGTTGAATCATGCATTGTGAGACGTAATTGTTCGTAAAGTTTTTATAAACCAATAAAACTTGAGTATTGAAGTGTCAGAATCTCGGCTTTAATACCTAAAGTACAATAACCACAATATATTTAATTTTACACTTTCATTAACACCGATGTAACGAGATTCGGTTGAGCACTTAACCTGTTACACAATGTGTCGTCATTAAGTGGTATAAAGTTTTGCTACAATGACAGTAAAACTTTATACATATATAATTGGGAACTTACTCAGGCACGTTTTAAACGTAAATCATGTCACATTCAAAGTTATAGTATTCTCAGAGTCTATGGAGTAAAAAACTATGTGTTTTAAATAAATTCTGCGCCACGTGGTAACCTCAATTTCACTCAAAGTAATAAGTTCATAAGATGTTACAGAGCCAAGATAAGTTATTGTATTGCAAAAGCAACTCACATTCAGTGAGGTTCAAGTTATAAAGCGTTATAAAGAATCATTGTTAGAGAACTTTTTAAGTAAGGCATGTTGGCCAAAATAATGTTACCAAGTTTTATTATGTACAATATAACTAGGTGTTGTTTTTATTTATGTATTTTGGAGGGTGTCCAAACTGTGGGGGCATTTGTGTGTGGTCTCTCACTAAAAATGTAATGTGTGATAATAGGGTTCACTGAACAGAGACAAGTCCTGCTACCACTGAACGAAATGACATCTTAAAAGCTCCACACTCGACACCGAAGAGAACAACGACCGCAACAACATGCCAATCATGAGATCGCCACGCTATAAATAAGAGATCATCCTTCTGGGCACATATAAGCAGGTGAAAAATATCCATTTATATTCACACGTAGAATCCACATGGCACCAGATATACATAATCATCAGTTTTACCGTTCAAGTATACATTCATTTGGATCCCCAATTGATGGGACAGTTTAGTGTGAACACTAAGTATTAATTGTAAATTTCAATACATGTATAGTAAATTGTCAGTTCAGAGACTGACATGTCTACCACACAGCATCCAACTTAGATTTCCACTCATTTCTTTATACAGCTTTCGCTACAGATTTAAAGTCAGTTTTGTTATTAGTAATTTTCTCAAGTTTAATTTTCTATGCATAAAAACACATATTTTCTCTTATTTTTAAAATCTGGTTATGTCATTTGTATAAAAAGATTACTGGGGAGGTAGGTGTTATTTTTAATTAGTTTCAACCAAGCTGTGCCTGTCGAAACACTTTTCAACTTGTTTGTCGAAACAAGGTTGTTGAGACTGGTTATAAGTTGAAGAAACATGTCCGTCTCTGACACACACACAAATGTATTTTTTTTATATAAGGTGCTAATATGGTGCAATTTTTCTCTTTACATTAACTGGCCCTATTTTAGTCTATATAAATTCTTTATAGTAATCATGGTAACTGGGGGGCGTTAATTATTTTAAATAATTTTATTTCTCACCTTAATTAAGTATTTTAGCACTTAGCCACTTAGGCACTTCTTTTAAATTTTTAATGTCCTGGGGACATTTGTATGTAATACTTTCATGATACACATGACGTGCAATTAACCCACACCATGGGGGTACATTTATAGATATAAATCTTTAATCCTAATTGGGATTCCTATAAAGAAGAAGTTTAGAATTTATATACACCAGAAGGGTAATATAAACAAGGGCGTGGCAAGAGACCTTTATGTATTTGTATACTATTGTATATGTAATTTGTCTTGTGGAACATGTTATGTCTGTATATTTCTGTGTACATTTTGGGGGATATATATATATATATAAATATTATGCATTACTGTACTTTTGGTGGGATATAGGGAATTATTATTAGGATTTATATACACCAGTAGACGAGTATTCTATCTCAATAATCGTGGCTGATCATTTCTTTATGAAAATTAATTATTTTATTTAACAAGTATAGTAAGTGTCACCTTTAAAGTTCATTTAAATTGGATGAATAATTATTTTAATTATTAATAGTAACTGTGAATGAAATTATTTACCTTCATCAATTTATATACTGCATTTTAAAAGAAACATATGATATAAATTTTATATTTTAAGAAATAGTTTAATGGGAGTTTTATTTTGAGGTTAATGATTATTTTACATTTTCAATTCATTGATGGTGACATAGCAATTATTTTCATGGACTCAGTTAATATTTTTCAGGTGGCCTTGTTGAGAGGGTATACTTCTTTAGTTAACCATTTAAAAGGGGAATTCTAAATCACTGTTGTTTTTTGTTATTAATATTATGAGATAGAATAATAAAACCATTGTTAATTATTTAATTCTTCAGTTTTTATTGCAAGTCCCGTCTTACTGGATCCAGCGCAATTTTTAGCTTCTCTAGGCCTTAGCCTAGTTTTAATTAACTTGTAACCCCTCTTTACAAAAAGAAATATTCTTTTTGTTTTAACTACTCAAAATGAAGTAGGGGTTTCACTACTTACTGCTTCAGCCTTAACCACAGTACTGTGGTCACTAACGTATACCACCTCACGTTATCGCACTCGATTTTCACTGATGATGGAAGTAGATGGCATTGCCGAAACGTCTGGTTTTGTAGAAAACATTGGACTACGGCCAAATATCCCGGGAAGGAATTTTAACAAAAACTACTTCTTTGTTGCCGATAACGTTGTACACACATATATATAATATATATATATATATATATATATATATATATATATATATTACATTTAATATTTATAAATAAATTTACTTCAAGATATACCTTTTTTTTCCTTATTAGGAACATGTTTCGGGTACTATCTTGTACCCATCCTCAGCCTTCCGGTTTTTTTGTCTGGTGAAGTACGTATGTGTTGTTGGTTGACTATTATTATTGTGGCTTCCTGTTGGCTTCTGGTATTTCAAATTGGTTTTATTGTGTGTGGTTGTGGTGTATGTGTTAGTTTTTTGTGTTGGTTTTATTGTGTGTGATTGTGGTGTATGTGTTAGTTTTTTGTGTATTTTCAATGTTGAGTGCTTTGACTATTGTGTCATGTTTTGTATTGATTTGTATTTGTTCAGGTTTTAGTTTGTTTTCTGTTTTATGTTTGTATATTTGTAAATTTTCCCAAATGTTCATTATGGTGCCTTTGTGTGGTATATGTTTTATTAGTGTTATATTGGTTATGTCTGGGAATTCATGTCCTGTGTTTATTGCATGTGTGGCTAAATTGGATTTATATATTTCTGGTTTTTTGTATGCATTTAGGTGTTCAAAATAACGTTTTTTCAGCTGTTTTTTTGTTTGTCCTATGTAACATTTATTGCAATCTTGGCATTCAATTTTGTATATGCCGTTACTTGTAGTATTATCTTTGTTGTGTGAGCTATTTAGACTTTGTAATTTATTTTTATTAGTTTTGTATGCTATTTTTATATCTGTGTTTTTAAATAGTTTTGTTAGTTTTGTCATTTTATTATTTATATATGTGAATGTGGCACATTTTTTGTTGTTGTTATTATTTATGTGTTGTTCAGTTTGATTAATTCTTAATTGTTCAGTTTTTATTTTGTATTTGATTTTATTTTCTATTTTGATCATAGTATTTTTATTGTATCCATTTTCATAACCAATTTCGTATATTATATTTCTTTCTTTGTCCCGTGTGTGTCTGTCTGTCTGTCTGTCTCTCTGTGTGTGTGTGTGTGTGTGTGTGTGTGTGTGTGTGTGTGTGTGTGTGTGTGTGTGTGTGTGTGTGTGTGTGTGTGTGTGTGTGTGTGTGTGTGTGTGTGTGTGTGTGTGTGTGTGTGTGTGTGTGTGTGTGTGTGTGTGTGTGTGTGTGTGTGTGTGTGTGTGTGTGTGTGTGTGTGTGTGTGTGTGTGTGTGTGTGTGTGTGTGTTTCCTGCTTTTTATTGCGGTAGTCATAATAATAAAATGGAAACGTAAGCATTACATAACTGAGATATGCTTGCCTGCCACGAACAATATATTTTCTCTCATACATGATTTACATTAAAATGAAAAAATTATAATTTTATTGCCTGGCAACAAAATTATTTTATTTTTAACAATTACCATTGTTTGAAAAAGTTTAAATGAATTTTCAAGTACTTTACTGTTGTTAAAACGTAAAAGGTTGCAGGTAAACTACCCCTTCCCATTAACCAATCTTCACCAAAATCAAAAGGCCTTGAGTTCTCTACAATTCAGGGGTGTATGCAAAAAATTATTTGATTCTGTTTGAATATGCGGCAGTTATCGTTCGTCATAGAAAAAATTACACTTGTTAAAACATAAAACGTTGCAGGTAAACTACCCCTTTCCCTTAACCAATCTTCACCAAAAACAATAGGTCTTGAGAACTCCATAATTCAGGGCTGTATGCGAAACATTATTTGATTCTGTTTGAATTTGCAGCTGTTATCGTTTGCCATAGAAAAAAATTACCCTTGATAAAAAAAACTGTTGCAGGTAAACTACCCCTTTCCCTCAACCAATCTTCACCAAAAACAATAGGTCGTGAGTACTCTACAAATCAGGGGTGTATGCAAAAAAATTTTTGATTCTGTTTGAATTTGCGGCTGTTATCGTTTGCCACAGAAAAAAATCTACAGACAGACACACAGACACTTTCCGAAAAACGACTTTTTTTCATGTTTTGAGTGTAGTACAATCAGAATCTGCAATAATCTCGAACACGATTTTTTTTTGCCATCACCATACTTCCATTTCCTTAAGGAATATGGAAGTAAAAAGTTTAAATAAATTTTCAAGTACTTTACTGTTGTTAAAACGTAAAAGGTTGCAGGTAAACTACCCCTTCCCCTTAACCGATATTCACCAAAATCAAAAGGCCTTGAGTTCTCTACAATTCAGTGATGTATGCAAAAAATTATTTGATTCTGTTTGAATATGCGGCAGTTATCGTTCGTCATAGAAAATATCGGTATGGAGAACCATACATGACTTCCATATTCCAAGATTTATATTTAAAATCATTTTCGAAATGAAATATTACCATAGAAACTACTTCTTTCTGCTTACTGCTTCAGCCTTAACCATAGTAGTGTGGTCACTAACGTATACCACCTCACGTTATCACACTCGATTTTCACTGATGATGGAAGTCGATGGCATTGCCGAAACGTCTGGTTTTGTAGAAAACATTGGACTATGGCCAAACATCCCGGGAAGGAATTTTAACAAAAACTACTGCTTTGTTGCCGATAACGTTGTAACGTTGTATATATAAAAAATATGCAATGATTATATATATGATTATATGGAGTTAATGATTGATCTCCATTAAGTAGTGCTCAAGTTTCCAAAGTTTTAATATTATTGTTCAGACTTTGAACTGTTAAACTATCTATTGTAACTACTGCACTGCGACATGCACTGACGACGTCACGTTTTTCTTATCTATCGCCTACAGCCGGCGCAGCTGCTGTCTGTTGCGATATTTTCGTTAGTTCTACAAAAGGCTCCGAGTCATTCACTCGTAATATTACAGGCCGCTGCTACTGGTTTTCATTATTCTTTTTTAACTATTAATATGTGCAGTACGCACTAATTGTACTCAACATTCCTGCTTGTTATCATGTCTTTCGACTTCTATTATTAATCACCTAACGGACGTCACGTCGCGTAAACGTCTGTGCGTGTCAGCAACAGTATTCAAATTCAAAATTATTCAATAAAAGATTATCATCTAAAAGTCATACAGTCCACTTCTATTTACTTCAAACCAGCCATCATTCAGCGTTTCCTGGAATAACACAAGAAGACTTCAAGAGCTTCCAGCACGCACCATTTTTGGTCCTCACGGGCAGGATATCTTATTTTTGGTCCACAAGCAACCGCATTTCTTTGTCCGCAGCGACAGCATTTTTGGTCCCCACGGGACGGATTTTATTTTTCCATTATGGGCATTTCTTGATCCACAGGAGACCGCATTTTCGTCCACAAGCGACAACTATTTCAAAACATGTTATTTAATGGGCACAAAAGCCTGGGCCCTAAACAATTTTCGAAAAACATTTTTAAGTTGAGATTGCTGGCCGTGTCATGTCCTTTGTTGCCGCAAAAGACGACCTACAGGAGTGACATACAAGATTCAACAAAGCGTCAGATCTAACACAACAGAAAACGGCAAGACAGTTACTCTACAGCAACAAATTCCACAACGGTAAAGCAGGCTGAGATATGATGACAACCTTCATCCAACCAGCATAAACAGGCGAGGTATCAACATAACAGGATTCACGGACAGGATCAGAGCGGAATCAACAGGACCGAAGCAGTTCTGAACACGCCAGGATTCCACGTGACTATAAACTTTCATTTATTAATATAATCGTTCATACAACACACGAATAGGCAATCTGAACTATATTTTATATTCAATATGCTATTATTGATGTTTTTATGTACACATATATAATTATAGTATGAGCATATTTTTATAACTTCTTAATAACTCATTGAGAATTCAAGTGCCGAGATAAGGCCATATGTATTATTATTCAAATTCATAATTTCAATAACGCTGATGGTTGTTTTTTAATAGACACAATAAGTATGTTATAGTGAGTAAGGTGTTAAGTTATAGTACGATCAATAGCTCCCGCGTCATATCAACTTTGTCAAACTTACGACAATTATTCTCCTGCTCTGCGTATAAATTCTGTTAAATTACATTTTTCAATCGTAATCATGACCGATGTAAAAGCTCTGATAAAGAAACGTGGCACGATTAAAGCTTCTATATCCCGCGTGAACACGTTCGCGGATAATTTCGATCCGGAAACCAGCGATCATCACGTAATATAATTATATTATTATTATTTATATAATACATATATATATATATATGTATATATATATTTTAGTATATATTGTAATATATATATATATATTAATATATATTGTAATATATATATAATATATTAATATATATTTATATATAAATATTTATAATAATAATAGTATGTTTTTCTTTTTTTTATAACTATAAAAAAAAAAGAAAAACATACTATTATATATATATATATATATATATATATATACACACACATATATATATATATATATTATATATGAATATAATAATATAGTAATATTAGCATTAATATTTTTAATTTAACTAAAAACATACTATATAGAATCATAAACATTTTAAAACCAGGATTACTCAAATGAGTGAATATTATCGTAAAAGCTCTGATTACAAAGGTTTAGTGCCATGATTTATAAATTAATATAAAAATAGCAAAAAAATATATCTCAAAAAAATTCACCAGCCATGAATTCTATTTTTATTGTGAGGAAACATCGATTAAAAATAATACATTTATGAGTGAATATAACTTTAAAGGGATTGTTTGACATTTTGGAAAACTATGTTATTCGTAAATAGGTAAGAGAGGAGTTTTATTCTAGCTTGTAAATTAAATATTTAATTATATTACATGCATAACTTTAAATTGATTGAAAATTATCTGAATGATAATTATCCAGAGCGCAGTATTAAGTATTATTAATTATTAATTTTAGAGATAATAAATTTATTTATAGAGGACAAAATTCGTGCCAGCAGTTGCGGTTACACGATTCTCTAAATTTAATTACGTTAGTTTCAGTTAAAAATAAATTAATATTAAGTTTTTTAAATTTTGGTGAAATAATGTATAAATATGTGTTTACTTCTATGTCTGAGAAACTTTTATGTAAAACTAGGATTAGATACCCTATTATTGAAAGTGTAAATAAAATTACTAGATTATTAATAGTTATGATCTTTAAATTCAAAGAATTTGGCAGTAATTTATCTAATCAGAGGAATTTGTTTTGTAATCGATAATCCACGATAGGTTTTACTTTATATAAATTTGTATACCTCTGTCAAGAATGCTTTATCAGAATAATTTTCATTTATTATATTAATAAAATGTCAGGTCAAGGTGCAGTTAATTTTAAAGAAAAAATGGGTTACATTATTATAAAAATGAATTGTTTTCTATAATGAAAATCATGAAATTGGATTTGAAAGTAAATTTATTAAATATAGTTTTTTGAATTTAGGTTCTAAATTATGCACATACCGCCCGTCACTCCCACTATAAAGTGGGATAAGTCGTAACAAAGTAGCTGTACTGGAAAGTGTGGCTAGAGTGCAAATTAGAGCTTAAGGCATATTATTTACACTAATAAAAATTATTGATTTATCAATATAATTTGAATAATAATTTAAATTTATGATGAATTTGTTGAAATTATTTTAAATAAAAATAATTATTTAGTTTTAGTACTATTTATGGAAAAAATATTTTTAATTGAACTGTGAAGACTAAACAATAAATATAAAAAAGTAAAATTATAATTTGTACCTTTTGTATCAGGGTTAATTAATTATATATAAAAATTTATTTTTCCCAAATTATGGTGACTTAAGATTATTTGTTAATTATTGTAATATAAATATTAATAAAATAATTTTAGTGATGAAACTTTTTTCGAACTATAATATTTCTGGTTTCTTAAGAATTAAATTTAATTTAAAATAAATATTATAATTTATATTTTAATATAAAGTTTTATATTTATTTAATTATATTGAGGACAAGCTAAATATAATTTCTATAATATTTTAGGTTTCAGTTAATTAAATAGGCTTGCAATTAGCCATTTTATATGAGTAAGTTAAATTTTATTTTTTATTTAAATACATTTAATATATTTTAGGTATATATTAAGAAAATTAAATTAATAAAAATGTTTTTATTAAAATGATTAAATTAGTAAATTACAATAAATTGTATTTAAGAATTAGGCAAATATAATTTTCACCTGTTTACCAAAAACATGTCCTTTAGAAAAATATTAAAGGTCTATTCTGCCCAATGATATTTTAATGGCCGCGGTAAATTGACCGTGCAAAGGTAGCATAATAATTAGTCTATTAATTGAAGGCTTGTATGAATGAATGGATGAAAAATTTTCTTTTTTAATTAAAATAGATTGAATTTAGAGTTTAAGTAAAAAATCTTAAATAAATAAGTGGGACGAGAAGACCCTATAGAATTTTAAATAAATTTATTTTACTAGAAATTAGAATTAACAACTGGAAAAATTATTTTATTTTTTGTTGGGGTGACATTATAATAAATAAAACTTTAAATGAATTTTTCATAAATTAATGTTTAATTGATCCAATTTTTTTGATTATAAGATTAAATTACCTTAGGGATAACAGCGTTATTAGTTTGGAGAGTTCATATCGATAAATTAGATTGCGACCTCGATGTTGGATTAAGAAAAGAGTTTAGAGCAAAATCTAAATATTCTAGGTCTGTTCGACCTTTAATTTCTTACATGATCTGAGTTCAAATCGGCGTAAGCCAGGCTGGTTTCTATCTACTAATATATTTTTGATATTAGTACGAAAGGACCGTGTCAAATAATTTAATTTATTCTATTTTAGCAAAAAGTGCATTAAATTTAGAATTTAATTATGTAATAATATTACATGTAGAAAATGTTTATAATTACTATTTTAATTACTGCCTTGTTTATTTTAGTTGGTGTTGCATTTTTAACTTTGATGGAGCGTAAGATTTTAAGATATATTCAAATTCGTAAGGGTCCAAATAAAGTAGGATTTATTGGTATTTTACAACCATTTTCAGATGCTATTAAATTGTTTTTAAAAGAAAGAAATATGCCAATGCTATCTAATTATTTAATTTATATAATTAGACCTGTGTTAGGTTTATTCAATTCTTTACTATTATGAGCTATTTACCCATATTTAATCAATTGTGTTTCATTCAATATGGGTATAATATTTTTCTTTTGTTGCACAAGAATAGGAGTCTATAGTCTAATAATTACAGGCTGGTCATCAAATTCTAATTACGCTATACTGGGCTGTATTCGATCAATTGCCCAAACTATTTCATATGAAGTCAGTCTTGTACTAATTATTTTGTGCCCTGTTGTAATAATTGAGAGCTTTAATTTAATTGAATTTTATTTTTTTCAACAATTTATATGATTAATATTTCTGTTTTTTCCTTTGAGAATTTGTTGAATTTCATCAGCGACAGCTGAAACTAACCGATCACCATTTGATTTTTCTGAGGGGGAATCAGAATTAGTTTCTGGGTTTAATGTTGAATATAGAGGTGCAGGATTTGCATTTATTTTTTTAGCTGAGTATGTTAGAATTATCTTTATGAGTATGATATTTTGTTTAATATTTCTAGGTAGAAAAATTAATTCTTTAGTTTTTCCTATTCAATTAACATTAATTTCATTTTTATTTATTTGAGTTCGAGGTACTCTGCCTCGTTATCGTTATGACAGGTTAATATATTTAAATGAAAATCATATTTACCGGTAAGTTTAAATTTATTGATTTTTTTTTCATGATTAAATCTATTATTTAATTCATTAAAAATTGTCTTATTATCAAGTTAATAGAATTAATTTTTTTCTTTTCTCTACTTTCAAAATAAATGCTTTATTTATAAGCTAATTAACTAGTTAATTAATTTATCTCAAAAAGATTTAATTACTGGGCCTAAAACAAAATATATAAAATAAATCGTTGTTAAAAATATTCCGATCTTAATATATGGGTATTCAACAGGACAAGCCCCAATCCAAGTTAATAAAATTAGAATAATGAACAAGTATCAAAATAAGATTTGATTAATGGGATAATTTAATAGTCCTATAAATTTTGAATTGTTTATGAAGGGAACAAAAATTAAAATAAAAATTGATATAAATAATGCAATTACTCCTCCTAATTTATTAGGAATAGATCGTAGAATTGCATATGCAAATAAAAAGTATCATTCTGGTTGAATATGTTTTGGGGTAACTAATGGGTTTGCTGGAGTAAAATTATCAGGGTCGCTTAATTTATATGGTTCAAGTATAATATAACAAAAAAAAATAACTAAAATTAATAAAAATCCTAGTATATCTTTAATGGAAAAATAAGGATGGAATGGAATTTTATCATTATTTGAATTAATCCCAAGTGGATTATTTGACCCTATGACATGCAAGAAAATAAGGTGCACAATTGTTAATGCTAAAACAACAAATGGTATAATAAAATGAAAAGAATAAAATCGAGTTAATGTTGCATTATCAACAGCAAACCCTCCCCAAATTCAATTCACTAAGGCCGTTCCAAGATATGGAATTGCTGACAATAAATTTGTGATAACTGTTGCTCCTCAAAATGATATTTGACCCCATGGAAGAACGTAACCCAGGAAAGCAGTAGCCATTAAAATTAATAAAATGACCACTCTTACAGCTCAAGTTTCAAAATTTTTATATGAACCATAATATAATCCTCGTCCAACATGTAAATAAACACAGATAAAAAATAATGAAGCTCCATTTGCGTGTGAAATTCGTAACATCCATCCATGATTAATATCACGACAAATGTGTCTTAATCTGTTAAATGCACTTGCTACATCTGCATTATAGTGTATTGACAAAAATAATCCAGTTAAAATTTGAATAACTAAACATATTCCCAATAACGATCCATAATTTCATCAATATGATAAATTTGTAGCCGCCGGTAAATCAATTAGTGAATTATTTATTATTTTAATTAATGGGTGTGTACGTCGAGTGAGGCTTAGCATTTGTTAAAATTTTCTTCGTAAAGGAGACAATTTAATTCTGACAATATTCACAACAACAATCAATGTAAATAGAAGATAGATAACTAACATGATAGTTATTATTCCTGACGGAAATATGTATAATTTTTTATCTTAAGTCTAATAATATTTATAGTTATAATCAAAATTCAAATAATCGTGTTTGATATTAATAATTTTATTGAAAAGTAAAATTTTTCATTTGAGGCAATTCTTGATATATACATAAATAAAATTAGCATTCCTCCAATAAAAACAAGAAATAAGATATAAGAAAAAAAATAGGAATTTATGTAAAATATACAAATAATTCTAGCAAGCATTGTTTGTATTAATAAAATAGATCCCATTGATAATGGATGCTTCATAAAAATAAAATTTATTGATAATAGAATTGTAATTGATATTATAATCTTCATACAGAAGATAATTAATAAAAATGTAAGCTTTGGGTGCTTAAAATGATTTTTTACTCTCTTCTGAAGTTTTAAAATTATTAATTTATCTTAGATTTACAAGATCTAAATTTTTTTTAAACTATTAAAACAAATGAATCTATCACTAACTTTATTATATTTAATTATATTTATATCGGGCATTATCTCATTATGCTTAAATCGAAAACATATCATAATGAGTTTATTAAGATTAGAGTTAATAATTTTAAGATTATTTTGTATATTTTCTGCATTTCTATCAATTGAATTAAATGATATATATATATATATATATATATGTATATATTAATAGTTTTGTTAACATTTAGTGTTTGTGAGGGAGTTGTAGGATTGTCAAGATTGATCAATCTGATTCGATCGCATGGTAATGATCAGTTATTATCAATATCTTTAAAAACATGTTAAAATTAATTTTATTTTCATTATTTTTAACCCCTTTATTATTTAACATATGATTATTAAGAAATATGTTAATTCTTTTAATACTATTTCTCATCGTATTCTTCAGAAAAGATTTAATTATACTAAGATATAACATATATATAGATAATATTTCATACGGGTTAATTATTCTTACAATTTGAATTACTTTCTTAATAATTAATTCTAGTCCTTTATATAAATATAATAATATGAATTTATTTTTATTTATAGTGTTATTATTAATAACATTATTAGTTTTATCATTTTGTTCATAAAAACAACATTATGATATTTTATATCTTTTTTGAGACTAGTTTAATCCCTACTATAATTATTATCATAGGATGGGGATATCAACATGAACGAGTGAATGCTAGATATTACTTGTTGTTTTATACTTTATTTGCATCTCTTCCCATATTAGTTTCAATTATATATATAGAGAAATAATATAACTAACATTATAATGTTAATGAGATCAAATAATAAGTTTATCTATTTAGGGATAACGTTAGCATTTATAATTAAAGTTCCATTATTTATGTTTCATTTTTGATTACCAAAAGCTCATGTTGAACCACCTGTTTCTGGTTCTATAATTTTGGCTGGAATTCTTTTAAAATTGGAAACTTATGGTTTAATTCGTGTTATATATATTATGCCAATAATATTTACTAATTATAGATTTATTTGGATTTCTATTTCATTAATAGGGGGAATTATAATTAGATTATCTTGTATAATGCAAATTGATATAAAATCTATAATTGCGTATTCTTCTGTAGCTCACATAAGATTAGTTATTGGAGGAATTATGACAATAAATATGTGAGGTATAGCCGGAGCATATTTTATAATAATTGGACATGGTTTATGTTCATCTGCTTTATTTTGCTTACCAAATATTTCTTATGAACGTTCGGGGAGACGTAGAATCCTAATCAATAAAGGAATATTAAGATTTATGCCTTCAATAACTCTCATATGATTTCTAATATCTTCTAGAAATATTTCACGTCCTCCAACAATTAGTCTAGCAGGAGAAATTATAATTTTAAATAGATTAATGTCTTGAAATTCATTATGTATAGTTTTCTTGTCTTTTTCTTCATTTTTATCAGCTTGTTATAGTTTATATTTATATTCTCATACTCAACATGGAATAATTTTCTCGGGCTGCTACTCCTTCAATTCTGGAAACGTACGTGAATTTTTTTTAATTATAATTAAGGAACATGGAAGTAAAAAATTACCATTGATAAAAAAAAACCGTTGAAGGTAAACTACCCCTTTCCCTCAACCGATCTTCACCAAAAACAATAGGTCGTGAGTACTCTACAAATCAGTGCTGTACGCAAAAAATTATTTGATTCTGTTTGAATTTGCCGCAGTTATCGTTTGCCATAGAAAAAAAATCTACAGCAGACACACAGACACTTTTCGAAAAACGACTTTTTTTCATGTTTTGAGTGTAGTACAATCAGAATCTGCAATAATCACTAACACGATTTTTTTTGCCATCACCATACTTCCATTTCCTTAAGGAATATGGAAGTAAAATATCGGTATGGAGAACCATACATGACTTCCATGTTCTAAGATTTATATATAAAATCATATTCGAAATGAAATATTTCCATAGAAACTACGTCTTTCTACTTATTGCTTCAGCATTAACCACAGTACTGTGCTCACTAACGTATACCACCACCACCTCACGTTTTCGCACTCGATTTTTACCAATGATGGCAGTCGATGGCACTGCCGAAAAGTCTGGTTTTGCAGAAAACATTGGACTACGGCTAAAGAGCCCTGGAAGCAATTTTAACAAAAAACTACTTCTTTGTTGCCGATAACGTAGTACACATATAAAAAATTCTCCCCTCCACCTTCAACTATAATTTTTAATAATAGAAAATTACCCCCACCCCATTCACCTAACTCCTTCATTTATAGATATTTCATCTACGTTTCTACAGTGGATTACTATGAGCTTCTTATCAGGATACTTTATTTATAAAAATTAAGTACTTTACTCTTGTTAAATCATAAAATGTTTCAGGTAATCTACCCCTTTCTCTTAACCGATCTTCTCCAAAATCAACAGACCTTCCGTCGTCTACAATTCAGGGAAGCATGCAAAAAAATATTTGATTCTGTTTGAATGTGCGGCAGTTATCGTTCGTCATGGAAACATTTCTCTTGTTACAACATAAAATGTTGCAGGTAAACTACCCCTTTCCCTTAACCGATCTTCACCAAAATCAATAGACCTTGAGCTCTCTGCAACTCAGGGGGTGCAAAAAATTATTTGATTCTCATTGAATATTCGGCAGTTATCGTTCGTCATAAAAAAATTACCCTTCTTAAAACATAAAATGTTGCTGGTAAACTACCCCTTTCAATTAACCGATCTTCACCAACACCAACAGGTATTGAGAACTCTACAATACAGGGTTGTATGCAAAACATCATTTGATTCTGTTTGAATTTGCGGCTGTTATCGTTTACTATAGAAAAAAATTACCCTTGATAAAAAACCGTTGCTGGTAAACTACCTCTTTCCCTTAACCGACCTTCACCAAAAACGACAGGTCTTGCGTACTCTACAATTCAGGCCTGTATGCAAACAATTATTTGATTCTGTTTGAATTTGCGGCTGTTATCGTTTGCCATAGAAAACACCCTTTATATAAAACATAAAACGTTGCTGGTAAACTGCCCTATTCCATTAACCGATCTTCACCAAAAACAATAGGTCTTGAGAACTCTACAATTCAGGGCTGTATGCAAAACATTAGTTGATTCTCTTTGAATTTACGGCAGTTATCGTTCGTCATAGAAAAAATACCCTTGTTAAAACATAAAACGTTGCCGGTAAACTACCCCTTTCCCTTAACCGATCTTCAACAAAATCAAAAGACCTTGAGTTCTGTATAATTCAAAAAGGTATGCAGAAGAGTAGTTGATTCTGTTTTAATGTACGGCAGTTATCGTTCGTCAAAAAAAAAAATTACCCTTGATAAAACATAAAATGTTGCTGGTAAACAACCCTATTCCCGTAACCGATCTTCACCAAAACCAACAGGTCTTCAGAACTCTACATTTCAGGGCTGTATGCAAAATATTATATGATTCTGTTTGAATTTGCGTCTGTTATCGTTTGCCATACAAAATACCCTTGATAAAACAAAAAACGTGGCAGGTAAACTACCCCTTTCCCTTAACCGATCTTCACCAACACCAATAGGTATTGAGAACTCTACAATATAGGGCTGTATGCAAAACATCATTTGATTCTGTTTGAATTTGCGGCTGTTATCGTTTACCATAGAAAATATCGGTATGGAGAACCATACATGACTTCCATATTCTAAGATTTATATTTAAAATCATTTTCAGCCAAACAGCCAGGCTGTGTCTTACCTGCCTTTTTATTGCTGTATTAAATAAAAAATATTATATTACATTAAAATGAAAAAATTATAATTTTATTGCCTGGCAACAAAATTATTTTATTTTTAACAATTACCATTGTTTCAAAAAGTTTAAATAAATTTTCAAGTACTTTACTCTTGTTAAAACGTAAAAGGTTGCAGGTAAACTACCCCTTCCCCTTAACCGATCTTCACCAAAATCGAAAGTCATTGAGACCTCTACAATTCAGGGACGTATGCAAAAAATTACTTGATTCTGTTTGAATTTGCGGCTGTTATCGTTTGCCATAGAAAATACGCTTGATAAAAAAACGTTGCAGGTAAACTACCCCTTCCCCTTAACCGATCTTCACCAAAAACAATAGGTCTTGAGTACTCTACAAATCAGGGCTGTATGCAAAACATTATTTGATTCTGTTTGAATTTGCGGCTGTTATCGTTTGCCATAGAAAATACCCTTGTTAAAAAAATGTTGCAGGTAAACTACCCCTTTCCCTCAACCGATCTTCACCAAAAACAATAGGTCTTGAGTACTCTACAAATCAGGGCTGTATGCAAAACATTATTTGATTCTGTTTGAATTTGCGGCTGTTATCGTTTGCCATAGAAAATACCCTTGTTAAAAAAACGTTGCAGGTAAACTACCCCTTTCCCTCAACCGATCTTCACCAAAAACAATAGGTCTTGAGAACTCTACAATTTAGGGCTGTATGCAAATAATCTTTTGATTCTGTTTGAATTTGCGGCTGTTATCGTTTGCCATAGGAAATACCCTTGTTAAAACATAAAACGTTACAGGTAAACTACCCCCTTTCCCTTAACCGATCTTCACCAAAAACAATAGGTCTTGAGTACTCTACAAATCAGGGCTGTATGCAAAACATTATTTGATTCTGTTTGAATTTGCGGCTGTTATCGTTTGCCATAGAAAATACCCTTGTTAAAAAAATGTTGCAGGTAAACTACCCCTTTCCCTCAACCGAACTTCACCAAAAACAATAGGTCTTGAGAACTCTACAATTTAGGACTGTATGCAAATAATCTTTTGATTCTGTTTGAATTTGCGGCTGTTATCGTTTGCCATAGGAAATACCCTTGTTAAAACATAAAACGTTACAGGTAAACTACCCCTTTCCCTTAACCGATCTTCACCAAAATCAACAGATCTTGAGAACTCTACAATTCAGGGCTGTATGCGAAACATTATTTGATTCTGTTTGAATTTGCGGCTGTTATCGTTTGCCAAACAAACAAAATTACCCTTGCTAAAAAAAAACCGTTGCAGGTAAACTACCCCTTTCCCTCAACCGATCTTCACCAAAAACAATAGGTCGCGAGTACTCTGCAAATCAGGGCTGCATGCAAAAAATTATTTGATTCTGTTTGAATTTGCGGCAGTTATCGTTTGCCATAGAAAAAAAATCTACAGACAGACAGACAGACAGACAGACAGACACACAGACAGACACACAGACACTTTTCGGAAAACGACTTTTTTTCATGTTTTGAGTGTAGTAGAACCAGAATCTGCAATAATCTCGAACACGATTTTTTTTGCCATCACCATACTTCCATTCCTTAAGGAATATGGAAGTAAATATCGGTATGGAGAACCATACATGACTTCCATATTCTAAGATTTATATTTAAAATCATTTTCAGCCAAACAGCCAGGCTGTGCCTTACCTGCCTTTTTATTGCTGTATTAAATGAAAAATATTATATTACATTAAAATGAAAAAATTATAATTTTATTGCCTGGCAACAAAATTATTTTATTTTTAACAATTACCATTGTTTCAAAAAGTTTAAATAAATTTTCAAGTACTTTACTCTTGTTAAAACGTATAAGGTTGCAGGTAAACTACCCCTTCCCCTTAACCGATCTTCACCAAAATCGAAAGTCATTGAGACCTCTACAATTCAGGGACGTATGCAAAAAATTATTTGATTCTGTTTGAATTTGCGGCTGTTATCGTTTGCCATAGAAAATACGCTTGATAAAAAAACGTTGCAGGTAAACTACCTCTTCCCCTTAACCGATCTTCACCAAAAACAATAGGTCTTGAGTACTCTACAAATCAGGACTGTATGCAAAACATTATTTGATTCTGTTTGAATTTGCGGCTGTTATCGTTTGCCATAGAAAATACCCTTGTTAAAAAAACGTTGCAGGTAAACTACCCCTTTCCCTCAACCGATCTTCACCAAAAACAATAGGTCTTGAGAAATCTACAATTCAGGGCTGTATGCGAAACATTATTTGATTCTGTTTGAATTTGCGGCTGTTATCGTTTGCCAAAAAAAAAAAAATTTCCCTTGATAAAAAAAAGCGTTGCAGGTAAACTACCCCTTCCCCTCAACCGATCTTCACCAAAAACAATAGGTCGCGAGTACTCTACAAATCAGGGCTGTATGCAAAAAATTATTTGATTCTGTTTGAATTTGCGGCAGTTGTCGTTTGCCATAGAAAATACGCATGATAAAAAACGTTGCTGGTAAACTACCCCTTCCCCTCAACCGATCTTCACCAAAAACAATAGGTCTTGAGTACTCTACAAATCAGGGCTGTATGCAGAAAATTATTTGATTCTGTTTGAATTTGCGGCTGTTATCGTTTGCCATAGAAAATACCCTTGCTAAAAAAACGTTGT
This sequence comes from Magicicada septendecula, assembly GCA_034769895.1. Lineage (NCBI taxonomy): Eukaryota > Metazoa > Arthropoda > Insecta > Hemiptera > Cicadidae > Magicicada > Magicicada septendecula. The sequence continues at coordinate 203,787,575 of CM068367.1, forward strand.
AGGTAAACTACCCCTTTCCCTTAACCGATCTTCACCAAAAACAAAAGGTATTGAGAACTCTACAATTTAGGGCTGTATGCAAATAATCTTTTCATTCTGTTTGAATTTGCGGCTGTTATCGTTTGCCATAGGAAATACCCTTGTTAAAACATAAAACGTTACAGGTAAACTACCCCTTTCCCTTAACCGATCTTCACCAAAAACAATAGGTCTTGAGAACTCTACAATTCAGGGCTGTATGCGAAACATTATTTGATTCTGTTTGAATTTGCGGCTGTTATCGTTTGCCAAACAAACAAAATTACCCTTGCTAAAAAAAAACCGTTGCAGGTAAACTACCCCTTTCCCTCAACCGATCTTCACCAAAAACAATAGGTCGCGAGAACTCTGCAAAACCGGGCTGTATGCAAAAAATTATTTGATTCTGTTTGAATTTGCGGCAGTTATCGTTTGCCATAGAAAAAAAATCTACAGACAGACAGACAGACACACAGACAGACAGACACACAGACAGACAGACACACAGACAGACACACAGACACTTTTCGGAAAACGACTTTTTTTCATGTTTTGAGTGTAGTAGAATCAGAATCTGCAATAATCTCGAACACGATTTTTTTTGCCATCACCATACTTCCATTCCTTAAGGAATATGGAAGTAAAAATTACCCTTGATAAAAAACCGTTGCAGGTAAACTACCCCTTTCCCTTAACCGATCTTCACCAAAAACGATAGGTCTTGAGAACTCTACAATTTAGGGCTGTATGTAAAATATTATATGATTTTGTTTGAATTTGCGGCTGTTATCGTTTGCCATACAAAATACCCTTGATAAAACAAAAAACGTGGCAGGTAAACTACCCCTTTCCTTTAAACGATTTTCACCAAAAACAACAGCTCTTTAGTACTCAAGAAATCAGAGCTGTATGCAAAAACGTATTTGATTCTGTTTGAATTTGCGGCTCTTATCGTTTGCCATAGAAAATACCCTTTTAAAACATAAAACGTTGCTGGTAAACTACCCCTTTCCCTTAACCGATCTTCACCAAAACCAAAAGGTCTTGAGAACTCTGCAATTCAGGGCAGTATGCAAAACATTATTTGATTATGTTTGAATTTGCGGCTGTTATCGTTTGCCATAGAAAATACCCTTGTTAAAACATAAAACGTTGCAGGTAAACTACCCCTTTACCTTAACCGATCTTTACCAAAATCAACAGATCTTGAGAGCTCTACAATTCAGGGCTGTATGCGATATATTATTTGATTCTGTTTGAATTTGCGGCTGTTATCGTTTGCCAAACAAATAAAATTACCCCTTAGGCTTTCACGGCCGGTGTCATTTGAATTATGAAAAATATCCGGGCTGTTTGGCCGTGGTCCCTGGTTAAAAACAAAACCAAACGTTTTTATTCCACTGAAATTTTATTCCACTGATGATGGCAGCCAGTGGAGCTGCAGAAACGTTTGGTTTTGTTTTTAACCAGGGACCACGGCCAAACAGCCCGGATATTTTTCATAATTCAAACAAAATTACCTTGATAAAAAAAACCGTTGAGGTAAACTACCCCTTTCCCTCAACCGATCTTCACCAAAAACAATAGGTCGCGAGTACTCTATAAATCAGGGCTGTATGCAAAAAATTATTTAATTCTGTTTGAATTTGTGGCTGTTACCGTTTGCCATAGAAAAAAAATCTACAGACACACAGACAGACAGACAGACACACAGACAGACAGACAGACAGACACACAGACACATACACACAGACACTTTTCGAAAAATGACTTTTTTTCATATTTTGAGTGTAGTACAATCAGAATCTGCAATAATCTCGAACACGATTTTTTTTGCCATCACCATACTTCCATTTCCTTAAGGAACATGGAAGTAAAATTACCCTTGTTAAAACATAAAACGTTGCAGGTAAACTACCCCTTTCCCTTAACCGATCTTCACCAAAAATAATAGGTCTTGAAAACTCTACAATTCAGAGTTGCATGCAAAAAATTATTTGATTCTGTTTGAATTTGCGGCTGTTATTGTTTGCCATAGAAAATACCCTTGTTAAAACATAAAACGTTGCAGGAAAACTACCCCTTTCCCTTAACCGATCTTCACCAAAAATAATAGGTCTAGAGAACTCCATAATTCAGGGCTGTATGCAAAACATTATTTGATTCTGTTTGAATTTGCGGCTGTTATCGTTTGCCAAAAAAAAAATTATCCTTGATAAAAAAAACCGTTGCAGGTAAACTACCCCTTTCCCTCAACCGATCTTCACCAAAAACAATAGGTCGTGAGTACTGTACAAATCAGGGCTGTATGCAAAAAATTATTTGATTCTGTTTGAATTTGCGGTTGTTATCGTTTGCCATAGAAAAAAACTACAGACAGACAGACACACAGACACTTTTCGAAAAACGACTTTTTTTCATATTTTGAGTGTAGTACAATCAGATCCTGCAATAATCTCGAACACGATTTTTTTTGCCATCACCATACTTCCATTTCCTTAAGGAATATGGACGTAAAAAATATGGTATATTCTTGTTTACAAAATATACAGTATTATTTATTATTAACTATTACATTTTATATATATATATATATATATATATATATATATTGTAACATAACCAAATATGGCAGTTACATAAAATGAGCCTAAAGGACGGCAAATAAGATAAAAAATATGAATGTAAATCTAGATAAGAAAATCCATGTATATAAAGTGTGTATCTACAAATGTGTTAATATGAAAATCCAACTATGAATAAGATAATATCAATCTAGTGACATCAACTACGAAAAATAAGAAAGAAAATGAAGTGAGCCAAAACCAAATACCAATAATAGACCTAATAGGATCCAAAAGTGAGGGGAAACGACGAAATAAGGATTTAACAAACTCCAAAAGTGAGGGGAAACGACGAAATAAGGATTTAACAAACTCCAAAAGTGAGGGGAAACGACTAAAGAATAATGACTACAATGAAAATAACAAGAAAGAAGAAAGAAGAAGGACAAGAAAGCTGATTCAGAAGAGAGAAGAAGATGAATAAATCATACCAGAAATCAACATAAACCACGTGCACCAAAGACTAATTAAGTGACAAGTGAAATAATGATTATCAGATGTGAGGATGAAAAACAGTGATTAGCATTTAAGGAAACACAAACAATAACAGTGCGTACTAATAGATGTGAAACATGTGAATAACCAACTATTTCTACTGATAAAACCACACAAACAATTATAGTGAGGAAGTTTATAAGTATATGAAAATATGTTAATTCCATGATGAAAACAACAAAATGTTAAATAAGTCAAATAGACACGAACAATGAGTGTGACGCGTTTAATAAAGTTGTGATTAACACAGATAATCATAAGTCCACCAAAATGAAACAAAATAGAACAATATAACTATGTTTTATTTTTGGTAAAGAACTGACAACAATATAAAAAACCATTGTATCAAACAAAAGGGATTGAATTGAATTCAACCCATGACTAGAAAAATATCATAAATAATACAATAAGATATGTATTAATGTTTAAGAAGGAATGTGTAAACATGTGTCACAAAATAAGTAAAATATTATTGTGAAAGACCATACTGATACCATGTAGGTAGTAGAGACATACTGCATTAAAACAGATGGTACATTGTTACATAACCCATAGAGAAAGTACCTGTTAAACAGAAAACCAAAAATATCAATGAAAATAAATGATTATCAACAGTGATATCAATTAAGGAATTGTTATAAATAACAATACATCCTAATAGACAATACATTAAAATGCAACCATGTAAATAAAACCAATCAAATGCAATGGCAGACAGCTATAGCAAAGATGCAACAAATATGCCAATTCAAATAGGCAAAGTGCAATATCAAAACCAATACTAAAGTGAATAACCATATTACCAGTAGTAAGACTAATATCTGGTAATGGTTTGAGAACAGATCTTTAACATAATAACAACAGTATTATAAACAAAATAATGTAAACTAACTAACCATGTACAAACAATCAGATGTAAGATGGACCACTGTATGGCCCATTAGTTAAGGAAAATAGTGTATTAAAACTTAAACACAGATTGTTCACAATATTACCAGTAGTTAGAGGGAAAATCAATACAACTTTGAGAACAGATTAGAACTATAAAAACAGTCAGTATATATGCAAATAATTAGAAACCAACTGACCATAGTGACAGAAATCACAAATAAACCAACCATGTTAAGTAAGTTACTTAGGTAAAATATGACATATAAATTTATCTAAGAGTAAATGAGAACATTACCAAAAGTAGGAGTAATGTCTAATACCAATGTAGAAACACAAACATAATGTAACAATAACAGTTTAAGTATTGTTTTTATGAAAAATAAATGACCATTATGTTGAAACACCATAGGAACAAGCCCATTATTAGAGAATTGAAGGGTACTAAACTAGCTAGAAGCTGACCAATATATGTAATACATTAAGTACAATGTATGTACACTAATAACATTTCATACTTAATATAATTCACTTAGAAAAAGACTAAAATTATATTGACAATTGTATGAGAAAGGTAGAAGAGGAAGAAGACAGTATGTGTATTATGTTTAATACAATCATGTGAGGATATTTAAATGTGAAATCATGTAAATAATCGTTTTAGTATTATTAGATTATAAGATTACTTGTATTAGATAAGGGAAATTCATTTTAAATATTTTTATATGAAAACCAAGATGGACGCCTAATGACGCTAAAATAAGCTATTGTTAAGGAAATAATTATTTCCAAACAACAAATAAAACCAAGTGAGAAATGGACTCCAAGTGTTTATTTAGAAAGTGTTTTTATTAAGAATAATTAAATCTGGTGTCAAAAACTTGTAAAAATAAGAAACACCAAGATAATTAATAAAAACATTATTTTAAGAGAAGCAATGTAAATAAAATAGTGTTGTTTAGACTTAAATTAAAGAGGAAAATGTCTATAATTCAATGACATAACTCATGTAACGATAGGACGTTCAATAAGGAAGTTATTGTAATTATTAACTTTTCAAGTATTTTTTACACTAGTGCTTACGTCACATAAACCAGGACCCAAAGTCGAAATTTGGTAAAACACCAAATATTTTAATAAAACATAGGCCTTTGGGGTGAAGATTATAGTGATTACAGCCAATCAAATCAACGCATTTTGTCAGACACGAGAGAGACGCTTTGGCAAATTGTAACAGCCTAAGAACAGCTTCCAGACGAATAGGTCACGCCACTCAACGCCATGAAAAAGTATTATTTTAAAATTTGTGCGCGTACATTGACATTAAGTTAATATACAGACTTAACCTTGACACAACAAATACACTTCCGAGTGATATGTGCGGGATTACCGAACAATATAAGTACGATAGTGTATAATCCCGATCGTACTCGCGTGTGTTGTAATAATAAACAGGGAGTACATTATTTTATTTAAATAACTTTGATTTTTAGAAATAATATTTTAGAAATAGACAGTTTGATACTACGCGAGTCATTACTAGCGCAGCATCAAACTTATGATGGAATTATTAGAATTTCAAGAAATGTTAATTTTTATTTATTAAAATATTAAATAAATATTTTAATTAATTTTTATAACTATCAAAGTATGTTTAAAGTAACTATCACTAATTACAAGAGTTTACATTTAGTCACTCTTTTGACTAAACTTGTTTTGAACAGTTCGATATTTTGAAATAAATAACATTAACTTTCGTACAAAAGTATGAAGTAATTTTAATAGTAACATGTTAAAAGGTTACTAATATTATGTTCAAAAATATAAATTAAGAAATATTAACCAGTAAGAAATCATTTTCTGTAATAGCATTACCTGTGATCGCTAACCTCAAATTGGTAGCGGTAGCTTATTAATTTAACTGTTGCATCTGTTCTCAAATAGTTTCCAAACTAAATAGAAATCATATCAAGAGTTTTTTTTTGTATTTTATTAATTTTTTCTCTTGAAAATATATATTTATCAAATTCATTGTTGAAAATAAAACGATACATTGAAACTGTACAAGCCACGAGTCTGACGCTGGCTATAGAATGTTATAAGGTGCGTGCGCATCCAGACGTACGATAATTACATACTTACCATACATATGGTATTAAATTTCATTGTTTTATATTTATTCGTTATTTTTTAACCATTGTTTAATTTTATTGATTCTATTAATATTACATCTTGACACTGATATCATGTATCCTCAAAGAACCTAACAACCTGATAATATATTAACGAGAAAACATAACCTTATAAATTCAAATTATTGTACTAAAGACAGGACTACCAGCATTGAGCCTGGATAGAGTTTTATGTTAAAATTAATCAATTGTAATTATTATTTAAAGGGTTATTAGCCTAAATGATTGTTAATTGTTTTTTTTTTTTTTGAAATTTGCCATTTTAAAATTTGTTAATAAACCTACACTTCTTTACCAATGAACAAGAGTATCATTTCAAATAGAAATTAAATTATTTCTTGTAAATCAGTTCTACCAAAGGTGGCGGAAGAATTCAAACAGAGAGTAATTTAAAGTATTACATATATGTGCTAACTCATTCATATTGTGTGTACTAACTGTTTTAAATATTCAAATTGAATATTTGTGCGTATTTTGAATGTATGTATTTCAGCAACAACCGTCACAGAACAGGACTGAAACGGATACTTGTGGTAAGTGAGGGAGGCATACAACAAAAAGTGCGCGAAACTTATTTAAATTGAAAGAGTGAAATCTTCATAAACACTTATACAGATTATACAATCACACTAATAACTCCTAATAATTATAATTGGAGCAGTTTTTATAGAAACAACATAATAGCAGATACCGGAGCGTATCTGCAAGCACACTACAACTACAACTACAATTATACTTACACAGTATTATATCATCATCATCTATAATATTACATTATAGATTGGCTAGCCCAACAGCGTGGCTTTAAGGAGAAATACAAGACAGCATAATATCTTAATATCTTATCATCAATATCATAAATCTATAACTATTACGTTATAGATTGGCGCCCAACGTCTGAGCTCGAGTTAGGAAGATATACAATAACTAATAACCTAAATATACTAATTCGTGAGAAGACAGCAGGACCATTATCAGAAGATCAAGATGTATACAGACCGATTGAAATCAAGATCTAAATCAAGGTCAACGTCAAGAAAAAGGATGGCGCAAGCAGAGAAGGAAACCAGAAAAGAAGAGAAGGAGGCTATGTCAACAGAAGATGTGGAGGAGATAGTAGTGGAAGTAAAAGACAAACAAATTGAACCGGCGGAGGGGGTTCAACAGCCAGATGAGGAGCAAGAAATAATACAACCAGAGATTCTACCGGAAATAACACCACAAGAAATTATACAGGAGGATAGCCAACCCGAGAAACCTACGACAATAATGGATGCCCAATTATTAACAATACTAAGAGCTATCGAAGAAAGCAACCGATCCATTAAGGAGGAATTGAATAATAAGATAGAAGAGAGCCAGAAATCCACCAAGGAGGACTTAAACAGAATGGAAGAAGGCCAGAAAAGGATGGAAGAATCACTGAACTCCACCAAGGCGGACGTGAACAGCAAAATAGAAGAAGCCAGTAGATCTACCAAAGAGGATTTAAGCAAGAAAATAGAGGAAGGCCAGAGGGAGAACAAAAAACATATGGAATTATTAAAGGAAGAGTTCAATAACCAGATACAGGAGACGAACAGGAGGATGGAAGATGGACAAAAGAAAACTGAGGAATTACTGGAGAAGAAAATGGCCATCATGAAAGAGGAGTTATCGGCAGAGTTGGGAGTCAGAATGGATCAGGCCAACCAGAAAATGGATGAAATCACGGCTAAATTCAATAGAGACGTCGAAACTATACAATCCGACCATGAAGGGATGTGGCAGCAAATAAGTATCAACAGTAACAAGATGAAGGAAGCCGCCAAGGATACAGAAGAGAAGATAGAAAAAAGGTTGAAAGAAAATGTTGATGAAATTGAGAAGCGCATGGCCATCCTATCAACTGAAGTTAATGTCGAGATGGAGGAAGTACGAAAGGAGGGAGAAGGTACCAGCCTGAGACTAATACAAACAGAGTTGGACATCAATCAACGCATCAACGAAATGGAGAGAACGCACGGTACACAAATAAATGTGATAACACAAGAACAAACCAACATGAAAGTAGCACAGTCAACACTAACAGACAAGTGTGAAGAAGTATCTGGAAGAGTGGATGCAATTAAGCAGCAGGTACATGATGATAGAACCCTACTAACCGAGCGTCAACGAAGAGAGATAGATGACCTCCGCGACGAGATGCATCGTATACAAACGATACCAAATCTACTATCCGGATTGACTCATCTAGACAACAGAGACCAGATTGAATTCAGGACTTATTATAAAAATCCGCTAGAATTTTTAGAACGGATGGAAGAAATCCTACGTAAAAACAGAGAGAGCAGATGGACTACCATTAAGGGAATGTTAGACGAAGCTTTCAAAAGCACGTTCGACAATTGGTGGACGGCAACCCGTAACGAAGTGGGGAATTATGACAACTTCAAAGTGGCGTTTAAACAAAAATATTGGTCAGAAGCCACCCAGAACATCGTCAGGGATGATATCACAAACGGGAGGTTCGATATACATGGAAGGCAGTCAATGACAACGTATTTCTTGGGAAAGATTTGCCTAGCCAGGAATCTTGAACCCGCCATTCCAGAAGAATGCCTAGTGACGAAATTAGCCTACCACTTCAATCAAGGCATATCACAAGGGAGGCTCAATGCACAAATAAAAACGGTCCAAGGGATGAGCGAACTGTTGGAGAACCATGAAAGAGAACGCTACTACCAACGCAGTCGGCAAGGACCAAACCAGACATATGATCGAGGAGGACCTGGGAATAATAGCCCCAACATATCCAACGAAAGAAATAGCCCAGGAAGAAATCACAATTACCCACTAAGATACAAGAATCACCATATACCACGTCAAGACGGAGGGGGCAACAATGTCAATAATAGAGGGAATAATAATAATAATCAACATTCAGGTGGATATCAGCGAGAGCCAGCTTACCAAAGAGGTAACAATTATTACCGGCCGTACCAGAATCAAGCTCCCAATCATCACCCAAGACAAAACAATGGCAACCAACATAATAATCACTTTCGCAGAGTGCACTATACTCAAGCCAGTCGAGGGGGAAATCGTCGAAACTACTACCAAGGAAGGAGGAGTTTACCTAATCAACATAGTCACTCCAGCAACAGCGATAGAGAGGAGCGGGAATCTGGATACCGATCCAACGGAAGCGACAGTAATGGAAGTCAAGGAACAACAACGCAAAATACAGCAACCTACAATAATGGACATGGAAATGGGAATCAAGAACCCATAGCTTCGACATCGCAAGACAGGCACGGGAATAGTGACCTGCCTTTAAACGCCAACCGGCAGTGAAAAACCAAGTAGTACCCTCACTGAACCGGACTATTGGGTCTAGAGTTTTGGCAAACCATCAAAATCTTCGCAAAACATACACCAATAATTATTTGAAAAATATTAGAAGAGACTTAATGGAAGAAAAAGAGAATACTATCAGCGATACAAGTAATAGTGAAATTGCCTACGTAGCGGTGAAGGTCAATAACATAAAAGCAACGGCAATGATAGATACCGGAGCAAATGTATCATTGATTGATAAAGTGGAGTTAGATAGAATCCAATCTGAAAATAAAGCGACAATACCCACTTTACCTATTAACAACATTGTACTCATTGGAGCCACCGGACGTCAAAACAAGACGATTAGACAACAAGTGCAGCTTGATGTATCCAGCAACGGCAACACGATACAGATGATATTCCTCGTAGCCAGTGGGTTACCATTTACCCTGCTCATTGGGTGTGATATACTCAGGAAATACACTGCGATAATTAACATGGACACAAATACAGTAAGGATGAAGACAGGAGAGGTTGAGTGGACAGCCAAGCTAACAGAATATCAAAAGGCACCCGCAGAACATGTAATCTATTACATTAGGGAAGGCCACCAACATCAGGAAGGCGCCATCAACAAGAAGCTTCACAATAACCCAGAGGAAGATTTATGGTTGACCAAGATTAATGAGATACGAGAATTCAAGACCAACCAAAATAACCAAGAGCTGACATGGGAACAAAAGGACCATCTGATAAACATATATTGCCAGTATCGTCACATATTTTCCGATACACCCGGAAAAATTAAAAATTTCCAATGCGAGTTAAGATTCAAAGACCAAACCGAATTTAAACGAAAATCTTATCCTATCGCCTTTTCGCTGAAGGAAGCAGTAAGGGAAGAAATCCAGCGTTTGATAGCAAATGACATCATCGAAGTAAGCAATTCACCATACACCAACCCTATTGTCGCCGTACCGAAGAAAAATGGTGCGGTACGAATTTGTTTAGATGCTAGGGAATTAAACAAAACCATAATTAACGACAGGACATCACCTGGAGAAATTGATGAGATCTTAAAGAAGTTTTATGGTTCAAAATTCTACAGTATATGGGATACGGTATGCGGATATTGGCAAGTTGAACTGCATCCGAATAGTAGAAAGTATACTGCCTTTATTTTCGAAGGTAGAAATTACCATTTCAAAAGACTACCGTTTGGCTTAGTAAATTCGGTAGCGATATTCGTCAAGTGTATGGACGAAATACTGGGCCATAATACACTGCAGTTTACAACAGTCTATGTTGACGATCTCTTAATCGCCTCCAACAATTGGGAGGAACACTGTGAAAGGGTGGCACAGGTCTTACAGAAACTAGAAGATAATCACATTACATTGAAGTTAGATAAGTCTCAATTAATAGCAAAAGAAGTCCAATTTTTGGGGTTTAACCTATCTGAACATGGAATTACACCGTCCCAGGAAAAGATGGAGGCAATACAGCGTTTCCCCGTCCCACAGAATAAGAAACAACTGCAATCGTTCCTCAGGATCTGCAACTACTATCGTAAATTTCAAGTGAATTATTCCGAATTAACAGCTCGATTTTCAAAACAGCTTTCATCAAAAGAAAAGTGGAAATGGGAATCAGAACAAGAATCTACATTTAAGTTAATTAAAGAAAAGTTCCTAGAAACCGTAATGTTACATCATCCTAACTTTGAAAAACAATTTTTCATGAACTGCGACGCCAGCGATTTGAGTCTCGGATCCGTGCTATATCAAGAAGACCAAGACGGGAACCATGAAGTAATCAGTTTTGCAAGTCGCACGTTGAACAAGTGTGAACGCAACTATCACACCACAGAAAAAGAATTGTTAAGTATCGTATTCGCTTGCGAAAAGTTTAGAACCTTTATTTTGGGATATAAAGTGACAGTAAGAACGGATCATAAATCCATTTCATTCCTCAAGAACTGTAAATTGAAACACGGGAGATTGACCAGATGGACTCTCACACTCCAAGAGTATAATATACAGTGGGAGTACATACCGGGAAGAAGCAACACAGCTGCAGACGTGTTATCCCGGATTAACATCGACGCCCAAACATTTCAAGGAGAGAGAGAAACCATCGCGAAGGTCTACCACTTGCTAAAAAATAAATCTGAGCTTACTAAAATACTGTCAGATATAGCTATACAGCAACAACAAGATCCTAAAATACTGATAATTATTAAAAAACTAGCAGATAACGATGCAAACATTAAACAGTATTTCTGTATTCATAACCAGCTAATGTTCACCAAAAGCAATAAAAACGGTGAAGACTGGAAAGTAGTTGTCCCAAAAGTTCTAGAGAGAGATTTGACCATCGACTATCACATACGATATGGTCATATGGGCGCAGTGAAGGTGGTAAAAGCACTGCAAGAACATGTGTATTTCACTGATATGAATAGGAAGGTAAGAAAATATATACAGAATTGCCATATTTGCCAGCTAGTCAAATGCAGTAACGAAAGGAGAGAAGGAGTGATGATACCGATAACATCTGTGACAAAATTAGAAAAAATCTTCCTGGACATTTGTGGGCCGTTTCCACGGAGTGGTGGAAGACATCAGTATAAATATATCATTATTATCTTTGACCACTATACAAAATATACGAAGCTGTATCCACTTAATCGAGCCACAACAAGCAAGATACTAGAAGTAGTTATAAACAAATACATACCCGAAGTGGGCCGACCAGCATCAATAGTTACAGATCACGGAACGCAGTTTCGAGGACGGAAATGGCGGGAAACACTGCTCCATCTGGGCATCAAAACATATAAGACATCGGTGTACCACCCCAACAGCAACCCTGCTGAGAGAGTGTTGAGGGAAGTAGGAAGGATTTTAAGAACCTACTGTCACAGCCAGCAGAGGAAGTGGGAGGAGAATTTGTCCCCAGCTGAAGACTTCTTAAACCTCGCATACCATCAGTCAACTGAGGAGACACCATACATGGCAATGCATGAAAAAAGACCACCCCGAGAGATCACAGAAATAATTAACTTTCCAATAAGTGCAGAGATCAAGTTTGACCAAACCAAGTTCTATAATAATGCTGTTGAAAGAGCCCAGAAGCTGAGAATTAAATACAAAAAATTGCAGCCCAAAATTATAAAATACGAAGTGGGAGACCAAGTGTTAATCAAAAATCGAGAACTCCCAAGTACTATCGAGGGCATTGCAAAGAAATTACTACTATTATATACCGGACCATATACTGTAACAAAAGACAATCTAAACAACACCTATGAATTGCAAAACCCTATTACAAAAAAGATAAAGGGCACATATAATCAGACTTCGATGAAAAAATATGTTAACAATTAAAATATGAAATTACAAGTGAAAAGTGAGCGATAAGGATTATTTTATTATTGATACTATGTAAAGGATGGAAATGTTTATTGTGTAAAATGAAAAGATAATTATGAGAATAACTGTTGACTATATCAAGATGAAAAATGAAATGTGGCCATGAAAATTATTGTTATTTACAAAATGAAAAGTAAAAATATGATTATAAAAATAAATGTTGACTGAAGAAAAAGGGTGAATTATTATTATGAAGATTATTATATGTTTGTATTAAATGAAAAGTAACTATGTAATTATGTATTAAACATTGAATGTATATTGTCATTTTATAATGTGGGAAAAAATGATCCCAGAGAATTTATGTAAAGGAATCAGAACATTGTATTCATTAATGATAACTACTATAAAAAGATGTCAATACGAGACCGACACCTTACATCCCAGGCATATATGAAGCAAACTCATTATTTCCAAGAGCCTAGTCAACCAGTAGAATAACAACATCTCACCCGTACTACTATAAAAAAGGAATGTCAATACGAGACAGACACCTTACATCCCAGGCATATATGAAGCAAACTCATTATTTCCAAGAGCCTAGTCAACCAGTAGAATGACAACATCTCACCCGTACTACTATAAGAAAAAGAAGAGTTGGAAGAATAAACCAAGTGAACATTATTACTGTAGAGAAACGACTACACACGACAAATTTATATTTGAATAAAGAAAAGCCAGCACTACATGAAGTACAAATACCAAATAAAACCTAGAAAAGGAAAGAAAAAATAAATGTACTAATACATAGTATCTAGAAGAATGAATTTGGAACGAAGATTATGACGAAATAACGTTCAAGGTAACACAGAATGAAAAGATTAATTTATGATGAAGAAGAATAAAAAAGAATATACTAACGAAGAAAATCATGAGAGTATACCAGTGAGGAAATGTAAAACAAAATATCCCGATGATATGTGAAGAATTAGTTAAGTTGAATCAAGAAAAGAGAGAATCACAATGTACAAACCGCAGATGCGAGAATTAATCCCAAGAATATTTATTATTTGTCGGAAAAACGACCACTATTATTATTGTTATTAATGATTTGAGATGAATTGACTGAAGAGTAATGCCCGCAATCATTTATTATTATTAAAGGAGATGATTTGCCTCCATATTTATTGAAATTAGTATGGCCAGTAGAGTCGAATAGCCAAAGTGAGCCACTCTAAACTGCCCCAGCTAAATGTATGTTAGGGAACTAAATAAACGAGGGAAGTAATTACATAGAGAAGAAATAAATATGATTCAAAGAGCAGAAAGCGAAAGGATATATGGAAAAAACATGTAAATCAATATGGAATGTACAATAATTGATAAATTCTTCATAGAAAAATATAGTATAATCATAACTCAGAATTAATCAATTCTTAAAGGAAGGCATATGTAACATAACCAAATATGGCAGTTACATAAAATGAGCCTAAAGGACGGCAAGTAAGATAAAAAATATGAATGTAAATCTAGATAAGTAAATCCATGTATATAAAGTGTGTATCTACAAATGTGTTAATATGAAAATCCAACTATGAATAAGATAATATCAATCTAGTGACATCAACTACGAAAAATAAGAAAGAAAATGAAGTGAGCCAAAACCAAATACCAATAATAGACCCAATAGGATCCAAAAGTGAGGGGAAACGACGAAATAAGGATTTAACAAACTCCAAAAGTGAGGGGAAACGACTAAAGAATAATGACTACAATGAAAATAACAAGAAAGAAGAAAGAAGAAGGACAAGAAAGCTGATTCAGAAGAGAGAAGAAGATGAATAAATCATACCAGAAATCAACATAAACCACGTGCACCAAAGACTAATTAAGTGACAAGTGAAATAATGATTATCAGATGTGAGGATGAAAAACAGTGATTAGCATTTAAGGAAACACAAACAATAACAGTGCGTACTAATAGATGTGAAACATGTGAATAACCAACTATTTCTACTGATAAAACCACACAAACAATTATAGTGAGGAAGTTTATAAGTATATGAAAATATGTTAATTCCATGATGAAAACAACAAAATGTTAAATAAGTCAAATAGACACGAACAATGAGTGTGACGCGTTTAATAAAGTTGTGATTAACACAGATAATCATAAGTCCACCAAAATGAAACAAAATAGAACAATATAACTATGTTTTATTTTTGGTAAAGAACTGACAACAATATAAAAAACCATTGTATCAAACAAAAGGGATTGAATTGAATTCAACCCATGACTAGAAAAATATCATAAATAATACAATAAGATATGTATTAATGTTTAAGAAGGAATGTGTAAACATGTGTCACAAAATAAGTAAAATATTATTGTGAAAGACCATACTGATACCATGTAGGTAGTAGAGACATACTGCATTAAAACAGATGGTACATTGTTACATAACCCATAGAGAAAGTACCTGTTAAACAGAAAACCAAAAATATCAATGAAAATAAATGATTATCAACAGTGATATCAATTAAGGAATTGTTATAAATAACAATACATCCTAATAGACAATACATTAAAATGCAACCATGTAAATAAAACCAATCAAATGCAATGGCAGACAGCTATAGCAAAGATGCAACAAATATGCCAATTCAAATAGGCAAAGTGCAATATCAAAACCAATACTAAAGTGAATAACCATATTACCAGTAGTAAGACTAATATCTGGTAATGGTTTGAGAACAGATCTTTAACATAATAACAACAGTATTATAAACAAAATAATGTAAACTAACTAACCATGTACAAACAATCAGATGTAAGATGGACCACTGTATGGCCCATTAGTTAAGGAAAATAGTGTATTAAAACTTAAACACAGATTATTCACAATATTACCAGTAGTTAGAGGGAAAATCAATACAACTTTGAGAACAGATTAGAACTATAAAAACAGTCAGTATATATGCAAATAATTAGAAACCAACTGACCATAGTGACAGAAATCACAAATAAACCAACCATGTTAAGTAAGTTACTTAGGTAAAATATGACATATAAATTTATCTAAGAGTAAATGAGAACATTACCAAAAGTAGGAGTAATGTCTAATACCAATGTAGAAACACAAACATAATGTAACAATAACAGTTTAAGTATTGTTTTTATGAAAAATAAATGACCATTATGTTGAAACACCACAGGAACAAGCCCATTATTAGAGAATTGAAGGGTACTAAACTAGCTAGAAGCTGACCAATATATGTAATACATTAAGTACAATGTATGTACACTAATAACATTTCATACTTAATATAATTCACTTAGAAAAAGACTAAAATTATATTGACAATTGTATGAGAAAGGTAGAAGAGGAAGAAGACAGTATGTGTATTATGTTTAATACAATCATGTGAGGATATTTAAATGTGAAATCATGTAAATAATCGTTTTAGTATTATTAGATTATAAGATTACTTGTATTAGATAAGGGAAATTCATTTTAAATACTTTTATATGAAAACCAAGATGGACGCCTAATGACGCTAAAATAAGCTATTGTTAAGGAAATAATTATTTCCAAATAACAAATCAAACCAAGTGAGAAATGGACTCCAAGTGTTTATTTAGAAAGTGTTTTTATTAAGAATAATTAAATCTGGTGTCAAAAACTTGTAAAAATAAGAAACACCAAGATAATTAATAAAAACATTATTTTAAGAGAAGCAATGTAAATAAAATAGTGTTGTTTAGACTTAAATTAAAGAGGAAAATGTCTATAATTCAATGACATAACTCATGTAACGATAGGACGTTCAATAAGGAAGTTATTGTAATTATTAACTTTTCAAGTATTTTTTACACTAGTGCTTACGTCACATAAACCAGGACCCAAAGTCGAAATTTGGTAAAACACCAAATATTTTAATAAAACATAGGCCTTTGGGGTGAAGATTATAGTGATTACAGCCAATCAAATCAACGCATTTTGTCAGACACGAGAGAGACGCTTTGGCAAATTGTAACAGTCTAAGAACAGCTTCCAGACGAATAGGTCACGCCACTCAACGCCATGAAAAAGTATTATTTTAAAATTTGTGCGCGTACATTGACATTAAGTTAATATACAGACTTAACCTTGACACAACAAATACACTTCCGAGTGATATGTGCGGGATTACCGAACAATATAAGTACGATAGTGTATAATCCCGATCGTACTCGCGTGTGTTGTAATAATAAACAGGGAGTACATTATTTTATTTAAATAACTTTGATTTTTAGAAATAATATTTTAGAAATAGACATTTTGATACTACGCGAGTCATTACTAGCGCAGCATCAAACTTATGATGGAATTATTAGAATTTCAAGAAATGTTAATTTTTATTTATTAAAATATTAAATAAATATTTTAATTAATTTTTATAACTATCAAAGTATGTTTAAAGTAACTATCACTAATTACAAGAGTTTACATTTAGTCACTCTTTTGACTAAACTTGTTTTGAACAGTTCGATATTTTGAAATAAATAACATTAACTTTTGTACAAAAGTATGAAGTAATTTTAATAGTAACATGTTAAAAGGTTACTAATATTATGTTCAAAAATATAAATTAAGAAATATTAACCAGTAAGAAATCATTTTCTGTAATAGCATTACCTGTGATCGCTAACCTCAAATTGGTAGCGGTAGCTTATTAATTTAACTGTTGCATCTGTTCTCAAATAGTTTCCAAACTAAATAGAAATCATATCAAGAGTTTTTTTTGTATTTTATTAATTTTTTCTCTTGAAAATATATATTTATCAAATTCATTGTTGAAAATAAAACGATACATTGAAACTGTACAAGCCACGAGTCTGACGCTGGCTATAGAATGTTATAAGGTGCGTGCGCATCCAGACGTACGATAATTACATACTTACCATACATATGGTATTAAATTTCATTGTTTTATATTTATTCGTTATTTTTTAACCATTGTTTAATTTTATTGATTCTATTAATATTACATCTTGACACTGATATCATGTATCCTCAAAGAACCTAACAACCTGATAATATATTAACGAGAAAACATAACCTTATAAATTCAAATTATTGTACTAAAGACAGGACTACCAGCATTGAGCCTGGATAGAGTTTTATGTTAAAATTAATCAATTGTAATTATTATTTAAAGGGTTATTAGCCTAAATGATTGTTAATTGTTTTTTTTTTGAAATTTGCCATTTTAAAATTTGTTAATAAACCTACACTTCTTTACCAATGAACAAGAGTATCATTTCAAATAGAAATTAAATTATTTCTTGTAAATCAGTTCTACCAAAGGTGGCGGAAGAATTCAAACAGAGAGTAATTTAAAGTATTACATATATGTGCTAACTCATTCATATTGTGTGTACTAACTGTTTTAAATATTCAAATTGAATATTTGTGCGTATTTTGAATGTATGTATTTCAGCAACAACCGTCACAGAACAGGACTGAAACGGATACCTGTGGTAAGTGAGGGAGGCATACAACAAAAAGTGCGCGAAACTTATTTAAATTGAAAGAGTGAAATCTTCATAAACACTTATACAGATTATACAATCACACTAATAACTCCTAATAATTATAATTGGAGCAGTTTTTATAGAAACAACATAATAGCAGATACCGGAGCGTATCTGCAAGCACACAACTACAACTACAATTATACTTACACAGTATTATATAATCATCATCTATAATATTACATTATAGATTGGCTAGCCCAACAGCGTGGCTTTAAGGAGAAATACAAGACAGCATAATATCTTAATATCTTATCATCAATATCATAAATTATAACATAACGTTATAATATATATATATATATATATATATATATATATATATATATATTGTTACGGACCACTCCTCTTGTGTTTATCAATCACACGTTGGTTGCGTTTATTTGTTACGTACCGGAGTCGTACCCGTTGAAGCCTCACCCTAATTCGCCAACCTATTACCTTATTTTATTTTATTGATGTGTTGTATTTGGTTTGTTTCCCGATTTTAAGGCACCAAATTGTTTTATTTCCAAAACAATTAAAATGATTCTTCTCACCTATTTCTCATTTTCTCTTATTTTAAATTAATCCAATTCACCTGTGTCTTGTAGTTGATTTGAATTCATTCCAAAAAATCAGGGTTACCAACCTCAATTTTTTTTTGTAAAAAAATTTTCACCTTGGCTATATTAACGAATAAATTGTCTGTAAGGTTAACATAAATTAAATACACAATTGATAATAGTCAATACTATATTATTTCTGTAGTGATTTTTATTAATTTCTTTTTTTAAACAACATGAAATATGTTTATAATATATATTTTACTCCTTTTCTTGTTGTTTACTAGCTCAGCAGTTGGCAATAGTGTTCTCTTAGTATTCAAGGTCTGGTTGATTAAAACGTTATGTTTTATTTTAATTATTTTAATTCAATTGGGTTCTTGTGATTGCAAGAAAGTTAATAAAAGATCTTTAGAAAGTACAAAACTTCACATAAAACTTACTTAAATATTATACAGGTTCTTATTAAATCACTTCTTAGGTTATAGCACATGTGTTGAGTCACAGTGGGTGACTAGGTTAATAATTCGTTTTTTTTTTTAAATGATTCCAATGTCCAATAATTTGATCACCATAAATTAAAAAGTGAATAAAGATATAAACAGAATGTCCCTAAGTTATTCCTTAAGTGAGTGTTTATATAAAGTTTATTATTAAGTGAAAACGTGTCACAGTGTAGACTAGTCGTTTTTCATTTTAGTTTTTTTTTTAAGTTAATTTACACTTATCACATTCCTTTACATCTGATTTGTCTCTCTGAGTTCGTTTTTCTTTTATAATTTATTAAGTAGATTTTTTTCTTTCAATTTCCAATAATTCTGGTTATTAAATTTCTTTTTTCCATACTATTATTAATCATCTCATTTTGGTTCATTGCCATTTCATTTCTAGTTGATTTATTGCTATTATATGATTATATTGAGCTGCATGAATTTTATGATCTGCTCTTCTCTGAATCTTATAATGGATTAACCGTTTTTTACTGTTTAAAAGGAATAATTACAAATATAATTAATTGACAAATGTATCAACTTAAATGATACACGATTATTTTAAGTTCTGATGATGGGACAAGTGTCCCGAAACATGTCAACTTTGTGAAGACGTTGTTTCTGGAAGCCGCAGACGGTAAGTTGCAATATATTTGATCGTTTTTTACTGTTAATGTTTGGTTGTCAAGGCAGCAAGCCTCAGATTCCTATTGGTGGAAAATATTGTTTACATTGTTAGATCTTGCTCCTGAATTTTTACAAAATTAATAAATATTTTTAAATTAGCATAACTTTCTTATACTACTTTGAATTTCTTTGATAATAACATTATTGGATTGCATTTCATTTATAATTTAACTAGATGACCCGGCAGACTTTGTCCTGCCTCTGAATTTTTTTTTCATTTTGCTGAGGCCAAAAAAAATGATGTAGATATTTATTTTTGAATTTAATAATAATTAGTAGAAGTATAACTGTCGTCAAATGTTATCTAAATTGGCAGTTATTGATTAATGTTTGGCTTCGCGCAAGTTGATGGTGGCTGATGATGGACGTTTTCATGTGACAGACGAATATTATAAGCAGCATAGTGATAAATACATGGAGCATTATTATTAACAGAAACAACATTTTGTCTTTAAATTAATAAATTTATTTCATGTCTTTTTATATTATTATAGTAATAATATAAATGATTTTATATAAAAATATAATGCGATGTCATTTGGAAGCAAGAATTGAATTTTCGTATTTTTCATAGAAACAATTTGGAATCGGCAGCATCACCTATTAATAATGAATTTAATGGTTCAGGCGGTGGATGCAATTCTGGTAAAACAACTTTTTCCGGCAGCGCAACACATTCCAATAGTTTCATTTTTAAATTTTAATGCATGACAAAATTGACATACTTTATTCATATCTCCAATAATTATTTCTGAATGTGATGAGTACTCAATTTCTGGATCGTATTCAAAAGCAAGGCGGTTAGGTTAAATGATGCTGCTATTAATGCCCGTCGTACTTGAATTCGTTGTCATTCTGCTAATAGATGAAGGCCTCTGTTTTCATTAGTTAAACATTGACGTGCCTGTCTGTGTCATAATCTGTCTGCTTCTAAACGTTGACTGCGCTGCTCTCCACTTTCTTGCGCGCGTGAACGTACATTTAAATTCCTAATATTTTCATTCTCCTGTGAGTGTTGTTCCTCCGTTCTTCTTTGTCGTCGCGCCTGCTCGTTTTGAGCATGTTGTGATTTTCGACCGATGTTTGCTCGCCCTCTTCTTGGCATTTTTCTATCACAAATTTGGCAAATGTATATATGAAAATAAAACGTTTTAATTGTAACAATTTTATAAATACATCACGTAGCATTGCGGTTATATTGAATTTCCTTTAATTGATTTGTTTGTTTACAGCACATTCCTAAACAAAATGTAAATAGAACCTACCATTGAGTTTATATTGAATTGCCGGTAATTGATTTGTTGTTTGCAGCACATTCCTAAACAAAATGTAAATAGAGTATTATATTCACCACTAAACAAAATGTAAAGACAGTATTATATTTACCACTGTGTTTTTTAATCGCTGTGTTTTTCACCCCACCTCCCAACGTGGGACCAAAACACCTATCCTATTGTTGCTTCTCCCGTTGCATAAAATATTTCTGGCAAGTTGGTTGAAATCGGTCCTGCCGTTTTTCATATTTTCCATTTTTGACAACCGCCCCTCAAACCGCCCATTTATTAAAGCCCAAGGACCCAAAAATTTTCAATAGTGCATACATGCATGTAAAATTGTTACTTCCATCGAAATTCCCTTTAATTCGATACCCCATATGCTGTACTTTCATTTTTCCAATTTGTACCCCCCCTTGGCCACCAAACTGACACCCCCAACCGCCCAAAAATTTTCAATAATGCATACATGCATGTAAAATTGTTACTTCCATCGAAATTCCCTTTAATTCGATACCCCATATGCTGTATTTTCATTTTTCCAATTTTTACCCCCTCTTGGCCAAACTGACACCCCCAACCGCCCAAAAATTTTCAATAGTGCATACATGCATGTAAAATTGTTACTTGCATGGAAATTCCCTTTAATTTTATACCCCATATGCGGTATTATCATTTTTTCCAATTTTACCCCCCCCCCTTCGGGCCAACCACACACTCGGCACATGTAAACCTTACTCTGAACCTAACGAACATATGGTGCGAATATGAGCTCTATCAGATAAGTGGTTAAAAAGTTTTAAGAACATGTGCAGACGTACACTGAATTTTTATATATAAAGATTAGAAACCAAACATGACTGGTTTCGGTTCCGTATTTACTGATTTACTAATTTAACAGTTTTTTTTTATATTAATTATTTTATAACTGGTTCTTTTGATATACATTAGGTGTCCTTAAATTTATATTATCAATTTTAATAGTATTCCCTACATTTTGTCCTTACTTATTACTGCTATTATATCAAATTTTACAAATTACTGCCTCCTTCCTATAGGCTCCTTAGGCCTATATCATCTAACTTTCCTTACACAGTTATTATTACATATTTGTAGAATTTCATGAAACAAAACTATTTTAACCATAACTACAGTAAATTAACATGGAACACTTAATGATTTATAATCATTTTCAAAACATTATACTATTCTTTCTAACATGCTATGCACATGCTATTTTTTAATACATTTCCTATCTCCCTATGCTCATTAACTATTATTTATTAAACATGCTTTTTTACCCTTCTATATATTCTTTTTAACACAAACAGATAACTATAACTATTACTTAACTATTATTTTCGTATTTTAACACATGAACTTTAATTCTACCTATTCCATTTGTGTAGGCCTATTATGCATTAGTTTATTCACAGTTTGCATTCATCATTTTTTACTCAAGCATTAATTATTATTCATTCTACACATTATTACTACTGCTGACTTTCAGTTAGTATATTTTTCTTGGTTCTGTTATTCACTTTAATATTATATTATTCACTGTTTTTCTTTCTTTTCTTCACTTGGATCTAACCACACCACTCACCTTATCATTAACATTGGGTATTTATTATATAAGGGGTTTGTTCCCTTCATATTCTATTAACAATACTATTTAACATTACTTAATTTACATTTATGTCTTGGTAGTCTTACATGGGACTACTCACACTAATAACATAGCTTTTGTACTTTCATAATTACATTTACTATTTTATTATTGGTTGACAAGGGGTTGTGATATGGTCACAAAGTTATTTATTTTTATCCTTCCCTTTGCCAATCACTTGGGTTTTGTCATCGTCTCAGTCCTTGTCTTGGTTTTAAGTTATTATTATGCAATATATTTTAATATTTTTGTTCATTAATTCCTTCATACTTTGACTTTCTTTATTCCTTTAGTGTTGCAACTCACTTTTTTATTAAATGGTAATTTCTTCTTTATTTGTGGGCTAGCTTTTGTAACGTTATATAATGCACCCCCCATCAAAATTGGTCATTTTTGAAAATACTATCATAGTCTTTGATAAAATTATCAGTTGAATTGTTTTTTTTTTCTCTCATATTATCTATTCACCTTTAGCTTCTGCTTTATAATTCTTATATCTTCTATTCTGTTTTTATTAACCTGTTATCTGTGATCTGATCTTATCTCTCTCTCAATTGGTGCTTTATCCTTATAATATTTATTTTTCCGAATTATGTATAATATCATAGTTGGTATGGATTCAGAGAGGCTCTCTTGGCTACCATTACACTGCCATCCACAGTATACTTACTGAGATCAGAGGAACATCGTCTCTGCTCAGACAAAAAATTGCTGGAACATATGCATTCACAATCGTTATATATAACACATTGAAAGTAGTCAACTTGTGACTAATAATAATAATAATAATAATAATAAAAATATTTTTTGGATAATTCACCCTGCTGTTGTTCAGATCATATTATTTCATAACAATAACATTCTTATTTATTCACTCTCAAGTCCTTTAGCTATATTTGAAGCAATTCTGTTGACAGATACTATTCATATATTTACTTTTTTTTTCTTTGAATATTCTGTTTCTTCACGAATTCTACCTGGTAGTTTTTCCACATTGTCATTATTCTGGTGGTTCTATTTTCATCTTAATGTTGGTTCATTTATTTCCATTTAATCATATAGTTCTTTATTGAATTACTTTGTTGCTTTGCATTATATTATACTATTCTTTTCCTTTTTAATTATATTATCCTTGAAAAATTATTCATTTAATTTCGTCCGTCTTGTTAGTCATTCTGTTCTAGTCAGTTAGTGATGATTGGTGATTGTATTTCTTCATGATACTTCTTTATAGATGCCTGGTTATTTGTCATCTTTCCCCAAGAGATTGGTTCAGTGATGGGCTGTCTTCAGTTCTCACTGCCTCTATTAGTTGAAATGAGGGCTTCCCTCATTCTCCCTGTTTTCTTGTGGGTTTTGTGGTTGGTTAGGTAGTGGTTCCTGTCTGGTCACAGGATTGTTGTCCACTGGTCCACTATTTTCTCCGGTGGTCCACTTTCGTATTGGTGGTCGTCTTCGCGTTGTGACTGGTTATAATAATTGTGGTTCGTGTATGTCCTCGGGTGGTACCTCCTCTGATTACCTTGAGGTCGTGAGTATATGTAATTCACGTTGTGTCGGTTGTCCCCGTCTCCTCGATTATGCCGATTATCATAATAATTAGAATGGTTATTACCCCGATAATTATTATTCCCTTGATTGTTATTCGGGTTGTTATTATGGGTTCTATTCTGGTTACCATTTTGGTTTGTTTGAGGATTATTATTCCTATTCTGATTTTGTTGAGGGTCAGTGCCGTTGTACTTACAGTAGAACCCCGTTAGTCCGAACCCCGCTAGTCTGAAATTCCGGATAATCCGAACCACCTCCAGGAACCAAATAGGCAAGGAAAGCTATAAAAACAACTGCAGATTTCATGAAGTGACAAATGATTTCATTACATTTCTAATAAAATGGTTACATTTTGCAAAATCAGTAGAAAATAATACTAACCAATGTAATACGTATTAATCAGTAGGCCTACAATTACTGGAATAAAATTCTTAAACAAAACTACAAAAACTACAAACTACTAAAACAGAATTCAATTATTGTACTGTACTTCGATTACAGTTTCTATACTTTATTAACAGAATTCCAAATAAACACTTCAATATTAACACTTCACTTATTCACTGGTTGCACAAAATCAGTTATTCTCTGCTGGCGTAAAGACGTGAATGTAGCAGACGACGCAATATTCCACCAGCGTCTCATGAACATGATATCCGCCGCTGTAGCGTTGGCATGCTGCTCCACATACTGCAGGGATATTTCCAGCGCCTTTGCTGCTTCTGACTGTGAAATGAGATGTTCTGAATCATCGGCTTCATCCATCACATCAGAATCTTCATCGAAGTCTTGTCTGATCAGGGAAACGATTTCCGTATCTGTCAAAACTTGGTGGTCTTCCGTGTCAGCTGCCACCCACTCGTTCACATCTGTTTCGTCTGCTTCTTCACAGCCTGGAATTTGATGCATGAGCTGTAAAACTTCAGTCCTGTCATCAGCTTGTTCCGGACTATCGATGTAAGAGAGACTTGGCCATAATTTTTTCCACGACTTTCTCAGCAGCTGTTCTTTGTGATTGTCCCATGCTTCACCTAACCAATAGATAACATCTTTGATGTTGATTTTCTTAAGACTTTGGAGAACGGGTTGTGAACTGTCTTCATTTTCAAGAAGGGACCTTAGAAGAATTTTTTTTATACACACATTTCATGTTTTGTAGCACCTCTTGGTCCGTGGGTTGTAACAAAGGTGTTACATTCGGAGGGAGAAAAATAGCTTTTATATCTCCATTAACAAGTTCTTCTGTCGAAGCATGTGATGGAGCGTTGTCAATGACAAGTAACGCCCGGGGTGGCAGACCATTTTTTTCACTGAACTTTTTTACTGAAGGAATAAACTGGACATGAAACCATTCCTTAAATGAAGCACTGGTCATCCATGCCTTTTTTTGATGCCTGTAGAATACAGGAAGCGAGTTCACATTGATGTTCTTAAATGCTCTTGGGTTTTTTGATTTTCCAATAACGATTAGTGGCATCTTATTAGTCCCAGCTGCATTACTGCATGCTAAAACAGTCACACGTTCCTTGCAAATTTTGAAACCAGGTGCATTAAGTTCTTGTTTGGCGGCGAGGCTTTTGTTTGGCAATGCCTTAAAATTTAACCCAGTTTCATCGCAATTGTATATTTCTTGAGGCAAGTAATTTTGCGATGAAACTATGTCTGCGAATTCAGCGATGTCCTCTTGTGCAACCTGGTGATTCGCTGATAGTGATTTACCGGTAATGGATAACTGTCGTAGTCCGTCTCTTTTTTTCCACCGGTCCAGCCAGCCGTTACTCGCAATGAATTTAGGATCACCATTCATCAGCTTATTGAGGTGAACTGCTTTTTCTTGGGTTAGGGGACCACTCAGTGGAGTACCTCTCTGCCTTTCTTGTGAAAACCATATCAAAAGGGCTTCATCAATTTTGTCAAATTGTGACACTTTTGATGTATGACGCTCCTCGAGAGTCTTCTCGGATGTTGTCGCACAAAACTGTTCAATCTTGGACCGGTTTTTCTTCCAGTCACTTATTGTTGCTTTACCCACACCAAATTCGACTGCTAATTTCATTCCACTTTCACCCTTGTCCAAACGTTTCAACACTTCAAGTTTATCTTTTAGTGCACATGAACTATGTTTCCGCTTACCAACCATTTTTATACAATACACACTTAAAAAACAACACTGAAAACGTATGTAAGTTGGAATGCACACACAATGTCTCAGACTGACAGGTGTCTCACTACTGAAAGCAAGGCCACGAGAAGAAACAAACAAAAGTGGGGGAAGTGGGATTACTAAGAAACTGGCATGAGTCATTGACACCCTGGCACGCCCGTGATAGTAAACAACAATACCGCACTAGAAAGCCACCGAACGTCAGTGTCAATACTGTTCACCTTATCTGTACTGTATTACAGTACTGTACTATGTAATATTTTATGAAATATTCATCTCTTATAAACCGTAAAATGCATTCATTGAATAAAAAAACGGGCATATATGAGTTACATATAAGTTAAAGACCATATTTAAATCAATTAAATAATTATAATTATTTAATAATAATTATTTCGGATAATCCGAATTTTTGCCAATCCGAACCGGCCCCGGTCCCAATTAGTTCAGACTAGCGGGGTTCTACTGTATTATATTTAGTATTTATTATGCGGTTTCGTTGATACTGTCCCTCGTGCTCATAATTCTCTAGAAAGTTAGCCATAGCTTGGATTGTCTTAATCTGGCTATATATTCAGGCATTCTTTATCCCCTTCCTCATAATGGTAGGATAGTTGTATCACTAAGCACTCCTCGGGAATTCTGGGCTCCAGATTATGGGCCATGCAGACCTTGCCTAGGAAGTATGATGTTGGAGACTGTCCTGCGTGTGCCTCATACCGACCATTACTTAAGTCGTTTCTCACCATATTTTGGGTCGACTCCGACCAATACTTCTCCTTAAATTGTTTTTTAAATTCTTGTACATTCTGGATGCTGGGCCGTACTGCCGTCCACCAATTTTCATGGGATCCTTGAACATCTCATCAATCATTCCTCGGATAACATTCCACCGGGTCTCTCTATTCCTTGCTATCATCTCTTCTACCCTCTTCAGGAACTCCATGGGGTTACGTTTGTAATTCCTAAAATTGATTAACTCCCGGTTATCGTTGTTGGTGGTATAAGTATTTTGACATGTTCTATTCCGCCATTAGTCCACTTCTTCTTGTAATTGTATCTCGCGTCGACGGATTTCCTCGATCTTCTCTTTATTTGTACTCACTTGGCTTTCGACATTGTTTAGGTTGTTATATACTCTTTCCATTCGTTCGCCAATGTCTGTATGTACCTGTGCTATTCCTTCCTTATTCTCCTCCCGAATTTGATGCACTTCTTGCTTAATCTGCTCGCATTTTTCTACAGTTTCCTGTTGGAGTCCTTCAACCATCTTTTTATTTTCATTTTTGACATTGTTTATTTTATTTAGTATTTCCTCACGGACTTGTACCACTGTTTCGTTGGTTTTTTCTAACTTTTCATTTGTTTCGGCTATCTCTTGTTTCCTTTCTTCATTGTTTTTATCCACCTTTTGGTTAATTGTTGTGACGGTACAGAATTGTGTGTTAGAGACAGTAAAGATTTAAATCAGTTAATTTGAAAGCAGTCTGTATTCACCTGTGAGGTGCCCCATTGTAACATACAATGTTATGGTAGACTGTTGATGTTTAGACAGCCCATCCCAGACGTATTACGCAACAGCTAGCCAGCTCAGTCTCTGTGTAAATCACATTAAGAACACTTCTTCACCAGTTTTTTCATCAGATGGTCACTTTTAGCAGAGAGCAGTGCATTAACTAAAAACCGTGGCCTCGGGCGTGTAGGATAGGCCGAAATTAAAGTAGGCTTATCCAGTACAGCTATTAAAGCGTGAACAATGTAGCGGAACAATATAGAGAGTTAGTTCTACTGTAACTCATGACCGCGCAGTCAGCTAATTAAAAACGCAAGTACTCGAGCAAACTAAAGTCGGCCGACAAAACGTTACAAAAGCGTAGAGTAACTTAAAACCATGGTAAATTAAATAAGACGGAGTATGTCGCGGTAGTGAGCAAATTCATGAACTGTGGAAATAACATTTTGAAGTGACCAGAAACAGCCAACAACACGAGGTGGTGATGGAACTTATTAACACCGTGGATTGTTAAGTACTCTTCATAACATTATCAGAACCATTCCATAAATACATAAATTAAATACAAACACAGAGTTATAATAACTGGGTTTTAAAAGAAAAAATAAAAGAGAAATGTAAAGAGTATGAGTGAGAGAGTGTTGCAAAGTGCTGGTTAAGTCATTGTTATATTGCGTTATTGTTAAGTCATTTTTAGATTAGTTTATATTAATTGATTAAGTATTCATGTCTTCTCGTTTTTTATTGAAAGTGTAGTGTAAATGTAAAGTGAAAGCATATTTTGCATTAAAGAAAGCTAGTTGTTTTAGAATACGAAAAATTGGTGTTAGCGCAATTATTTCGAAACTCAAACCCATATAACCCTGTCTGCAGCTGTTTTCGTCTGCAAGACCCTGGAGGAGAACCCGAAGGTAAGATATTATAAATATTAATTCACATAAATTGAGTAGTTGAAGTGACGCCCGAATACAGGGACTCGAATATATTAGTAATTGATAGAAATCGAGTAGTTTCATTGTCACATGGACATTCTCAATTCTTTCATTAATCTGCCTTAAATTCTCTTAATTTATTTGTCTGATCTCTTCCTTCATTTGTCTTAAACTCTCATTAGTGTTCTCGTTTTCTTTCCTAAAATTTGCATTAGTTTCTTCTTTATTCTTGTCAAATTTTTCATTCATTTGTTTCACTAAGTTTTCCCTCAAATCCTCGTTCTGTTTTCTTGAGTTTTCATTTAATGATTCTGTTTCTTCAATTCTTCCTCGTCTTCCTCTCTTTGTTTCTTTTGTTCTTCCTTGTCTTCCTCTCTTTGTTTCTTTTGTTCTTCCTTGTCTTTCTCTCTTTGTTTCTTTTGTTCTTCCTTGTCTTCCTCTCTTTGTTTCTTTTGTTCTCCTTGTCTTCTTCTCTTTGTTTCTTTTGTTCTGTCATTTTCTCATTCATACTATTCATTAATTCCATTAATTTTATAAGATTCAGGTCTCCTCTAGTTTCCTCCCTTACTACCGTTTCCACAACCTCAACCTATGTTACTTCCTTTTCTTCCATTCTGACTTCTTTCTCGGCCTCCTTCTCTAACATCTCGATTTCCTTTTCGGCCTCTGCCGTGCGTTTCTTTGATGCGGATCTTTTATGCATTTCTGTTTATTTCTTTCACAATCGCCGCTACAATATGTTTTCTTTAATTTTAGCCTCACTAGTTGGTCGCCAATTTGTTACGGACCACTCCTCTTGTGTTTATCAATCACACGTTGGTTGCGTTTATTTGTTACGTACCGGAGTCATACCCATTGAAGCCTCACCCTGATTCGCCAACCTATTACCTTACTTTATTTTATTGATGTGTTGTATTTGGTTTGTTTCCCGATTTTAAGGCACCAAATTGTTTTATTTCCAAAACAATTAAAATGATTCTTCTCACCTATTTCTCATTTTCTCTTATTTTAAATTAATCCAACTCACCTGTGTCTTGTAGTTGATTTGAATTCGTTCCAAAAAATCAGGGTTACCAACCTCAATTTTTTTTGGTAAAAAAATTTTCACCTTGGCTATATTAACGAATAAATTGTCTGTAAGGTTAACATAAATTAAATACACAATTGATAATAGTCAATACTATATTATTTCTGTAGTGTTTTTTATTAATTTCTTTTTTTAAACAACATGAAATATGTTTATAATATATATTTTGCTCCTTTTCTTGTTCTTTACTAGCTCAGCAGTTGGCAATAGTGTTCTCTTAGTATTCAAGGTCTGGTTGATTAAAACGTTATGTTTTATTTTAATTATTTTAATTCAATTGGGTTCTTGTGATTGCAAGAAAGTTAATAAAAGATCTTTAGAAAGTACAAAACTTCACATAAAACTTACTTAAATATTATACAGGTTCTTATTAAATCACTTCTTAGGTTATACCACATGTGTTGAGTCACAGTGGGTGACTAGGTTAATAATTCGTTTTTTTTTTAAATGATTCCAATGTCCAATAATTTGATCACCATAAATTAAAAAGTGAATAAAGATATAAACAGAGTGTCCCTAAGTTATTCCTTAAGTGAGTGTTTATATAAAGTTTATTATTAAGTGAAAACGTGTCACAGTGTAGACTAGTCGTTTTTCATTTTAGTTTTTTTTTAAGTTAATTTATACTTATCACATTCCTTTACATCTGATTTGTCTCTCTGAGTTCGTTTTTCTTTTATAATTTATTAAGTAGATTTTTTCTTTCAATTTCCAATAATTATGGTTATTAAATTTCTTTTTTCTATACTATTATTAATCATCTCATTTAGGTTCATTGCCATTTCATTTCTAGTTGATTTATTGCTATTATATGATTATATTGAGCTGCATGAATTTTATGATCTGCTCTTCTCTGAATCTTATAATGGATTAACCGTTTTTTACTGTTAATGTTTGGTTGTCAAGGCAGCAAGCCTCAGATTCCTGTTGGTGGAAAATATTGTTTACATTGTTAGATCTAGCTCCTGAATTTTTACAAAATTAATAAATATTTTTAAATTAGCATAACTTTGAATTTCTTTGATAATAACATTATTGGATTGCATTTCTTTTATAATTTAATTAGAAACCAAACATGACTGGTTTCGGTTCCGTATTTACTGATTTACTAATTTAACAGTTTTGTTTTTTTTATATTAATTATTTTATAACTGGTTCTTTTGATATACATTAGGTGTCCTTATATTTATATTATCAATTTTAATAGTATTCCCTACATTTTGTCCTTACTTATTACTGCTATTATATCAAATTTTACAAATTACTGCCTCCTTCCTATAGGCTCCTTAGGCCTATATCATCTAACTTTCCTTATACAGTTATTATAACATATTTGTAGAATTTCATGAAACAAAACTATTTTAACCATAACTACAGTAAATTAACATGGAACACTTAATGATTTATAATCATTTTCAAAACATTATACTATTCTTTCTAACATGCTATGCACATGCTATTTTTTAATACATTTCCTATCTCCCTATGCTCATTAACTATTATTTATTAAACATGCTTTTTTACCCTTCTATATATTCTTTTTAACACAAACAGATAACTATAACTATTACTTAACTATTATTTTCGTATTTTAACACATGAACTTTAATTCTACCTATTCCATTTGTGTAGGCCTATTATGCATTAGTTTATTCACAGTTTGCATTCATCATTTTTTACTCAAGCATTAATTATTATTCATTCTACACATTATTACTACTGCTGACTTTCAGTTAGTATATTTTTCTTGGTTCTGTTATTCACTTTAATATTATATTATTCACTGTTTTTCTTTCTTTTCTTCACTTGGATCTAACCACACCACTCACCTTATCATTAACATTGGGTATTTATTATATAAGGGGTTTGTTCCCTTCATATTCTATTAACAATATTATTTAACATTACTTAATTTACATTTATGTCTTGGTAGTCTTACATGGGACTACTCACACTAATAACATAGCTTTTGTACTTTCATAATTACATTTACTATTTTATTATTGGTTGACAAGGGGTTGTGATATGGTCACAAAGTTATTTATTTTTATCCTTCCCTTTGCCAATCACTTGGGTTTTGTCATCGTCTCAGTCCTTGTCTTGGTTTTAAGTTATTATTATGCAATATATTTTAATATTTTTGTTCATTAATTCCTTCATACTTTGACTTTCTTTATTCCTTTAGTGTTGCAACTCACTTTTTTTATTAAATGGTAATTTCTTCTTTATTTGTGGGCTACCTTTTGTAATGTTATAATATATATATATTGTGTGTGTGCGCATGCCGTGTTAAATCAGGTAACTAATTATACTGCATAAAATTATCTTTTTACTTCCATGTTCCATAAGGAAATGGAAGTATGGTGATCACGAAAAAATTATGTTCAAAATAAAGGCTGATATTGATTCTATTACCCTCAAAACATGAAGAAAAGTGTCTGTGTGTCTGGTTATGTGTCTGTGTGTAGAATTTTTTCTATGGCACACGATAACTGTTGCAAATTCAAACAGAATCAAATTTTTTTGCATATGTGCCTGAGTTGTAGAGGACTCAAGGCCTATTGATTTTGGTTAAGGGGGAGGGGTAGTTTACCTGCAACGTTTTACGTTTTAACAAGAGTAAAGTACTTAATTTTTATAAATAAAGTATCCTCAAAAGAAGGTCATAATAATCCACTGTAGAAAGGTAGATGAAATATCTATACATGAAAAGGTTAGTTAAAGGGGAGGGGGTAATTTTTCAAAAACTATCTTTTTGATGGTGAATAAAGTACTACATTTTGAAGGATAAAATACCTTAGTAATTACATATAATGAAACTATTACTCAATAAAAGCGGAAATGCCAAAAATGGGGTTGTTTGTTAAGGGGAGGGGTAGTTTACCTGCATTGTTTTATCTTTTAAAAAGAGTAAAGTACTTAATTTTGAAAAGTGCCCCAAAAATAAAATGATGTTAATCCACTGTAAAACAGTAAATCAGGTATATATAAATGCACAAGGTAGTTGAAGGGGGGGGGTGATTTTTTTGAAAATTACTTTGCTGATATCAAGTAAAGTACAAGTATTTAATTTTGAAGGAGAAGATACCTTAGCAATTACATATGATAAAAATATTACTCTATGAAAGTGTAAATATCATTACTGGTGGGGATCGGTTGAGGAGGAGGGATGATTACCTGCAAAGTTCAGTTTCGTTATAAGAATAAAGTACCTAATTTGTATAGATAAAGTGACTCAAAAATAACATTATATTAAACTACTACACATAATAACAAAAATGTCCATAAATAATGAAAATAATTTGAGGGTGGGGAATATTATTTTTAGAAATTATAGAATCGAATTCAAGTAAATAAATAATAATGGCTCCCATGTGTACCACCAAAGCAGCTTAGGAGTCAGGCAAGGTGCAAGCCATATGCGAGCCGTACAGCATACAAGGAAGGCAGTGTCACCAGCACTATGCCTCAGCCGCCCATTATTATCCCCAGGATGTTATCCCAGGTTCTCATTTTCAGCAGGCTAAGTCGACCTGGGGCTGAAAAACGTACCTTGATTTTTATGATGCGGGCCCGGGAATCGAACCCAGGACCTCTAGATTAGTAGCCAGGTGCCATACCCACTGGTCTACTGAGCCGCCATTCAAGTAAATGATTTTAAATATAAATCTTTGAACATGGAAGTCATGTATGGTTCTCCATGCCAATTTTCTTGTTAGTTAAAGTAAATTAGAACTGGAATAAAATTATTTAAACAGCATTACACAGTTTAGTATTTGTTACAAAAAACACCAGCTACTGGATGTAACCACTGAATTTATTAATTTACATAAACCTGCACTAGTAGCAGATTAATATGATAAACATAAGTATGCATACCACACGTAGTCAAACTGATTAATTAGATTGGCTGAAGCTAAATAGAAGTTTTAATTAGAGGATGCTGAGCAATATTGTGCATACTCATAATGTCCTCCAGTATTGTATTTCAACATTTTTGCCCACATTAGTCAACATTATTTTATTAAAAAACTTTACTCCTAACTGGAAAGATCATACATCCTCCCAAACACACACACACATACATACATACATGGATACAAATTTACTTTTCAATCTAAACTGTTAAACTGCTAAACATGAGAAGTTTGTTCACGGTACACACAATATATTGAACTGAATGATTTAAAGTGTTTCTTGACTGATAGTGAACATAGTGTCTTCCAGACTTCTACAAAAAGAAACATAAATTTAACTAGTAAGAAAATAAATATAAACAGGCAATGAAATGTATACATTATGTAGTTACTTTACAATATCAAAAATTAACTTTAAACTTATTCATACTGTAACGCTGTGTTAAGAAAATGTTTTAAATACAGTATGCCCTAAATTACTTAATTTAAATTTAAATTTAATTATATTTAATGTCAAAGCAGCTTCTGTAAACAGACATGTATGAAATTCTACAATCTTACTGTAATTTGTAGTATTACATGACATTCTGATTATAGTGTAATGTTATGTTAGAGAACATTTTAAATACAATATGGGCCACATTATTTAATCTAAAATTGAAATTTTATTTTAGTACTTATTTAATTTTTAAACAGTTTCCATAAACCGACTTCGAAACTTGAAACCTTAATCTTGAGTCTTTGTGAATTTGAATTTTTATTTCAATTTGTAGTAGTTAGAATTTAGAAGTTCAACTGTATAAACACAAAAAACACATGTTTTAAGAACAATCAACGTGAGGAGAACAAACATGCAAACACTCTCCACCACACTACTCACCTTGGCTAACATTATGAACTCTGCTCATGTAACGGGAAATTCTATCTATATCTGGTACTTGGCGTTGATATCTGATTGTCTTGATAGCGTCCCAGAGCTGTTGTGTAATCTGCGGGCATGATACTCTCCTCCGAGACATTGCATAGAACAGCCTAAACAAAATATTAATTTCATAAAGAAACATACACAAAATTAACACCCATAGCAAAAATACTTGGCCTTAAACTGGTTTTACAATTGACTCGAAGCATAAATCAGTTTTACAATTACAATTTCATAGCAGTGTACTTCCAACAATTACTGTTAACCAATAAAAGAATATGGAATAATTTACACAAACACAGCAAAATCCCAATACAGATTATTAAACCACTCACATAGTTGAAAAATGTAATAAAAACGACAATGACACTAAACTCAGAAATAACAGTATTACATCATAATCATTTGACCATACCAGCATGTGTGCACATTAAAAGAAACATACTGGTAGAGTTATCTGCAGGTGTAAGTTATTCCTCTGGGGTGACTGTATAGTCTGTTTAAAATATAAGTTAATAATTAAACACTTTTTAAATTTCAAATAAAATGTTCTGACATTTAATTTAAATAGTTATTAAAAACTCTAAAATGACTCAAATACACCAGAACATCTAAAATAAATGTAATCACAGTTTTATATCTAGCAACAATCTTGTGTTTTGAGGAAAACAGTAAAGATTTTATTTAACTGCAGTCAACTGAAGTTTCACTGCTTAAGTAGTATATGTATAGGTTCTAAAATTGGTAAGATTATCAGATACAGTACATAACTATGCTTCCTTCTTTTCAAGGTAGAAAAGGAAATGATGAGACAACAACAACAAAATTGTTAATGGATTTTTTGAGACTAGCTATCAGAAGTTCAGAACAGCAATACTAACAACAGAAGGAATGGGCATTACACATTCAATTACAGATGACATCAAAATACTTAATCTGACATAACGATAGTCACTGTATAATGAAATCACAGAACATAAATTGTTAATCTCAGTTACTACAATTCTGTCTGCTGTCAACTCTCTTAATATAACTTGAAAGTTGCGAACACAAATATAACTTGTTATACTTATTAACAACGTTGACAAATAAATAAACTCAACAGAAACACGATTTACAATATAGTAGGAAAAGCAAAGTAACAAAACACAACAACTGACATGTAATACAATGGATTTTACATTAATGGATTTTTTGAGACTAGCTATCAGAAGTTCAGAACAGCAATACTAACAACAGAAGGAATGGGCATTACACATTCAATTACAGATGACATCAAAATACTTAATCTGACATAACGATAGTCACTGTATAATGAAATCACAGAACATAAACTCACAGAAGAAAGAGGCAACCCAATGGCACAAGGAACTCAAGCAGATCAAGAAAAAGCTGGAGAGAAAGTACAAAGAAGCATACGAGAGGGATTGACAATAATTTATGGAATGATTTAAAGATACAGAGATATATTGGTCACGAACTCACACACTCGATAGTTTATAATACAAGTACTTCAAGTTGCATCAATAAATAAACAAAATATGGTGTATAACACATGTATGCTTTTTACGGATCTATAGAATTCTGAAATACAGGTTCTTGATAATTGCAGATATAAATAAAACCTAAGGTTTTATGTTTTTTTTCTGACACGAGTTGTCACAGAACACTATGTGTGTTTGTCGAATGTGCCAGAAGAATCTCGCTCTAATGTATGTGGCATACGTGACTGTCAACACACCAGTGAGAGTTTTCTCGAAGTCGCGAGCCGCGCGGACTGTCAAGGCCGAAATTAATTACGCCGTAGTTTAGAGATAAGACGCAGTTTGGAAGCTTCTGGTTTGTGAGCGGGGATATAAATACATGGCAACAGTTTCAGTTTTCAGTTTTTTATATGGCAGCAGTGGTTGCGATATATTCACAGTTCAGTTTGAGAGTTATTATCGGGCGATATTACTATGCACGTTCAAGTGGTTATTAGTTAAGTGTTGTGTTTTATAATCGGATGGTATAATTGTAATACAATTGTATTTAATTTTAGTGGACATTTTATTGCGTGTGAACAATTTTTATTTGATTTGTTGTAGAGACTGTATTGTTAATTACGAACTGTTTAACTGTGAAATTAAAGCTGGTGATTAGAGACTTAATTGGTATCTTGTACTTATTTTGTTTTCCACTGTACCTACGACGATCAAATAGATTGTCGTAACAATATATATATATATATATATATATATATATATATATATATATATATATATATATATATATATTGTTACGACACAAATAAGCCAACCCAATACCAGGGATGAACAAGATAATATTGAATTAAAATAATACTTCATATTAAATAAAATGCTTAATTTAAATAAAATATAAAGACAATGACACAACGAACGACGACATGACCTAACCCAAGTGATTGACCCAACAAAAGGAAACAAAAGAAGAAGGGAACCACGAAAAACAAACGAGAATAAAACCAAAGAAGAGAAGAAAGTGATTAACCAAACCAAAAGCAGAAGGGAAAAAATCGAAACTAAACAAAAATGAAACAAGTTCATGGAATTAAATGACTCAATGTAACACATTAAAATGAACCCAAAGGAGAAGGTGGAAAAACCAAGGTATTAACCAAATACAGTGAAAATGAAGAAGGAGGGAAGTAGATAAAAATGAAAACCAATAATGATACACAAACAAGTAATAAAGAATATGAACAGGAGAAATAATGCACTCAAAGGTAATATTGGAACCAAGACCAATAATTAACCTATGGGAAAGGAAGAAGTAAATGTCATTATCAATTAATGGACAATAATAATCTAGGGAAGAAACCCTATTAAAATATGTTAAAGATAAAAATAAAAAAGCAAACTAACCCACAATTTAGAGTTAGATGTAAGAATAGAAATGTAAGGACATAAAATTGTTAATAGTGTTAAGGAAATATTGTAATGAAAGAGATAGTACGGTAGTGAGATAGTAATTAGAGGGATTACCCATTCAGAAACACCTAAAAAACAAAAACATTTGTGAAGTGCAAAATGAAAGTGTAAAAACCCAAAAGTGTAGTGATAAAGAAGGTACACTAATTAAATTATAATTAACTATAAATAATTTTAAAGTGAAGGTGATGATTGAATGAAAATAGTGTAAAATATAGAATGGAAATATAGTGAAAAATAGTGAATGATAAAATCATTAACAATTAATAAATCCTAACGAAACACTTAATAAATCTATAAAGAACACTAAAGGTTTAACAGTGAAAAATAATAGTGAGTAGGAAGGTTGTGAAAAATAGTATTAAATATAAACTATAAAGTAAGATGTATTGAACACTGGAAAGTGATAATCACAATAGTAATTAAAACAAAATATATTATCAATAAGTTTAAAAATATGTAATCATATTTAAAAGGGAGAATCCCAGGAAAGAGTAAATAGAAAGTGTTAATATGGAGGGAAGGTAAAGATTGTTTAAAAATTAAGGAGTTAGAAACAAATCAAAAAACACCCATGTTATAAGGGATCATTATAAGTTCATAAAAGCAATGTTGTTTATCACAATAAAAAATAATATAAAATAAGATGTATTGTAAACAAAGATTAGCAAATACTAAGTTAATTAAATAATTATTCAATCAAGTTTATGAATTGGATATGGCTGTAAGAATCATACAGACCATAGGCCTACATATTATATGTAATAAGATCAAAAAAGTAGTGAATAATAGCCACCTTCTTATTATTGGCAAAGGAAATAAATAAAAACGTTAAGAAATGTATGACTAGAAAATGAGGAAACCCAAATAGTAAACCATTATGTACAAAATAATAGTGACATAATAATAACACATAAACAGACTCAAAACACAACACAACCAATTATAATAACAAAATAAAGCCCATCAGGCTGAAATGAAATGTAATTTAAATGAAATAAGTCAAATACCATAATGGCTACTTAGGCCTATGAAAATGCCTAACTGTCAGAAACACACAACTACAAATTATAACAAATTAACAAAGAAATTAGCAAATCCGAGGTGAAGGATTCACCAAGAATCAATTGTAAATCATTTGTAGAACAAAATATTATAATAAGCATTTGTATACAAAAAGAAATGTAATTAACAAGTATTAACATAATTGTAAAAACATAAAATCTAAAATAACCCAAACTTGTGGGGTATCAAAATAATCTATGAAAGGAAATACATACTATAGTGACAATATTTAATAATCAGGAAGGAAGATAGAGGAATAACAGCAGTCAGAAGATATACGAAGAATTCAAATTTTGATAACAATGTATCATATCAAAATCAGCCAATCAGAATTATTCAGTTACCATAGAAATGACGGTTGAAGATAGAATTACCGTTGAATACCGTTACTCGTGAAGCGTCAGTCAAGCAGTACAGAAGCCAAGTTTTGGAAGACCGATTTTCTAATAAAATAATGTAAAACAGTAATCGAAGTTCATAACCATGACTGTATAACATGTTGACGAACCATTAGCACAGTCCACGCAAGATCCAGGACCATACAACTGAGAACTGATAGAAAATTATGACCAGACTTTATAAGAAAAGGACGCCAGATCTATTGAAGTCCAAAAATTAATGAAAAAAGAACTTATTGCAGCCCAATCTTACCCGATCCACTGAACGAAGACACCAAGTCATGCTGAGGTGTTAAGTACAATTGAATTACCTATTTCCAAAAACCTAATCACTCTAAATTTTACTAAAGGTAAATTTATCTCACTATAAACAGAATATTTCTCTTTCACAGATTATTTAAGTAAAATAAAACTCACTGAAAATTTGTTAACATAAAATATAACCTATTATTTAAACACGAACTTTCAAAACACATTTAACGACACTACAGAACAGATTGTAACATCACACATTATTATTTATGTACACTTAGAGTAAGGTAAAATATTTTTATTGTAACCATAGGAATTCTTTATCTCATAATCAAAAGAATCCCACGATTTTAGAACGAAAATAATTGTAATAACTAAACGTTACACAGCCATACTGATGCTGATCGTTCCTTAATCGATTCGTCAGCCTTGAGAGGAAGTGTTTCATGTAAAAAGTCGGTGCAGATTTATTATAATATAATTGTCAAATTGATATTTTAATTATCACCCATTAAAAATAACTATTACAGGGAGTAACCGTTGTTATTGGGAGTAACCGTTGTTATTATTTCATAGGGAGTGCATTACATTATTTTGCTTGTGTTTATTTACGAAGACTAGGTTTGGTGAGCAGCGCTCAAGTCGTCATTTGCACAGCTGTCTATACAATCCAGACGGCAGTACGAGCGGGAATTATTTGAACATCACACTTGAAAACACTGTATCAAGTAATTTTAATTGTTTTAATAAACAATTTGGCGCCACCCGGGATTAACACACCCCTATAAGTAAACAGGTAAGGTTACTGCCGTGTTATACTGGTGATTACCGCAACGCTATGGACATCGTTAGCAGCAACCATTGAAGTAACGACCCCAGTGCGAGACGAACGCACTAACACTTAATACACATACAAAACTGGTGTACATTTTACAGATACGACCGAGTCTCTTCGTTACAATATATATATATATATATATATATATATATATATATATATATATATATATTACCTCAAGATGTTATTTTTCCCTTATTTGGAACATGTTTCGAGAACTCCTGTGTTCTCATCCTCAGCCTTCGTGATCTTGCATCTGGTGAAGTATTTGTGTGTTGGCTGGCTGCTATTTTGGTTTCTTGTTAGTCTCTGGTATTTTAAAGTGGTATTATTGTGTGTCATTGTGGTGTATGTATTAGTATTTTGTGTATTTTCGATGTTGAGTGCTTTGAATATTGTGTCATGTTTTGTATTGATTTGTATTTGTTCAAGTATTAGTTTGTTTTGTGTTTTATGTTTGTATATTTGTAAATTTTGTTCATTATGGTCCCTTTGTGTGGTATGTGTTTTATTAGTGTCATATTGGTTATGTCTGGGAATTCATGTTTAGTGTTTATTGCATGTGTGGCTAAATTGGATTTATATATTTCTGGCTTTTTGTATATATTTAGATGTTCAAAATAACGTTTTTTCAGCTGTTTTTTTGTTTGTCCTATGTAACATTTATTGCAATTTTGGCATTCAATTTTGTATATACCGTTAGTAGTTGTATTATCTTTGTTGTGTGGGTTATTTATTTTTTGTAAATTATTTTTATTAGTTTTGTATGCTATTTTGATATCTGTGTTTTTAAATAATTTTGTTAGCTTTGTCATTTTATTATTTATGTATGTGAATGTGGCCCATTTTTTGTTGTTGTTATTATTTATGTGTTGTTCATTTTGATTAATTCTTAATTGTTCAGTTTTTATTTTATATTTGATTTTATTTTCCATTTTGTTTACAGTATTTTTATTGTATCCATTTTCATGAGCAATTTGGTATATTATATTTCTTTCTTTGTCTATTTTTTGTTTGTTTAGGGGGATTTTGTACATTCTGTTAAATAGCGAATAGAATGCTGCCATTTTATGTTGTGGTGGGTGGTCAGAATGGTTAGGTATGATGTTGGTAGACGTTGGTTTTCTGTATATTGCATATTGTATGTGGTTGTTGTTTCTTGTGATGGTTATGTCTAAATAGTTGATTTTGTTATGTTTTTCTTTTTCTTCTGTGAATTGTATTTTTGGATGTATATTATTGATTTGTTTTAGTATGTTCTCTGCATTTGTGTTTTTGTTATTTGATACATACAGCCCATCATGTACATATCTTATCCATACGCCATTTATCAATTTAGCCACACATGCAATAAACACGGGACATGAATTCCCAGACATAACCAATATGACACTAATAAAACACATACCACACAAAGGGACCATAATGAACATTTGGGAAAATTTACAAATATACAAACATAAAACACAAAAACTAATACCCGAACAAATACAAATCAATACAAAACAAGACACAATTTTCAAAGCACTCAACATCGAAAATACACAAAATACTAATACACGCACCACAATCACACACAAAAATACCACTTTGAGATACCAGAAACCAACAAGAGACCACAATGGCGACAGACCAACACATAGGTACTTCACTAGAAGCAGAATCTCGAAGCCTGAGGATGAGAACACAATAGCTCTTGAAACATGTACCTAGTAAGGAAAATAAAATATCTTGAGGTAATTTCAGTATAAATAATAAATATTTTATTTTTATATATATATATATATATATATATATACTCATAGTTCAAAACGTTTTATAAGATGTTTATGGTTCAATACCAAACTAGTGCTTGGTTATTATGTAGTTGAAACTCGAAACTGACCAAACTCATGTATTTCCTGAGAACTCCAAAAATAGAGCTAATTTTTTTTATCCCACAGTTCCCATATTGACCTTCTGTTTCTCCCATACATTTTAATAACAATCAATATCACAAACCTTGAATTATAGGCTATATTTATTCCTGCCAAATAAATTCTGTTATAAACTGATATTGTTATCACCACTTTAGACTTAAAGGTATGTATTGACAAATAAAAAACTAATTACATCATACTAATGACAGCAAGTAATTATGACTAGTGGTAAACTTTAAAATTAGTACAAAATAGTAAGAAAAATGGTTAGTACTGCAGTATCAGTGAACAAATAGATAGTCCTTAGGTTAGGACTAAGGAATGTCAAATTTGTAAATGTTTATTTTATTTTGTGTAGATTACATATACTGTACGCAAAACTGTTTTGTTTAATATTATCTATTCTACCCTCAAGGTAATGAATGCACACACTACTAAAATACATGAAATGTTTTCAACTGAATCTCCTTTAAACTGCCAAATTTGGTCACCCTAAGATAATCTTAGATACTAAAATTCTTTCATAAGGACTAGGTACTGGCAAAAAAGTAAAATAAAAAATCTTACAGCACTGTGTTTTGGTTGTTACATTCATAACAAATCTCTCTCTCTCTCTCTCTCTCTCTCTCTCTCTCTCTCTCTCTCTCTCTCTCTCTCTCTCTCTCTCTCTGTGTGCGTGCGTGCGTGCGTGCGTGCGTGCGTGCGTGCGTGCGTGCGTGCGTGCGTGCGTGCGTGCGTGCGTGCGTGCGTGCGTGTGTCTGTGTGTGTGTGTCTTATAAGCATATAAAGCAAACAAACATAAAGCAGAAATTTATCATCCAGAAAAGTGTAAAATATAATGTCCAAGTGTACATTATAATTTTCACAAACTATACTGACATGTGTTTCATTACAGCACCCCCATGTCAACAACTTATCACATGGTTTCAGTTATTGTAGAAAAGTTCATCAGGCAGTTAGGAGAAAGCAGTCGTGTAGTTTGTTTAATGTTACTGGTGCTGTTGACTAGAGACTTCTGCATGGGTGATATGAAACGGCCTTAATTTTAATGTGTTCTACTAATATATATTAAAAAACTGCGTAGTAAATATGTGAAACTGTGATACATTAAATACTGAAACTGTTTAGACAATAAATATCTGAAACTGTTTAGCAATAAAAATCTCATGTAGTGGTGAAATTTTAATACGAAAGTAAAAATTTATTCACTTGGTACAATTTATTTAAAAACAAAGTTATTTGAAGTGAAGTGTATTGATAATTCTATGCCTAATTCACAGATAGCTAACTAATAAAACTTACTATTCACAAAATTTACTTGAGATATTTTTTTAAATTGCAAAAGAGTAACATTCACTCAACAGCATAAATAACTGACACTGGGACATCACATTTATTTCAAATACACATGCATTTTCAACAGAAAGCAAACAAAACGTGTATTCAGTCTCTGACTGAACAAAAAGCAAACACAAAAATACGAAGTATTGAGAAACCAAAACGTAAATTCCACACCACATTCTTACTTCAAAAAAACACCTGTATCAATTTTTTAACTTCACAACTCTCGGCTGAAAATTTTTAAACTTAATCTACACACTTTCAGAACAATTGTAATACTAAAACAATTTAACACAAATTCAACTTAGTTTTGAATACAGTTATATTTACTACAAATTTTCATTTATTCATATACCTATAAACATTTATTCTTTAGATTTAATACCAAATTATTTTTACATATACATTGTAATTTTCAAAATTATACCAATAATCAGAATAGTTTATTTCCTATTCCCCCCCCCCCCCAACAAACCATGAAAATGAAAACTTAAAAAAAATAAAGAAAGAAATTAATAAAAAGATAATACAATTATCATTAGTAAGTGAAAATAGTTGTCATGTGGAATGGCTTCATGTGAAAATGCATAAATTTTTGTTTTAATTTAGCTTTATAATTATAACCATTCATAATCACATTAATAATAACTTTACTTATAATTTATTGCCAAGATGTTCTTGTTAATTTTAGGTACGTTACTTTCCTCTTCTGGATTAATATCTCTAATAATGGTTCTGTATTTCCAGTACCATTCAAAAATAAATAACTTTACTATACTGTCAGTGTCTGATTCTGTTTTAACAATTATGATAGGAACAATATTTATTTTTGTATATACTGACAATTCTT
The DNA here is from genome assembly GCA_034769895.1 of Magicicada septendecula. Taxonomy (NCBI): domain Eukaryota; kingdom Metazoa; phylum Arthropoda; class Insecta; order Hemiptera; family Cicadidae; genus Magicicada; species Magicicada septendecula. The sequence continues at coordinate 203,832,431 of CM068367.1, forward strand.
TAACAAACACAAACTGTAGTCCTCTTAAAATTACTATGAAAATCATAATGGAAATGTTTCCTCTTGTGAACAGTTTTTTAACTATGCCAGTTTGGAATTATCTCTCTCACCTTCATTGTAATGGCAAAAAAACGACAAAAATTAATTATTTGGGTCTGGGATCAGGAATTTTAATCCAATGGTTGATCCTGACTGTATCTTTTTATAGCCTTATGCATATACAACCAGTTAAAACCATCCTAACGGAAAATGCTACATTACAGAGCTGTAATGAAAACAAAATGATAATAAGCAGCACCACATATAATAGCTGTTTTTTAGACAACACAAATGATAATATGAAAAATGAAAGTTATCCTGTTTTACCAGACAATTTACTTGATGACAGTGTGACTATAAATATTGACACAACTTCATTAACAAGCAACAACAAAATACAGGATAAAAAACTAATAAATATGACAGAACATATTGTTGATAAAATTTACTCACTTATTCATGATAAAATGAAAGCTGTTGAAAATCAAACAGTCACTAAACGAGTTTCAATGCCAGTTTCCCCTACACCAAATTTAACTATTTATATAAAATTCTTAACAGATGCACTAAAAATTGCATACATAAACCCAAACAAACTGCAAACTTCTGATGAGAACATTTTTAATAATTATGGACAATATAATCAAAATAACACATTTGTAACAGATGTCATTAACACGCATGAATTTAGTGATTTAAACAAAAATAACACATTAACTAAGACAACAGATCTCACAACAACCAATAACTTAAACTCTTTTGACAAAAACACAATAAATATAATCACAACAGATTTGAGAAAAACTGGACACTTCACTGATTTCGGCACAAACCTGACAAATGTAATCACTGTTAATCCAAACATAACTGGCAGCCAGACAAATGAGTCCACTGATCCGTTTAACTGCTACATACAGTGTTCAATACAACAAAACCAATTAAATAAATACATTGTTACTATTTTTCTTTTTTGTTATCTGATACCAGTTTTAATTAGCACTGTATTTTATTATAAAACACGCATGACGTTTTCTCAAAATAGCAGAGAAAATAATTCAACTGGAAGAATACCAATTTCAAAAATTACAGAAAATAAAAAAATTAAAATGTATTCAGAAATAATATTCATAACATCACTGCTGTTAATATCACCGAGCTTTCTGACAACAGTCTTTCGGTACACAGTGTGTTCTACTTTACCTGGATGGTTGACTACAGCACTTCTAGGGGCAGCGCAGGTGATCACTATTATACTTATTATTTTATGCATGTGTGTTTTTGCTATTGCTGATAACATTTAACAATTAGTTTTGAAATAAAAATTATATATTACGAAAATATTTTTCACAATAAAATATTACTTCTGTTAAAACACATATCGATGAATGACAAGTAGTGTAGGACAACATGACAAAAAAATAATGACACTGAGTATTGTCAATTACAAGAACCACAGACTATCAATGATTATAAGAATGATTAGAATCATAATTGTTATTATATCATCATATTATTACCATCACAGAAATTATAAATGGCCTGTCAGTAATAAAAAGTAGTGTTGAAATATAAAATTATAAATGGCCTGACAGTAGTAAAAGTTGTGTTGAAGTAAGTATTTTAAAATTGTATGCTACAAAATAACAAGCCTTGCTATATATTCTAATTATTTATTAAATCAATCTCTTAGCACGATTCTATAACAATAGAATAATGATTTTAAAAGAAATATGTTACAATAGCCTTGTGCATGGGACTGTCTATTACTATTACTATTAGATCATGTAGTAAGCATATCACAATTTCCCCACTATTTTTCTGATATTTGTTATATTTTTTCTCTCTGTTACGCATAGCATCAAACTACTTTCATGGCACTGCTCACACCTTTCTGCATCAGAGCACAACATAGGGTCAGAGAAAACTAACACTGTTGATACGGCTGACAGATACATTAGAATATTAAAATCTCTTATATAATACTGCTTTTGACAGTTGTAAAGTTACTTGTGAAAAGATCATTTTCATGTTACATTATAATTGCATTCAACAAGGGTTTTTTTTGCACACCAACTAAGCTTACCCTTATTAGTAAAATTGTGGTTTGTAATGTTTACAACAAAATTTGGTATTAAGTATAATAAAGTAGGGTCACCATACAACCTTTTTCCCCAGACACCTCATCTTTTTTAGTGTTAAAAACCTGTCCGGGAGGATTCTTTAAAAAAAGGGAAATGTCCTCTTTTTTCATAAAACTGAAAAATGTAGTCACGCGCAAGAGCGCTCCCTGGATCAAAGAGAGAACTAGGTTAATTGTAGAAAATGTTAAAGGTATAAGTTGTGTACAGTACAACTTTAATACAACTGTAAAAGTCTTTCATGTGTTCAATTCTATGATTATTTATTAGAAAATAAAAATCTTTTGATGGGAATTGGTTCATCTGATAAATACCAATGGCACCACAAAGACACAATTGAACATTTAGACTGTGAATCCGATTCAGATTGATTAGTATTAAATTAATTATTGCTATGATTAAAAATAAATATAGCAAATATTCTTTTCCTATGTAAGTTCCGCCTCTAACTAATAGTTTTAAGTTTTGCTTGTAAACATTTTCTTGTTATATCTCAAAAATTAAATTGTACATTCAGTTGTTTTGATGGTTCATCCTCTTCATTCACGCACTTAATATTAGTGATAAACTGAACTTTCACTTGTGAATAGTCCTCATACGTTTCGGTGTGGTGTACACCTTCCTCAGCGAGGTTTAAATACAGAATATCGTCAACAGTTGTAACGGATTTTTTCTCTCACAAGTTGGTGGAATGTGTGGGAGGTGGGAGGGGGTTGGTGCTGGGATTCAAAGTATAGTTTGGTTTGTGTATGACTGTGTCAAATAGTATGTGTGATTTAAAGTGTAGTTGGTCATTTAATATGTTGTTTGCTTGTAGTGTGTGGTGTTTATATATTTCATACTGTTCGGGTATATATTTATTTTTATTACATTTAATATTTATAAATAAATTTAACTCAAGATATACTTTTTTTCCTTATTAGGAACATGTTTCGAGAGCTCCCGTGCTCTCATCTTCAGCCTTCGCGATCTTGCGTCTGGTTAATATATATATAGGGGGGAGTGGGGTACATTTGAACTGGGGGCACATTTGAACAGTGTCTATTTCTCACAGTTATCTAACACAATAATTTAACTATTTTACCAGTATGTTGGTAACACTACATCCTACAAACCTCTTCAGTCAGCAGCCATTTTGCTTGCAGTTGAAAACATTTGTTTAAAGAAGTCTGTTTTAGACATATTTTTGTGACTCTCGAAGCTTGAATTTATAAGAGTCTGGTGAATTCAAGAGAGTGTAACGAGGTGCCCATTAAAAGTAAGTTTAATTCTTAATATTTATATGTACTCAGTTGAATGGTTTGCTTAACGTCAATTATATGCAAGTCACTTTCGTTTTAGAATGTTTTAGGGGGTACATTTGAACATGGCATGTGGGGCACATTTGATGAACATGTTAAAAACTGCTCCTTAATGACATTTTTGTATTAAAATAACATTTATTAAAATACAAATTTTGTCTGAAAACAGGCGAGCAGGTAGATAGCGAATTAACCCCAATCAAATATAGAAACAACGAGGATACAACAACCGAAGTCGGACCATCTAGACCTTTTAATGAAACCTGTACACCAGAAAGTATCCAGCCATATCCTTTGTCAGTAATGAAGGAAAAAGGAAATGGAGATATACCAAGAAGAGGAAGGAAGAAAGGTAAATCTAGAATTCTTACTTCTACACCAGAAAAGAATAAAATTATGGCTGAAACTGACAGAAGGTGAAGAAAAGTTCTAAAATTTCAATCGAGTGTATTTCTTAAAAATCAGCAGTCAAAAAGAAGACTTTATGAAAAAGAACCAGAATCTAGCAGTGATGCATTCTTTGAAGAATCCAGTCATGTTGAAAATGAAGACGTACGTGATAAAGAACATGATATGATTTCAGAGAAGAAAGTAAACTTCAAAGATTTTCAAGTAAAGGATTATGTTTTAGTCAAGATTGCTACGAAAAAGAAGATTATTTATTATATTGGAGAAGTGTTAGACAAAGATAAGGGAGAATGTGTTGTTAAATTTTTAAAGAAAAGCACAGACAGTGTCACAATTTTCTTTCCTGAAAAAGAAGATAAGTGGACAGTTGAAATATCTGACATAGTAGCTGTGTTGCCACAGCCTATAAGAGGTACAACTCAACAATCTATGGGACTGATGACTTTCAAAGTAAATCTAAGCAATTTTAGATTGGGTTCGGTCAGTTGACCGTTGTTTATTAAGTACAATTTAATAAGCTTTGCTGTTGTCTTTGTTAAAACAATTTATTAAGAGCTAGTTTTTATTATAACTAGAATTAAATATTAATACACTACTATATTTTAATAATAATCCAGCTGTTTATCAAATTAAGAAGTTAATCTAATATGAAGTATGTTTAGTTGAAGAAAGGTTTTGATGTGAATTATAGTTTAGGCCTATAGTTGCTTGTTATTCAATTCCATCAGTATTTCAATTTAAACCAGTTGGTTTTACAAAATATTGTTTACATTAAAAATTACAAGTTTATTAAAATGAATTAAAATAATTATGTTTATAAATCTGTAGTGTTGCTGTTTTTGACTTTATTTTGTTTTTAAGTTTAGTTATTGTTTTTGATATTTTCTTTGCCACTAACAGAGTAACTTTAATTTGAAAAGTTAACAAAATTTTCAAATTAATCATATTGTTCAAACGTGACCCATGCTCATTCAAATGTGCCCCACTATGGGGCAGGTTTGAACAAAAAAACTGTAGTTATAAAAAAATTATAACAAATTAGTTATATTGTAATAATTTATTATTTTGTTTTATAATCGTATACAAAAATAAATGAAGTGTTTGCAACAATATAACAGAATTGTTTTTTAGCCCTTGGTCCTGATTACAGAAAAGAAATAATAAAAAGTGTTCAAATGTGCCCCCCTCTCCCCTATATATTGTAACAAGACATATGAGCCCAATATTTAAGTAACCAAACTATTAACACATGTCATAATAATTGAGTCAACAAGACACACCAAGTGTTTAATCCAAAATGCCAAGAATGAAACTACATGAGCAACTCATCGAGAAGAATAAACTCACAAACACAAGAGTTAATAAAAAGTAATGGTAAATGACAATAACCATAACATTATAAGAAGAAAGAAGATACAGCAAACAGTGAGAATGCCACAGGAAACCATAACCCAATAGTTTCGGTCAGTAAGGAACCAATGAAAACAAGGAAGAAACATACTACAAGGAAGACACCTAACAACCATGGCATAAAATATAGATTCCACGAGCCAGTCAACTATAGATTAACATCTTACCCGTATAAATAATAACTGAAGAACTTACAGATTGAAAATATAGACAATAACTGACTAACTTAGATGACCCATATACAACTAATAATATTGTAAATGAGTAGGACATCCTATATTAGACAAAGAGTGGAAGTAACAATAATGTTAACATAAAAGAAGCTGTAAATAAAACCATAATGACATGTTATGCACAGCATCAATGTAATGTAAGGAAGAATTAGAATTGTCTCATAATTATAATAATCGTTAGTCAAGTAATCAAAAAATCATGTAAGATAAGAAAAGGAAATAAATAATGAATTACCAGTTGTCATTAATAACATTAGACTTGAAAAAACAAGGTTAAAAGATGTAAATTTGTATCAACTCAATACACCCATTGTTGCTACAAATAAAATAACCACATAACCTAAATACAGGTACTTTCCACCTAACTTCATATTTAATAGTAGGTAAAACATATCTAAACTAAAATATTTTGTACTCCAAATCAAGTAGAAGTAATAAGGTTTCTACCAATACCAATATAAGATACCAAGAGCAATCTTTATATAAGAATTTAAGTAAAGAAAGTGAACAAAACCAGCCAAAATGAGATTCACTAAGTGAAACATAGACAAAACCACATTGTAATGCTAAATAGAAATAACAGGAGGATACCTATGTAATAAGTAAGATGTAAAATCACTATTATAATAGTGTAGCATACAACACTCTGTTTATACCTTAAAGAGTAACCCTTGGGTTACTAATAACACCATAGGAATTCCTATTCCTTCTCTCGTAACATTCAGGTTTATTTGCTGCTCTATGGTTTTATATTATTTACCTGTCGCTCCTATAATTGTATCTGGTTTATGGACGGCGTGCGTATTCTCTCCGTTTTATTCTCCTGTGTTTCGTTTCATTCTGGTATGTTTATTAAGGAAGCGTTCGCTCCCGTTTTGATCAAGACTGTTGTCAGCACCCCTTGTAGTGTTTACTTTGATGTACTCTATGTCTCAGTTTGTTTACGCTTTACCCTGCTTTCTTTCTAATGAATCCCTTGATATATTTTTCTAAATAATATTTTGTCTTAATTAATTGTTAGTTTAATACTTTTTTCTTCTTATTTTTCCGTTTATTTTCCCCTTTTGTTCATTATTAGCTTTTCTTCGGTTTTGGTTACGTTTTCTTTAAATCTTCATTTATATTGTCTTTGTCTTAATCAATATTATTTCTTTGTTTCCTTTTTCAAATGGTTCGCTTGATCGGTACCCAGAAAATCAGTCCCTTCTTTCGATGGCACTATCTTACTTAGTTTATCCGTGGTCGATCTCAATTGCCCTTATTGTTCGGACTGTTATTGTTTTCAGAACTATTTCAGTCCTAGTTAAATACCTCTCTATTACCTTATACAGCAATGTTTCTAATACAAAATTTTCACTTGTATTAAATCTTATTTCTATCACTCTATCATCTAGTTTACTAAACAAATATGTCAATTGTATATCAATCATTGATGCTATCCATGACATTTTATTATGCATTTCTATTTCTGGTGTATTCAATTTACCTATAGACCTTTTTAATTTCTTACACGCCGTTTTACTGTGAATTATTTCTAAAATTTCTATTAAGCTCCTACTATAATTTTTATCATTACCTATTTCCCTATGGTCGGTTATTGGGAGATTAATTACATTAAATAGTCCATTGTTTATCATCTCCAACTCCTCCCTTGTTTTTATTAGTTTCCTTTGATGCATTTGTCTCATTTTCATTGTCTTCTTTTCCGGGTGCTAATATCCTCTTGGTTTTTTCCTATTGGTATGTGTGTGTAATTCATCGGTCTACTATTAAGTATTTCTATATCTTCTTTCATTTTTGTTATTTCTTTTTGCTGTACAATCTTTTCTTTATTTTCCATGACTTGGCATTGTACTTGTCCTAAATTGTTCCCTACCTCATTGTATTGTTCATCTATTTTTCCTTGCATTTGTTCCAACTTTTCCACTGTTTCCTGTTGGATTCCCTCAATTCTATTTTTACTTTCCTCTTCGACATTGTTTACTTTATTTAATATTTCCTCACGGACTTGTATCAATGTTTCATTGGTCTTTTTTATTTCTTCATTGGTATCCGTTATTCTCTGCTTTATTTCTTCACAATACTCTTCCAACTGTAATTTAAGTGTTTCATTATTGCTGTCCATTTGTTCTCTCATTTGTTTAAACACTTCTTGGTTACTATTCATTTTCTTGTTAAGTGTTTCGATATTCTTTTCATTATTTTTATCTATTTTTTCAATATCCTCCTTCATTTGTTTTAATAAATTCTCGTTAGTTTGTTTATTTTGTTCTGTTATTTTTTCCTCCTGTTTCCTAAAATTCTCATTACTTTCTTCTTTAATTTTTCTCAAATCTTCCTTCATTAAGTCCCATAATTGTATTAAATTCAGGTCTCCTCTGGCTTCCTCTTTATCACCTGCTGGTTGTTCCATTTCAGTGTCTTTGACTGTTTCTTCTTCTTGTTCCCGCCTATCTTCTTCTGTCTCTGGCTTTTGTCCTCTCTTCTGAGAAGCTTCTCGTCATCGCATTTTTTAGTCTTCTAGCAGTTGCCAGCTAAAATTAGGTCAATCGTTATTTCACTAATTGTGTTTCAGTTAGTTGGTTTTGCCTAATTTCAGCCCTACCGGTTGGGCGCCAATATGTAATATTCAGTAAATATAATCCTCCTTATGTATTCTGCGAATGTGGAAGGCCCCACGTTTGAGCGTCAATATGTAATATTCAGTAAATACCTTCCTATTCGTTCGTCGTTGATACTTTTATCTTGTTCAGCCCTTTTTTGGGATCACCAATATGTAATATTAAAATAATTAGTATCTCTGACGTTGATTTGGAACTAAATTAAAAAAACCTGCGTTTTATTTTTAATTAGATGATTATTTATCTGAATCTCATGAATCTCAGGGTTAACATACAAGTATCATTAAAGTCTGGTACAGGTTACACATAGACCAGACAATATAATTAATACATGAGACTGGGTAATATGGTGTTGTAAATGTCTGTTGAATGTTTGTGGGTTCTTTTAAACAACTAGAAACTATAACAAAAAACTCTTATGATTAACAACTATTTTATAATAGTGTTCTAAAATAATTCACAATTATTATTTTTTCTTCTATGATTGTTTTTTTCAGTTATTGTTTTTGTGGTAATTCATATTTTTACAGTCGCAATGTTAGCTCGAATATTTCAGTTATTGTTTTCGAGTGATCTCACCAATCTTGCAGTTTTCCCAACGGATTTATTGGTTGATTCTTCACTCCTGGACACCTGGATTTTTGGTCTCTCTCTGTCAAAACATCATTCCTCTAGGTCTTGGGTTGGTTTTCCTGGTCATCTCAGCTTTTATTGATCTTCAATTTCCATCAAACTCAGCAGTAATTTTTTAACTGGATTCCAATTCACAATTTTTAACAATCAATCTTCTACCACTCAAAAATTAATTTATTTAGTTAAAGGCCTTGGCTATTTTTATGGCTCACAGGTTCGGTGTACCATTTCTAATTAATAATATTCAGCTGAACTTTATCTTTTCTTCCTTACACTATTTTATTATAAGTTTTTAATGTAAAATTTTATCCTTTTCAAATAGTTAATTTGTTTTGTTTCACTATATGTGTTATATTCCTGTTTCATATAGATTATATATTTCTTCAGTGCTCATTATAATTATGTTCAATCACTTTCATTATACACAATTTTTCCTTTTTACCGTATTTCACTGTTATTCTCACTTTCTAGCACTGTCATACCATACCACTTTTATAATTATAGTTTGATCTTATTATATTTGTAAAACTTAAATAATTCACTTTATGTATTTTTTTCTCTTGATAAATAAAATAACGGTCTGAGGTGCGCAGACCTCCCCATAGTTAAATTAGATTTATTTACATTTTAACTAGTAAATAGTTATTAATAATATTATAAATTGCCTTATTAGAATGAATCAGATTAACACAAATAAAAACATATGTAAATGTACTCAACAGTGCGATTAATTACATCTTTACATCTTATTTCCTGGGATCTTTAAACTATTTGGTATTTTGGTCATTGTCAGCCATAGTTCGTTACAGTCAGTAAATTATCTTTTAGTTAGTATGTTATTAATTTTATGTTTGTTGAAACGACACGTTACAATATATATATATATATATATAGTAACGTAACGAAACTAAGGTCCCCTACGTTACATAAAGATTTATAATTATCAAAATAAAAAAAAACGCTAATTGTCCGTTGCAATAAAGGTCAGAAAAGTGAACCCTTATTAAATAAACAAATAAATGACAACAAATAAGAGTACAAGGTAATAGAAAAAAATAAAAATGTTTATAAATACAAACTATGAAGTGGTCAGTGGAAAGTGTAAGTGATAAACATAGTGTCAAATAATGTGAAAATACTATAGACAGTTTAGACTAATCAACTAATTAACTGAGAGTAGACTAATTAATTGGTATTTAATTTATTTTATATTAATGTTATAACATAACCAAATTCAGATAAATTTTGATAACAATAAGTATGTATAAAAAATGCTAAATGATATTATGTTTGAATAAATAAATTATGTGGATAGTAAAAAATAAATAAAAGGTAATTAACATGGAAGGAGGAGGTGTAATAAACTGAAAGTGATGAATAAAGAACTTAAAATGATAGACTGACGGACAAACGACATTGACCCAACCCCAGAGATTGGCCAGTTAAGAAACCAGTTAAGAAACCAGTTGAGAAACCAGTTAAGAAACCAGTTAAGAAACCAGTTAAGAAATCAAAAGAAAGAAAACAAGACGAATGAAGGAGAAGAAGAATGAAAACCAAGAGAGAACAAACCCATGAGGAAGAAAACAAGATGAAACGCATCAAGAAAACTAGACAAGTAATTACTGATTGTACAAAAATCACCATGTAATGGACAAATCCAAGGTGACTAATTCATCAAGGATGAATAGTAGTTATTATTAAAAACCAAATATTAAATTAAGGAATTATATAAACAAAGAAATGTAATTAGTAATATAAAATTAATTGTAAACTTAGAAACTTGATAAAACCCAATACTGTGGGGTACCAAAATAATCTTTGTGAGAAAATATAAATGACAGTGCATTTAGATAATAACTCAGAAGAAAGATAACAGGAGGAAGAAAGTCCGAAGATATGGGAAGATTTGAAAGGAATTCGAAAATTGATAACAATGTACTGATGTTGAGCTCACCCAATGAGAGCAAATACGTAACCATGGAACGACCGTTTATCGAGGTAATTACCGTTAAATACAATTACTTGGAAAGTGACGCTATCGCAAGCCAGAGGCGAATTTTCTGTACAACACATTTTAATATTTAAAACATCTTAGAAGTAAAACCAAGTATAGAAATCGATAGTACCGAAGTCTGATGGATGCAGAATACCATTTCCAGAGGGAGAAGACGTTTAACTCAATATGAAATATCTAAATAAGTCCAAATCACTTTGAAAAAGATGCCGAAGCTAGAATAAAGAACACAGGAACAATATTGATGCCATAATCCTTCCTTCTTGACATCCCGAGTAATACCGTACTGCAAGGCTGTTAAGTATCAGTTAAATTATTTCAACTTCCAAAAAATAAACGCACTTTGAACATTTCTCAATGTATGTTGAATACCACTGAATCATTTTTATTCTCTTACAAGGATTGATCCATAAAATTATATCACTGAAAATTTGTTAACTATAGAACTAACCTCATATTTATGTACGACTTATAAACATCTTGTATGACACTTAAACAAAACAATTACCACTACACATTATCCTACAGAAGAAAAAAAACATTGTAAGGTTGTGTATTTTTAATGTTGTAACTGCATCTGAACCTTTTAACGTGATCCAAACAACTCACAACCATCGATCGAAATATTTGTTAATTGGCGTCAGAGAAAGCCATGCTGTTTATATGTATTCGAAATCGATTGGTTAACCCTTGAGTAGAGTCTTATAAAGAATTGTCCGGTGCAGAATTATATATGAGCAAATTAATACAACTTGTGTCTATAAAATATTAACTTCCAATTGATAATAAATTTATACTGTGTGTGTTAAATCGTGTCTTATTTCCATTAGCAAAGTGTATGTTTAAAAATATAATGTATAGTGAAAGTTTCCAATGCGACGTCTAGCGCTCAAGTAGCGAATCCTGCAACCGCTATCTCGATTGACAACCGAAATTGAGAAAAGGCGGGACAGATTGAATTCGTCGCCTCGTTCCAATAGAACACTGATAAGTAAACCATTTTAATTGTTTTATATAAACAATTTGGCGCCACCCGGAGATAATCCACTACGCTTGAACCTCATATCGGGAACCACGATACCTGGTCCCCAGTACGTTCGCTACGGGCCCAAACATCGTGAAGTACTTCGCCGTGCGAGGACGCAGTGGTAAGAAACACAGACACACTTTCACACTCAGACACACTGTTATATTTTACAGAGGTATACGAACGAAAGAGAACACGAGACACGAGTTAGTTAAATATAACAAATTAGCTTCCATCGCGGGGCTTGAAGTAGGTAGGACATCCGCATGAGATATATATAACAATGTGCATGTTATTATGTTTTATCATGTTGTTTTGTTATCATGGTATTTATGTTGTCTTTGGTATGTAGCAGGTGTGAAGCAATTGCTTTAAGAAAGTATCAATTAATTGATGTTAATTTCATTTATGTTAAACTTTATAAGAGTAAATATTTTGGTACTTACTTTAAATAAATAATAGAGGTATTGCTAGATTATATTTGTAAACTTGGCCAGGAAGGCAATAATTGTTGATAAGATGCCAAAGGGTTATTGTAATTATGTTATAAACAGATGAAGGGTTCTATACTAAAATAAGTAATAATAAATTAAAATCAGAATGAAATATAAAAGGAATGATTGGCCATAAGCCAGTGACACATTGTACAGGAAGTCAGGTCAGAAAAGTTAAATAACTAAAAAATGTAAAAACATTAAATGTAATATAATAAATTAAAAGAAGCAGTAGTAGTAATTAAATAAAAGATAAGTGACTTAAAATACAAAAAATCATAACACATGTAATAAAACAAATAGGCCCAAAATTAGTATTTGTTTATGAGAAGATAGTACTTGTTAGACTAAGAAGATCAAGAAGAAAATATAGCAAAATGTATATAATTTAATAACAAAGATTATGTGAAAGTTTTATATGATGTAATGTAACTTTAGCAAGGGAGTATTTTATTAAGTGCAAGAAAATTTTTTAATTATGGCTCTAGGATAACAAATATTATCCAATAACAGAACGAAGACTGGTTGTCAAGGACAACAAAATGCAAGAAATTTTGTTAATTCAACACTCAATTGTTATATATGAACGAGGACAGTTCAATTGTCATGAATCAAGAAAAAAAGAAAATCTAAATAATAAATTTATTGTAAATCAAAATTAATAACTATTAACTAACAAAAAAGACAGTTGATTGACATCCGAGGGTTATCAATCAGAGAATATAATTCAACCTACCAATAAAATTAAATAAAAATTCCAAAGAATAAAATTACTAATCAACTATAGTCAAATGAGTAATAATGAAAGTTAATAATAAATAAATGAAGACAACCCAAGACCTGAAGAAATCAAAGTAATTAAGTATTTTAAAAAACTAAAAGTAAGAAAAATTAAAATTACGCCCTGAACCTCACTTTTTACGACTAAGCGAAGAATTAATACTACACAAAATCCATTGGGACCCGTAACCACCAGAAACGCAAACATTAGCGAAGATCAAGAACTGGAACTTCCACTACGTCCTGGGACACCAACACCAAACTTTTATTGAGAAGCTGGAGACTGACATATTTCAGACATTCGCCCATCATTCGGCCACCAGTCCTAGTCTATCGAAGCGCAGCCATTATGAGTAACTTTGTCAACATATTGTAAAACTCAGCTTATGTTTAAATATTAATTAATAAGATTTTATGATTAAATTGTAATACCTTGTAATCTTATCATGCATTTTCTGACCTTACTAATAGTCACAAGAACTCCATGTACCCTGAGATTAAGAAAAATTAACAATATAATTAAAATTAAAACATCTAAACCCGAATTCAATAACTAATCGATTCATTCCAGTGTGATCGATGTGTTGTATCTGTACCAAGAGAAAACATCTGTTTTAAAAAAATATAAAAATAAAGAATCTTTCCTGAAACTGATGAGTTATTATTATTTGTTGACGATTTAGTGTGTTTTGAAGAATTTATAGCATATAGAGGAAGAAACGAGAGGAACACAAGGCTTAAAACAACTTAACCTATAATAACCGGCTGACTATACACCACAGCGCTAGCTTGCGTACAACTGTTGAATTACGAGAGAAGAGAAAACCAATTCCCAGCTACTACTCTCTTCTCTCAATGCTTGGTACAGACTAGGCCTGAACAGTAACAACATAAAAACCAATTCCCGGCTACTACTCTCTTCTCTCAATGCTTGGTACAGACTAGGCCTGAACAGTAACAACATAAACATACAATATACTAACTCATATTGTACACTACTCGGTCAGAACGGATTTAATTAATATAAATTGTTAGATATAAGAACATATTATACTTCTCATTAACTTTTTATTACAAATTAACACTCACAGCAGGTGACTGGCCATCAACAGAACAACAGTACATTAACTTACTAATAACTTATATGTTAATAAACAAAGTGGATAAGGATAAATAAGAAAATCATATACGAGAATATCATTCAGTTACACGGGAGGTAACAAAATATATATATATATATATATATATATATATATATATATTATGTAACATGACATAAGGTAGTAAAGATCCACAATAATTAACTATAAATTAAGAAGCTGAAGACAAGAATAAGAGGCAAAAACTTATAAACTCAGAGATCAATAACCCAATAACCCAAATGACAAATGACTGATAAACTGACAATGACCTGACACAATAGATCGGATAAATACAAAAGGAACCACGAAACAATGAAGAAGAAGCTAAGAACTAAATGTAACCAAGACATTAAGAATGAATATTGTAAATCCCGAATAATGACCATTATTCTGTAGGTTAACAAATGAACTAATGTAATTAGAGTGTAGATGAGATTTACCTAGGTTAATAATGTTAATGAAAGATAATAATGTTATGTATATTTTATTGATGAAGGAATGTGTTTATAAATATAAGTTAGGGAATTAATATTACACACACGCTAATAAATAGTGATGAATATAATCAAAATTAGTAAACATACCCTAAGGCAAATCAAGGCCACAATTAATTACCCAAAAAGTGATCAATTGTGAAGGGAAAATAAAATAAACAATTATAATCAGTAACCCCATGATGATACTAACATCAAAAACAACCCAGTGAATAATTAAGTGAGTGGAAGAAGGAGTATATTAAAATAAAGTGGTAACATGTAGTGAGAGCATGTTGCACATTGTAAGTGAGAGTGTATAAGTCAAAAACCTTCTATGAAGGAAAAAGTGTAGTTGGTGAACTTCAAAAAGTGTTCTAATTAGTAAACTGTGTTAGAATAACAGGAAGACCAGTGGTAAACTTTGTATTAGTAAGTAAGAGGAAATTAGTATAATGTAATAACAGTAAGCCATAGGTAATAAGGATTATAAGATAAGATAGAATTTAAGGCATTGGAATGAAGGACAGACAAGAACGATACACACTTTTTTTAGTGAAGGAATGGAGGAATAGTATATATTGTGCAAAGTATAAATTAATGTTAGTATAATAAGGATGTTGTTATTGTTTTAAAAGAACCAATATAATGTAATGAATTGTTAACTGAACCAGATAGTAGAAGGGAGCAGAAAGGTAGTTAGAAGTTATTTCAGGCTTGAACCTGTAAAGAAAATGTTAATTACTATAATAAGAGGTGGAGTTAGGAACACCGATGTTTATTGCTTGTTTTGTTAAAAAATTGTGTTAGAAATACCAAATGTAAAGGTAAGAAGCTATTAAGAAATGTTAGATAGTAGTAGAGCAAAATCTAGGCTCTAGGCCTAACTGTTAAATAAGAATTTAGTAAATTTGAGAACAAATAATAGTCCAATATTAAAGCAGAGTATACCAAATAATTAAACAAATTAAGTGAGTATTCCTAATACCAAAAGGTATGAATAACAGCCTATTTTGAATAAAATATATGTAAAATATAAATATGAAAAATAATAAAAATGTAATTAGCTACTCAAAAGTGACCATGAGGGATATCAAAATGACCCTTATAAAAAATTATGAACAACGGTACTCATGTAATAAACCTAGCTATTAAAATAAGATAGAGATCTTCATTTGAAGATATTTTGTAAAATTAAACTAAAATAAGACGTTAAAACATAACAATGACTTAAATTAATGACCAATGAGAATTAGCATAATTTATTAGGTAACCATAGCAACCGGAAATGTTTTGCCAAAAAACCGTTAGATTTTCGATAGTCCATTATTGACCGACGCCGAGAGCGGATTGAGTAGCTCTCACCCCAAAATTTATTCCAAATAAGTGAATTTTAACCAAAATCAAAGGAAAGGAAGATTATGATAGCAACCCAGGGAATCCTGGATAATATATTAGTTATTAAATTTGTTCACAACCTATATTACCCAAGGAAATCAAGAAGACGTCTGGAAGAATAGATGACGACTAATCCCGAAGGAAGATCATAAGGACCTACTTCAATTCAAGAAGACGGACGATCGCAGAAGGAGTACGAGGCCGAAGTCTACGAGAAAAACCGTCTGGACGAGATTAATGAGATTCCGAAGAATAGAAGACGACTGGATCCATCCGGAAGAAGAAGATGGCATCGCAGAAGCTCCATCGGAAATTGATGAGTATAAACAATAATCCCATTAAACGAATTCCAAATTTTTTGATCAAAAATAATAAACAACAATTTTCACTTCACTGATCACTATTTTGATTTAGAACTGAAGGCATTGGTAATATCACTATTTGAACTTTAATCAGTTGATAATTATTAAAATTAAAATATAATAAATTGTTAACAAACATTATTAATAGACAAATCCTAACCAAAAATTTTACTAAATCTCATTGATAATTACTTACTCGAATGTGTTAAGATATTAATTTTTTTGTGTACCTAGTATTGAGAATTGTTATAAATTTGTGTATTTTAGCCGTAGTCAAATATTTCTGTAGCCAAAAGGACTCATTAACACCCCTGAGTAAAGCCATTTTAATTGTAAACTAACGTTAACCGTCAAGACGGTTTGTGTACAAAACATTGGATCTGAGCATACCAACTGAACAACTGTAATAGCCGGTGCTAAAAATAAAATTAATGTACTACAAAATAATTGAAACCTACCAAAGTGTTAATAAATATTCTCATTCTGCAACACTGTATGTTTGATTCGAGTAAATTAAGATAATAGATAAAAATTTATTAAAGTGAAAACCTCAAAACAAGACGTTCGCCAAGTCGACACTGCAGAAAGGCGTGCGCCAATCAGGTGGCGAGGCGGCAATATTCAAACCAAACGGTGAGATATACGGTTTAACCGTATATGGTAAGAGAAAGTACAACTCGACTTGCTACACGCAAATAACAGTGACAGAATCTATTGAAATTATTAATAACATCAATCACACACCCATACCATACCACGAACCCAATGAGCGAGTTAACAAACGCTCGACACTCACACATATACTATACGAAGAGAGAACGACTTAAGAATAACACTAACTATTAATTATTACAACCCACATAAAGGTTCTTTTACAATATATATGTTTATATATTTCTCAACACGGCTGAAAAGTATGAAATATATAAACACCACACACTACAACCAAACAACATATTAAATGACCAACTACACTTTAAATCACACGTACTATTTGACACAATCATACACAAACCAAAATATACTTTGAATCCCAGTGCCAACCCCCTCCCACCCCCCCCCACACATTCCACCAACCTGTGAGAGAAAAAATCCGTTACAACTGTTCACAACATTATGTACTTAAACCTCGCTGAGGAAGGTGTACACCACACCGAAACGTACGAGGACATTAAGAAACGTAAGTGTTCACAAGTGAAAGTTCAGTTTATCACTAACTGTACATTGTATAAACTCTGTAAAAATGCTTAACTTAATCATGAATACCTTCTTATCCATAATGTATTATGTTTTTACTGTCAAATTGTTTTTGGATCCGTAAAGTAACGATCATACTGTTAAATTTTCAGCTTGTCCTCTTTTCTCACCTAGGTCATATAGTAACACTAATAAAGTTTTAATCTAGGTATCTTACAATTTTTATTTGTTTCATCTGATCTTTTATGAACCATTTCCTCACTAATAACAGAAATACAGCAATACTTATCCATGTTTATGTGTTGTCATAATATTATACAGTTTCAAACTTTTAATGTCAATAAATCACAAACTGATACTCAATTCTCTTTCCAGAGACATGCAATGTATGCACTATACTGCATTCATTTCTCTAGCATACAACATAACTCATTTATATTCTTTGTAACTCAACTGAACAATCAAATTTAAAAGCATACAAAAAACACTACTTAAATAATAGTAACGATATATAAAATGACTGTACGCCTACACCTTTTGAATGTTTAAAACCTTGGAAGACTATTTTAAAAATGTAACAATCTTTTCCTATCCCTTGGCTGAAATAACAGTAATGCCCTGTATAAAGAACCCATGTTACTAAAGATGTGTTCCCTCATGTGTTGTATTAACTGGCCTGGAAGTTGGATGCATCAATCACAAAATCAAAAAAATTGTTAATAATTTCAATACTGTCCTTGAATTTTCTATTCTCAGGACTAAGAAATAGGACTGTTGTAATGAATGCTTAGCAAGTTTCAATCAAAAAAATTGTGGAAATTTTTCTGTCATAATTTCATCATTAGTTAACTTTATAATCAACACTTTTATAAATGTATCGAATACTTTATAAAACTGATATTTGTTTTACACTATGTAAAAAACTTTGTAGGAACATTTTCTACAATAACAAATACAAATAATACTTTAGGAGTACACATATACTTCGATAGAAATGTTAAATAAGCTGAAAGATACTAAACGTTCAGAAGATATTTGAATTCTCTTAATTCTTCCTCAATCTTCTATAACCAAGCTATATATCACCTACTACTCAATTTTTCTGATTAAAAAAACAACAAACTTGTTATAAAAAAAGTAATAGGTAAATTACATTGCCATAGGCAAATCAGTACTTTTCAAGCTACTTGCATAACAGTACACGACAGTAATTTTCAAATTTTGGAATGTGATTCAATTATACTCACCTAGATCTGTGACTCATGCTACACAATCCATCAAACAATACAAAGCAAGCATTAAAATAAAACAAACCATATTAATAAGTGCAAGGACATGTTAATAATTTGTGCTGGGTAACACATGTGAAGTGGTCAATATAACTTTGAAAAGAACTGGTAAAATAATTAGCCAGAGTGGCCATTAATATGTACAGCTACATTCAACAATAAAATACAGTACAATGCACACTTGTTGAAACTGAAAATATAAAAGCATTTCTCTTACAGTACTGTTTAATCTTCTACAAAGAAACTTACAAATTCTGATATGAATGTTTCATGAAAAATACAATGTGTAACTGACAGACACACTGCACTGATGTTTTAGCTTTAGACAATTTTCTGAAATTGTTTTTAAACAGTTTTAAATATATCATCTCTTAAATGCATAACATTAAAAATTGTCATTAAAGTTCATCATGGCTGTAGACCTGCTACATAAAATTTTCATTAATTAGAAATGTGCTCTACTATTTTTCCTTCATGAATACTCACACATGTAATTTTCTGGTCTACTTTTCTACTAGTACCTGAGAGTTGTGCTTCATAATAAACTATTTATCAATACATAGTGGTTGACAGTTCACAGAACGTCATTTCTTCCAATATTAGCCAATCGCCTTCAACAAAAACTACTCTTATAAAAATGTTCAAAGGTAATGGTTAATGTTATATTCGATGGTTTCTGCTAGTTCAATGATGTACCCACAGACAAAAGGATCAGTCTAGTTACAGAAATGAATTTAAAATATTCAACAAATGTATACATATGATGCAATAAATTGACATGTACCATTTGGAGAGGTAGCATCTTTGTACTGGGTTGACTGGGCACTGGTCCTCACAAGTTCCCATGGTTGGACGAAGCGACGTTAGCTCCCAAAGGAGCCCTCAGCCTCTCCCCAGCCAAGACTGTACTGCATGGTGAAGTGCCACATCCAACAAAAGGGGATCCTGTTGATGCAGAACAGTATGGATACAGACCGGAAGGTTAATAAATTCCTGGTGGAGGGCAGCAGTAACCACCAGTATCAAGATAAAAGCGTAAGGGAATGATACTGGACCAGCTTAACTTTGGAATATTACAGGCATGAATCTAACCAGATTTAGTTGGCTATAATACTGCATCCTGCTATTTACGGATTAAATTTTGCTGCTGCCTTGCAGTTAGATGTTGGGGTATCAAAGGCTAGGGAAAGACAACTCTGAGTAAAAATTACTGGAAATCATGTCCCATAAGGAGGCAGCCCTTCCACAAGACTTACCCATATACAGGCTGGTAACCTATAATGGGAAAATTAACATACTCAAAACCTTCAAAGAAAACAGCTGGGCGGAGTTAATGGAAAAAAAAAGCGATTTGAAATAAATGAAGGAGTAAAACTGGTGACACAGAATATTCAAAAGTAAAAAAGAATTGTGCAGGGAATACAAATACAATCAATATTAATATAGCCATAATTTTCAGAAACTAAGAAGAGATTAAGACGAACCAAAGACCTCGATGGATTCACAACGATCTATAGTGGAGTCGACCAACAAAAGCAAGCAAGCAGTGGATGAGATCCAAAATGTTAGTTGAGAGTTGGAAGCTACATAAATATAACTACGAGAGAACAATACCTATACAATTAGACCTGCTGCAACTGTTTAACAATGGTAAGAGTTCATGCTCCAGAGGAGGGACAGAGAGAAGAAACTGAGGAATTCTACGAAACATTACAGATACAAATTTACTAATGGTACAGAACAGACTACCTCATAGTAAGTGGGATTTTAATGCTCGAGTTGGAAACAATGCAGTGTCAGGGGCAGTAGCAGTATTTGGAGAACATAAAAATAGTAATGGAGACTCCCTCATAAGATTTGCTACTAGCAACAATTGCTACCAAGAACATAGAAAATGAATGGAGGAATATAAGAGGTTGTATAGCACACGCAGAAAAAGAAGCAACAGGTAAAAAGAGGAAGATACATAGTAGAAGGGGTCTTAGACTGTCAATGATGATGATTTAGCAATTCACACAAGAGAGAAAAAGGGCATATCACATGTATCTATAAGTAAATACAGATGAATCTAGAGACATCTATAAAGAAAAAAAAAAGAAACAGAACTAAGGGTTTAATGAAGCAGATACATGATGAAACATGGAATCAGTTTGTAAGGAGCATTGAACATGATGTACACGGAAGACAACTTGTAGCATATAAAATGCTAAAAGGCATTTGAATAAAATGAAAATGTTACAGTGATTTTAAATATAATTCCGTAACATAAATGGACAGCTCATTAGAAAGCCACTGGTATAATTATGATATGAAAGCAGACTATAGTCATATAGAATCCAACAACATTGTTACTTACGATAACAATGGACAAGCTTGAAGGAGCCCTTAGAAGAACCAAAAATCTAAAAGCAAGAGGAAGGATGGATTAAACAAATTGTTTATATATTGGGGTATCTTGCTTAAGCTTTGATAACTGAATTTCTATAATGTGTTGGAAAAGACAACAGGTCCCACACGATTGGTAAACTGCTCAGGTGGTATCTACTTTTAAGAAAGGAAAACGGATTGACTGTCATAACTATAGGTAATGTGTTTGGCTGATACTGGATACAAAATATATGCAAGGATCATAAACCACCATCTGCAGACTGTTTCCGAGCAACTTATTTTGGAAGAACAAAACGGCTTCAGGAAGAGCCATGCAAACAATGCTTTTATTATTACACAAATCATAGAGAAGCTCCGCGAGTTCAACAAAGAAACCCATGTAGCTTCCATTGACTTCGACAAGGCCTTTAACATAGTAGATATTCATATAATGTGGCAAGTATTACAGGAATGGGGATACCCACAACCTGTAAGAACTATAGTGTACAAGACATATATAATGGAACAAAAATAGCTATTAAAAATGACTGTAGGTTCTCTCAACAAATAGCTGTCAATCAAGGTGTTAGGCAAGGATGCACAATATCACCTACTCTTTTTAACATTTATATCTACAATCTAGTAAGGAAATGGAAACAATTAGTGAACCCTGGTATTAAGATATCACAAGACATATTTGAATGTGCTGTTGTTTGCTGACAACTTGCTTGTAATTGAAAATCAAGAATCTGCTTTACAAAATAAGTTTTTAAACTTCATCAGATCTACAAACAATATACAATAGTATGAAAATCTCCATTACATTTTGATGTGAGGAACCAATCAGTTCCAAAACAATTTATTAATTATCAAATTAACAGGTAAGCCATTTTAACTATTTTAGGAATGATATTGGCTATGTGATAAGAGTTATGATATTGACGATAAGTTATACAAGTTCCAGATGATTTGTGGGATGATCAATCGTACTTTTAGAAACAGGGGACGTCAAGAGTCAAAATTCAAGTTGTATTAAATTACTGTGGTCCCTGTAATGTCCTACAGGTGTGAATTATGGATAACATATGAGAAATAAGAAAGTAAAATACAGGCCTTGGAAATGATGTTAAAAGGAGTTAAAAGATGTTGTAAACTTGATCATATAATGAATGAAATCATAAGAGAAGAATTCAAGTTTTCAACTTGAATGACAGATTCAAAGATTATAAATGACAGTAGAAAGAACAGTTAGAAAGAATATCATAATCAAGAATGCCCAAAAATTTATGGAAATATAAGCCTATAAAACATAGGTATGTTGGGTAGAGCCAAGAAGAGATGGTTGGAGGACTTTGAAGGCAGAACAGGCAGCATCTTGTCTATTCTTTGATGTAAAGATTATGATGATGTTGACATGTTTCGTTATATTTATAAATGGGTATCTAATTAGTTGAAACAACTTTTATATAAGTATCTACTGCCAGGATTAACACAGGTAGTCTGGGCTCACTTGAAAAGCAGGCTTAAATTCTCATAGTTGTCTTGATTATACATCTCTTCTTTCACAGCACTAACACTTAACTAAAAATGAACTTTTTCATGTGAAAACTTACTGATTTTATTGGACGCGTTTCAGCTTACGTATCCGCCTTCTTCAGCTTTGATACAGACTGCCAGCATTTTGTAACGATTGTGTGGAAGGTGTAGTGGGGGTGGTGTGTGGAGGAAGGGGATTGGCGCGGGGATTCAACTTACTGTTTGTTTTCTGTATAATTGTGTCAAAAAGTGTATGTGATTTATATTGTAATTGATCGTTGAGTATATTGTTTGGTTGTGTTGTGTGGTGTTTATATATTTCGTATTGTTCAGTTGTGTTGAGTTTTCGACCTTTGGGTATGTAATGTAAAATTTCAAGATTTGTGTCTATGTTGGTGTAACTGTGGTTTTCTGTGTGTATGTGTGTGGCAAATGCGGAGTGTATATTGTTGTTGGTTAAAGCTTTTAAGTGTTCAGAATAACGGGATGAAAAAGATCTTCCCGTCTGGCCTATGTAGAAACTATTGCAGTCATTACAATTTAATTTGTAAACACCTGTTTTGTTATATTTGTCTATGTCTGTGTTTGTATTACTGATGTGTTTTTTGATGGTATTGGTTGTTCTGTATGCTATTTTGTATTTGTGTTTTCTGAATGTGTTGGCGATTTTGTGTGTGTATGAGTTGTGGTATGTGAGTGTGATGTATTTATTGTGTTGTGTGTTGATGGTATTTTGTGTTTTGTTGTTTTTGTTTTTGATGCGTTTGCGTAGTATGTTTATTAAATTGGGGTTATAACCGTTTTTGATTGCTATGTATTTTATTGTGTTGAGTTCGTCGGTGTAATCTTGTTTATTTAAGGGTATTTTAGTTAGTCTACGGAGCATATGGTTGAAGGCCGCATGTTTATGTTGTGTTGGGTGGTTTGATGTGTTGTGTATAACCATGTCGGTTGTGGTTGGTTTCCTGTATATTTTGTACGTGTGTGTATTGTTAGTTTTGTTAATTGTTAGGTCTAGAAAATTTATACTATTGTTTTGTTCAGTTTCCAGTGTAAATTTTAATTTGTGGTGTATAGTGTTTATGTATTTGTGGAAGTTTTCAACTTGTCTTGTGTTGCCTTTGAATAAAAGTAATATATCATCTACATACCTGTGCCAGTATATAATTTTGTTAGTGTATTTGTTGTTGTTTATTATGTGGTTCTGTTCAATGTTGTGTATATATATTTCTGCTAGTATTCCTGATATGGGGGATCCCATTGGGAGTCCTTCTGTTTGTGTGTACATCTTGTTATTGTATGTAAAGTAATTTTGTTCAGTTATTATTTTGGTAAGTGTGATGATTTCCTGTATGTGTGTTTCAGGTGTGTTGTTTTGTCTGAGTAGTTGTTCTAGTGTTTGTATGGTTTCTTTGATGGTATAACCAATTTATACACTAATGTCCCCATCAATATAACCAATTTATACACTAATGTCCCCATCAAAGAAACCATACAAACACTAGAACAACTACTCAGACAAAACAACACACCTGAAACACACATACAGGAAATCATCACACTTACCAAAATAATAACTGAACAAAATTACTTTACATACAATAACAAGATATACACACAAACAGAAGGACTCCCAATGGGATCCCCCATATCAGGAATACTAGCAGAAATATATATACACAACATTGAACAGAACCACATAATAAACAACAACAAATACACTAACAAAATTATATACTGGCACAGGTATGTAGATGATATATTACTTTTTTTCAAAGGCAACACAAGACAAGTTGAAAACTTCCACAAATACATAAACACTATACACCACAAATTAAAATTTACACTGGAAACTGAACAAAACAATAGTATAAATTTTCTAGACCTAACAATTAACAAAACTAACAATACACACACGTACAAAATATACAGGAAACCAACCACAACCGACATGGTTATACACAACACATCAAACCACCCAACACAACATAAACATGCGGCCTTCAACCATATGCTCCATAGACTAACTAAAATACCCTTAAATAAACAAGATTACACCGACGAACTCAACACAATAAAATACATAGCAATCAAAAACGGTTATAACCCCAATTTAATAAACATACTACACAAACGCATCAAAAACAAAAACAACAAAACACAAAATACCTCAACACACAACACAATAAATACATCACACTCACATACCACAACTCATACACACACAAAATCGCCAACACATTCAGAAAACACAAATACAAAATAGCATACAGAACAACCAATACCATCAAAAAACACATCAGTAATACAAACACAGACATAGACAAATATAACAAAACAGGTGTTTACAAATTAAATTGTAATGACTGCAATAGTTTCTACATAGGCCAGACGGGAAGATCTTTTTCATCCCGTTATTCTGAACACTTAAAAGCTTTAACCAACAACAATATACACTCCACATTTGCCACACACATACACACAGAAAACCACAGTTACACCAACATAGACACAAATCTTGAAATTTTACATTACATACCCAAAGGTCGAAAACTCAACACAACTGAACAATACGAAATATATAAACACCACACAACACAACCAAACAATATACTCAACGATCAATTACAATATAAATCACATACACTTTTTGACACAATTATACAGAAAACAAACAGTAAGTTGAATCCCTGCGCCAATCCCCTTCCTCCACACACCACCCCCACTACACCTTCCACACAACCGTTACAAAATGCTGGCAGTCTGTATCAAAACTGAAGAAGGCGGATACATAAGCCGAAACGCGTCCAATAAAATCAGTAAGTTTTCACATGAAAAAGTTCATTTTTAGTTAAGTGTTAAATTCTCAGTTCTGTGTGTTTTTAATACACATTAAATTAGGCGAATGAAACTGCTTGTATTATTTATAAACAGTTATGGGTCAGTCCATTTCAAGTGGTCCAGCACGGTTGCCTGACCATTTCAGAAAAAATTTATTTGTTGTGTATCCATTCCCTTATGTTTTAGTAGCTCAAAGCATATTTTCTTTTATTTTTATTGTATCCATTTACAGATACTGACAACTTTTTTTCTAAGACACACACTGCTGTTTCCTTTTCCTTTTGATTACAGTATTTAGACTTAACTTTGTATCAAAATAGTTGTCAGTTCTATAATATTATATGTATTTATAACAAAAAACTTAATGTATATTTTTAAGAAATATAGTTTAATAACAAGCCCAAATGGTTGAACTACTACTTATTACCACTGAATCCTTATGAAGAAAACAACCATTTTTACTTGATTTTCAAAAAAAAAATGTCTGTTCTGAGTTGAATCTCAAAGTTGAAATGTACGCATATACTTAAGTTTCCTACCATAAAGACCTTTTACATGTGCAGTTTTCAGATGTCTCTGGTTCCACTGGTTCCACAACAGAGATATCAAAGCTTAAAATTTGAAAAAATGAAAGTTTCAATTTTTAAGAGGCTGTAATTTTTAAAGGGCATGTTACTCATTACTCATGCTTTCTATAAATTAACTATACTTATATATAAATACACATATTCAAAAATAAGGTTGAAATTCCCTTCCTTTCTTAAGAAATTGCACTATGAAAATTGAATTTTATTCATTCTTGTTCGACAATTTTGGATACAAAGATCACCTGTACAGAAACACACTAGGTCAGTAAACAAGGCTCCAAATTGTAGGTTAGAATGTACTGAAAATAATGAAGTCTATTTGAAAGGCCTAGGACAACCCAGTTCTAAGAAATTTAAAATACCGTAAATGTCTGTAAATGGTAAAAACAGTGTGTGCAAAAAACAAAAATGGCCATCTGTAGTCTGGATACTATAAAAATAAAAGAAAATATATTTTGAACTACTGAAACATAAGGGAATGGATAATACAAAGGTTTTATTTTTTTACAAAACCTTTGTATTAATATGTTTCACCAAGTGCCCAACGAGTCATCAATTAATATCGTGGAATGGATAGTTTTTTTATGAAATGGTCAGGCAACCAATTAATTTTTTTCTGGAAACTCATTAAATATTGGAGTAAAACAATTACACTCACCTAAAAATTAAATTGTAGACAACAGTAGTTCATAAAAGAAGGGCAATGGCATCTAGATGGAAGAGGAAACTAAATGAATGGTGCCTATTGTATTTGCCACCTTGAAGACTGTTTTTCAAAAGAGAGAGCCTCGTTATACAATCCACAGATTATAACTTATAGAATCAACATAATATTCACTGGCATTGAAAATTGTTATGTGTTCACAAGGTGTATGATCAGCCTGTTAGTATGGCTACTACACCATTACATGTTTCAGAGAAATTATGATTTCAGTAGTAGCCACAATATGTAAACATAGTGTACATTAATATACACTACAGATTAATCTTGCATAAGCTATCTTTGTATGCACTCGCTGTAGCTTTCTTGTCCTTGTGATTGTACTATCTACCATGACAATTAGTCACAGAAAGTATAGATAAAATGGGTGGATATGTACGTTTGGAGGCTTTCTGTGCAAGCCCATTAAATTATTCATAAACTATAACTTAATCACCATGTAAAAATATGTTGATTAATTTTATTAACCTGCCTAAATTATTTACTTGGTTAATTATATATTTTGTTGTTGAAAACTACAAATTACTAACAAAAAATTTATTAAGAGTTCTGATAGTTATGATGGAGGTTTCAGTCAGTTGAAGCCACATTTGTTACACAGTTAAGCAATAAGTTTGTTAGGATTCCCTATACACACTTGATCATCAAGAATCCTACATATGGTATTATATTATTTGTATGATGTTGATTTAATTATTTACTGTTTTTTTTTTTTTTTTTTAAATAAAACATCTAGTTCTAAATTTTAAATATCATGTTATGAGTACTTTGGCTTGCCGGGCTGTAAGGCCATCATCCAAGGTTTTTCAGTGGAAACGTTTCGGCTGTGCCTTCGATGCCCATCTTCAGTGCGGAAGGCTACAACACACTGACCCAGGTTTCGCAGTCAGTGACCACTGAACTGTGGTTAAGGCTAGTGGCTGTGAGTAGAACACCCACATTTATAAACTTAACCATAAACTTACCCATATATCTAGCCTTAACCACACTTCAGTGGTCACTGACTGCGAAACCTGGGTCAGTGTGTTGCAGCATTCTACACTGAAGATGGCTGTCGAAGGCATGGCAGAAACGTTTGCACCGAAAAATCTTGGACCACAGGTTAGAGCCCGGCAAGCTGAAGTTCTCAGAACATTGAAGCAGCTGTGAAAGCCTCAGACAAAATTTAAATATCATGGTTTGTCACAAGGGTTATAAATAATTACAGTTAATGAATTATACATGAAACAGGTGTCTGGTTTCACAGTGTGAAAAGATCTCATTACACATGCATAGTTTTGATGTGTTGTTTTCGGATCAACCAATTTGTGTTCAGAACAGCTGCATCATTGGTGAACACACATCCCACTCCAGCACTGCCTTTCCTACTCTCCGCTATAATATGTGAGAACCATTTCATGTCTTACTATTTCATCTGTAGCTTCTTTCGACTTACTGAGCTACTGGTATTAAACAATTTTGTGTTTTTGTTTAAGTAAAGTTGTGTGCCGTGACATAACTATGGGAGGTCCCCCCTGATGTGTAGGTCCATAAATCTATAACATAATTTCCATATGTACTCAAATTCAATGTACTGGGAATCCTCAAAGTTGTGTGCTACAAATGATTTATAAACCCTTAATTTTACTTCTAGTTAATACCATTTTATTCAATCAGTAAATTACATTAGTTAAATATTACATAATATATTTTTAGTAGAATACCTGTATCATAACACAATACCAAGTATACTACCTAATATTTAAAAGTTAAAATCTTTTATATTTTCTTACACTACACAACTGAGTTGAATAATATAATTTCTCTTACATCTTCCATATGAACTATGAACTTCAAAAAGATTAACTTCACAAGTAAGAGATAATATACTTGAAAAATTAACTGCCACTTATTCAACTTCTGTTTCAGCTGGAGAATGTACTTCGAAATATACTGAATACACAAACCATTAAGACCTGTGTTCTTAAAAATAGCAGATCCAGCTGTGTAATAAGCCCGGATATAAATGAAGACAACAATGGAAAACCAAACTGCAGTAACCCCACACAGCCAGTCTCAACACCAACTTTACAAGAATAAAGTTAAAACCAGTGGACGTTTGCTTCTTAGTTATAATTTTACTTTGTGTTATGACACGTAAAGCACACGCACCCTCTTTATAATCACACAATTATATAATTTTGTAACCACAAATTATAAATATTGTTTATTTACAATTAGCATACAAGAAATCTATTCAATTCAATTAGACAACAGTTCACATTAAATTTCACATCAAGTTTTCCATTAACTTTGAATACCACTACGTTCCAAGTATTTATGTATAATATAATACATAAGTAGTACCATATTATATTATGCTTTCATATAATTCTACAATTTTATTGTTATTAAACGCAGGAAGGTTTGTAGTGAATAAATGGAAATTTAGCATCACACTAATTGTCAAAATTTAAATATGTGAAGATACAACCATTAGTTTAGTTATAAAAGTATGCTTTATATATGTATAAAACACATTCGGCTGGCTGACCATATTGAAGTATTGCCATTGGCATTAGTGAAATCACTATTCAAGGTGAAAAAAGTGGCGATGAGAATGATGTGGAAGAATTTAAGAGCAAATTTCAGAACTTTACTTCATAACAAAATTTTCATTAATTGCTGATAAAACTGGATTGTAATGGAAGTAGTCTGCCAACTAGGAAACTGGCATTCATTAGTAAACAACGGACACCAGTTCATAAATCAAGTAAGGAACAAGTAACAGTCATGTGTTCTTCTAATGCATATGGAAGTCCTAAATTAAAATTGGTCATCATACAGAAAGCAAAAACACCTCACTCTTTTAACAGAATCAGAATATTTATATCCAATTTGCCAGTAAATTTTATTATCAAAAGGGAACCTGGATGAACACTATGATCTTCTAGACATGTTTAATAATGATTTTTGTTCACAAATATATGACCATTTAAATACATAAATAAAAAAATGTTCCAGAAAAGCCTGTGCTTCTTTTAGACAATACGCCTTCATCTCCCAGTGAAAATGTTTTACAAAATAATGATGGAAATTTTTTATCCAATAGTCACTTCCAATTATGATGTCATAGGCAAAGCTGCTCCAGAAGTACATTGATGAGAGTACAGACCTGAAGTCTTTCTAGAAGGAATTTACTGGTTTCGATGATCTTGTGGCAGCTTGGTAACATGCTGAACCTACTATGTTTCAAAAGCCATGGAGAAAAATACTTCCCAATATAATCGAAAAAGTTTCATCTCAGCTTGTTCATGAAATTATAGCCTTACAAACAGCAACAATTGCAAACTCAATTCCAGTTGAGGAAGATGTCAATAAAGTAAATGTTAAAGAATGGTTCAACACTGACCATGATAGTTTTGAGCAGCAATAAACAGAAGAAATTATTAGAAGGGTACAAGGAAATTGAATTAGACGAAGAACAAGATGATGAAAGAGAAGATAGGCTTATTCCAATGAGAATCTCTCATGAACCCACAATGATTCATGTTGATGGTTTGATTTGAGTATCCAGAGAGCGAAGTGTAAGTCAGTTAACCAATAAATTATGAAAATTGTGTGCATCAATTAAAAAAAAAACAAAAATGTGGAAAAATTTGTGACAGATTATTTAAACAGACATGAAAAGTTATGTACATAGTAATGTAGTGTTCTCTAATAAAAAGATTACAGCACAGTATTTAAAAAGACTACTGTATTTTATGTATTACTACTACAAATGTTTGAAATTAAAAGTACTGAAAGTGATTTTTGTGTTTAAAAGAGTGTCTGCAATAAAAAAGTTTGTCATGAGTCATTGCAAGTACTGTGTTTATTGTGCATGTTTATTGTTGTTTCAAATTCTATAACCTTACTGTTAAAAATTCTATATGACTGTTAAAAAGAAGATTCCAGATTATCTGTGGTTTTGGATTATTCAGAGAACTCGTCCCCTCCGTTAGTCAGAAAATTGAAGCTGTCTATATTACTTTTGCATCTACTGGTAAAACCTTATTCTTTCTACTTTCTCTACTTGTTTTCCTTTGGTTTTACCTTCCTTCTGTGTCAAGTGCCAAAGCCATTTAGATTCTGCATCTCTTTTGTGTCTTCATCTCACACACCTCTTTTATGTCTCAAATTCTTCAGAGAAATTTATATTCATTCCACTAGTTACTTTGGTATCACAATCGTGTATTTCCATTTTGGCCTCCCAAATTCTTTCCAATGTCTGTACCTGTAACGGGCCAAATTTATGGGTATTTTTATTTATTGCATTTTCGGGGATTTATAAAAATGTGTAAATTTTATTTCAACAGTGACCAGACCACGTGTTGAGTTGTAAGGACAGTTTTTAACAAAGGCGACGCAGTAATATCACGTTGTGCAATCGGTAGAGGAATCCGCACCACCCTAGTTTCCAAGAACTTTGTGTGTGACCGTGCGCTCGTATGCATGACACAGGCATACGCGCGGGGGACACTACTTGTAAAACCGCAAAGATGGTGAAGAGCACATTTTCTGTTCACCTCCTTGACTAAGGCGACGGATATAAGAATTAAGTCACGCCCATCTCGTGACGTTAGCCAGTGCCTAACCGATATCCGAACGCAACTCAAACAACACCAACAGCATGAATTAAATGGAACGAAGCTACTGCAACGAAACCAAAGGCTGTGGTTTCCACCACGAGAGACTCAATCAAGTCAACCGCGCATGCTACGCCGTTCTCCCAGTTCGTCATAGACCGTACCAGCCGGTACAACCCTAAGCGGTTATCTCTTTTCAAAATTTTAACAATGTACCAGTAAAAAGTGAAATAACAGTTGAAAATACGTGACCGCGGTTAATAATACAGTGAAGAACATATTGAGTTAAATTTTCGGACCTAAATACCAATTAAAAAGAGCAACAATGAGTGCGCACGAAAACCACGTTGCCGGCGGGGAATATTACAAGTGTTCAAGGGCTTTGGGGCAATAAAAGGTCAAGGGGTTTTAAATAATGCAGGTGTGGATGTGTGAGTCAGCAAAGCTGGGCTGTTTATGTTTGTGTGTGCTATATAGAAGGTAAGGTAGTTATTATGTTTTTGTATTAATCATTAATAATTAATATTAATCATTATATATATTTCTAAGGCTGTAATTCAAAATTTAAAAAACCAGTGGAGAGAATAACATTTTTTTATTTATATTTTATACATGTCGAAGATGTTTAACAATCATAAAAATAAAAACCAGTATCTTTCAAATGATAAATTTTGGTAATTAAATTCATTCAAAAAACCTTATTTCATTTGATGTGCTGTCAAGTTCGCCGTACGAACGGGGTTCGTCCCCACTTGGAGATCCGGCCAGATCTAAAGTTAAAGGTAAGTGGGAGTTTACAGTTTTATTCATAAATAAAAGGTAACCAGAGTGTTACATTTGGTGCCGTGACAGCGGGATGTAACATAACAAAAAAGTTGTATTACGCCGGCCTATATGTTGACAGTACATTGAATGAAGTACGGTTGCGAAAGTAAAATGGTATTGATGTAAACTTATGAAATTATGGTAGAAGGTTGATTTTATGTATGTTATAATATAATGTTTTGAAAAGAAATTAATCATTGGTAGCTATTACGTAAGTAAAAATAAATCAGTTAAAAATGTCTGAGAATACTAAAAGTAATATAATTAATGTGGAAATGAGTGAAAGCGACCTTGAGTTGCAGTCGCTGAATGAAAGTGATATGCTGACAGCTGAGCCGAGCGCTGTTACAGAAACAGCTGTTGCCGGCAATGTCATCATTCATTCTACCCCAATTGTGGCTCAAACACAATTAAGCGAAACAGATGTTGATTCTGGGATTCAGTTGACCCCAGTTTCAACCAATAAAAATAAACAATCCGATGAAATGGATATAATGAGTTTTTTACGAAAGATGGACTGTAAATTTGAAAAGTTCGATACCAAATTGGATCAATTAACTAATGATTTTAACGAACAGAAAATAAAATGCGAACAGCAGAATATTCAAAACGAGATTAATTTTAAAGAAATTAAAGACCAGAATACTCAGTTTCAGCAGAGTATTAGTGTAAAATTTGATGAGTTAATAAATGATATACAAGAAAAGAATAAATGTTTAGAAAATACCGATGAAATAAAAAATAGTTTGAATAAAGTAGAACAGAGTAAGAGTAATACAAATGAAAATTGTAATGACATATGTAGAAATGTTGTATTAGATAAAGAGTTAATAAATGATAATGATGATGTTGAAAATAATGAAAATAGTATTGAGAATAATAATGTAATTGAAAATGTAGTATCTGAAAGTGATACGGTCAAAATAAATAGTGAGAGTACTGATGAAATTGCAGAATGTAGTGATAATGAAATGTTAATGTATGCTTATGAGTTAGAGAGAGAGTGGAAAGATAATATAGTGGTAGAATGGGGGCAGAGGGTAAATTTTCCCCTTATTTTTTCTGAACCAAAGTGTTCACAAGTGTTGTTTTTGAAGGGCAAGAGTCCCGTGTTAGTAGAAGATTTGAGTTGTTTGTTTTTGTTGTATAATTTTGTACCCTCTGTCTGGAGTGATATTGAAGATATGATATGGTATTATGATGAGAGAGAAACAGAATTGTATGAATTGAATAGAGTATGATGAGTGGAAAGTAAGGTTAGAAGTGTGTCTAAAATAATAATGATTTGATTGATAATACAAAAGTAACTAACCCGATAATGAATATATTTACTGATGGAGATTTAACAGAAATACTTAACGTAGACTTGGTGAATGATTATTATGGTATAACGGATAAGTTGAACTTGTTTGGTTATGACACACAAGACAACAATATGTATGTCAATAAAATTGAACAGTGCTATATAAAACCAAGATTAATCTTTGACGATGGAGGGTAGACTATAAAACAATAAAGGACAATTATAAAATTTTTGTTTTGTGGTTTTTGACTTGGCAGATTTGGACAATGAAGTGTGAAAAAATGGAACAGTTAATAACAAGAGTTTGTAAATAAAAATGTAGTAAATTTATTTGTGTGCATTGTAGAATGTTAAGTAAACAAGTGTGTGTAGAGGGTTGTAATAATAATATTAATGTTTGCAATTTAAATAAATATCAGAATAAATTTTGAAGACAGTAACTGATGAGTTGTAATTGTTTTGGTAGCAATGAAATTTGTATTTTTAATAATTAATTTAATTAAAACAATTTGAAATGTTTAAATGTTTTGATGGATTTAAAGGTTATATAGTTGAATTGTGATACTGAATTTAAATTATTTTACGAGATAGGAAATTTGGTAATTAAATGATAAATTGTTGAATATGAAATAACCTTTTGTTAAATGTTTCAGAGGTTACGTGAAAGTATTGGTGTATGGTGTATATATTTTGTGTATGTCAGTTTAAATGGACTGTAAGTATAAAAATTTTATAGTACGAATCAAGTATAATAAAAATGTTTACAGGTGTAACTCAGATGAAAAGATGATTGAGATGATTTGAAATAATTGTGTTAAATAAAAATGATAATTAAAAAATTTAATAATAACTGAAAGATGATATATAATAATTCTTAATAATGAATTTGAAAATTTTAAGGTGATGAATGAGGTAAATGATTAAGGATTGATGATCATATGTATTCCATGTAATGCATAATTTTGAAATGTGTTTTCACTTTGTTAGGAATGTCAGCTGATCAGTAATAAAATGTCACTGTTAAATTGTTTATTGATGTTCAAGGTAATTAATGTTAAATGTAATGTTTCAATGTATTACAGATGCTATTTAAAATAATGAGAAAAGTAAGTTGATAAAGTTGAGATTTTAAAATGAATTGTCAGAAATAATAAAAGATAGATTTTGGGTGATGAATATTTTATTGGGACATATAGATCAGTCCAAGTTAAAGTTAAAGTTAAAGTGGTAGTAGAGAGAAAAATATTGTTTTGAGTTAATGTAATGTTGTTGTGAGTTAAGGTAATAGATTTTGAGAAGTATTAATGTTGACACAGTAGAGATGGGGAATATATGTAGAGTATTGAGGGATATATTGATGTTTATAATTGATGATGTTATTTTGTTGTAGTTGAAGTGAGGTAATAAGATTGAGATTTGGGGATGGCAATTTTGTAAGAGGGGATAGTGTAATGTGGGAGTCCGCAACAAAAGGGTTGGAACAGGAAGGGACAGATTTGGTGGGAAGGGGTCGCCTTAGGTAGAATCCAGGGACCAGATTAAGGAAATGAGCTTTTTGGGGGGGGGAACACTTATCCTAGGTACAAAGGGTTAGAGAGTATTTTTTTATATATTTAGAGAATGTGGCGAATTGAGTTTAATGTTAAGTTGGGTTTAGAGATTGTTCGATAGATATTTTGATAGAGATGGGTGTCCTGATAGTTACAGTTGTTAGTGGCATTAGAGTCACAGAGAGAGAGATATTATATGAATACATGCCAAGTGGCATATCAAGCCAAAATAAATAATTAAATCACCCTAAGTAATGTAAAGTGAGAATAGTAAAGAAAGAGATTCATAGTTAAAAAATATAAACTTTTAATTAAAACCAGTGACAAATTTTTGATAGAATTTGGAAATGTAAATCTAGAAAGTGTTTATTTGAATAATTTAAATGTCAATTTGATTATTATTTATAATTATATTTTGTTAATTTTAAATGTTTTGTTTTATTATGTTTTTGTGTTTCGAGATAGAATTTTACAGAGGTATAATGTAATTTCAGATGTAACTTGTGTGTAACGTATGTAGGTCAAGGTTCTGGACTTGACCCAGTTTTGATCAGCTGATAGGTGAGGTCATATCCTAGGCATGTTTAGCAAGGAAGTTAGTTCAACTCTTGTTTTTAATTGATTTGAACAATATTTAAATAATTTCCATATGAAAAGAAAATATTTTAATAAATTTAAAGTTTTTGAATTGAAATTTGTTTTTGGAAATTTTGAATTTATTTTTTTTTTTTGAAAAATAATTTTTTTTCTTGATTTTGCACCTGCCATCGAATTGATGTTTGTAAACTTTGATTATTTTATTGTTTGTGTCCTAACCGTGTTTATTATTATTGAATTATTTTATTGAATTGTATTGTTAGACTCTAGGTGTAATCACATGTTAGGCTAAGGATGTTATTATTTTTAAGAAATGTTCAATTGATTTATTTTAAATAACAAAAAAATTAATGGAGAGAATTATTCAGTATAGATGCAAAATTTGTGTTTTAATTTTCAAGCAAAACTGTTAATGATTTTTCGCTTAGGAAATTTTTTAAGAATATTTTCATTTTATAATATGTAGTATCAGTGTGTGTGTGAGCCCAGTATCTGCTAAAGGCAGCCCAGTTTGCACATAAGGGGGAACATATCGGTTGAGGATCTGGCATGATCCAAGCCAGGGATTTAGGATTTTTGGGGTAGCATGATAGAAGGTGAGGTGCGCTGTGGTGCGTATCTGTTCGATTTTTCGGTGTTGGGATCTCGCACAGAGAAGTCCAGTGATCTCGTTCAGATGCGTCCATGGTCGCCAAGCCAGGGGGGTCATTTACCCATGCAGTGTCAGAACAAAAGGGGGTTGTTGGTACCAGTTCCTCACCGGTCCTCTTAGGGGTTTTATCAATGAGATTTCTTCTGTTCTGACAGAAGACCTCTCATTGAGGGGGTATTGTAACGGGCCAAATTTATGGGTATTTTTATTTATTGCATTTTCGGGGATTTATAAAAATATGTGTAAATTTTATTTCAACGGTGACCAGACCATGTGTTGAGTTGTAAGGACAGTTTTTAATAAAGGCGATGCAGTAATATCACGTTGTGCAATCGGTAGAGGAATCCGCACCACCCTAGTTTCCAAGAACTTTGTTTGTGTGTGACCGTGCGCTCGTATGCATGACACAGGCATACGCGCGGGGGACGCTACTTGTAAAACCGCAAAGATGGTGAAGAGCACATTTTCTGTTCGCCTCCTTGACTAAGGCAACGGATATAAGAATTAAGTCACGCCCATCTCGTGACGTTAGCCAGTGCCTAACCGATATCCGAACGCAACTCAAACAACACCAACAGCATGAATTAAATGGAACGAAGCTACTGCGACGAAACCAAAGGCTGTGGTTTCCACCACGAGAGACTCAATCAAGTCAACCGCGCATGCTACGCCGTTCTCCCAGTTCGTCATAGACCGTACCAGCCGGTACAACCCTAAGCGGTTATCTCTTTTCAAAATTTTAACAATGTACCAGTAAAAAGTGAAATAACAGTTGAAAATACGTGACCGCGGTTAATAATACAGTGAAGAACATATTGAGTTAAATTTTCGGACCTAAATACCAATTAAAAAGAGCAACAATGAGTGCGAACGAAAACCACGTTGCCGGCGGGGAATATTACGACAAGTGTTCAAGGGCTTTGGGGCAATAAAAGGTCAAGGGGTTTTAAATAATGCAGGTGTGAATGTGTGAGTCAGCAAAGCTGGGCTGTTTATGTTTGTGTGTGCTATATAGAAGGTAAAGTAGTTATGTTTTTGTATTAATCATTAATAATTAATATTAATCATTATATATATTTCTAAGGCTGTAATTCAAAATTTAAAAAACCAGTGGAGAGAATAACATTTTTTTATTTATATTTTATACATGTCGAAGATGTTTAACAATCATAAAAATAAAAACCAGTATCTTTCAAATGATAAATTTTGGTAATTAAATTCATTCAAAAAACCTTATTTCATTTGATGTGCTGTCAAGTTCGCCGTACGAACGGGGTTCGTCCCCACTTGGAGATCCGGCCAGATCTAAAGTTAAAGGTAAGTGGGAGTTTACAGTTTTATTCATAAATAAAAAGTAAACGAGTGTTACATACCCTTGGTATGTTAATAATTCGCTCGTTTTCTTCCAATCTATTAATCTCCTTTATAGCAATTGTCCTTCTATCCCTCTTTGTTTCTTTGATCTCTTCTATGTTCCACGTGGAAGATAGGAAGTACAAGCTGATTAAAATTTTGGTCTTGAGGTAATATGGGTACTTTTAATTTTTTAATAGTGTTTGTAGAATGCTGTAGCGAACGAACTTCAGTTTGTATAGCCTAAACAACCTTTCTACTTTCTCAAAAAACCATCTTCCAATTAAAACTATTCAAAAATTGTAACTCTAGTAAGCTTTTAAAAACTGTCTCATTAAACTCTGTACAACTGACTCTTACAGAATGCAAATTGGTCAATAAACTTTACATTATCTGCACAACTATTTATTACTGGTCAACAGATATTTACATTTGTTACCTATGAAAGAGAAGCATGCAAATTTTAATTACATATTCAAATTTTATGATAAAATATGAACAGAATTTATACAAATATTGTCAACAAATTCAAACAAAACTGTTACATTATCTATGTTACTAATTACTACCCAAATAATGCTTTCTTCTCCTACTCACTTTTTGTTCATGATGTCTGGCTGGGAAAACTCAACAACTCTGAATACGAGATAACTATGGAGCCACTCTCGTATTTACAGCTGGTACATTGAAACCTGCAAAAAAATTATAGTAACTTAATAACGATCGAATATTCGTGTACGTAATTTTACTATTTCATCAAATACCATACTGTTATATTACATTGAACAATCTGACACTGTTGACACTAATAAGATAGCAGTTAAGATATGTACTTTAATATATAACACACAAATTCATGATTCTATATATGCTTAACAAAGTAACTAAAAAACTTCTTTTTTTATTAATCACCAATGGGTATGTGTGTAATCTGTTTTTATTATTGTTCAGTCATCTGAAGGCATGTAAATGATGATACCTGTCAAGCTTTAAAATAGGCTGCAGAGTGAAGATTGTTATAAAAAATTCAATAACTTTTAACAATTTCAATATCTGTAATTGAAGACTTCACAAGTTAAACTTTTGTCAGCCTTATTATCACCTTTCTAATACCCATCGTCAATCAGTATCAAAATCAATACAAAATTATCTACAACACATTTACAATACAAGACGACACATTTATCTAATATGTTAAAATACAAAACGAAATATATAAAAACTGTGTATAGCCTCCTGAACTTACTGAAGTACAGTATAGGTTAAGAGTATTTTAATTCTTAACATACATTTGTTACTATCTCCTATTGTTATATACCTTGATGTTACAACACATCATTTACCAATTTAATTCAATGTTTTTCATGTGTTTAACACACTCCACTCATGACTCAACTAGCAAGTATTTTATGCAGGGAAGCAAAAATCTTATTTTTTTAAATATGTGACTATTGTATTCATAATTCTTTAGTAAAGAACGAGAATGCACTGCCTCTTTCACTCTATTCCTTCCTATACATAACATTTATGTTAGAGAAATCTTAAACACTGATATTCATTAAATAATTTATTATTCCATTTTCCTGGAGCGCCTTCATTTTATTTCTTATGGAACTCCTGTATGCCAAAAAAATGCCTGTTTTATAGCTTTCTAACAATTGTCCAGTCTGCGTCTACCTTGCCATCACTTTCAATCATATGGCATCACACTTTAAATCATCACTTACACTTTTCCTAAACCTGTAGCAGTCCTTTCTATACTTTTATTATCATTCCTTTTAAACCTGTCTAGCCAGCCCGAACATGGAGTGAAACTAGTTTCCCTCATCATCTCGGCTAGTCATTTGCCCTTTTCTTGTAAAATACGGCCTCCCAGCAGCATTCCTTTATCTTCTTGCTGTGTGAACCAGAGAAAAGAGCTTCACTGACCTTTGCATAATCCGTTAATTTCATTGTTTTCAGTTCGGCACTTTAGTAGAATAGTATTCTAGAAGTTTTGGTTTTGATTTTACCCACTCCGACGCCATTGATATTCCAACACCATAATTTAGCAGCTAAGTTTTATAACAACACAGTGTTCTCCACTTGTCTTATTGCTTCAAGATTGTCTTGAATAGTCACCACACATTTTCGCTTAAGTCGACATGTCAAAATCAAAATTAACTCAAATAAAAACCCCTCAACAATTAACTTCATTACAGAATTAAAAAATGCACTAAAAGCACTGCACTGTGACATGTGATTGCTCTTTAGTACTGAATGTCAACTTATTTATTACACATAACTTTACGTAGGCGGAGGGGAAGGGAAGGTGACTCACTTGTTTACAAGTCTTGTTTACCTGAAATGTCCGTACGGGGTCACTGACACGTGATCAGCATTCTGGTCTTTGTCATTACATGTATCGATCTTCCACAATTTATTTTTTTTCATTTGTTCTAATTTTTCTTCTAACATCGTCTCGGTTAATCTGGATTTCAGATAAGCCGAGTTCAGTTAAATAGGGTTTAGCCTACTGTCTACTTACATATTTTATAATGTGTGTAAAACACTTGTTGCTACATATAAAACATACTATAAACTAAAAACTATAAAATGAAAACAGAAAACTGAACTGCAGTGGAAGTACAAGAAGGCAACTCGACCATATGGCAAAAATCCATTGTGTGTGAAAGCATGCAGCAAGTCAAATACACCACTGTGATCATAGTGATAACACAGCTGCTGTCTCACAGTGGCAATGGACGGATGTAACACAGCTGCCATACTGTGTCCATCTCGTGTGAATGCTGCTGTGTCACTTTTCGTTCCACTGTGTACAAACTGCCATATGGTTTTTTTCCATATGGACGAAACCTTTGTGTGAAAGGGGTCCAAGAATGTATTCAAAGGTTGCCCAATAAGTTTGCCTTGCTACACATGACACTGTTGGCAGCAATAGGTTTTTGTGGTAGAGTTGAAGAGATGTTGTGAGTACACTTAAGAAGTACCAAGTTATTGTGTCCACTAATTTCCTTTATATTGTTTACAGTAGGTGAGTTCTGTATATATTCGACAACAGAAACACCATGCAATAACAAACTGGTAAAAATGGTTTATCACTTATGGAAAT
Organism: Magicicada septendecula; assembly: GCA_034769895.1. Classification (NCBI taxonomy): domain Eukaryota; kingdom Metazoa; phylum Arthropoda; class Insecta; order Hemiptera; family Cicadidae; genus Magicicada; species Magicicada septendecula. The sequence goes on from CM068367.1 coordinate 203,873,444, forward strand.
GTATTCCAAGTTAGTAAAAGCTTACAGAGACTTGACAAAAATTGATAAGTTTGAATGATCAACAAATAAAAGTGCATAAAGTATGGGAGGCCATAGACATCTCAAAAAAGTTAGTACATATAATGTATTAACTGAAGTTTTAGATATCAAAAGGCTGTGTACCAGGAGCATGCCACACTGCTAATATGTGATCAAGTACAATAATGAAGACGATCTGTCAAAAAACTTATTTTAAGTGAAAATAAAACTGATTTTGTGCATCAATTGTAACAATGAGAGAAACTTGTGTTGGACTGGACATCAGTGTTTTGGGATGCTGACAAAATTTTATTAAACTGTTCTCTGTTGGCATGTTTCCGTCATTCCATCCTCCTGCGCCAACCCTTTTTTTTCGTACAATATAACGTTATTCTTCAGTCATAATGACCGATGCAGCATGATTGGTTTGACACATTTTCTGCCATTATGACCAATGCAGCAGAGAACTTGTTAATTATCTTGTAAAAGATAAAACATTACTGGATGAATATTACACATGCCTTCTGGATAAAGTAAATGAAAATATTCATAAAAAAAGATCCAGTTTAAGAATGAAAATCTTGTGAACAATGTGCCAGCACACAATTCTGATTTGACAATGGGGAAAATCAGGGGTCTGAAGAACAAGTTAGTGAAACATCCACTCTATTTGCCAGAGCTAGCTCCCTCAGACTTTCATCCATTCTGAAACTAAAAAAGAAAGAAGAATTTCGACGAAACCGAAATATCGAAGCATGATAATGTTTTTAGGCTTTTGAAACGTATAATGTGCATAAACTGTAATTTTTTATAATAAACGGATTTACATATAAAAATTATCATGTTTTCTATATAACTATATAACAAATATTTACTATATAACAAACATTATCATGTTAAACCGATAGAGACCGAAGATTTCTAGACTGTGGGGAATCGAAAGTGTGGAAAAAATCATTACGTCATACAGCGTGACGGTAAATAAAATGTTACAGAAAGTTTCAAACGATGTCCAGCTAAAAGACATTATCATGTCAAAAAAAATTCTTAAGTGGAAAGCGTTTTCTATCAAAAGAAAAGGTAGTAGCAGCTGCAGACAGGCTTCCTGCAGGTCTTCCAGAAAGCCATTACCAGATTGGAATAAGATGATAAAAGAGATTATGTTGAAAAATAAAGTTTATTTTAAATAGAAAAACTAGCTTTTTTTTATTGTAACACCTGGAACTTATTATTGCTCAATCCCTGTAATGCAGTGAGAAGTACTTTACTGGACAAGAGCAACCACAATGGATGTTAAAAGAAGTTTTAAAGAAGGTTGTGAGCCAACAAACCTACTGGCAGTGAAATATGCAAATTATATGAAGCTAATGAATTATATGCAAAGGACTAAAGCTAAGGAACCCAGCTAAACTACAAATAATAAGTTATTATTTACACAATAATGGTATCTACTTAACTTGAAATATATAACAAATAAACTCTATGTTATTTTTTGTCACAATTAAAAACTGTTTGGTAAAACTCAAGTCAAAATATAAAGATGAAAAAGGTTTTGAAGTGCACACCTACCTACACCTCACCACTGAAGATGATGTGGTGATGATATCAAGGTTCAATGCAATGGAGACAATATTTTATAAAAATAGAGGCATGATGGAAGTATAAATAAAATACAGTAAAACCTAACCTAACAACCACCTTTATTCAGCATTCATCTTCATGAATAGCCACTTTTTGAGAAATGGATTTTTATTTTTCATAAGAAGACATGGCTATCACCTCCTCCCTCACTCGGTGGTCAGCCATGGTCAGCCCGTAATGGGTTCCTTCATTAGCTTAAACAGTCACCAATGTTCACTCATCTGGAATACAATACAATAGACAAAATAGTTTGACAAATACAGATTTCTAAGAATACTCAAGTACGATTTATACCTGACCAACTTAAATGACCTAGCCATATACTCGCCTACTTTTAAATTTACAAAATTTTACTTGTACACAATACACTGTTAAAGTTTCCATACTGCTGAAATAGTAATACGTGATCAGTTTTTATACGGCAATGTTCCAAATTCCCGAAACCATTATAACATTAAACAGTCTCCATGTGCTTAAGAAGTGTTCTCATAATCTGTAGTGTAACTTAACAGTAACAGTAGCTTAATACAAATAGTGTCAAAAATGAGTAAAGGAAGACCGTTTTGGAAGCTACAAAAAGTGTTAAGGGTTTCTAAAAGTGATAAGGATATTTCAGCAAGGAAACTTGCTGAAATTTCATAATGCAGAAGAACATAGGTTAAAAGCATAATAAAAAATAAAACTTCACATTTTTAAAAGAGTGGGAATCCAATGTGAGTTGGGGAATAAAAAGAAAATGTGAATCAAATAAGAAAGTGTGGACAAGTAAATGAAATTCTTTACGAGTGGTTTAAACATATTCATGCAAAAAAAAACTCAGTTTGTAGAAGTATGTTACAAGAAAAGACTTGAAATTGCTACTGAAATTAAAGTCAAAAATTTTGTAGCAAGTAAACTGTGGTTGGATTGTTTTAGCAAGAAGCTCAACATATCGTTCAAAATAATTTTGATTGAAGGTGCGGATGTACCTTTTAATGAAGTCAATGACTGCAAAGTCAGGCAGGCAAGTTTGCCATGTGTTCTAGCAGAATATGAATTATGTGACATTTAAAACGTTAATGAGACTGGATTATACTTTAGAGGTGTACCAATAAATCATTAACACTATAAAATGAAGCTCATAAAGGTGGAAAAACGGGTAAGGAAAGACTAATGATTGTGTTATGTTGTAGTGCTGCTGGCAATAAAGAGCAGCCATTAGTTATCGGAAAATCATTAAAACGAGTTTTTTCAACAATTTTAAGAGACAACACTGCTGGGCATTAGTTGGAATGCCAACAAAAAAGTGTGAACAACGTCCAGCATTTTTGAAGACTGGCTGCAAGAATTTAATATAAAAAATGCAAAACAATAATCACCGCATAATTTTTTTATTGGATAATGAAATATATCTTCCAGTTTCATCACTGTCAAATGTCAGGCTTGTTTATTCCACCAAAAACAACACCTCATCTTAGCCAATAGACCACGGATTAATTCAGACATTTAAACTTTTTTTTACTGCAAAGGGTTCATCAGTCCATCGTGTCCCACATGGATGACAGCAGATTGGTGGCAAAGAAAATCACTGTACTCGATGCAGTATCCTGGACAAAACAGCCTAGTACTGGATTGCTGTTACCACCATTAAGAAGTGTTTTACAAAACGTGGCAGTCAAATTAGCACAAGCACTTCAGATGCTTGCTACTGTTGCTGGACTGCCATATGATGAAAATGTAGACATTGAGAGTCCATAAGCTGCGACAACATCAAGGGCAATTGGAAGGATCAACTTCAGGAAGATTATAAAGGTAAGTCAGAAACTGCACCAAAACAATATAAAGGCAAATGTAAACATTTTGTAATATTTTGTAAAGGGATTTTAATATAGTCTCAAGCTATACTGCATTTACAATTACCCCACAATAATTTCCCTTTGGGGTAAATGTAAATGTGATTTTGGAGTAATTGTAAATGCTGTTATTCAAATACTCTTTGTTTGTTTAGTACTATTAAATATCAGAATTTAACAAATCTACATACTATTATGAGCTTACCACTCTTAAAACATATTCTACTAAAAATAAAAATTATTATTCAAAAAACTATAGAAAAAATTCCAAATAATTTGTTCGGCCTATGTATGTTAAACAAAAGACATGGAAGAAATATTTCTGTCATCTGATAAATAGTCAAGTGTACTGTTACGTTAGTGCTTAACTGGGTGCTTAATTGTTACAAAGTCACTACTGATAAAATTCAACCACTTATAAATGTGTTTTTGGCCCTGTAAATATTTCTTGGGAGAAAAAAATTGATAAGCTTTGGCAAAAGAAGAAAACACACAAGATTGAAAGGCAAGGAGTTTGTCGATTGTCAAAATGTGAATTTTTTATACTATTAGACCAAGTGTTGAGAGAAGACATGATTAGTAAAAATGTCATAGGCGGTTTTGTAACAATAGGAATTTTCCAAGTTGATGCAAGAAAGTTTCCAGAATCTGATTCCAGTCCAAAAGAACTCAATGAGTATAAGACGAGTAGGGCTATTATACAGATTTAATGTTCAGTATACCTACAAGCAACTCTATTGATGATGTAGCCGCATCATCTATACCAGGCATATCTGCTTCTTAGATAAGTACTCCGCCAAGTTAGATTATTGAGAAGACACCTATTAAAACACCACAACAAAAATCAACTCCAGAAACACGACTGCAATCATAAAAATATTTATGTCAGAAATTAGCAAACTTAAAATTCTATGATGTCCACAGAACTCAATTAAAAAAAAAGAAAGAAAAATACGTCACTTGAAACGTGAAAGATAAGGAGACGTTTAAACAACAGAAGAATCCTGGCACAAGTTAAAGAAGCTGAAGACAGTATCAAGAAAAAAAATGCTTCGAAATAATCAAGAAGAAATGTCTAGGGACTGAAAGAACAAATCTAAAAAGGCAATTGTATTTTGATCATAAAGTAGTAAAGAAATCTAAACAAGATTCTGAACAACATTCTATTTATTGTGATGACTCTGATGATAACATAGATTCATATGGAGTAAGTGTTTTGAAAGGCAATACCATGGAAAAGTAACATATGAAATACCAGAATGACAAAAGATTCAACCAAGCAAATTTGTTCTTGTTGATTTTGTTGGAGGACCAACAAATAAAACTCATTACAAGTATGTTTGTTGTGTAAGAAAGTAGATGACAATGAGAGAAAAATTTATGTCACAGGATATCAAAACAAAGATGGAATTTCTACAAAGTTTATATTACAGGAAAATTATGAAAGTACTGTTAGCTTTGAACAAATATTGGCAATTTTGCCCAATCCAGAGCTGAAGGAAATTAACAGACAAACTGTCTACGAGTTCCCTGGAAGTGTTTCTGTGTTTGAAAAATGACAGACCTTTATTCAGTCATTTACTTGTTATTATGTAACAGAACAACGTTTTGTAACAGAACTTTTTTTATTTCTTTATGATTTGTATAAACATAGCGTTTGAATTATCTTGTTTCTATTTATTTCCCATATAGACGAAGAGGGAGTAATTGTAAACACAACATGAAATAGTACAATGTCAACTAGGTTACAGTTGTCACTATTTTTGTTTCAATATTTCAAAGGATAAAGAAAACACTTAATTACAATTACCCCTAAGATGTTGGGGTAATTGTAAATGAATGGGGTAATTGTAAATTGAATTTTAGAGATATTTATTATTTATACGGTATTTAAACCATTTTTTGTATGCAACATAACAAAGCTGAAATAACTATTATTTGCAGTTTTTTCAATTTTAAAACCTATACGTGATTTTAAATAAATCAAAACGTTTCAATCCTTCATTTTCCATTTACAATAACCCCACCTAACCCTACATCATATATGTGTGCATGTATGCACTTTTTTTTGTGAAATCAGTACATTTAATGCATTTTCAACTTAAAAGTTACCATATTAGTATAGTAGTCCTCTAACACAAAAGTACCCAAAGTTCCTACATTTAAAACATTTTCACTGTTTTCAATTTTCATACCTCTTTTTTTCACATCAAGTATAACTTTTTAAACATCACTTACCCTTTCTATTAATGTTCATGTTCTTCTGTGGTAAATTTATTTTTATGTAAATTCCAGCAGTTTCCCTGGACAATTTCCGTTTTCTATCCACCTCTTACTCTTTTACATTCTGAGGGGAAAAGCTGTAATGGTTGACAGATTGAATAAATGTAACTGTTCTAAGCATGTGTTATTCACATTGTTGGGCAAAGTATTATTCTTCTACAAATAATCGTCGCAGTCTACAAAATAACGATTAAAAACTTTACTTGTCAGAATTAACTACATTCACATACAAATTAATCAAAAATGTTATATCTAAAATGTAATGTTCCATTTAGCCTAACCGTAGAACATGACTGTTAACGCTGAACCAATTTTATCATAAACGTTGTAATACATCATAATACTCCCGTCTCGTCACAGTAAAAGTATTGCTCCCATCCAATAAACCGACTCATTTCAAAATAAGTCAACAAAACAAAAACGCTTATGGATACAAACAATGGCAGTCAGGCATAGTTTGAAAGAAGTGTAAACATAATTCTAATTACATGCAACATACCATGAATTTTTATATTTTAAAGTGAAAACATAACAGCCACATCTACTGACAGGGATTTTTATTCAAATTAACACTTTTCCATACACTGTCCATACTTTCACTAGCAACAGAAAACGTGAAAATTAACAAAACACCAACACTTCACGGACGAATTTCACTCTATAGGCTTTCAATTTAGCAGTGAAGCCAACATTTGATTCTTGAATACTCGAAAATTGTATTATAAGATGACAAATGCAATTAAAATAAAAACTTGTATACATGCGGAACTGAAAACGTATTTGAAAAGTTTTAGTTACTTACAAGTTAATTTATCCTAATAATTGCTAATCATGGTTTGTATCAATTGTCGAAAGAGTACAAAGCATAACCAAAGTTTAGTAAACATTCAAATTTAATATTTACTTCATAGATAGCAAATCAAAAAACAGGTGACGTATACAAAACATTTTCTTTAAACAATTTTTCAGGGCGTCTATTATTTTCTTATGTCATGGTTAATGAATACTAAAGTACCAAGATAACTGATATAAAATACATTTCTTTGCTTGCCTCATAATAAACAATGTTATTGTAATTTAATTTAACGTTATGCGCTCTTTATTAGGAAGTAAAATATCTCTCTTAAAATTTCAGAACTTTCTATTTACTCCAGTCTTTGCAATTTGTGGTTGCGAAGTTTATTTAACATAATTTTAATTGAAGTTTAATGAAGGAAGCTGTGTTAGTGGATAAAATCACAAACAGGATTATCACTGTTGCACACCACTATAGAAAAATTATTCAGATTAGCGCTTTCAAGCTTCTCAGCTCATCGTCAGATCGGAAATGAACAAACAGGCCGCTGGAAAGTTACATATTTTTCTAGCACATTCCTTGTTGTGTGTGAATTCCTTTTAAACCTAACCGCCTTTCTCATTCACACTTGTGGGTGCGGTCACTCACCCTTATTTTAAAAACATCCAATTAGTTGTCTTGTTTGTTCATCATCTTTTTTCACAGCACTACACTTTATATAATAATGAAACTTTCTCCTGTGAACTTACTTGTCTTTTTCGGTCGAACGCGTTTCGGCGTCGTGTTCGCCTTCGTTAGCTTAGAAACAGACTGCCAGTATTTTGTAACGGTTACACACCACCCCCACTATACCTTCCAAGCAATAACCGTTACAAAGTACTGGCAGTCTGTTTCTAAGCTGACGAAGGCGAACACGACGCCGAAACGCGTTCGACGGAAAAAGACAAGTAAGTTCACAAGAGAAAGTTTCATTAGTATATAAAATCCAATTAGTCCTATGCATCTTAATCTTATATATCTGTCCTCTATCTTTTACTTTTTAATTATATTATAAAATATTCATTATCAAATTTAATTTTAGTATTAATTAAATTGTCTAACCCTTTTTCTCTTTCTTTCAATATTTCTAAATCCTCCCTAAGCTTCCTTTCAACTGTGTTATTTCCTACTTTTACAATTTCGTAGTCTTCCAAAGGATTAACAAACTTATGGTTGTCTTCTATGAAATGTCTTGCATATAACGAATTCATTGTTCTATTACCTTCTCCACGTTTGTGGTCAAACAACCTGCATACGAATTTCCATCCTGTATCACCTAGGTGCACTTTGTTGCAGTCTTTACATTTTAATTTATAAATTCCGCTTTTCTGTATTACTGGGATTTTTTCTATATTTTTATTCCTTATCTTATCAAATACCGTTTCACACTTTTCAATATCTATATCTACTCTGTATTTATTAAAACATTTTATAATTTTTCTAGTATGTGATCCTATGTATGTAAATGACCCTGCATAATTCTTTTGTTCTGGTTTATTTTACCTTTTTGTATGTTAACACTTTTCATAACTTTATCCACTATGTTGGTGTTATAGTTATTATTCCTTACAATTCCCTTTTTCGTTTTTAACTCCCTATCTTTTGATTCGGTCTCTTTTAAACACTTCTGAGCTCTATAACAAAATGAATTGATTGCCGCCATTTTATATTTATAAGGGTGGTAAGACTCTCTTGGTATAATTATATCAGAATACGATTCTTTCCTAAATATCGCAAACTGTAGTTTCTCATTATCTTTCATTTCTATATTTTAATAATATATATAAAACTTTCACTTATGAACTTACTGTTGTCACTTCCCAAACGTTTCGAGATGTTGTTTCTCTTCTTCAGTGGGTGTAATACTGAATTACTGACTGTCGATTACAGAATAACCGTTACGGAAAAATGGTGTGTGTGGTGGGGGTTGATGGTGGGAAGGGATTGGCGCTGAGGTTCGAATTGTGTGTGTGGATCAGTGTATCGAATAGTGTATGTGATTTATAATATATTTGTTCATTTAATATGTTGTTTGGTTGTAGTGTGTGATATCTGTATATTTCAAATTGTTCAGCTGTGTTTAGTTTTCTACTTTTAGGTAAGTAGTGTAATATTTCCATGTTGTGTTCTATGTTTGTGTAACTGTGGTTTTCGTTATGTAAATGTGAGGCAAATGTGGAATGTATGTAGTTTGTGGTGAGGGCTTTTAAATGTTCAGAAAATCTGGAAGAAAAAGATCTTCCCGTCTGGCCGATGTAGAATTGTTGGCAATTTAATTTCTATGTTTAAATCTAAGTAATTTATTTTCTTACCTCCTATTTCTTCTTTAAACTGTAAGTTTTTATCCTTATTATTTACCTCATTTATAACTCGGGTCTTAGGGAATAGCCAGCGGCAAAATGTAACTTCTGTCTCCGCGCGTATACTATATTTCGGTGTCCGATGTGTACTACAACTGTTTTCTTGGATTTCGTTGTCCATGACGTGTCCGTTACTTAACTAAATATCACTATAATATTGACGACTCGGAACACAAAGTTTTTTATAAGTAAAAACGTAAAGTTTTACCTTACAGCCTAAACCGGCTTTCACCTATAGAAGGCTTCATCAGAGGCTGTCATTAGTAGCGCTGCTCGTCTTGTTGGCGACGACTGTTTTCTTTACAAGTAACTAATGCCAGCTTATGGAGGTTATGTACGACAATGTAACTTAAATAAAATTTACTTTGTTAGTGTACATTAAAAAGGTGTATTTATTGGAAGTACAAAAATTAGTTTACATTTATCGCACAATTACGGTACAGAGACGATTTTGGGAGGTTGTGGCTACGTTTAACAATATAACTTAACCTTTTAGATTTTTAAAATTAATTAGACTTAACAAACGTTTCCTTAGTTAGTGTACATTCAAAGGCTGTATTTATTGTATGGATAAAAGGCTGTATATAACATTAATGGCTGTATTTATTCGAAGTAAGTAATGCCAGCTTATGGACGTTATGTACGACAATGTAACTTAAATAAAATTTACTTTGTTCGTGTACATTAAAAGGGTGTATTTATTGGAAGTACAGAAATTAGTTTACATTTATCCACATAATTACGGTACAGAGACGATTTTGGGAGGTTGTGGATACGTTTAATTATTTAACTTAACCTTTTAGATTTTTAAAATTAATTAGACTTAACAGACATTTCCTTAGTTAGTGTACATTCAAAGGCTGTATATAACATTAAAGGCTGTATTTATTCAAAGTACCGGAATTAAAACGTACTTCCAATGTAGAACCTAGTACAATATAACCAAACAAGTAGCCCTACATTAAAATCCTTTTTTCAACATAATGCAATAAAAAGCAATGTGCAGTTTCTGTTAACATGCAAATGATTTAAATATAATGGGTTACAGTGGAATTTAATGTTACTACGGTCTGAATTAATGCAAACAAAATTGGGAGAATCTCGTAAACATATTAAAGAATACTTGTATATTACACACAAAATTATTACAGTACGGACCTTTGTTAATGAATAGAAACAAATTTGACTCTATACTTTAGTATGTACCAATAAAATTCACCTTTTTTCAAATACCAATATCTGTTGTTTTTTTTCATACCCTTAAAAAAAGGTCATTAACAACATACATTATGAGAAAACGTGATTACAAATAACCAGCCATTAGTTACTTGTGAAGAAAATAGATATAACATTTACAAACATCAAATCTTCAATTCTCTCCCTATTTGTTTTATAAAAACTGGACACTTTATCTAAAAATGAAACTTTTTCTTGTGAACTTACTGTTTTTTCTTCTCGTCGAACGCGTTTCTGCGTCGTATTCGCCTTCTTCAGCTTAGAGACAGACTGCCAGCATTTAGTAACGGTTGTTGTATGGAAGGTGTAGTGGGGGTGTTAACACATGTTTGATAACAAACATTAATTTGAATCCCCGCGCCAATCCCCTTCCTCCACGCACCACGGTGGTAATATAAACGTGAATGTAGTGAAAATATAAATGGCAGTGGCAACACTGTTGATAGATGGACATGGACGGACATTGCTACACAGTAAAGTTATAACCTATCCTTGTTAATACTTGTGTTTATAAGCTTGTGATAATAAAACAATCAAAATTCATATTTGCACTTTCATTAAATAATAACCATCCATATTTGGTGACACCGACGTGATCTTGTGAAATAAAGTGAATTCATTCAGTGCATTTATTTACAACATTTACAACTGTGCTGTGAAATGGCGTACCGGTATAGTGATTCTTCAGCTAGTGAATTAGCAAAGGTGTCAGTGAAATTTCCACCGTTTTGGAGATCCGATCCGGAAATATGGTTCAATCAGATCGAGGCACAATTTGTTAACTCGGGTATTACTAAGGACGCAACTAAATATTACCACATCATTGGTACAGTAGAAAGTGATTTATTGTCTACGGTAAGCGATATTGTTAAAAATCCGCCGACTGAAAACAAATATAAAGCTTTGAAAGAACGATTAATTCGTCAATTTGCTGATAGTGAAAATCTAAAACTTAAAAAAGTACCAGCTGGCGTACAGTTTGGAGATAAAAGGCCATCAGAAGTATTACTTGAAACGCGCAATTTAGCCGGTCATCAATTAAATGATGACGTTCTTAAATCGCTATGGATGGACGGTCTTCCTAGTCAAGCACAGGCTATTTTGGCTGTTAGCGAAGATAATTTAGACAAACTTTCTATTATGGCAGACAAAATAGTAGAAACTCTCGCATACAAAAAGCAGCTATATCATGGAAATGTCCTCTAGCAATAATATGGAAACACGCTTAGAATTGTTTGAAAAACAAATAACATCCCTTAATAATAATATTGCAGCCCTTAGTATTGGTCATAATTCACGATCACGCAGCAGATCTAACTCCCATAATAAAAATCGCTCAATTTCAAGGCCCCGCTTTAACAAAGAAGGCAAATTTTATTGGTACCATTTTACCTTGGGCCAAAATGCTAAAAAGTGCTCTCAACCTTGTAGTTTTAATAATAATAATAAGGAAAACCCAAAGGCTTGAGTGTTGACAAGACGACCGATGTTCAAAGCCAAAAATCTAGTCGTCTAACCATCTACGATAAAAATAATAATAATATACACTTTTTAATCGACACAGGTGCAGATTTATCTGTTTGTCCTCCTTCACGACTAGAAAAAATTAACACAACTTCATATAAATTATTTGCAGCTAATGGGACCTACCTACAAATTCCTACCTATGGGCAAAAAATGTCATTAAATTTAGGTTTAAGGCGTGAATTTAACTGGCCATTCGTGATTGCAGATATTTCAAAAGCTATCATTGGCGCTGATTTTTTGAAACACAATATAACCTTTTAGTTGATCTAAAGAAACAACGTCTGATTGATGCAACAACAGGAATTAAAATAATTGCCACTGTTACAAACATTCCCAACACCGATTGCATGTTCACTACTTTTGATAACACTAATACGATTTACAACAAAGTTTTAGTAAAATTTCCAAATCTTATAAAACCGGTAACTGAAAACAAGTTTTTGAACATTTGTAAAAACAAAACACATAATGTAACGCATGCCATAGAAATGAAAGGACCCCCCAGTTCATTGCAAACCTCGAAGATTACCGCCCAACAAATTAAAAATAGCTCAAAAAGAATTTCAAATTATGGTCAATCAAGGAATCTGCCACCCGTCTAAGAGCACCTGGGCAAGTCCTTTACAAATGATAAAAAAGAAGAGTGGCGACTGGAGACCCTGCGGAGATTATAGACTAGGGGGGCCGGGGTAATAAGAGACGGGGGTTATAAGAGGCACGGCCAAAAAAACGCCCTAAATATCAATTCAAAATGGTAAAAAATAAGTAATGGTAACTTCAACAATTTTTTTTCTTACCATACACTTACTTACGAACTAATATGAGTTTTTAAATTTTTTTTACACTATTAAAAAATACCTTCACTTTGACCTTACTACAGAAGTTCATGACTTTTACAAAATAAAATTTTATTGTGAAAATTGAGTTAGAATTTTGAAAATGACTGATGTAATTTTGTGACTAGGATTATGAAGATTGGTGTGAAATTTTTTAAATTGCTGAAACATTTCATTTCAGGTGAATTATGGGCTTGCCTCTTATTACCCCTTTTTGAAATTTTCAAGGGGTAATAAGAGACAGCCTCTTTTTAAAACTTATGTTTGTTTCAGGTTTGTGAAATGAAATATTGAGTGCATAGACAGATTAAAAGTTAATAGACAGTGTATAAGTAATAACCAAAAAGCATAGCTAAGACAATCATTTAAAATGCCAAAAAAATATATTAAAAAATATATTCGGTGTCAATTTGACCCAGAAAACATGTAAAAAGCAATTGCGGAAGTTAAGAAGGGAGTATCAATTAGAACAGCAGCTAAAAAATTTGAAGACCCTCCCTCAACACTAGGAAAACACTACAAAAATCCTGAAGACAAAATTGGAGCTGGACGCAAGCAAGAAATTCCAAAAGAAGAAGAAGCTGCACTTTCAAAGTACCTGGAAACATGTGCTACACATGGAGAGGGTCTGACGAAATCAGAAACTTTAAACTTAGTAAAAGAATTCTTGGACTACAGTAAACTGAAGACCAGGTGGAATGACAATAAGCCCTCTGATGACTGGTTTAACTTATTTTTAAAAAGGCACCCACAATTAAGAATCCGAAAAGGAGAGCAGTTGAGTAACCAGAGAGTGAGAGGCGCAGACCCCTTTACAGTCAATCATTTCTACAAGGATGTCAAGAAGCTGTACATTAAAGAAAAATTAGCAGAAGGAAATGGAAAATTCATTTACAACTGTGACGAAACTTCATTTGCACATGACCCAAGTGATGTCCGTGTCATTGCTAAAAAGGGTACCAAAAGAGTTTCAAAGAATGTTGCTGGTTCAGGAAAATTGAACACGACTGTGCTAGCTTGTGGTGGAGCTGACGGTACAAAGATGCCACCTTTCATCATCTTCTCTGGAACATACGTTTGGAGTACCTGGATTCCTGAAAACGATTACCCAGGAACAGTGTACACTGCACAGAAGAAAGGCTGGATGGAAGGGACCATCTTTGCTAATTGGTTTTCAGAAGCGTTCTTAAAGAACATCCCTTCAAAAGAACAGCGCAACAACAAGAAAATCATTCTGTTCTTTGATGGCGTTGCCTTCCATGTAAACTATCCATTGATTAAAATGGCGTATGATAACAACGTGATTTTGGTCAAACTTCCGCCAAACTTGACACATTTTATGCAGCCCCTTGACTTAACAGTTTTCAAGCCCCTAAAGAATGCTTGGAACAATCTAATGGTGCAATGGAACCGAACTAACCCAGGCACTCCTCTGCCTAGAGAAGAGTTCTCAAAGAAAATCAAAGTCCTGTGGGAAGAGCACTTCCATCCAAGGCTTTTAGTATCAGGGTTTCTTCACACTGGCCTGTTTCCAGAAGATGCTTCAAAGTTTCCAGAGGAGGCCTACAATCCTATAAAACTCCAGAGATGAAGCTATTGAACAAGCTACAGCTTCAAAACATAGATCTGTGACACCCTCCAGTAAATCCACACCAACTTCTGTGAGACCTTCGGGTACACCCAGGACTTCTTCTCCAGCACTCTCTCCTGCTTCAGCAAATCCTGCTTTACCGAAACCTCTTACTACATCTGAAACATGCACTGAAGTTCCAGCTATACCAGTTGAACAGGAAAATCAACCTGGATGTTCATCTTGGCAAGCAGGTGATTATGTGCAGCATTCAACCTCATTTGAGAACTTCATTCGGTTTAAACTTACTGAAAGTGTCATGAAATCTACACCAAAGCTGGCAGGGAAGCGCAAAAAAATTTCTGGAAAAAAGGGAGAAATCCTAACATCCAAAAAAGTTATGGAGAGGGTTAAAAAGGCTGAAGATGAAAAGACACACAAAAAAGTGAAAACTACTGGGAAAAGGTCAGAAAAGCAGTCCAAGTATGACAAACTAAGCGGTACCTCCAAGATTACCAAAGGCAAAAAACCTCAACCTAAAAAACGCAAAGTCAGTGTATCCTCGGACTCTGAATCCAGTCAGAGTCTGTGCATGCATACTGACGGTGAAGAAGAATATTCTTTGGATCAACTAATTTCATCATCATCCAATGAAAGTTTGCCTGAAGAAATTGACCCGACCAGAGTAGAACCTCGTTTAGAAATGTATTACGCTGTGTACTACGATCTTGACTGGTATGTTGGGAGGGTTATTGATTTTCCAGACGAAGGACTCTGCAAAGTTAAATTTTTGAAAAAAGAACTAAGTAGTTTCAATTGGCCTGCCCATGATGACATTCAAACAGTGCCATCCAGATTTGTGTTTTATGGACCTATCAAACTGGAGGGAAATGGGCCATTCCAGATTTCGAGAGGACAGCTCCAAAAATTCGTTTTGTTTACAGCAAAGCCAAAAAGGGATTTTGAAACTCAACCAGAAAGATCAAAAATGACTCTTTTTCTGTTGGTATTGTATTCTTAATGCTAGTTGAACTCATGCCTAGTGCCTATATGCCGAAAGTGCTTTTATACATTTTTCCTATGTTCATTTAAGTAGCCTAAGATAGAGTTTATCTGCTATAATTATGTTATACTAAAGCTAAAGTTTAAATTAAATTCGTGAGGTTTTTAAATGTTAACTTTAAGTTTACATAACATTCAGACCCTCTAATAAAACTCTTTTGTACATTTTTCACATGTTCATTAGACTGTAGATCGAATAAAGGTTGTAATATTCATTTAAATGTTTTTAGAAAATGTAGTTTAAGTTAAATTTTGGTCAAAATTAGATTTAAGATGTTTTTCAGTGTTCTCTTCTTGTATGATTATGATTTAACAGCTGTTACAGTTCATTTGAGTTAGCTAAAACTATTTGTCAAAATAGTTTGTTTTCTTAATTCACGATTTTTACACTTCTTAAAAGTGAGTTTTAGAAATTCTCCAGAAAATTTCTTGTCAACATTCTTTTTTATTTTGTAGTGCCAGGTTTATCCATGGTGTATGTAGATTCCATAAAATTCAAATATCCTTTGTTTAAATGATTTTTGATATTTAATGCTCAGTTAAATAAATTTTAAGTACCAACTTGTGAATTTTATTTTTTAACCCTTGATATTTCAGGAACAAATGTAAATATTTCAGATCCAAAAAAAGTAAAATGTTCAGAATTGTTTGAAGAGATCTCTTAAAACCCCTACTCACTTTATATTGCATGTGTATGGGCAGTGAGAGCTCTGTCTCTTATTATCCCTAAGGGGTCATAAGAGACACTATTTTTAACAAAATTTTCAATAATTTATTTTGGCATGAAAAAGTAACTGGAAAAATGTGTTAAAAAATCAGTAAGTTTCATTTATTTAGTACAATAACATATATTTTTTTCAAATTCCTCACGAAATCAATGCAAGTGCTATAATTTTTTTTTGTCTCTTATTACCCCTTCTGTTTCTTATTACCCCGGCCTCCCCTATTAAATTCGGTTATAGTTCCCGATAGATATCTGGTACCTCACATTCAGGACTTTGCATCCGCTTTATGTAATAAAAGTATTTTTTTTAAAATAGATATTGTCAGAGCTTATCATCACATACCTATCGAACCTACCGACATTAAAAAAACTGCCATAACAACACCATTTGGACTTTATGAATTTATAGTAATGCCATTTGGGTTGTGCAACGCCGCACAAACCTTCCAAAGGTTTATGCATTCTATTTTAGGTGATTTACCGTTTTGTTTTCCATATCTAGATGACGTTTTAATTGCATCAAAAGATGAAACGCAACACATTGAACACCTCCAAACAATTTTTGAAAGGTTTGACAAACACAATATCTCCATCAATCCAACAAAATGTACATTTGGGGTAACCACAATATCCTTTTTAGGTTACGAAATTTCTAAGAACGGTACAAGACCGCTTCCAGAAAAGGTACAAGTGATTCAACAGTTCGAACGCCCAAAAACAGTAAAAGGACTCCGACGCTTTGTAGGCATGCTAAATTTTTATAGGAGATTTCTACCTCACACAGCAAGAACTCAAGTTCCTCTTCATGACCTCATGAAAGGCAATAAAACAATCAAGTGGACACCACTTGCTTTGGAAGCATTCGACCATTGCAAAGAAGAATTAGCCAATGCTACCAGGCTACCACATCCTTCTACACTTCCCTTAGTACTCATGATCGACGCCTCCAATTCGTCAATAGGTGCCGCTCTCAACCAAATTCGCCAAGATTACTTAGAACCACTTGCATTCTACTCACATAAACTAACACCTTGTCAACAGAACTATAGCACGTACGACCGCGAACTATTAGCGATCTATAGCGCAATTAAATATTTTCGGTATATGCTGGAAGGAAAGAACTTCACCATATATACGGACCATAAACCGCTAATATATGCATTCAAACAAAAACCCGAAAAAGCGTCTCCAAGGCAACCACGGCATTTAGATTTTATTGCGCAATTTTCCACTGACATATGACACATACCAGGAAAAATAATGTTGTAGCTGATACATTGTCAAGGTTAGAAACAATTTCAGTCCCAGATAGTTTGAATTATGAAGAACTGAGTAGCGAACAGGCGAATGATGATGAATTACAAGACCTTTTGAACAATCCAGACAAGCATTCACTTCAGCTAATAGCTATTCTATTACCAGACACGGAAACTACTATCTATTGCGACACCTCCACAAGAAAGGCAAGACCATTCATCCCAAACAATACGAGAGAAAAAGTATTTCGTTTAATACACAATTTGGCTCATCCTGGGATCGGAAAAGCACAACAATGTTAAAAGACAAATTTATCTGGCCATCTCTTGCGAAGGATTCAGCACTATGGGCAAAATCTTGTCTAGCTTGCCAAAAATCCAAAATCTGGAGGCATACTAAAACATGCATCGAACGATATCCAGAAGTAATGGAACGCTTTCAACACATAAACATAGACATTATAGGCCCATTACCACCTTCAGAAGATAACCTATATTGCCTAACTTGTATTGATAGATACACAAACTGGCCGGAAGCATTCCCTATCTCAAACATTACAGCAGAAACAATTGCCTGAACGTTATACGCTGGTTGGTTCACTAGGTTTGGAATACCTCAAACCATTTCATCAGACCAAGGCAGACCATTTGAAAGCAGTTTATTTCAAAATCTTACCATCCTTTTCGGCATAAAGCATAAAAGAACCACACTTTTTCACCCACAAGCGAATGGAAAAATCGAACGCTTCCACCGCTCTTTAAAAAGTGCATTGAAATGCTGCGACAGCAATAAATGGACCATTGCCTTGCCAACTGTTTTATTAGGATTACGTTCCTCAATCATTGAAGGAATAAACAAAACACCAGCTGAATACGTTTATGGCACAGCGTTAAAGCTTCCAGGTGAATTCTTTGGTTCTGAAACGAAAGACATCGACCCTACCACAATAGTCGGGAAACTCCAAGCGGACTTATGGCAACTGCAACCCGCACCGATACAACATAACACCAACAACCAAATCTTCATTCATCCCCATCTACACGCTTGCTCACATGTCTTCATCAGACACGATGGAATCAAAAAACCCCTGCAAGCTCCTTACAAAGGGCCATATAAAGTCATCAAATGCCAAGAAAAATACTTCACTGTCCTAATCAACGAACAAAGTAAAAACATATCTCTGGACAGGTTAAAACCAGCCTTTGGCATTTATGATTCTACAGTGGAATCTCCGACGACGACCCACCAAGCATCTTCAACTTCTACGAGTCTCCCAGCACCAGTTTCGTCAACAAGACATGATTTTGGTAAAGTACGTGAGACTTCGACTGGGAGAAAAGTGCGTTTTCCAGCAAGGTACCTCGATTGCATAACAACGCTGTCGCTGGAAGGGGAGTAGTGTGGTGGTAATATAAACGTGAATGTAGTGAAAATATAAATGGCAGTGGCAACACTGTTGATAGATGGACACGGACGGACATTGTTACACAGTAAAGTTATAACCTATCCTTGTTAATACTTGTGTTTATAAGCTTGTGATAATAAAACAATCAAAATTCATATTTGCTTTTCAAAATCATTCATGTATATTTCTGCAAGAATAGGGGATAATGAAGATCCCATAGGTAATCCTTTTTTCTGTATATAAAACTTGTTATTAAACCTAAAATAGTTCTGATTTACACATTCTTTAACTACTTTAATCAATTTCTTTTTATACCTGTATTCTCCCATATTATTATCGTTTATTAACTTAATAACTTTATTTACTGTGATATTGGTAAACATGTCCTTAACATCCAGTGATATCAATTTTGTATTTTCATTAATTCTAATATTTTCTAATTTTTCTATCAATTTTACATTATTCTCTATGTTGTATTTTATCCCAAATTCATATTTCTCTTTCAGTACTCTGCTAACTTCCTTTGATAATTTATAAATAGGTGCATTAATAAAAGAAACAATTGGTCTAATTGGTTTTCCTTCTTTATGTATCTTAACCTGATTTGTAAAAGTTGGTGCTGTTGGATTACTTTCCAATAAACACTTTTGCTTATTTTCTTCTATAAATTTTATCTGTTTCATCATTTGTTTTATCCTTGACTGGTACTTATTTGTATAATCATACTTTATTTCTTCATATGGTCCTTCACTTATAAATTCTTCCGTTTTCTTTATGTATTCATCCTTTTTTCAGTAGCACCATTGTATTTCCTTTGTCTGCCTTCTTAACTATAATATCATTCTTTTTTATTGTATTCTTTAGTTTAGTTACAGTTGATTTGATTTTTTGTTCATTTTTTGAGTTAGGCTATACAAATTTTTCTTAAATATTTTATCTGCTACATTCCCTACTTCCCACCTTATTCTTTTTTTATCATTTTCATTTCCTAGTTTTTGTATTATGTTTTCACATTCAATAATGGTTTTTTCTTGATTTAATTCTGGAGGTGGTATATTTTTTAAGCCTTTTTCTATAGTGGTGTGCAACAGTGATAATTCTGTTTATAATTTTAATGCCAAATGATAAACAATGCGATCTTATTACTCTTGTTGTTTAGTGCTACTACTAAAGAGCATCAGTCCATATTTTCCACTCATCCACTAAATCAAAAGCCTTTGTTTGCCTCTCTTTGACTCAAGAGGAAATGTCACTAAAATTACTTAAAACTTGTCAATGTTCTTTCTCTGGGACATATTATGATGGCATTCCATAAAGATGCAGACAACAACAAAGAGTGACAGTGTTCTGCTGTTTCATCAAGAGAAAGAAAAAATATACATTTATCTACTTTCTCCTTCTTGCAGCCTCAGTCGATAGATTGTGGGTAGCCACTATCACTCAGTACTTTCATTCTGAAGTAATCAGATTGCCCTATTGCACCCCTGTGTTTGAAAATCTTGTATTCTTTCAGATAGGCACACTTCTGCAGTCATTTGATCCAAAAACCTCTTGTTGGGCCTTAAAACCAAATTTTCCTCCTAACTTTTTAAAAACAAAATTATTTTATTGATTTAAGTGTTCCAGTTAACAGTAGGCTTACTTCCTACTTAATAGCATTTCCTGGATTGTCCTTTCACAATTTTCCTCCTAGTTATTTCAACATTTGCTTACCTTGTCCTCCATGAAATCATGTGCATTTTTCACTACCACAGTTTCTCCAAAACCTTGATTTGCTCCTCTTGCTCATTTTGCCCATGGTCCATGACTCAATATCGTACACAGTCTATTCAAAATGCTTAAGAGATATTACCTTAAGTTCAACTTGAAAGAAATTAACAACCTTTGCAGTTGAAAACTCATTTTATATCTATCATGTCCAGTTACACCACTTCTGTTTTTCATTCATCTTTATGCCAAATTCATTAAGTCATAAGCAATTTGTTTTACGGCAGATAACTTTCACTTTCAGCTGACAAAGTTGTGTCATTTTTAATCTCAACAGGGTGTATTTCACATGTTATTTTCATTCCTCTGAAATCCTGTTCAATAAAAAGATTAATCACTGGTGCAATATGTATGTTGATCAATAAGGTCCAGGTCAGATGGCACACTTCCTGTCTCCTCCCAACCTAACCTCAACTCAACAGATATTTTTATATTTTATTTTCATTTATTGACTTTTAAAGAGCTCATGTATCATCTTTGTATCCTGGTAGTCAGATTACATGTGTTTGAGAATTTTAAGAAGTACAGTTAAGCGACATAGACAAAAGTGAGTTCTGAGTCCAACAATGCTAAGAACAATAGACTAATCAGTTTTTTAGCAACCACTTAAGTCTCTTTGTGATAGTACAAAAAGGGGCATAATCATTTTCCTATTGTGTAATAATCCGAGTGATGTAAAACTGAATAAAATATGACTTTCGACATTGGAATGGAATGAATCAGACCGGGTGATATAGTCATTGACGTCACAGAACGAAATAAACGTAACCTTATATGGGTATGAATTTTTATATTCCGACTGACGTCATGAGAATATCACAAGACGAACACGTGTTTTATAATACTGAGACGCCAGTCGAACTTCGAATTGTTCAGAATCTTCGATATGATCCGCCCAGCAAAGAGGAGGTACCACGTGACCAGCCTTTACAAGTATACGCTGACCAATCGCCATGGCGCACTTCGATCAGCATAGTAAACCCCAGGGGGGGCCATTCCGGCTTCCCGCGCTAATCTAGCGATCACCTGTTTTTGCCGCGTGACGTGAAATGGTGGAAGAAATACGCGCGAGTCTTGATTTACCATGCAATCTTAGCTGAGACAATGTCCTACTTAGCATCTCTCTGCTGTTTACACGAAATATTAACAATAATTGTAATGAGCTATTCATAAAGAAAAAGGATCAAACAACAAGATAAAATGGTTTGCGGCAAAAAATAATGGTAAAATCTATTTCTACATTTAATAGAAAAGTAAGCAAGTCTGTCCACATACAACATTGACAAAATGTCACAAGATGTAAAATTAAGTCGGAAAGGAGGCGATATTATATATATATTTATATATATATCATTTTTTATTATTCGTTAATTTTATATTAATAGAATTATTTCGATTGTTATTAATTTACTTAGAAACCTCTGATGATACTGATATTTTTCAGTGAAACGTGCGTCAGGTGTTAAAAAGAATATACGAAATTATACTACTTGCAGAAGAAACAAATTGAAAACATCACAAATTTTATATATATATATATAATATTATATATAATAACAGTAATATATAATATTATATATATAATATGCCTGCCTGGGTGGGTGCGCGTACGTGCACACGCGTGCGTGTATAAACATTTCTATGTAGTATAATATATTTGAAACAAGCTTCCAATTATTATAATTATAATCAATATCATAATCATTTTCTTTATCTACATTTTCATTGTTATAACGTTAAAAACTGAAGCTAGTACGTTCGGGGATTAGGCGTCTTTTATAATAATCCCACTCCCTTTGAAGTGCGCAACAGAATTCGGCTCTTACTTTTAACGGGTAGCACGGACGATATACCGTTATCTGGAAGTGCGTCTGTGGCTGAGGATGGTAGCATTCATTCCACCGAAGTTATGGAATCAAATGACTCTGACGAGGATTTAATCCAGTTTGTTACCAATGAACTATGCATAGACATAGTTGAACATACGTTAATACCAAGTTCTCCGAATAATGACACCGACGAAGCAGAATTGTTAAAAACAGAGGACTTGGCCCCGTCTGCAAGTGACAACGATGTTCCTCAAGATGCCTTAAAATATCTGGCCGGGTACATCGCATTCAAGTGCCGCTTCATTGATGAAAGTCTAGGTGTGAGAGGCGAAACATTCCGGGGAACATAGTCATGACTGGATATCGATTATATCAAAGGGGGGGCTTACCCATCCGTCAGACGAGTGGTTACAAAAACTGATTCAGTTTGAGATAGTTTTTACTTCTTTCCACGGACGTACAGTATCAAAACAAGTGAAAGTTATCTCTTATTTGGCCACCTTACTCAAATCTAAATTTCCAGAGGTGGACGAGAAAGTCATTTGTCTGTACGTCAGGACAAGAACATTCATCAGAATCCGCCATCTGAACAAACAGCTCAAACTCAAGTCACTTGAAAAGTATGCAGCAACAAAGAGTCGGCTCTGGGTAGCTTCGTCTTCAAAAATTTAAGTCACCTATGAAGGTATGTATCAACTAAATAACCATTTTCATTTCGTTGATAAAAGTATTTATGTTTACAACTAAACGTACTAGCTTCAGTTTTTAACGTTATAACAATGAAAATGTAGATAAAGAAAATGATTATGATATTGATTATAATTATAATAATTGGAAGCTTGTTTCAAATATATTATACTACATAGAAATGTTTATACACGCACACGTGTGCACGTACGCGCACCCACCCAGGCAGGCATATTATATATATAATATTATATATTACTGTTATTATATATAATATTATATATATATATATATATATAAAATTTGTGATGTTTTCAATTTGTTTCTTCTGCAAGTAGTATAATTTCGTATATTCTTTTTAACACCTGACGCACGTTTCACTGAAAAATATCAGTATCATCAGAGGTTTCTAAGTAAATTAATAACAATCGAAATAATTCTATTAATATAAAATTAACGAATAATAAAAAATTATATATATATATAAATATATATATATATATATATAATATCGCCTCCTTTCCGACTTAATTTTACATCTTGTGCCATTTTGTCAATGTTGTATGTGGACAGACTTGCTTACTTTTCTATTAAATGTAGAAATAGATTTTACCATTATTTTTTGCCGCAAACCATTTTATCTTGTTGTTTGATCCTTTTTCTATATGAATAGCTCATTACAATTATTGTTAATATTTCGTGTAAACAGCAGAGAGATGCTAAGTAGGACACTGTCTCAGCTAAGATTGCATGGTAAATCAAGACTCGCGCGTATTTCTTCCACCATTTCACGTCACAGCGAAGCAACCAATGAGAGAGTAATTGGCCGGAGTGGCCTACCTTATATTCTAGTTACATTGAGTAAACCCGTACGGGTGTGTTTAACCCAAGTCCACGGAGAAAGTCGATTTAGGCTTTCAACAAGTGAAAATACATATTGTAACGAATAGTTGGAGTCGTCTATGTAAAATGTATACCAGTTTTATATGTGTGTAAAGTGTTAGTGCGTTCGTCTCGCACTGGGGTCGTTACATCAATTTTGCGCTAACGATGTCCGTAGTGTTGCGGTAATTACCAGTATAACACGGCAGTAACCTTACCTGTTTATATATATAGGGGTGTGTTAATCCCAAGTGGCGCCAAATTGTTTATTAAAATAATTAAAATTACTTAATAAAGTGTTTTCAGCTATGACGGTCGGGGCGTTCAAATAATTCCCGCTCGTGCCGCCTTCTGAATCGTGTAGACAGCTGTGCAAATGGCAACTTGAGCGCTGCTCCTCAAACCTAGCCTTCGTAAATAAACACAAGTAATATAATGCACTCCCTATGAAATAATAACAACGGTTACTCCCTGTAATAGTTATTTTAATGGGTGATAATTAAAATGGTCAATTTGACAATTAGATTATAATAAATTTGCACCGACTTTTTACATGAAACACTTCCTCTCAAGGCTGACGAAATCGATTCTGTAACGAAGTATCCGCATCAGCATGGCAGCTGAACGTTTAGATATTACAATTAATTTCGTTTCAAAATCGGTGGATTCTTTTGATTATAAAGCAAAGAATTCCTATTATTACAATAAAAATATTTTACCTTACTGTAAGTGTACATAAATAATAAGGTGTGTGTTTACAATCTGTTCTGTAGTGTCGTTAAATGTGGTTCAAAAGTTGTTCATATTTCAACAAGAGGTTAGATTTTATGTTAACAAATTTTCAGTGTGTTTATTTTTCTTAAATAATCTTTGAAAGAGAAATATTCGGCTTATAGTGAGATCAATTTACTTTTAGTAAAATTTAGAGTGATTTGGTTTTTGGAAATAAGGTAATTCAATGGTACTTAACACATCAGCATGACTTTGTGTTTTCATTCATTGGATCAGAATAGGATTGGGCTGCAATAAGTTCTTTTTTCATTGATCTATGGACTTAAGTAGGTCTGGCGTCCTTTTCTTATCATAAGTGGTCATAATTTTCTGTTAATTCTCAGTTTTATGGTCCTGGATCTTGAATGGACTGCTCTAATGGTTCGTCAACTTCTTATACAGTCATGGTTATGAACTTCGTTTACTGTTTTACATTATTTTATTAAAAAATTGGTCTTCCAAACTTTGGCTTCTGTCCTGTTAGACTGATGCTTTACGAGTAAGGGTATTTAACGGTAATTTCGTCTTCAACGGTGGTTTCTATGGTAACCAAAGAATTCTGATTGGCTGAGATTGATATAAATCCATTGTTATCAAAATTTGAATTCTTTTCAAAATCCTCGTATATCTTCTGACTGCTGTTATTCCTCTATCTTCCTTCCTGATTATTTAATATTGTCACTATAGTATGTATTTCCTTTCATAGATTATTTTGGTACCCCACAAGTTTGGGTTAATTCAGGTTTTATGTTTTTACAACTATGTTAATACTTGTTAATTACATTTCTTTTTGTATTCTAATGCTTATTATAATATTTTGTCTTAAAAATGATTTACAATTTATCCTTGGTGAGTCCTTCACCTCGGATTTGCTAATTTCTTTGTTAATTTGTTATAATTTGTAGTTGTTTGTTTCTGACAGTTAGGCATTTTCATAGGCCTAAGTAGCCATTATGGTATTTGACTTATTTCATTTAAATTACATTTCATTTCAGCCTAATGGGCTTTATTTTGTTATTATAATTGGTTGTGTTGTGTTTTGGGTCTGTATATGTGTTATTATCTTGTCACTATTATTTTATACATAATTGTTTACTATTTGGTTTCCACGTTTTCTAGTCATACATTTCTTAACGTTTTTATTTACTCTACCAGCCATATCCAATTCATAAACTTGCTTGAATAATTATTTAACTATTATTTGCTAATCTTTGTTTACAATTCGTCTTATCTTATATTATTTTTTATGTGATAAACAACATCACTTTTATGAACTTATAACGATCCCTTATAACATGGGTGTTTTTTTATTTGTTCTTAACTCCTTAATTTTTTAACAATCTTTACTTTCCCTCCATGTTAACACTATCTGTTTTTTCCTTTCAGTGTATTCTCCCTATTAATTATACTTGCCTTTACTTAAATTAAATAATAACATTCTTTCTTAACTAGTTACTGTCTTATCAGTTTATACTGCTATTCTTAATTACTAATATACTTCACTTTTTATCATTTAGTGTTTCCTTAGGATTTATTACTTGTTAATGATTTTATCATTCACTATTTTTCACTATATTACCATTCTTTATTTTACACTATTCTCATTCAATCATCACCTTCACTTTTAAATTATTTATAGTTTATTATAATTTAATTAGTGTACTTTCTTTATCATTACACTTTGGGGTTTTTACACTTTCACTTTGCACTTCACAAATGTTTTTGTTATTTAAGTGTTTCTGAATGAGTAATCCCTCTAATTATTATCTCACTACTGTACTATCTCTTTCATTACAATATCTCATTAATAATATTAACAATTATATGTCTTTATGTCTCTATCATTACATCTAATTCTACATTGTGGTTAGTTTGATTTTTATATTTATCTTTAGCATTGTTTAATTGGGTTTCTTTCAATTCCATTAGTATTGTCCATTAATGGATAATAACATTTACTTTTTTTTCTCATAGGTTAATTATTGGTCTGGTTTCCAATATTACTTTTGAGTGCATTATTTCTCTCGCTCATATTCTTTATTGCTTGTTGATGTATTATCATTGGTTTTCATTTTTATTTATTTCCCTTTTTCTTCATTTTCATTGTATTTGATTAAGACTTTGTTTTCCCACCTTCTCCTTTGGGTTCATTTTAACAGGTTCCATCGAGTCATTCAATTCCATGAATTTGTTTCATTTTTGTTTGGTTTTGGTTTTTCCCTTCTTCTTTTGGTTTGGTTGATCACTTTCTTCTCTTGTTTGGTTTTATTCTTGTTTGTTTCTTGTGGTTCCCTTCTTCTTTTGTTTCCTTTTGTTGGGTCAATCACTTTCTTCTCTTCTTTGGTTTCATTCTTGTTTGTTTTTTGTGGTTCCCTTCTTCTTTTGTTTCCTTTTGTTTGGTTCAATCACTTGGGTTGGGTCATGTCATCATTCGTCGTGTCATTGCCTTTATATTTTATTTATATTAAACATTTTATTTAATATGAAGTATTATTTTATATTTAGTATCCTTTTTTATCCCTGGTACTGGGGTGGCTTATTTGTGTTGTAACAATATAAACCAGTGTTAAATAGATTTCTCCAAGTATAAAAGCAGTTATCAAAAGTAACTAACAGTTTCACCAGTTTTCGTGAGTGTTGGAGAAGAAAACAGTTTTGAACGAGCAATGGTGCAACATGGGGAATAACTTTGGCAGATAAGTACAGTAAAACCTAGGTCGACTACACTACAAGTCATGGCTATATACCCAATATAAAATTAAACCATTCAAATAATGAGATCTCAGATTTAAGGGGGGTTTTACAGAGTGAGAGAGAGAGAGAGAGTGAAAGCGAAGTGCTGGTTCGCCTTACTAGAAAATAAGTTTATTGTGTTTAATTGCTAATTATGTGTATACATTGTTGGGTGAATTGTTATCACCAGATAAATATAAATAGGGGCAACACCCCTTTAAAATTCTAACTGCAAATAAAATGCACTTTGCAATATCGATATGACCACGTGTGTAGTGTAACTTATTGTGCTGCAACCTTGTGTATCCATCGTCATAGTCTCGCCTAACGAGCTTTAGAATCTTCTGAGTCCAGAGAAATAAAGTGTAAATTAAGCAAGCGTTATTTAATATATAGAGTGAAATGGTTTGCATGTACAGGGTCCGGCATAAAGACCTCCCCTATTTAAATAGGTAATTACAAACAAACAGAGAAAGATACAGAAAACATTTTTTTTATGTATGAATAACATACACTATGCCATTTTACATTAATGTTTTTAAAAATTTATGTCCATTAGATGGCGGCCTCCATTATTGACACACTGACGAAGCTGTTCCTGAAAGTTTTCCGTAGCTCTTCGTGTCATTTCTGGCGGAATGTTAGCAACTTCCTGGGTGATTCCCTTAAGAGCTTCCATGGTCCTAGGGCGATGTTTGTACACTTGTGCCTTTAAATATCCCCAAAGGAAATAAATCACAAGGCGTCAAATCTGGTGACCTTGGGGGCCAGGCAATGTCACCGTGCAAGGAGAGCAGACGCCCAGGAAACAATTCTCTCAGAATTTCTCGAGAACGCCGAGCAGTGTGGGCTGTAGGAGCTCCGTCTTGTTGGAACCAGACTTTTCCTTCATGGTCCTCAATGAATTGGTTTAACTTGGGCTGGAGGAAAGTTTCTAACATGTGACAGTAGCGATTGGAATTAACTGTTACTGCCTAGCCATCTTCTTCAAAAAAGTATGGACCCCACACACCAAATTCGGCAACGCCACACCTAACAGTAACATGAGGGCTGTGAAGTGGTTGCTGTTGAAGTTCTCGAGGGTTACCTTCAGCCCAGTACCGAAAATTTTGCTTATTTACAGTGCCTGCCAAGTGGAAGTGAGCCTCGTCAGAAAAAATCACAACAGCTGTAGGGGGAATGTTCTGAAGAATGTCTTCACACAAAGCTCTGCGAGTTTCAAAATCTCTTATGCTTAGTTCTTGTGTAACATCATTTTGTAGGGATGCATGTTGAGATTGCTGTGCAGGATTCTTCTTACACTCTGATCAGACAGGCCCAGGGAAGCTGCGTGTTTCACTGCTGAATGCTTTGGAGATTGCAGGACAGAAGCTCTCACACGCGCCACATTGTCCGGCGTTGTTACGGTCCGAGGTTGGCCAGGAGATTTTTTTTAATGCTGAACCTGTTGCTCTAAAGTTCGATACCCAAACATGAATTGATTTTCTATCCGGAACAGACTCATGTCGGCCAAGTGCGAACCGAATATGAAATGCACGCTGTGTAGTAATCACAGAACCACCATTATGAATAAATTCCTCCACAACAAAAGCGCGATGCTCACCAAGCCAAGCCATTGCGCTCATTGAAAATGGCACGTACACCACTATCGATCGATACCCTCTCCACAGCCATATCCCCACCACCGCTCGTCCAGTGGCGTCTCCAAATGGGGGAGGTCTTTATGCCGGACCCTGTATAACCTTAAATATGCTGACGACCCTCTGATGAAATTAGATGAAACGCAAGGTAGGTGTTAAGAACATATCGCCAAGGTAGGTAATATTTTGGGGGGTAGATTTAAAAAAGTTAAATTACTTTACACCTTGTGACTTTGTTTTTACAAACTCTTTAATTTATTGATACATGGCATAATACCCTTTATGTTGTATTTCCTTTTTTCTTTCTGTGGTAGCATTATCATAGCTGTCTATCTTTCTTTAATAATGTTCTTTCTCACACAATTACCTTGATTAATTTTACTCAACTCAGTCAATTAGTAAGAATGTAACATCACAGAATGAGGAAAAGTCTAGCATAGTAATTAGAATAAAATGTATTTAAATATACAAATAGTGAAGTGGCATGTTAAAGTGCCCTAAATTAGTGTATATTGAAATATTTTTCAATTTTACTCATTTGTTTCACAAGATTATAAGGAATCCTATCGCGCCATGTATGGCTTACAAAATTTCCAGTTCTGCAAACCCTTTAAAGACTTGTCAGATTCATTGATTGTTACGAGGTGGTAAGTAATTCTCCCTTATTCTTCAGTTTTGTATACTTCAGGATACAGTTTCTCACTACTATTAAATCCCTTGTATATGGTTTCTGTTTATTTCTTATTTTATCTGATATAGTTCGCTAAATGCAGTGACATCACAGCAGAACATAAGAAATGAAAAGAATAGAGAAATGTGATTATTGAGATCAGTACTGTATCATGGAGACCAATTAAGAAATGACATCATAAGGGACATTCTTGGAATATAAGGATAAAACAATACAGATAGGATTAGACACATGTAGAAAGGATGCATGTGAATACGACAAATTTTGGTTTACAATCCACCAGAAACAAGACATACTAGAAGACTAAAGAAAAGATGGTTGGACCAAGGAATGAACGATGTGTCATAAGGCCCAATGGATGAACAAGAAGAAGATATTCTATACTGAACGTATTCCTTTTTCTTATACATGTTTATATAAAATGTTTAAGAGTCTGCAGAACTTTCATTAGGACAATGCTTTTTTTTAATTAGGATAACTACAGTAAGAGTTTTGTCAGCATGTTCAGAATGGTTATTTACAATAGGCTAATCTTTATTTCTTCAAATGGGAAAATTCTTACTTTAGATCAACTGGAACACTCTGGTATGACTGTTGCAGTAAAAAGGTTTACAATTGGAGCACTGTGGTATAATAATGTGTTCTTAGAATAACAGGATTGAGTGTATGTGAGTCTGATTATCCAGTTAGTAAAATGACAAACATGTTTAGTCCATGTGGATGCAGCACTGCGAAATTAGTATTGAGTATTGCAATTTGTATTTAATGAAGCCAAATCATTGAGGTCATTATTCTGCGTCAGCATAGGCCTTTGTATAAGTGATACACAAGAACATGTCAACAATGCAACTACATGACTTGAGCTAAAAAATTAAGATCAACAAAACTTGCTTTGGTAAGTTAATGTTAACAGTTAAAGCGAGGTAGTTATAACACAGTGCTGGTGACCCTCAAAATAATATCATTCTCTCTGTTAATGTAGGTTTATTATTACTTTTAATTTGTTACTAATATTTTAATGAATTTGACAGACAAAGTGATTGGCATGACTGAACATTCACTTAATGAACCAACCAAGGGTTGTAAAATAAGTTCTCAGCCTCAAAATAAAAAAAGTCAGATTTTGGTCATAGACCTTCGTCAGAACATATACACTGTACACTCGCAGTCACAATATTATAAAACAGTTACTATTTACAAAAAACGAATGGTACCTTTAGGTTTTGAACAATGAATACACTACAATAGAAGATTGAGATTATAGGTACCATTAGTAAGCAATAAGTGTGTGTATGTTATAAACACATCACATTATCATTAGTACGCACCCCACATCACTCGATCGACTTTCTGATGCACTCTGTTACACTCCTGACATAGGGTAAGAACACCATGCTGACCAGCTGATGTTCCTCTGACACAACCATTTGGCTATATCTGTGTGGCCACAAGGCTTTTCTCATCTCTGTAGCAGAGTAACCATTTGACTGTAGCACTGTATCAAGATGTCCAAGCTCTTCACCAAAGTTCACAACTACAATCGGTGAGGGACATCAGGGATATGGTTGCAGGTTCCTCATACAGAGTGGTGTGCTTTTGTGGAAAAGTGCACATTGGCACAATGAAACACAGCATCAACATTTGCTTAGGTGAACATAAGTGACAAACTTCTGTCTGGGCCAAATGAAGACGTCTGTATAACAGAATACACGCTATCTAATGAAGACCATACAATCTTGTTTGGCTCTCCAAACCCAGGAGACCCAGGTTTGTTAGTCTCTACCCATGTTCTACCCTTGCCTCAGTGATACTTTGCTTGGTTGCAGAGGGAGGCATTTGAAATATATAATCATGGCAACTGCAGCATAAATACAAAAAAGGGGTCTTTAGCGCTCAATGAACACTGGCTACCAGGATTGAATCACGGTACAATAAGCAAGTCAATCAAAAAAGAAGAGCAATGCGATTGGCCAAAAAATTACCAACTAGCACCTTAAAAAAGTGTGTAAACATAAATGCTTTAACAAGACGGAACAGTCTTTGTTTGTATTTATTCAAGAGTATCTGTAATCTGTGTGTCCACACCAACGTTCGCATTCTCTGCAAATATTGTGACCCAAGTCCCTACGCCACTGAAGATGTCCGTCATCAATCAGTACAGATGAAACATCTAGAGGTAAATATAGACATTCTAGACCACGGTCTAACAGCCCGGAAAATTGTTATAATATAAACACCAGCTGTAAAAGCTTACGTTCTTTTACTGCTTGTTGCTTAAAAGGTTGATTCAGATACTTTATTTCGAAGGACGTACTTCAGTAACCAGCATCATGTGTTTTCGGTGAAAGTACAGGTCTTAAAGGGAATGTTCCCTCCATGCTTCCCTGTCATGGGCTAATCTCTTCATTTCATATGACATCCGTATATTGTCTACCATCTGGTCTCTCCTCCATTCCTTACTCCATTTTTACTTCCATGTTTCTTAAGGAAATGGAAGTATGGTGATGGCAAACAAAAATCGTGTTCGAGATTATTGCAGATTCTGATTGTACTACACTCAAAACATGAAAAAAAGTCGTTTTCCGAAAAGTGTGTGTGTGTGTGTGTGTGTGTGTCTGGCTGTCTGTCTGTCTGTCTTTCTGTAGATTTTTTTTCTATGGCAAACGATAACAGCCGCAAATTCAAACTGAAGCAAATCGTTTTTTGCATGCAGCCCTGATTTGTAGAGTACTCACGACCTATTGTTTTTGGTGAAGATCGGTTGAGGGAAAGGGGTAGTTTACCTGCAACAGTTTTTTTAAATCAAGGGTAATTGTTTTCTATGGCAAACGATAACAGCCGCAAATTCAAACAGAATCAACTACTCTTTTGCATACAGCCCTGAATTGTAGAGTTCTCAAGACTTGTTGTTTTTGGTGAAGATCGGTTAAGGGAAAGGGGTAGTTTACTGGCAACGATTTATGTTTTAACAAGGGTATTTTATATGGCAAACGATAACAGCCGCAAATTCAAACAGAATCAAATTATTATTTGCATACAGCCCTAAATTGTAGAGTTCTCAAGACCTATTGATTTTGGTGAAGATCGGTTAAGGGAAAGGGGTAGTTTACCAGCAACATTTTATGTTTTAACAAGGGTATTTTTTATGGCAAACGATAACAGCCGCAAATTCAAACATAATCAAATAATATTTTGCATACTGCCCTGAATTGTAGAGTTCTCAAGACCTTTTGTTTTTGGTGAAGATCGGTTAAGGGAAAGGGGTAGTTTACCAGCAACGTTTTATGTTTTAAAAGGGTATTTTCTATGGCAAATGATAAGAGCTGCAAATTAAAACAGAATCAAATAAGTTTTTGCATACAGCCCTGATTTCTTGGGTAATGAAGACATATTGTTTTTGGTGAAGATGGTTTAAGGGAAAGGGGTAGTTTACCTGCCACGTTTTTTGTTTTATCAAGGGTATTTTGTATGGCAAACGATAACAGCCGCAAATTCAAACAAAATCATATAATATTTTGCATATAGCCCTGAATTGTAGAGTTCTCAAGACCTATCGTTTTTGATGAAGATCGGTTAAGGGAAAGGAGTAGTTTACCAGCAACGGTTTTTTATCAAGGGTAATTTTTTTCTATGGCAAACGATAAGAGCTGCAAATTCAAACAGAATCAAATGATGTTTTGCATACAGCCCTGTATTGTAGAGTTCACAATACCTATTGGTGTTGGTGAAGATCGGTTAAGGGAAAGGGGCAGTTTACCTGCAACGTTTTATGTTTTAAAAGGGTAATTTTTTTTGACGAACGATAACTGCCGTACATTAAAACAGAATCAACTACACTTCTGCATACCTTTTTGAATTATAAAGAACTCAAGGTCTGTTGATTTTGTTGAAGATCGGTTAAGGGAAAGGGGTAGTTTACCTGCAACGTTTAATGTTTTAACAAGGGTATTTTTTCTATGACGAACGATAACTGCCGTAAATTCAAAGAGAATCAACTAATGTTTTGCATACTGCCCTGAATTGTAGAATTCTCAGAACTGTCGGTTTTGGTGAAGATCGGTTAAGGCAAAGGGGTAGTTTACCTGCAACGGTTTTTTATCAAGGGTAATTTTTTACTTCCATGTTCCTTAAGGAAACGGAAGTATGGTGTTTCTATAGTAAACGATACCAGCCGCAAATTCAATCAGAATCAAATGATGTTTTGCATACAGCCCTGTATTGTAGAGTTCTCAATACCTATTGGTGTTGGTGAAGATCGGTTAAGGGAAAGGGGTAGTTTACCTGCAACATTTTATGTTTTAACAAGGGTATTTTTTCTATGACGAACGATAACTGCCGTAAATTCAAAGAGAATCAACTAATGTTTTGCATACTGCCCTGAATTGTAGAATTCTCAGAACTGTCGTTTTTGGTGAAGATCGGTTAAGGCAAAGGGGTAGTTTACCTGCAACGGTTTTTTATCAAGGGTAATTTTTTACTTCCATGTTCCTTAAGGAAACGGAAGTATGGTGTTTCTATAGTAAACGATAACAGCCGCAAATTCAATCAGAATCAAATGATGTTTTGCATACAGCCCTGTATTGTAGAGTTCTCAATACCTATTGGTGTTGGTGAAGATCGGTTAAGGGAAAGGGGTAGTTTACCAGCAACATTTTATGTTTTAACAAGGGTAATTTTTTATATGATGAACGATAACTGCCGTAAATTCAAACAGAATCAACTAGGTTTTTGCATACCTTTTTGAACTAAAGAGAACTCAAGGTCTGTTGATTTTGTTGAAGATCGGTTAAGGGAAGAGGTAGTTTATCAGCAACGTTTTATGTTTTAAAAAGGGTAATTTTTTTTATGACGAACGATAACTGCCGAAAATTCAATGAGAATCAATTAATTTTTTGCACCCTTTCCTGAGTTGCAGAGAGCTCAAGGTCTATTGATTTTGGTGAAGATCGGTTAAGGGAAAGGGGTAGTTTACCTGCCACATTTTATGTTGTAACAAGAGAAATGTTTCCATGACGAACGATAACTGCCGCACATTCAAACAGAATCAAATATTTTTTTGCATGCTTCCCTGAATTGTAGAGGATGGAAGGTCTATTGATTTTGGAGAAGATCGGTTAAGAGAAAGGGGTAGTTTACCTGAAACATTTTATGATTTAACAAGAGTAAAGTACTTAATTTTTATAAATAAAGTATCCTGATAAGAAGCTCATAGTAATCCACTGTAGAAACGTAGATGAAATATCTATAAATGAAGAGGTTATGTGGACGGGGTGGGGGTAATTTCCTATTATTAAAAATTATAGTTGAAGGTGGAGGGGAGAATTTTTTATATGTATACTACGTTATCGGCAACAAAGAAGTAGTTTTTTGTTAAAATTGCTTCCCGGGCTCTTTAGCTGTAGTCCAATGTTTTCTGCAAAACCAGACTTTTCGGCAGTGCCATCGACTGCCATCATCGGTGAAAATCGAGTGCGAAAACGTGAGGTGATATACGTTAGTGACCACAGTACTGTGGTTAATGCTGAAGCAATAAGTAGAAAGACGTAGTTTCGAAGGAAATATTTAATTTCGAATATGATTTTAAATATAAATCTTAGAACATGGAAGTCATGTATGGTTCTCCATACCGATATATTTGGCAAACGATAACACCCGCACATTCAAACAGAATCAAATAATGTTTTGCATACAGCCCTGAATTATAGAGTTCTCAAGACCTATTGGTTTTGGTGAAGATCGGTTTAGGGGAAGGGGTAGTTTACCTGCAACGTTTTTTTATCGGGGGTAATTTTTTCTATGGCAAACGATAACAGCCGCAAATTCAAACAGAATCAAATAATGTTTTGCATACAGCCCTGAATATTAGAGTTCTCAAGACCTATTGTTTTTGGTGAAGATTGGTTAAGGGGAAGGGGTAGTTTACCTGCAACGTTTTTTTATCGGGGGTAATTTTTTCTATGGCAAACGATAACAGCCGCAAATTCAAACAGAATCAAATAATGTTTTGCATACAGCCCTGAATTGTAGAGTTCTCAAGACCATTTGGTTTTGGTGAAGATCGATTTAGGGAAAGGGGTAATTTACCTGCAACGTTTTATGTTTTAAAAGGGTATTTTTTATGGCAAACGATAAGAGTCGTAAATTCAAACAAAGTCAAATAATGTTTTGAATACAGTCCTGAATTGTAGAGTTCTCAAGACCATTTGGTTTTGGTGAAGATCGGTTAAGGGAATAGGGTAGTTTACCGGCAACATTCTATGTTTTAACAAGGGTAATTTTTTATATGACTAACGATAACTGACGTAATTCCAAACAGAATCAACTACTCTTTTGCATACCTTTTTGAATTATACGGAGCTCAACGTCTGTTGATTTTGTTGAAGATCGGTTAAGGGAAAGGGGCAGGTTACCTGCAACGTTTTATATTTTAACAAGGGTATTTCCTATGACAAACGATAAGAGCTGCAAATTAAAAGAGAATCAAATAATTTTTTGCATACAGCCCTGAATATTAGAGTTCTCAAGACCTATTGTTTTTGGTGAAGATCGGTTAAGGGGAAGGGGTAGTTTACCTGCAACATTTTTTTATCGGGGGTAATTTTTTCTATGGCAAACGATAACAGCCGCAAATTCAAACAGAATCAAATAATGTTTTGCATACAGCCCTGAATTATAGAGTTCTCAAGTCCTATTGGTGTTGGTGAAGATCGGTTAAGGGAAAGGGGTAGTTTACCTGCAACATTTTTTTTTAACAAGGGTAATTTTTTATATGACGAACAATAACTGCCGCAAATTCAAACAGAATTGACTACGTTTTTGCATTCCTTTTTGAATTAAAGAGAACTCAAGGTCTGTTGATTTTGTTGAAGATCGGTTAAGAGAAAGGGGTAGTTTACCTGCAACGTTTTATGTTTGAACAAGAGTAAAGTACTTAATTTTGATAAATAATGTATCCTAATAAGAAGCTCATAATAATCCACTGTAGAAACGTAGATGAATTATCTATAAATGAAGAGGTTAATTGAACGTGGTGGGGGTAATTTTCTATTAATGAAAATTATAGTTGATTGGGGAGGGGAGTATTTTTTATGTGTACTACGTTATCGGCACCAAAGAAGTAGTTCTTTGTTAAAATTCCTTCCCGGGCTGTTTAGCTGTAGTCCAATGTTTTCTGCAAAACCAGACTTTTCGGCAGTCCGTCGACTGCCATCATCAGTGAAAATCGAGTGCGAAAACGTGAGGTGGTATATGTTAGTGACCACAGTACTGTGGTTAAGGCTGAAGCAATAAGTAGAAAGAAGTAGTTTCTATGGAAATATTTCATTTCAAATATGATTTTAAATATAAATCTTAGAACATGGAAGTCATGTATGGTTCTCCATACCGATATTTCATTTACCAGCCCCTCCAGTGTTTCCAGCATCACATTACCTTGTGTTTGCTACACACAGTGTCACCACCAACTTGTCTTCTGCCCTTGATGATATCCAACACTACCCTTTTCTCTCCTACTCCTTCAAGGACCTCAAATGCAAGTAACCTCCTTTCCTCTTTTTCCTTCAATGTCCAAGTAAGCATGCTCCAAAGAAAACACTGTACCATCCTCTTTCTCAGCTTTATGTCTAGTGGCCTGCACAATAATCTTTTCAATCTATTAAAAAGACTTCCTTAGCTAAAACAATTCGGCATTTCATCTGTTATTTGTTCAATTTCCTCATTTGCTATTTTAATCTGTGCAGTTCTTGCTCATTTTGGTTATAACCATGCTCTTTTTCTTTTTTATATTCCAAACTCTTTACAAGTTCTGTTAAAATCCTTCACATTCCATTTAATATCCTTTCATCCTCAGGAAGTAACACCATATTGTCTGCAAACATGATGCACTCTATCCTCCTTCCGCTGACTGCAACTCCTCTTCTCGTATCAAGACAATTATTTATTATTTATTCCAAGCATATATTAAGGAGTGTGTGAGACATACAAGAGCTCTATCTTTCCTATTTTGATTTCCTTTGTCATTTTGCTCCCAAGTCTCACTACAATCTTCTGATCTTGATAGCGCCTTCTAATCAACATTCTCTCTTTCCTGTCTATTCTGCTTTTTTATGCATCCATCAGCTTGCTCCAGTTAACTCTATCTTCTTCTTCTTCTTAATTGGTGATACAGTACCTTGGAGAGCCTTGGCCTCCTGGACAATCTGCCTCCAGTTGTCTCGATCCTCTGCTCTCAGTCTCCATCTTCTTATACAAGCCTGCGTAGGTCATCCTCAATATCATCCACCAATTGTTTTTTGGGCCGACCCTCCTTCTTCCACCAGGTCTCCCCATCAAAATTTTCTTCAATGAGGCTGTCTATAACATTCTCTGAACATGCCCTGGTCACTGGATTCTACTTTTCTTTATGTCAGTAAGAAGGATATCTGGTTCTTCATAGAATTGCTGGATTTCTGCATTTGTCCTTAAGGGCAGTTTAGGTCTAAGTATATTAATTAGTTTATTATTGGTTCTAAAAGACATAGTATAACCAATATTGTTCATCACTGAGGATAAAATTTTTGGCATGATGTATGTGTATTTTGCAGATATAAATTTTTTCGGTGTTTTATTAAGTGGACGGGGCTTAAGTTGAATGTTATTATGCTTCTTTAGCAATTTGTCAATGATGTGACTACTGTAACCATTGGAAACTGCAATAAATCTTATTGTATTTAGCTCAGTCTGGAAATCATTATTGTCAAGGGGGACTGTCAACAATCTATGGATTAAACTATTATATGCTGCCATTTTTTGAGAGTATGGATGGTGGGAATCTGCATGTATTGTATGGTTAGTGGCAGTAGGCTTCCTAAAAATATTGAATTTCAATGTGTCCATTCGTCTAGTGAGGGTCAGGTCTAGAAAGTTAATTGAGTTATTACGCTCGGTCTCTAAAGTAAATTGAATATTATTGTTGATTTCATTTAAAAGATTTTTAAAGGAGTCAACTTGCCTCAAAGTTCCGTCAAAAATAATAAACGTGTCATCTACGTAACGTGAATAAAATTTATCTTCTTAGCGTATATGTTATTATTTAATAAATAAGTATTTTCGTAGAAATTTATGTATATGTCAGCCAATAGCCCATAGCTAGACCATCATCTTGGCAATAGAATAAACCATTGAATGTGAAATAATTTTGATTTAAAATGACTTTAAGCAAGTCAATCAACTCATCTATCGCCTGTGCACTCATGGAAGCGTTAATTCGTAAATTGTCCTTCAATAATTTTAAAGTTACATCAGTTGGAATATTTGTATATAAATCCACTATGTCAAATGAAACCAATTTGTAATTGGGTTTTAATTTAACGGTATTTATCTTATTAATGAAGTCAGTATTATTTGTTAAGCTGTAATTATTCTTTAACTGTAAATTGTCTTTAATTAGTTTTACAAGAATTTTTGATGTTTTGAA
This sequence comes from Magicicada septendecula, assembly GCA_034769895.1. Lineage (NCBI taxonomy): Eukaryota > Metazoa > Arthropoda > Insecta > Hemiptera > Cicadidae > Magicicada > Magicicada septendecula. The sequence continues at coordinate 203,912,484 of CM068367.1, forward strand.
ACCGGGGGCTGTAGTGAAGTTAACCAGCGGTCTTATGGGTATGTGTGGTTTGTGGATTTTGGGGAGTCCCGTAAATATCGGAGCCTTCACATTAATTGGCTTCAAATAACGACGTGTATTATCACTGAGCAAACTCGTACATTTGTTAATACATTGGTTGAGGTTTTTGGTGTATTTATCAGTAGGATCAGATTTTAATTGTCTAATATTATGGTTAGAGATAAATTCGTGAACTTTGGCATTATAAGAATCAGTATCCATGATTACTAATGTATTCCCTTTATCTGCTTTAATAATACTAGCATTATTAATAGTTATTTTTGTTTTGGTGTGCCTCAAAATTTTGTATTCACGGGAGAATCGTGGATGCATAAATAGATTATGTGGTAGGTTATCGTTAGATCTGATAGTTTTAGTGAATTTATTGTTTATCAATATGCGTGCTTCGTTCTGTACAATAGGATTCGGAATAGTCTTAATAGCCGCCTCCGCCTCAACAAGCTCATAAATATGTTTGTTATTTCCGGTTGGTGGGAGATTATAATTAAGTCCTTTATTAAGGAGCTCCATTTCATTATCACTGAAGTTTATATTAGTTAAATTCATTGTTCTAGGATGAAATGTATGTTTGCAATTAATGTCAGTCTCTAGACGGTGTTTATTTTCTAAACTACGAAGTTTACATAATTGATTGAAGCGTATACGGCGTGAAACACTAGCTGTGTATTTAAATATATAATCAAAAACATTGTTGATAACGCTTGGATGAATGCTGTTGAGGGTATGTAAATGTAATTTGAATAAACGAGTGTTAAGAATAGATTTTTTAATATATAATGCCTTAATTTCTTCTCTAATATACATCCGTTCAGCAGAATGTTTGCGGCCTTGGAAGAGCTGTTGATCTTTACAATAGCATATTTTGGTGTTATGTTCTTCAGTAAACAAATTTTGTTAAATTTAATATGCAAATTCGCTTTTAGCAATTGTATTTTAGTGTTTTGGAATTTAAATACCATTTTTGCCTGGCTGGGCTCCAGTTTAACATTCATGTTTCGTATGGTATCCAAGTCACTTTTATGTAATATTAAGTGATTACCTGTATGCGGTCCGCCGTGTGACTTCTCAAACTTATTACGTTACGCGTTTCAAGGCATATGCCTCATCATCAGACGTTTAAAAACCAAAAACACACATATCACACAAAACTGCGTTTGTCAAAAAATAAAATTGCAGAAACAAGCATATTATGTGCACGTGATGTAGGGTGCGCACCCGTTCAAGTGTTGTCTGCTACTGATTGGAATTCGTTGAGCAGTCTCAAAGCAGTATCATACAGGCGGTTAGATACAAAGTTCAATTGTTCATTCAGAACACAATCACGACTGCTATCATTATTATATGCATTATAAATTTCCAGCTCCTCCAAGGCATTCATAAAACAGCCCTTGTTGCATACATGCAAAGGCATTAGATTGGACTTAAAATCTGTATAATTGTGATTGTGTTGGGTCAGATGACGAGTGTAATTAGATTTTATATCATTGTAATTGTGTGTCATTTTTGGTAAGTGTTCACGGAAGCGTTTGTAAAAACCTCTTCCAGTCTGACCTATATAGAAGCTGTTACAATCATTGCAAACCAGTTTATAAATGCCTGTTTTTTCTTCAATAGGTAAGGGCAGTTTAGGTCTAAGTATATTAATTAGTTTATTATTGGTTCTAAAAGACATAGTATAACCAATATTGTTCATCACTGAGGATAAAATTTTTGGCATGATGTATGTGTATTTTGCAGATATAAATTTTTTCGGTGTTTTATTAAGTGGACGGGGCTTAAGTTGAATGTTATTATGCTTCTTTAGCAATTTGTCAATGATGTGACTACTGTAACCATTGGAAACTGCAATAAATCTTATTGTATTTAGCTCAGTCTGGAAATCATTATTGTCAAGGGGGACTGTCAACAATCTATGGATTAAACTATTATATGCTGCCATTTTTTGAGAGTATGGATGGTGGGAATCTGCATGTATTGTATGGTTAGTGGCAGTAGGCTTCCTAAAAATATTGAATTTCAATGTGTCCATTCGTCTAGTGAGGGTCAGGTCTAGAAAGTTAATTGAGTTATTACGCTCGGTCTCTAAAGTAAATTGAATATTATTGTTGATTTCATTTAAAAGATTTTTAAAGGAGTCAACTTGCCTCAAAGTTCCGTCAAAAATAATAAACGTGTCATCTACGTAACGTGAATAAAATTTTATCTTATTAGCGTATATGTTATTATTTAATAAATAAGTATTTTCGTAGAAATTTAAGTATATGTCAGCCAATAGCCCATAGCTAGACCATCATCTTGGCAATAGAATAAACCATTGAATGTGAAATAATTTTGATTTAAAATGACTTTAAGCAAGTCAATCAACTCATCTATCGCCTGTGCACTCATGGAAGCGTTAATTCGTAAATTGTCCTTCAATAATTTTAAAGTTACATCAGTTGGAATATTTGTATATAAATCCACTATGTCAAATGAAACCAATTTGTAATTGGGTTTTAATTTAACGGTATTTATCTTATTAATGAAGTCAGTATTATTTGTTAAGCTGTAATTATTCTTTAACTGTAAATTGTCTTTAATTAGTTTTACAAGAATTTTTGATGTTTTGAAACCGGGGGCTGTAGTGAAGTTAACCAGCGGTCTTATGGGTATGTGTGGTTTGTGGATTTTGGGGAGTCCCGTAAATATCGGAGCCTTCACATTAATTGGCTTCAAATAACGACGTGTATTATCACTGAGCAAACTCGTACATTTGTTAATACATTGGTTGAGGTTTTTGGTGTATTTATCAGTAGGATCAGATTTTAATTTTCTAATATTATGGTTAGAGATAAATTCGTGAACTTTGGCATTATAAGAATCAGTATCCATGATTACTAATGTATTCCCTTTATCTGCTTTAATAATACTACGATTATTAATAGTTATTTTTGTTTTGATGTGCCTCAAAATTTTGTATTCACGGGAGAATCGTGGATGCATAAATAGATTATGTGGTAGGTTATCGTTAGATCTGATAGTTTTAGTGAATTTATTGTTTATCAATATGCGTGCTTCGTTCTGTACAATAGGATTCGGAATAGTCTTAATAGCCGCCTCCGCCTCAACAAGCTCATAAATATGTTTGTTATTTCCGGTTGGTGGGAGATTATAATTAAGTCCTTTATTAAGGAGCTCCATTTCATTATCACTGAAGTTTATATTAGTTAAATTCATTGTTCTAGGATGAAATGTATGTTTGCAATTAATGTCAGTCTCTAGACGGTGTTTATTTTCTAAACTACGAAGTTTACATAATTGATTGAAGCGTATACGGCGTGAAACACTAGCTGTGTATTTAAATATATAATCAAAAACATTGTTGATAACGCTTGGATGAATGCTGTTGAGGGTATGTAAATGTAATTTGAATAAACGAGTGTTAAGAATAGATTTTTTAATATATAATGCCTTAATTTCTTCTCTAATATACATCCGTTCAGCAGAATGTTTGCGGCCTTGGAAGGGCTGTTGATCTTTACAATAGCATATTCTGGTGTTATGTTCTTCAGTAAACAAATTTTGTTAAATTTAATATGCAAATTCGCTTTTAGCAATTGTATTTTAGTGTTTTGGAATTTAAATACCATTTTTGCCTGGCTGGGCTCCAGTTTAACATTCATGTTTCGTATGGTATCCAAGTCACTTTTATGTAATATTAAGTGATTACCTGTATGCGGTCCGCCGTGTGACTTCTCAAACTTATTACGTTACGCGTTTCAAGGCATATGCCTCATCATCAGACGTTAATAAACAAAAACACACATATCACACAAAACTGCGTTTGTCAAAAAATAAAATTGCAGAAACAAGCATATTATGTGCACGTGATGTAGGGTGCGCACCCGTTCAAGTGTTGTCTGCTACTGATTGGAATTCGTTGAGCAGTCTCAAAGCAGTATCATACAGGCGGTTAGATACAAAGTTCAATTGTTCATTCAGAACACAATCACGACTGCTATCATTATTATATGCATTATAAATTTCCAGCTCCTCCAAGGCATTCATAAAACAGCCCTTGTTGCATACATGCAAAGGCATTAGATTGGACTTAAAATCTGTATAATTGTGATTGTGTTGGGTCAGATGACGAATGTAATTAGATTTTATATCATTGTAATTGTGTGTCTTTTTTGGTAAGTGTTGTAATGAAACAAATGTTACAAAAGAATAGTAAATAATAGTGAAATCCGATCCAGAGAAGAACCAAGAAATAATAATTGCTAGCAAATTAAAGGAAAACTATTTGGTTTGACTTATATAATATTATCCAGAAACCCAGAAATAACCCAGTAGAATAGGGCAGTAAACAGAAAAAAGTGAAATAAATAAACCTAGTAGGCCTAATCAACTTACCCTGAATAATAATCCAAACCCAATAAAGAGTACCTAATCCATATAATAAAATTGTATTAATTATAATCATATAGGCCTATAATCAAGGAAAGGAAAAGGGACACAAACCTTTAAAGTAATGAGTGTGATCATAAGAAATAGCGACACAGACTACCGTTAAACAGTGTAATTATTTTTGATGGAAGTGTTTTGTTATTATGAGATAGAATTTTAGTTTATCATACAGACAATAGTTTAGCAGTATAAATAAACTAAAACTGTCAAAAACAATTATTATTATTAAAAGTTTTGTTATATGTTATAAGATTTTATGTCACCAGTTAATTTATGTAAATATATTTATCTCAGGTAGTCAAAGTAGAAATTACAATAAATCATAACAAATTGTTCCACCACATATCATAGAAAATCAAATTAATAAGGTTTTACAGTTATAAACTGAGGCATGTTTAGTATCAAATTGTTTATAATTATCTAATTAATAATTGTATAAACATTGCATATATAATTAGAGTATAATAATAAAATTATCTATTAAAGGTAATTTATAAAATATAATGTAGGTAATGGGTGTTGATCCTATAACATTTAAACTGTACATAAATGACCAATCAAAATTTAAGAAATTTGTATGAGATAGGTAACTAAAAGAAAGAAGAAATAACACTTAATTGTTAATTGTGATGGAAAGCAGTTGAATAGTGCGTGTCTAGAGGTAATTAAAAGTATATAAAAATAGATAACCCGTTTGTGAAAGAAGATCTGAAGGACCATCATCGAAGATAATAATCCTTCCACTACAATTTTAATGAACAAATAATACACACAATCAAGAAAAATATTCAGAATAGACCAGGAACCCTTCAGCAATATCGCCTAGATGTGTAAAGTATAATTTGACAATATTTTTTTAACAAGGAACAACCACTAGACAATATAACGATTTACACTAACACTAATCACTAGTCAACATTTTAAAGTGCAACCAAATTCAATATATAAGCTAACAGTGATTACAAGGAAAACATTTATTGTACACATTAATAAACTACATTATTTTCTGAGACGGACAAATTGAATATCGTCAAAACTTGTATGTAACTTAATATATAATTTGTGTAAATTTTTAGATTATAAGTAATATATTGTTTGTAAAGGTACTCTCTGTTATTAATCAACATGCAAAGGAACTTTTCGTAGCAGCCACAAGAATTCCCACGAAATATATATAAATTATTTAATTATAAATCCTGAGATAAATATCGACCCTGTGACAACCTTATGTATCGAATGGAATTTTCCAATAATTGAATTTATGTTACACAGATTAAATCATTATGTTATTAAATCATATCCATGAGTTATTATTTCAGGAAGGTAATATATAGTAGTATTATAAATTGGTGCACCAACTAGTGAGGCTGAAATTAGGGAATATTAAGTGAAGAAATTGAATTAAGCAAATTAATTTCCTAATTTTTAGCTGGCGACTGCTATAAGTTCCAAGAAATGGTAAAGATGCGTAAGAGGGCTACGTCATTGAAACGGATGAAGGAGGCGGAGAAGGAAGTCAGGATGGAAGAGAAAGAAGTAACATCGGTGGAGGATGTAGAAATGGTAGCAAGAAAGGAAGATAGGGGAGACCCGAATCTTATAAAATTAATGGAGTTAATGAATAGTATGAGTGAAAAAATTGATAGTATCAAGGAAGATAACAGACAAACGAAGGAAGATTTGAAGAACATCAAGGAAGAATTCACTGAAAACTCAAAGAAACAAAATGAAATTTTGAGTCAAAACTTATTAAAACAAATGGAGGAAAAATTCGATAACATCAAGGAAGATCACAGACAAACAAATGAGAAAATTGATAGTATCAAGGAAGATAACAGACAAACGAAGGAAGATTTGAAGAGCATCAAGGAAGATCACAGACAAACAAATGAGAAAATTGATAGTATCAAGGAAGATAACAGACAAACAAATGAGAAAATGAGTGAAAATTTAATAAAACAGATGGAGGAGAGATTTGACCAAAACAGAGAAGACACTAACGAGAGTTTAAAACAGATAAATGAGAAAATTGATAGTATTAAGGAAAGTACTAATGAAACTTTAAGGCAAACTATAAGTGAAAATAATAACCAAATGAAGGAAGAGTTCAGACAAATCAATGAAGAGAATTTAAGAAGAATTAATGGTAGAATTGAACAAGTCAATGATACAATTAACCAGAAGATGGACAAAATCGATGAGGAAAGGAAGCAAGAAATAGCTGACACTAATGAGAGATTGAGAAAAGCTAACGAAACCATCATACAAAATAAAGCAGTGATAAATACTAGAATAGACCAGGTCCAAGAAAATAGTCGTATTCAAATAGAAGGAATACAAAAGGAACAAGAAAATTTAGTGAATTTACAGAAACAAACCGGAGAAAGGTGTGACAATATTAACACTACGGTGAATAATTTAACTGGTCAGGTACGCCAAAATCAAGAAGAAATTGAGTTAATTAGAACCAGACCAAATAATATTACTCATGTTTCCACAAATGAAACCAGAGAAGGAATTAATTTCAAAAATTATCGCAGAAACCCCATGGAATTCCTGGCCAGAATTGAGGAACATTTTAATAAACATCGAATAACTATCTGGAGCTCGATTAGAGAGATGTTGGATGAGCATTTTAGGGAGATTACGGACAACTGGTGGACAGCAACCAGGAATGAGATAGTGGACTACGCTCAATTTAAAAAACTGTTTAAAGAAAAATACTGGTCCGAAGCTATACAAAATATTATAAGGGACAACATTTGTCAGGGAAGATATGATGGAAATAGAGGTACATCTCCAACTACTTACTTCTGGGGAAAGGTATGTTTGGCGAGACACCTAGAGCCAAGAATACCAGAAGAATCCCTAGTAACTAAAATGGCATACCATTATGACACAGGAATTGCCAGAGCACGCCTGGGAAGCCAGATTAAAACGGTCCACGCAATGGCTGACTTATTAGAAAATTATGAACACGAGGGTTACTACAAAAGAAGCAGACAACGAACGGATCAGTGCAGTTCAAAAAATAATAACCATGGTATGAATCATAATCAATATAATAACATGAATAACCGGAATAGTTATGTCAACGATCGTAATTACAACCAAAATTTTACCCCAAATAATAACCAACCAGCAAACTTCAATCGAAACCCAATTAACAATAATGATAACAACAGGCCCAATCAAAATTACCATCCGGGTAATAGAAACAATAATAATTATAATAACTACCGAACAAACCAAAATTATAATAATTTTAGGAGTAACTCAGGAGTTAATAACAATAATAATCAGGGTAATTATAATAATAATCGTTCGTACCGACCCCGAATAAATTACATCAGTGCCGAAGAAGGGGATTACTGGAGATACCATCAACCTCGGAGGAACAGTTTTAATAACAGTTATGATCAAAGAGGAAATCCCAGAGGGTGAGTCACCATTATAACCGAGTCAGAAGTAGAAGCCAGGAGGACTTCCGAGAATCAAGGGGAAGTGAACAATTAGACAACCGAGAGGTTGAACAACCAGGAACCAGCACACCAGTCCAGGCAAATCAACAGTCATGCCCGGAAAATAATCATGATAGCCTTAATTTAAACGGAGTGAGGCAGTAATAAACCCTCACGACCCCTTACTGCTACTAACTACTGGGTACAATAACCACCAAATTCAAAAATATAGTAATAACAAATTACTACCAACTAATTATGAAAAGCTAATTATGGAAAATAAAAGAATTTTGAAGTATAACAATAACCAAAGTTTAAGGACGGACAGTCAAAATCTTACTATTATTTACAATTATTATTTGAAAAATCTTCGAGAAGAACTGTTGGAGGAAACGGTGACAAGTAGAATCAACCAGCATAATGAAATTTTATACATAACCGCTCAAATTGAAGGAATTCCTACACGAATAATGATAGATACTGGTGCAAATGTATCACTTATTAATGACACTGAACTGGAGAGAATACAGAAACAAAGTAAAAATATAATACCTACCTTACCTGTCAATAATGTTATTTTAATAGGTGCCACTGGGCGTCAAAATAAAACAGTGAGAAAACAAGTGTCATTGGAAATAGAAAGCAAAGGTGTTACAATTAATATTGTATGTTTGGTCGCAATCGGCCTACCATTCGAATTATTAATCGGATGCGATATGCTGAGGAAATATTCAGCCATTATTGATTTGAGCAAGGAGAAGGTGTCCTTGAACTCAGAAGGTGTTATGTGGACGGCAGAGTTAATAGGAAGCGATGGTGCCCCTCTGAACCGTACCCATCACCAAGTTAGGGAATTAAATTTTTTAAATAATGACACCCAATGCAGAAAAATAATCTATAATATGACAAATGAAGACCTGTGGAACAGTAAATTACAGGAGATAAGAGAGTTTAGACACCAAGGCACAAATAATTTGACAGCAAAACAAGTAGAAGATCTCATCATGATATATAAGAAGTATAAACATGTATTTTCAGAAAACCCAGGAAAAGTAAAAAACTATCAGTGTAGAATACAATTTAAAGAACCAGCAGAATTCCACAGAAAATCCTATCCTATACCATATTCATTGAAGGAGGCGGTTAGAGATGAAATTAATAAAATGTTGTTAAATGATATAATTGAGCATAGCCAATCACCATATACTAGCCCAATAGTAGCAATTCAGAAGAAGAACGGGCAGGTTCGACTTTGCTTGGATGCCCGAGAAATAAATAAACACATAGTAAATGATCTGGAGAAATAGAAGAAATTCTAAAGAAATTTCATGGTACAAAATTTATCAGTACCTGGGACACAGTTTGTGGTTACTGGCAGGTGGAGTTGCACCCGATGAGTCGAAAATATATGGCTTTTATTTTCGAGGGTAGAAACTACCAGTTTAAAAGATTACCATTTGGATTAGTCAATTCGGTAGCAATTTTTGTACGATGTATGGACCAGGTATTGGGTCAGGAAGCGCTACAATTCACCACAGTTTATGTAGACGACCTGTTGATTACCTCATCCAACTGGGAGGAACATTGTCACAGGGTGGAATATGTATTGAGTAAGTTAGCAGAGAACGACATAACACTAAAACTCGAAAAATCTCAATTAATAGCAAAGGAGGTTCAATTTTTAGGTTTCAATTTGACTGAACAAGGTATTTCTCCATCACAAGAAAAGGTTACTGCAATCCAGAAGTTCCCACAACCAAAGAATAAGAGGCAACTCCAATCCTTCTTAGGACTGTGTAATTACTACCGGAAGTTCCAACGCAATTATTCCGCATTGACATCTAAATTTCAGGAACAGCTGTCTTCCAAAAACAAATGGACATGGGGACATGAACAGGATGCGATACTACAACAGATAAAGGATAAATTCTTAGAGACAGTAATCCTTCATCATCCAAATTTTGATCACCCATTCTTTTTGAACTGTGACGCAAGTGATGTCAGTCTTGGGACGGTATTGTACCAAGAAGACACAGAAGGAAACCATTTAGTCATCAGTTTTGCCAGTCGTGTGTTAAACCACTGTGAGAGAAGGTATAATGTTACGGAAAAGGAACTATTAAGCATAGTCTTTGCTTGTAGTAAATTCCGAACGTACATTTTGGGATATCCTGTAACTGTCAGAACAGATCATAAGTCCATCTCATTTTTAAGAAGTTGTAAGCTGAGTCATGGAAGGCTTACAAGGTGGATACTCGCCTTGCAGGAGTATAATATCAAATGGGAATATATTCCAGGGAGTCAAAACGTGATAGCAGACGTGTTATCTCGAATAAACCTGGACACCCAGACATTTGAGGGTGAGAAAGAAAGGATTATCAAGGTGTACAACATTCTCAAAAGTAGATCTGATTTGGAAGCATTATTACAAAATATCAAAGCTAATCAGTTATTAGACCCAAAATTAATAAAAATCAAGGAACGTATGGCGAACCAAAACTCTTCAATAAACCAATTCTATTGTGAACAAGAAGGAATTTTATTCATAAAAAATACATTGAACCAAGAAGACTGGAAGGTGATCATTCCCAAAATCATGGAAAAAGAACTAGTGTTGGAATATCACATAAGATACGGACATATGGGTGCTGTAAATGTAGTGAAAGCATTGGAGGAGAATTGTTACATTAAGAACATACACAGGAAGGTACAAAATTATATAAAACCCTGTCATATCTGTCAATTGGTCAAAATTAATAATGAACGAAGGGAAGGTGTAATGATACCTATATCGTCAGAACAAAAATTGGAAAAATTATTCATTGACATATGTGGACCATTTCCTAGGAGTGAAGGTAGAAGCCGGTATAAATACCTTATAATCATTATGGACCACTTCACCAAATTCATCAAATTGTATCCAATCAGTCGAGCAACTACGCAGAAAATTCTTGAAGTAATAACTACTCAATACATTCCAAAAATAGGAATACCTGTTTCAATAGTTACCGACCATGGTACACAGTTTCGAGGCAGAAAATGGAAGAACACATTGTTAGAACTGAACATCAAAAGCTATAAGACCTCCGTATACCACCCCAGTAGCAATCCATCAGAAAGAAACCTGAGAGAGGTTGGTAGAATTTTAAGGACCTATTGTCATCAACAACAAAGGAAGTGGCCTGATTACTTATCAGCCACAGAAGATTTTTTAAACTTGGCTTACCATCCATCTATAAATTGCACTCCATACACTGCCATGTATGAAAAACAACCACCCAGAGAGATCCAAGAATTGATTAAATTTCCTAAGTCTCCACCGTACCAATTTAATAAATTAAAATTCTATAATCAGGTGATGGAAAATCTGGAAAAACGCAGAAATAAATACCAGAAAATAAAGGGTAAAATAATTAAATATGAAGTAGGAGAGAAAGTTTTGTTAAAGAACAGGGAATTGCCTAGCACTCTAGAAGGGATATCAAAGAAATTATTATTACTATACGTTGGACCCTACACCATAACAAAAAACAACAACAACAACACGTATGAATTAACCGACCCCATTTCAAAGAAGATCAAGGGCAATTATAATCAACAATCCATGAAAAAATATCATGAGGAAGAAAAGGAAAAATAACATAAGTAATTATGTCCTCACACCTAATGAAGTGTTCAGAAATAATTACTTCTGAAGGGAGGCAATTTGTAATGAAACAAATGTTACAAAAGAATAGTAAATAATAGTGAAATCCGATCCAGAGAAGAACCAAGAAATAATAATTGCTAGCAAATTAAAGGAAAACTATTTGGTTTGACTTATATAATATTATCCAGAAACCCAGAAATAACCCAGTAGAATAGGGCAGTAAACAGAAAAAAGTGAAATAAATAAACCTAGTAGGCCTAATCAACTTACCCTGAATAATAATCCAAACCCAATAAAGAGTACCTAATCCATATAATAAAATTGTATTAATTATAATCATATAGGCCTATAATCAAGGAAAGGAAAAGGGACACAAACCTTTAAAGTAATGAGTGTGGTCATAAGAAATAGCGACACAGACTACCGTTAAACAGTGTAATTATTTTTGATGGAAGTGTTTTGTTATTATGAGATAGAATTTTAGTTTATCATACAGACAATAGTTTAGCAGTATAAATAAACTAAAACTGTCAAAAACAATTATTATTATTAAAAGTTTTGTTATATGTTATAAGATTTTATGTCACCAGTTAATTTATGTAAATATATTTATCTCAGGTAGTCAAAGTAGAAATTACAATAAATCATAACAAATTGTTCCACCACATATCATAGAAATTCAAATTAATAAGGTTTTACAGTTATAAACTGAGGCATGTTTAGTATCAAATTGTTTATAATTATCTAATTAATAATTGTATAAACATTGCATATATAATTAGAGTATAATAATAAAATTATCTATTAAAGGTAATTTATAAAATATAATGTAGGTAATGGGTGTTGATCCTATAACATTTAAACTGTACATAAATGACCAATCAAAATTTAAGAAATTTGTATGAGATAGGTAACTAAAAGAAAGAAGAAATAACACTTAATTGTTAATTGTGATGGAAAGCAGTTGAATAGTGCGTGTCTAGAGGTAATTAAAAGTATATAAAAATAGATAACCCGTTTGTGAAAGAAGATCTGAAGGACCATCATCGAAGATAATAATCCTTCCACTACAATTTTAATGAACAAATAATACACACAATCAAGAAAAATATTCAGAATAGACCAGGAACCCTTCAGCAATATCGCCTAGATGTGTAAAGTATAATTTGACAATATTTTTTTAACAAGGAACAACCACTAGACAATATAACGATTTACACTAACACTAATCACTAGTCAACATTTTAAAGTGCAACCAAATTCAATATATAAGCTAACAGTGATTACAAGGAAAACATTTATTGTACACATTAATAAACTACATTATTTTCTGAGACGGACAAATTGAATATCGTCAAAACTTGTATGTAACTTAATATATAATTTGTGTAAATTTTTAGATTATAAGTAATATATTGTATGTAAAGGTACTCTCTATTATTAATCAACATGCAAAGGAACTTTTCGTAGCAGCCACAAGAATTCCCACGAAATATATATAAATTATTTAATTATAAATCCTGAGATAAATATCGACCCTGTGACAACCTTATGTATCGAATGGAATTTTCCAATAATTGAATTTATGTTACACAGATTAAATCATTATGTTATTAAATCATATCCATGAGTTATTATTTCAGGAAGGTAATATATAGTAGTATTATAAATTGGTGCACCAACTAGTGAGGCTGAAATTAGGGAATATTAAGTGAAGAAATTGAATTAAGCAAATTAATTTCCTAATTTTTAGCTGGCGACTGCTATAAGTTCCAAGAAATTGTAGAGATGCGTAAGAGGGCTACGTCATTGAAACGGACGAAGGAGGCGGAGAAGGAAGTCAGGATGGAAGAGAAAGAAGTAACATCGGTGGAGGATGTAGAAATGGTAGCAAGAAAGGAAGATAGGGGAGACCCGAATCTTATAAAATTAATGGAGTTAATGAATAGTATGAGTGAAAAAATTGATAGTATCAAGGAAGATAACAGACAAACGAAGGAAGATTTGAAGAACATCAAGGAAGAATTCACTGAAAACTCAAAGAAACAAAATGAAATTTTGAGTCAAAACTTATTAAAACAAATGGAGGAAAAATTCGATAACATCAAGGAAGATCACAGACAAACAAATGAGAAAATTGATAGTATCAAGGAAGATAACAGACAAACGAAGGAAGATTTGAAGAGCATCAAGGAAGATCACAGACAAACAAATGAGAAAATTGATAGTATCAAGGAAGATAACAGACAAACAAATGAGAAAATGAGTGAAAATTTAATAAAACAGATGGAGGAGAGATTTGACCAAAACAGAGAAGACACTAACGAGAGTTTAAAACAGATAAATGAGAAAATTGATAGTATTAAGGAAAGTACTAATGAAACTTTAAGGCAAACTATAAGTGAAAATAATAACCAAATGAAGGAAGAGTTCAGACAAATCAATGAAGAGAATTTAAGAAGAATTAATGGTAGAATTGAACAAGTCAATGATACAATTAACCAGAAGATGGACAAAATCGATGAGGAAAGGAAGCAAGAAATAGCTGACACTAATGAGAGATTGAGAAAAGCTAACGAAACCATCATACAAAATAAAGCAGTGATAAATACTAGAATAGACCAGGTCCAAGAAAATAGTCGTATTCAAATAGAAGGAATACAAAAGGAACAAGAAAATTTAGTGAATTTACAGAAACAAACCGGAGAAAGGTGTGACAATATTAACACTACGGTGAATAATTTAACTGGTCAGGTACGCCAAAATCAAGAAGAAATTGAGTTAATTAGAACCAGACCAAATAATATTACTCATGTTTCCACAAATGAAACCAGAGAAGGAATTAATTTCAAAAATTATCGCAGAAACCCCATGGAATTCCTGGCCAGAATTGAGGAACATTTTAATAAACATCGAATAACTATCTGGAGCTCGATTAGAGAGATGTTGGATGAGCATTTTAGGGAGATTACAGACAACTGGTGGACAGCAACCAGGAATGAGATAGTGGACTACGCTCAATTTAAAAAACTGTTTAAAGAAAAATACTGGTCCGAAGCTATACAAAATATTATAAGGGACAACATTTGTCAGGGAAGATATGATGGAAATAGAGGTACATCTCCAACTACTTACTTCTGGGGAAAGGTATGTTTGGCGAGACACCTAGAGCCAAGAATACCAGAAGAATCCCTAGTAACTAAAATGGCATACCATTATGACACAGGAATTGCCAGAGCACGCCTGGGAAGCCAGATTAAAACGGTCCACGCAATGGCTGACTTATTAGAAAATTATGAACACGAGGGTTACTACAAAAGAAGCAGACAACGAACGGATCAGTGCAGTTCAAAAAATAATAACCATGGTATGAATCATAATCAATATAATAACATGAATAACCGGAATAGTTATGTCAACGATCGTAATTACAACCAAAATTTTACCCCAAATAATAACCAACCAGCAAACTTCAATCGAAACCCAATTAACAATAATGATAACAACAGGCCCAATCAAAATTACCATCCGGGTAATAGAAACAATAATAATTATAATAACTACCGAACAAACCAAAATTATAATAATTTTAGGAGTAACTCAGGAGTTAATAACAATAATAATCAGGGTAATTATAATAATAATCGTTCGTACCGACCCCGAATAAATTACATCAGTGCCGAAGAAGGGGATTACTGGAGATACCATCAACCTCGGAGGAACAGTTTTAATAACAGTTATGATCAAAGAGGAAATCCCAGAGGGTGAGTCACCATTATAACCGGGTCAGAAGTAGAAGCCAGGAGGACTTCCGAGAATCAAGGGGAAGTGAACAATTAGACAACCGAGAGGTTGAACAACCAGGAACCAGCACACCAGTCCAGGCAAATCAACAGTCATGCCCGGAAAATAATCATGATAGCCTTAATTTAAACGGAGTGAGGCAGTAATAAACCCTCGCGACCCCTTACTGCTACTAACTACTGGGTACAATAACCACCAAATTCAAAAATATAGTAATAACAAATTACTACCAACTAATTATGAAAAGCTAATTATGGAAAATAAAAGAATTTTGAAGTATAACAATAACCAAAGTTTAAGGACGGACAGTCAAAATCTTACTATTATTTACAATTATTATTTGAAAAATCTTCGAGAAGAACTGTTGGAGGAAACGGTGACAAGTAGAATCAACCAGCATAATGAAATTTTATACATAACCGCTCAAATTGAAGGAATTCCTACACGAATAATGATAGATACTGGTGCAAATGTATCACTTATTAATGACACTGAACTGGAGAGAATACAGAAACAAAGTAAAAATATAATACCTACCTTACCTGTCAATAATGTTATTTTAATAGGTGCCACTGGGCGTCAAAATAAAACAGTGAGAAAACAAGTGTCATTGGAAATAGAAAGCAAAGGTGTTACAATTAATATTGTATGTTTGGTCGCAATCGGCCTACCATTCGAATTATTAATCGGATGCGATATGCTGAGGAAATATTCAGCCATTATTGATTTGAGCAAGGAGAAGGTGTCCTTGAACTCAGAAGGTGTTATGTGGACGGCAGAGTTAATAGGAAGCGATGGTGCCCCTCTGAACCGTACCCATCACCAAGTTAGGGAATTAAATTTTTTAAATAATGACACCCAATGCAGAAAAATAATCTATAATATGACAAATGAAGACCTGTGGAACAGTAAATTACAGGAGATAAGAGAGTTTAGACACCAAGGCACAAATAATTTGACAGCAAAACAAGTAGAAGATCTCATCATGATATATAAGAAGTATAAACATGTATTTTCAGAAAACCCAGGAAAAGTAAAAAACTATCAGTGTAGAATACAATTTAAAGAACCAGCAGAATTCCACAGAAAATCCTATCCTATACCATATTCATTGAAGGAGGCGGTTAGAGATGAAATTAATAAAATGTTGTTAAATGATATAATTGAGCATAGCCAATCACCATATACTAGCCCAATAGTAGCAATTCAGAAGAAGAACGGGCAGGTTCGACTTTGCTTGGATGCCCGAGAAATAAATAAACACATAGTAAATGATCTGGAGAAATAGAAGAAATTCTAAAGAAATTTCATGGTACAAAATTTATCAGTACCTGGGACACAGTTTGTGGTTACTGGCAGGTGGAGTTGCACCCGATGAGTCGAAAATATATGGCTTTTATTTTCGAGGGTAGAAACTACCAGTTTAAAAGATTACCATTTGGATTAGTCAATTCGGTAGCAATTTTTGTACGATGTATGGACCAGGTATTGGGTCAGGAAGCGCTACAATTCACCACAGTTTATGTAGACGACCTGTTGATTACCTCATCCAACTGGGAGGAACATTGTCACAGGGTGGAATATGTATTGAGTAAGTTAGCAGAGAACGACATAACACTAAAACTCGAAAAATCTCAATTAATAGCGAAGGAGGTTCAATTTTTAGGTTTCAATTTGACTGAACAAGGTATTTCTCCATCACAAGAAAAGGTTACTGCAATCCAGAAGTTCCCACAACCAAAGAATAAGAGGCAACTCCAATCCTTCTTAGGACTGTGTAATTACTACCGGAAGTTCCAACGCAATTATTCCGCATTGACATCTAAATTTCAGGAACAGCTGTCTTCCAAAAACAAATGGACATGGGGACATGAACAGGATGCGATACTACAACAGATAAAGGATAAATTCTTAGAGACAGTAATCCTTCATCATCCAAATTTTGATCACCCATTCTTTTTGAACTGTGACGCAAGTGATGTCAGTCTTGGGACGGTATTGTACCAAGAAGACACAGAAGGAAACCATTTAGTCATCAGTTTTGCCAGTCGTGTGTTAAACCACTGTGAGAGAAGGTATAATGTTACGGAAAAGGAACTATTAAGCATAGTCTTTGCTTGTAGTAAATTCCGAACGTACATTTTGGGATATCCTGTAACTGTCAGAACAGATCATAAGTCCATCTCATTTTTAAGAAGTTGTAAGCTGAGTCATGGAAGGCTTACAAGGTGGATACTCGCCTTGCAGGAGTATAATATCAAATGGGAATATATTCCAGGGAGTCAAAACGTGATAGCAGACGTGTTATCTCGAATAAACCTGGACACCCAGACATTTGAGGGTGAGAAAGAAAGGATTATCAAGGTGTACAACATTCTCAAAAGTAGATCTGATTTGGAAGCATTATTACAAAATATCAAAGCTAATCAGTTATTAGACCCAAAATTAATAAAAATCAAGGAACGTATGGCGAACCAAAACTCTTCAATAAACCAATTCTATTGTGAACAAGAAGGAATTTTATTCATAAAAAATACATTGAACCAAGAAGACTGGAAGGTGATCATTCCCAAAATCATGGAAAAAGAACTAGTGTTGGAATATCACATAAGATACGGACATATGGGTGCTGTAAATGTAGTGAAAGCATTGGAGGAGAATTGTTACATTAAGAACATACACAGGAAGGTACAAAATTATATAAAACCCTGTCATATCTGTCAATTGGTCAAAATTAATAATGAACGAAGGGAAGGTGTAATGATACCTATATCGTCAGAACAAAAATTGGAAAAATTATTCATTGACATATGTGGACCATTTCCTAGGAGTGAAGGTAGAAGCCGGTATAAATACCTTATAATCATTATGGACCACTTCACCAAATTCATCAAATTGTATCCAATCAGTCGAGCAACTACGCAGAAAATTCTTGAAGTAATAACTACTCAATACATTCCAAAAATAGGAATACCTGTTTCAATAGTTACCGACCATGGTACACAGTTTCGAGGCAGAAAATGGAAGAACACATTGTTAGAACTGAACATCAAAAGCTATAAGACCTCCGTATACCACCCCAGTAGCAATCCATCAGAAAGAAACCTGAGAGAGGTTGGTAGAATTTTAAGGACCTATTGTCATCAACAACAAAGGAAGTGGCCTGATTACTTATCAGCCACAGAAGATTTTTTAAACTTGGCTTACCATCCATCTATAAATTGCACTCCATACACTGCCATGTATGAAAAACAACCACCCAGAGAGATCCAAGAATTGATTAAATTTCCTAAGTCTCCACCGTACCAATTTAATAAATTAAAATTCTATAATCAGGTGATGGAAAATCTGGAAAAACGCAGAAATAAATACCAGAAAATAAAGGGTAAAATAATTAAATATGAAGTAGGAGAGAAAGTTTTGTTAAAGAACAGGGAATTGCCTAGCACTCTAGAAGGGATATCAAAGAAATTATTATTACTATACGTTGGACCCTACACCATAACAAAAAACAACAACAACAACACGTATGAATTAACCGACCCCATTTCAAAGAAGATCAAGGGCAATTATAATCAACAATCCATGAAAAAATATCATGAGGAAGAAAAGGAAAAATAACATAAGTAATTATGTCCTCACACCTAATGAAGTGTTCAGAAATAATTACTTCTGAAGGGAGGCAATTTGTAATGAAACAAATGTTACAAAAGAATAGTAAATAATAGTGAAATCCGATCCAGAGAAGAACCAAGAAATAATAATTGCTAGCAAATTAAAGGAAAACTATTTGGTTTGACTTATATAATATTATCCAGAAACCCAGAAATAACCCAGTAGAATAGGGCAGTAAACAGAAAAAAGTGAAATAAATAAACCTAGTAGGCCTAATCAACTTACCCTGAATAATAATCCAAACCCAATAAAGAGTACCTAATCCATATAATAAAATTGTATTAATTATAATCATATAGGCCTATAATCAAGGAAAGGAAAAGGGACACAAACCTTTAAAGTAATGAGTGTGGTCATAAGAAATAGCGACACAGACTACCGTTAAACAGTGTAATTATTTTTGATGGAAGTGTTTTGTTATTATGAGATAGAATTTTAGTTTATCATACAGACAATAGTTTAGCAGTATAAATAAACTAAAACTGTCAAAAACAATTATTATTATTAAAAGTTTTGTTATATGTTATAAGATTTTATGTCACCAGTTAATTTATGTAAATATATTTATCTCAGGTAGTCAAAGTAGAAATTACAATAAATCATAACAAATTGTTCCACCACATATCATAGAAATTCAAATTAATAAGGTTTTACAGTTATAAACTGAGGCATGTTTAGTATCAAATTGTTTATAATTATCTAATTAATAATTGTATAAACATTGCATATATAATTAGAGTATAATAATAAAATTATCTATTAAAGGTAATTTATAAAATATAATGTAGGTAATGGGTGTTGATCCTATAACATTTAAACTGTACATAAATGACCAATCAAAATTTAAGAAATTTGTATGAGATAGGTAACTAAAAGAAAGAAGAAATAACACTTAATTGTTAATTGTGATGGAAAGCAGTTGAATAGTGCGTGTCTAGAGGTAATTAAAAGTATATAAAAATAGATAACCCGTTTGTGAAAGAAGATCTGAAGGACCATCATCGAAGATAATAATCCTTCCACTACAATTTTAATGAACAAATAATACACACAATCAAGAAAAATATTCAGAATAGACCAGGAACCCTTCAGCAATATCGCCTAGATGTGTAAAGTATAATTTGACAATATTTTTTTAACAAGGAACAACCACTAGACAATATAACGATTTACACTAACACTAATCACTAGTCAACATTTTAAAGTGCAACCAAATTCAATATATAAGCTAACAGTGATTACAAGGAAAACATTTATTGTACACATTAATAAACTACATTATTTTCTGAGACGGACAAATTGAGTATCGTCAAAACTTGTATGTAACTTAATATATAATTTGTGTAAATTTTTAGATTATAAGTAATATATTGTTTGTAAAGGTACTCTCTATTATTAATCAACATGCAAAGGAACTTTTCGTAGCAGCCACAAGAATTCCCACGAAATATATATAAATTATTTAATTATAAATCCTGAGATAAATATCGACCCTGTGACAACCTTATGTATCGAATGGAATTTTCCAATAATTGAATTTATGTTACACAGATTAAATCATTATGTTATTAAATCATATCCATGAGTTATTATTTCAGGAAGGTAATATATAGTAGTATTATAAATTGGTGCACCAACTAGTGAGGCTGAAATTAGGGAATATTAAGTGAAGAAATTGAATTAAGCAAATTAATTTCCTAATTTTTAGCTGGCGACTGCTATAAGTTCCAAGAAATTGTAAAGATGCGTAAGAGGGCTACGTCATTGAAACGGACGAAGGAGGCGGAGAAGGAAGTCAGGATGGAAGAGAAAGAAGTAACATCGGTGGAGGATGTAGAAATGGTAGCAAGAAAGGAAGGTAGGGGAGACCCGAATCTTATAAAATTAATGGAGTTAATGAATAGTATGAGTGAAAAAATTGATAGTATCAAGGAAGTTAACAGACAAACGAAGGAAGATTTGAAGAACATCAAGGAAGAATTCACTGAAAACTCAAAGAAACAAAATGAAATTTTGAGTCAAAACTTATTAAAACAAATGGAGGAAAAATTCGATAACATCAAGGAAGATCACAGACAAACAAATGAGAAAATTGATAGTATCAAGGAAGATAACAGACAAACGAAGGAAGATTTGAAGAGCATCAAGGAAGATCACAGACAAACAAATGAGAAAATTGATAGTATCAAGGAAGATAACAGACAAACAAATGAGAAAATGAGTGAAAATTTAATAAAACAGATGGAGGAGAGATTTGACCAAAACAGAGAAGACACTAACGAGAGTTTAAAACAGATAAATGAGAAAATTGATAGTATTAAGGAAAGTACTAATGAAACTTTAAGGCAAACTATAAGTGAAAATAATAACCAAATGAAGGAAGAGTTCAGACAAATCAATGAAGAGAATTTAAGAAGAATTAATGGTAGAATTGAACAAGTCAATGATACAATTAACCAGAAGATGGACAAAATCGATGAGGAAAGGAAGCAAGAAATAGCTGACACTAATGAGAGATTAAGAAAAGCTAACGAAACCATCATACAAAATAAAGCAGTGATAAATACTAGAATAGACCAGATCCAAGAAAATAGTCGTATTCAAATAGAAGGAATACAAAAGGAACAAGAAAATTTAGTTAATTTACAGAAACAAACCGGAGAAAGGTGTGACAATATTAACACTACGGTGAATAATTTAACTGGTCAGGTACGCCAAAATCAAGAAGAAATTGAGTTAATTAGAACCAGACCAAATAATATTACTCATGTTTCCACAAATGAAACCAGAGAAGGAATTAATTTCAAAAATTATCGCAGAAACCCCATGGAATTCCTGGCCAGAATTGAGGAACATTTTAATAAACATCGAATAACTATCTGGAGCTCGATTAGAGAGATGTTGGATGAGCATTTTAGGGAGATTACGGACAACTGGTGGACAGCAACCAGGAATGAGATAGTGGACTACGCTCAATTTAAAAAACTGTTTAAAGAAAAATACTGGTCCGAAGCTATACAAAATATTATAAGGGACAACATTTGTCAGGGAAGATATGATGGAAATAGAGGTACATCTCCAACTACTTACTTCTGGGGAAAGGTATGTTTGGCGAGACACCTAGAGCCAAGAATACCAGAAGAATCCCTAGTAACTAAAATGGCATACCATTATGACACAGGAATTGCCAGAGCACGCCTGGGAAGCCAGATTAAAACGGTCCACGCAATGGCTGACTTATTAGAAAATTATGAACACGAGGGTTACTACAAAAGAAGCAGACAACGAACAGATCAGTGCAGTTCAAAAAATAATAACCATGGTATGAATCATAATCAATATAATAACATGAATAACCGGAATAGTTATGTCAACGATCGTAATTACAACCAAAATTTTACCCCAAATAATAACCAACCAGCAAACTTCAATCGAAACCCAATTAACAATAATGATAACAACAGGCCCAATCAAAATTACCATCCGGGTAATAGAAACAATAATAATTATAATAACTACCGAACAAACCAAAATTATAATAATTTTAGGAGTAACTCAGGAGTTAATAACAATAATAATCAGGGTAATTATAATAATAATCGTTCGTACCGACCCCGAATAAATTACATCAGTGCCGAAGAAGGGGATTACTGGAGATACCATCAACCTCGGAGGAACAGTTTTAATAACAGTTATGATCAAAGAGGAAATCCCAGAGGGTGAGTCACCATTATAACCGAGTCAGAAGTAGAAGCCAGGAGGACTTCCGAGAATCAAGGGGAAGTGAACAATTAGACAACCGAGAGGTTGAACAACCAGGAACCAGCACACCAGTCCAGGCAAATCAACAGTCATGCCCGGAAAATAATCATGATAGCCTTAATTTAAACGGAGTGAGGCAGTAATAAACCCTCACGACCCCTTACTGCTACTAACTACTGGGTACAATAACCACCAAATTCAAAAATATAGTAATAACAAATTACTACCAACTAATTATGAAAAGCTAATTATGGAAAATAAAAGAATTTTGAAGTATAACAATAACCAAAGTTTAAGGACGGACAGTCAAAATCTTACTATTATTTACAATTATTATTTGAAAAATCTTCGAGAAGAACTGTTGGAGGAAACGGTGACAAGTAGAATCAACCAGCATAATGAAATTTTATACATAACCGCTCAAATTGAAGGAATTCCTACACGAATAATGATAGATACTGGTGCAAATGTATCACTTATTAATGACACTGAACTGGAGAGAATACAGAAACAAAGTAAAAATATAATACCTACCTTACCTGTCAATAATGTTATTTTAATAGGTGCCACTGGGCGTCAAAATAAAACAGTGAGAAAACAAGTGTCATTGGAAATAGAAAGCAAAGGTGTTACAATTAATATTGTATGTTTGGTCGCAATCGGCCTACCATTCGAATTATTAATCGGATGCGATATGCTGAGGAAATATTCAGCCATTATTGATTTGAGCAAGGAGAAGGTGTCCTTGAACTCAGAAGGTGTTATGTGGACGGCAGAGTTAATAGGAAGCGATGGTGCCCCTCTGAACCGTACCCATCACCAAGTTAGGGAATTAAATTTTTTAAATAATGACACCCAATGCAGAAAAATAATCTATAATATGACAAATGAAGACCTGTGGAACAGTAAATTACAGGAGATAAGAGAGTTTAGACACCAAGGCACAAATAATTTGACAGCAAAACAAGTAGAAGATCTCATCATGATATATAAGAAGTATAAACATGTATTTTCAGAAAACCCAGGAAAAGTAAAAAACTATCAGTGTAGAATACAATTTAAAGAACCAGCAGAATTCCACAGAAAATCCTATCCTATACCATATTCATTGAAGGAGGCGGTTAGAGATGAAATTAATAAAATGTTGTTAAATGATATAATTGAGCATAGCCAATCACCATATACTAGCCCAATAGTAGCAATTCAGAAGAAGAACGGGCAGGTTCGACTTTGCTTGGATGCCCGAGAAATAAATAAACACATAGTAAATGATCTGGAGAAATAGAAGAAATTCTAAAGAAATTTCATGGTACAAAATTTATCAGTACCTGGGACACAGTTTGTGGTTACTGGCAGGTGGAGTTGCACCCGATGAGTCGAAAATATATGGCTTTTATTTTCGAGGGTAGAAACTACCAGTTTAAAAGATTACCATTTGGATTAGTCAATTCGGTAGCAATTTTTGTACGATGTATGGACCAGGTATTGGGTCAGGAAGCGCTACAATTCACCACAGTTTATGTAGACGACCTGTTGATTACCTCATCCAACTGGGAGGAACATTGTCACAGGGTGGAATATGTATTGAGTAAGTTAGCAGAGAACGACATAACACTAAAACTCGAAAAATCTCAATTAATAGCGAAGGAGGTTCAATTTTTAGGTTTCAATTTGACTGAACAAGGTATTTCTCCATCACAAGAAAAGGTTACTGCAATCCAGAAGTTCCCACAACCAAAGAATAAGAGGCAACTCCAATCCTTCTTAGGACTGTGTAATTACTACCGGAAGTTCCAACGCAATTATTCCGCATTGACATCTAAATTTCAGGAACAGCTGTCTTCCAAAAACAAATGGACATGGGGACATGAACAGGATGCGATACTACAACAGATAAAGGATAAATTCTTAGAGACAGTAATCCTTCATCATCCAAATTTTGATCACCCATTCTTTTTGAACTGTGACGCAAGTGATGTCAGTCTTGGGACGGTATTGTACCAAGAAGACACAGAAGGAAACCATTTAGTCATCAGTTTTGCCAGTCGTGTGTTAAACCACTGTGAGAGAAGGTATAATGTTACGGAAAAGGAACTATTAAGCATAGTCTTTGCTTGTAGTAAATTCCGAACGTACATTTTGGGATATCCTGTAACTGTCAGAACAGATCATAAGTCCATCTCATTTTTAAGAAGTTGTAAGCTGAGTCATGGAAGGCTTACAAGGTGGATACTCGCCTTGCAGGAGTATAATATCAAATGGGAATATATTCCAGGGAGTCAAAACGTGATAGCAGACGTGTTATCTCGAATAAACCTGGACACCCAGACATTTGAGGGTGAGAAAGAAAGGATTATCAAGGTGTACAACATTCTCAAAAGTAGATCTGATTTGGAAGCATTATTACAAAATATCAAAGCTAATCAGTTATTAGACCCAAAATTAATAAAAATCAAGGAACGTATGGCGAACCAAAACTCTTCAATAAACCAATTCTATTGTGAACAAGAAGGAATTTTATTCATAAAAAATACATTGAACCAAGAAGACTGGAAGGTGATCATTCCCAAAATCATGGAAAAAGAACTAGTGTTGGAATATCACATAAGATACGGACATATGGGTGCTGTAAATGTAGTGAAAGCATTGGAGGAGAATTGTTACATTAAGAACATACACAGGAAGGTACAAAATTATATAAAACCCTGTCATATCTGTCAATTGGTCAAAATTAATAATGAACGAAGGGAAGGTGTAATGATACCTATATCGTCAGAACAAAAATTGGAAAAATTATTCATTGACATATGTGGACCATTTCCTAGGAGTGAAGGTAGAAGCCGGTATAAATACCTTATAATCATTATGGACCACTTCACCAAATTCATCAAATTGTATCCAATCAGTCGAGCAACTACGCAGAAAATTCTTGAAGTAATAACTACTCAATACATTCCAAAAATAGGAATACCTGTTTCAATAGTTACCGACCATGGTACACAGTTTCGAGGCAGAAAATGGAAGAACACATTGTTAGAACTGAACATCAAAAGCTATAAGACCTCCGTATACCACCCCAGTAGCAATCCATCAGAAAGAAACCTGAGAGAGGTTGGTAGAATTTTAAGGACCTATTGTCATCAACAACAAAGGAAGTGGCCTGATTACTTATCAGCCACAGAAGATTTTTTAAACTTGGCTTACCATCCATCTATAAATTGCACTCCATACACTGCCATGTATGAAAAACAACCACCCAGAGAGATCCAAGAATTGATTAAATTTCCTAAGTCTCCACCGTACCAATTTAATAAATTAAAATTCTATAATCAGGTGATGGAAAATCTGGAAAAACGCAGAAATAAATACCAGAAAATAAAGGGTAAAATAATTAAATATGAAGTAGGAGAGAAAGTTTTGTTAAAGAACAGGGAATTGCCTAGCACTCTAGAAGGGATATCAAAGAAATTATTATTACTATACGTTGGACCCTACACCATAACAAAAAACAACAACAACAACACGTATGAATTAACCGACCCCATTTCAAAGAAGATCAAGGGCAATTATAATCAACAATCCATGAAAAAATATCATGAGGAAGAAAAGGAAAAATAACATAAGTAATTATGTCCTCACACCTAATGAAGTGTTCAGAAATAATTACTTCTGAAGGGAGGCAATTTGTAATGAAACAAATGTTACAAAAGAATAGTAAATAATAGTGAAATCCGATCCAGAGAAGAACCAAGAAATAATAATTGCTAGCAAATTAAAGGAAAACTATTTGGTTTGACTTATATAATATTATCCAGAAACCCAGAAATAACCCAGTAGAATAGGGCAGTAAACAGAAAAAAGTGAAATAAATAAACCTAGTAGGCCTAATCAACTTACCCTGAATAATAATCCAAACCCAATAAAGAGTACCTAATCCATATAATAAAATTGTATTAATTATAATCATATAGGCCTATAATCAAGGAAAGGAAAAGGGACACAAACCTTTAAAGTAATGAGTGTGGTCATAAGAAATAGCGACACAGACTACCGTTAAACAGTGTAATTATTTTTGATGGAAGTGTTTTGTTATTATGAGATAGAATTTTAGTTTATCATACAGACAATAGTTTAGCAGTATAAATAAACTAAAACTGTCAAAAACAATTATTATTATTAAAAGTTTTGTTATATGTTATAAGATTTTATGTCACCAGTTAATTTATGTAAATATATTTATCTCAGGTAGTCAAAGTAGAAATTACAATAAATCATAACAAATTGTTCCACCACATATCATAGAAATTCAAATTAATAAGGTTTTACAGTTATAAACTGAGGCATGTTTAGTATCAAATTGTTTATAATTATCTAATTAATAATTGTATAAACATTGCATATATAATTAGAGTATAATAATAAAATTATCTATTAAAGGTAATTTATAAAATATAATGTAGGTAATGGGTGTTGATCCTATAACATTTAAACTGTACATAAATGACCAATCAAAATTTAAGAAATTTGTATGAGATAGGTAACTAAAAGAAAGAAGAAATAACACTTAATTGTTAATTGTGATGGAAAGCAGTTGAATAGTGCGTGTCTAGAGGTAATTAAAAGTATATAAAAATAGATAACCCGTTTGTGAAAGAAGATCTGAAGGACCATCATCGAAGATAATAATCCTTCCACTACAATTTTAATGAACAAATAATACACACAATCAAGAAAAATATTCAGAATAGACCAGGAACCCTTCAGCAATATCGCCTAGATGTGTAAAGTATAATTTGACAATATTTTTTTAACAAGGAACAACCACTAGACAATATAACGATTTACACTAACACTAATCACTAGTCAACATTTTAAAGTGCAACCAAATTCAATATATAAGCTAACAGTGATTACAAGGAAAACATTTATTGTACACATTAATAAACTACATTATTTTCTGAGACGGACAAATTGAATATCGTCAAAACTTGTATGTAACTTAATATATAATTTGTGTAAATTTTTAGATTATAAGTAATATATTGTTTGTAAAGGTACTCTCTATTATTAATCAACATGCAAAGGAACTTTTCGTAGCAGCCACAAGAATTCCCACGAAATATATATAAATTATTTAATTATAAATCCTGAGATAAATATCGACCCTGTGACAACCTTATGTATCGAATGGAATTTTCCAATAATTGAATTTATGTTACACAGATTAAATCATTATGTTATTAAATCATATCCATGAGTTATTATTTCAGGAAGGTAATATATAGTAGTATTATAAATTGGTGCACCAACTAGTGAGGCTGAAATTAGGGAATATTAAGTGAAGAAATTGAATTAAGCAAATTAATTTCCTAATTTTTAGCTGGCGACTGCTATAAGTTCCAAGAAATTGTAGAGATGCGTAAGAGGGCTACGTCATTGAAACGGACGAAGGAGGCGGAGAAGGAAGTCAGGATGGAAGAGAAAGAAGTAACATCGGTGGAGGATGTAGAAATGGTAGCAAGAAAGGAAGATAGGGGAGACCCGAATCTTATAAAATTAATGGAGTTAATGAATAGTATGAGTGAAAAAATTGATAGTATCAAGGAAGATAACAGACAAACGAAGGAAGATTTGAAGAACATCAAGGAAGAATTCACTGAAAACTCAAAGAAACAAAATGAAATTTTGAGTCAAAACTTATTAAAACAAATGGAGGAAAAAATTCGATAACATCAAGGAAGATCACAGACAAACAAATGAGAAAATTGATAGTATCAAGGAAGATAACAGACAAACGAAGGAAGATTTGAAGAGCATCAAGGAAGATCACAGACAAACAAATGAGAAAATTGATAGTATCAAGGAAGATAACAGACAAACAAATGAGAAAATGAGTGAAAATTTAATAAAACAGATGGAGGAGAGATTTGACCAAAACAGAGAAGACACTAACGAGAGTTTAAAACAGATAAATGAGAAAATTGATAGTATTAAGGAAAGTACTAATGAAACTTTAAGGCAAACTATAAGTGAAAATAATAACCAAATGAAGGAAGAGTTCAGACAAATCAATGAAGAGAATTTAAGAAGAATTAATGGTAGAATTGAACAAGTCAATGATACAATTAACCAGAAGATGGACAAAATCGATGAGGAAAGGAAGCAAGAAATAGCTGACACTAATGAGAGATTGAGAAAAGCTAACGAAACCATCATACAAAATAAAGCAGTGATAAATACTAGAATAGACCAGATCCAAGAAAATAGTCGTA
Organism: Magicicada septendecula; assembly: GCA_034769895.1. NCBI lineage: Eukaryota > Metazoa > Arthropoda > Insecta > Hemiptera > Cicadidae > Magicicada > Magicicada septendecula. Next base: position 203,941,616 of record CM068367.1, read on the forward strand.
TTCAAATAGAAGGAATACAAAAGGAACAAGAAAATTTAGTGAATTTACAGAAACAAACCGGAGAAAGGTGTGACAATATTAACACTACGGTGAATAATTTAACTGGTCAGGTACGCCAAAATCAAGAAGAAATTGAGTTAATTAGAACCAGACCAAATAATATTACTCATGTTTCCACAAATGAAACCAGAGAAGGAATTAATTTCAAAAATTATCGCAGAAACCCCATGGAATTCCTGGCCAGAATTGAGGAACATTTTAATAAACATCGAATAACTATCTGGAGCTCGATTAGAGAGATGTTGGATGAGCATTTTAGGGAGATTACGGACAACTGGTGGACAGCAACCAGGAATGAGATAGTGGACTACGCTCAATTTAAAAAACTGTTTAAAGAAAAATACTGGTCCGAAGCTATACAAAATATTATAAGGGACAACATTTGTCAGGGAAGATATGATGGAAATAGAGGTACATCTCCAACTACTTACTTCTGGGGAAAGGTATGTTTGGCGAGACACCTAGAGCCAAGAATACCAGAAGAATCCCTAGTAACTAAAATGGCATACCATTATGACACAGGAATTGCCAGAGCACGCCTGGGAAGCCAGATTAAAACGGTCCACGCAATGGCTGACTTATTAGAAAATTATGAACACGAGGGTTACTACAAAAGAAGCAGACAACGAACGGATCAGTGCAGTTCAAAAAATAATAACCATGGTATGAATCATAATCAATATAATAACATGAATAACCGGAATAGTTATGTCAACGATCGTAATTACAACCAAAATTTTACCCCAAATAATAACCAACCAGCAAACTTCAATCGAAACCCAATTAACAATAATGATAACAACAGGCCCAATCAAAATTACCATCCGGGTAATAGAAACAATAATAATTATAATAACTACCGAACAAACCAAAATTATAATAATTTTAGGAGTAACTCAGGAGTTAATAACAATAATAATCAGGGTAATTATAATAATAATCGTTCGTACCGACCCCGAATAAATTACATCAGTGCCGAAGAAGGGGATTACTGGAGATACCATCAACCTCGGAGGAACAGTTTTAATAACAGTTATGATCAAAGAGGAAATCCCAGAGGGTGAGTCACCATTATAACCGAGTCAGAAGTAGAAGCCAGGAGGACTTCCGAGAATCAAGGGGAAGTGAACAATTAGACAACCGAGAGGTTGAACAACCAGGAACCAGCACACCAGTCCAGGCAAATCAACAGTCATGCCCGGAAAATAATCATGATAGCCTTAATTTAAACGGAGTGAGGCAGTAATAAACCCTCGCGACCCCTTACTGCTACTAACTACTGGGTACAATAACCACCAAATTCAAAAATATAGTAATAACAAATTACTACCAACTAATTATGAAAAGCTAATTATGGAAAATAAAAGAATTTTGAAGTATAACAATAACCAAAGTTTAAGGACGGACAGTCAAAATCTTACTATTATTTACAATTATTATTTGAAAAATCTTCGAGAAGAACTGTTGGAGGAAACGGTGACAAGTAGAATCAACCAGCATAATGAAATTTTATACATAACCGCTCAAATTGAAGGAATTCCTACACGAATAATGATAGATACTGGTGCAAATGTATCACTTATTAATGACACTGAACTGGAGAGAATACAGAAACAAAGTAAAAATATAATACCTACCTTACCTGTCAATAATGTTATTTTAATAGGTGCCACTGGGCGTCAAAATAAAACAGTGAGAAAACAAGTGTCATTGGAAATAGAAAGCAAAGGTGTTACAATTAATATTGTATGTTTGGTCGCAATCGGCCTACCATTCGAATTATTAATCGGATGCGATATGCTGAGGAAATATTCAGCCATTATTGATTTGAGCAAGGAGAAGGTGTCCTTGAACTCAGAAGGTGTTATGTGGACGGCAGAGTTAATAGGAAGCGATGGTGCCCCTCTGAACCGTACCCATCACCAAGTTAGGGAATTAAATTTTTTAAATAATGACACCCAATGCAGAAAAATAATCTATAATATGACAAATGAAGACCTGTGGAACAGTAAATTACAGGAGATAAGAGAGTTTAGACACCAAGGCACAAATAATTTGACAGCAAAACAAGTAGAAGATCTCATCATGATATATAAGAAGTATAAACATGTATTTTCAGAAAACCCAGGAAAAGTAAAAAACTATCAGTGTAGAATACAATTTAAAGAACCAGCAGAATTCCACAGAAAATCCTATCCTATACCATATTCATTGAAGGAGGCGGTTAGAGATGAAATTAATAAAATGTTGTTAAATGATATAATTGAGCATAGCCAATCACCATATACTAGCCCAATAGTAGCAATTCAGAAGAAGAACGGGCAGGTTCGACTTTGCTTGGATGCCCGAGAAATAAATAAACACATAGTAAATGATCTGGAGAAATAGAAGAAATTCTAAAGAAATTTCATGGTACAAAATTTATCAGTACCTGGGACACAGTTTGTGGTTACTGGCAGGTGGAGTTGCACCCGATGAGTCGAAAATATATGGCTTTTATTTTCGAGGGTAGAAACTACCAGTTTAAAAGATTACCATTTGGATTAGTCAATTCGGTAGCAATTTTTGTACGATGTATGGACCAGGTATTGGGTCAGGAAGCGCTACAATTCACCACAGTTTATGTAGACGACCTGTTGATTACCTCATCCAACTGGGAGGAACATTGTCACAGGGTGGAATATGTATTGAGTAAGTTAGCAGAGAACGACATAACACTAAAACTCGAAAAATCTCAATTAATAGCGAAGGAGGTTCAATTTTTAGGTTTCAATTTGACTGAACAAGGTATTTCTCCATCACAAGAAAAGGTTACTGCAATCCAGAAGTTCCCACAACCAAAGAATAAGAGGCAACTCCAATCCTTCTTAGGACTGTGTAATTACTACCGGAAGTTCCAACGCAATTATTCCGCATTGACATCTAAATTTCAGGAACAGCTGTCTTCCAAAAACAAATGGACATGGGGACATGAACAGGATGCGATACTACAACAGATAAAGGATAAATTCTTAGAGACAGTAATCCTTCATCATCCAAATTTTGATCACCCATTCTTTTTGAACTGTGACGCAAGTGATGTCAGTCTTGGGACGGTATTGTACCAAGAAGACACAGAAGGAAACCATTTAGTCATCAGTTTTGCCAGTCGTGTGTTAAACCACTGTGAGAGAAGGTATAATGTTACGGAAAAGGAACTATTAAGCATAGTCTTTGCTTGTAGTAAATTCCGAACGTACATTTTGGGATATCCTGTAACTGTCAGAACAGATCATAAGTCCATCTCATTTTTAAGAAGTTGTAAGCTGAGTCATGGAAGGCTTACAAGGTGGATACTCGCCTTGCAGGAGTATAATATCAAATGGGAATATATTCCAGGGAGTCAAAACGTGATAGCAGACGTGTTATCTCGAATAAACCTGGACACCCAGACATTTGAGGGTGAGAAAGAAAGGATTATCAAGGTGTACAACATTCTCAAAAGTAGATCTGATTTGGAAGCATTATTACAAAATATCAAAGCTAATCAGTTATTAGACCCAAAATTAATAAAAATCAAGGAACGTATGGCGAACCAAAACTCTTCAATAAACCAATTCTATTGTGAACAAGAAGGAATTTTATTCATAAAAAATACATTGAACCAAGAAGACTGGAAGGTGATCATTCCCAAAATCATGGAAAAAGAACTAGTGTTGGAATATCACATAAGATACGGACATATGGGTGCTGTAAATGTAGTGAAAGCATTGGAGGAGAATTGTTACATTAAGAACATACACAGGAAGGTACAAAATTATATAAAACCCTGTCATATCTGTCAATTGGTCAAAATTAATAATGAACGAAGGGAAGGTGTAATGATACCTATATCGTCAGAACAAAAATTGGAAAAATTATTCATTGACATATGTGGACCATTTCCTAGGAGTGAAGGTAGAAGCCGGTATAAATACCTTATAATCATTATGGACCACTTCACCAAATTCATCAAATTGTATCCAATCAGTCGAGCAACTACGCAGAAAATTCTTGAAGTAATAACTACTCAATACATTCCAAAAATAGGAATACCTGTTTCAATAGTTACCGACCATGGTACACAGTTTCGAGGCAGAAAATGGAAGAACACATTGTTAGAACTGAACATCAAAAGCTATAAGACCTCCGTATACCACCCCAGTAGCAATCCATCAGAAAGAAACCTGAGAGAGGTTGGTAGAATTTTAAGGACCTATTGTCATCAACAACAAAGGAAGTGGCCTGATTACTTATCAGCCACAGAAGATTTTTTAAACTTGGCTTACCATCCATCTATAAATTGCACTCCATACACTGCCATGTATGAAAGACAACCACCCAGAGAGATCCAAGAATTGATTAAATTTCCTAAGTCTCCACCGTACCAATTTAATAAATTAAAATTCTATAATCAGGTGATGGAAAATCTGGAAAAACGCAGAAATAAATACCAGAAAATAAAGGGTAAAATAATTAAATATGAAGTAGGAGAGAAAGTTTTGTTAAAGAACAGGGAATTGCCTAGCACTCTAGAAGGGATATCAAAGAAATTATTATTACTATACGTTGGACCCTACACCATAACAAAAAACAACAACAACAACACGTATGAATTAACCGACCCCATTTCAAAGAAGATCAAGGGCAATTATAATCAACAATCCATGAAAAAATATCATGAGGAAGAAAAGGAAAAATAACATAAGTAATTATGTCCTCACACCTAATGAAGTGTTCAGAAATAATTACTTCTGAAGGGAGGCAATTTGTAATGAAACAAATGTTACAAAAGAATAGTAAATAATAGTGAAATCCGATCCAGAGAAGAACCAAGAAATAATAATTGCTAGCAAATTAAAGGAAAACTATTTGGTTTGACTTATATAATATTATCCAGAAACCCAGAAATAACCCAGTAGAATAGGGCAGTAAACAGAAAAAAGTGAAATAAATAAACCTAGTAGGCCTAATCAACTTACCCTGAATAATAATCCAAACCCAATAAAGAGTACCTAATCCATATAATAAAATTGTATTAATTATAATCATATAGGCCTATAATCAAGGAAAGGAAAAGGGACACAAACCTTTAAAGTAATGAGTGTGGTCATAAGAAATAGCGACACAGACTACCGTTAAACAGTGTAATTATTTTTGATGGAAGTGTTTTGTTATTATGAGATAGAATTTTAGTTTATCATACAGACAATAGTTTAGCAGTATAAATAAACTAAAACTGTCAAAAACAATTATTATTATTAAAAGTTTTGTTATATGTTATAAGATTTTATGTCACCAGTTAATTTATGTAAATATATTTATCTCAGGTAGTCAAAGTAGAAATTACAATAAATCATAACAAATTGTTCCACCACATATCATAGAAATTCAAATTAATAAGGTTTTACAGTTATAAACTGAGGCATGTTTAGTATCAAATTGTTTATAATTATCTAATTAATAATTGTATAAACATTGCATATATAATTAGAGTATAATAATAAAATTATCTATTAAAGGTAATTTATAAAATATAATGTAGGTAATGGGTGTTGATCCTATAACATTTAAACTGTACATAAATGACCAATCAAAATTTAAGAAATTTGTATGAGATAGGTAACTAAAAGAAAGAAGAAATAACACTTAATTGTTAATTGTGATGGAAAGCAGTTGAATAGTGCGTGTCTAGAGGTAATTAAAAGTATATAAAAATAGATAACCCGTTTGTGAAAGAAGATCTGAAGGACCATCATCGAAGATAATAATCCTTCCACTACAATTTTAATGAACAAATAATACACACAATCAAGAAAAATATTCAGAATAGACCAGGAACCCTTCAGCAATATCGCCTAGATGTGTAAAGTATAATTTGACAATATTTTTTTAACAAGGAACAACCACTAGACAATATAACGATTTACACTAACACTAATCACTAGTCAACATTTTAAAGTGCAACCAAATTCAATATATAAGCTAACAGTGATTACAAGGAAAACATTTATTGTACACATTAATAAACTACATTATTTTCTGAGACGGACAAATTGAATATCGTCAAAACTTGTATGTAACTTAATATATAATTTGTGTAAATTTTTAGATTATAAGTAATATATTGTTTGTAAAGGTACTCTCTATTATTAATCAACATGCAAAGGAACTTTTCGTAGCAGCCACAAGAATTCCCACGAAATATATATAAATTATTTAATTATAAATCCTGAGATAAATATCGACCCTGTGACAACCTTATGTATCGAATGGAATTTTCCAATAATTGAATTTATGTTACACAGATTAAATCATTATGTTATTAAATCATATCCATGAGTTATTATTTCAGGAAGGTAATATATAGTAGTATTATAAATTGGTGCACCAACTAGTGAGGCTGAAATTAGGGAATATTAAGTGAAGAAATTGAATTAAGCAAATTAATTTCCTAATTTTTAGCTGGCGACTGCTATAAGTTCCAAGAAATTGTAGAGATGCGTAAGAGGGCTACGTCATTGAAACGGACGAAGGAGGCGGAGAAGGAAGTCAGGATGGAAGAGAAAGAAGTAACATCGGTGGAGGATGTAGAAATGGTAGCAAGAAAGGAAGATAGGGGAGACCCGAATCTTATAAAATTAATGGAGTTAATGAATAGTATGAGTGAAAAAATTGATAGTATCAAGGAAGATAACAGACAAACGAAGGAAGATTTGAAGAACATCAAGGAAGAATTCACTGAAAACTCAAAGAAACAAAATGAAATTTTGAGTCAAAACTTATTAAAACAAATGGAGGAAAAATTCGATAACATCAAGGAAGATCACAGACAAACAAATGAGAAAATTGATAGTATCAAGGAAGATAACAGACAAACGAAGGAAGATTTGAAGAGCATCAAGGAAGATCACAGACAAACAAATGAGAAAATTGATAGTATCAAGGAAGATAACAGACAAACAAATGAGAAAATGAGTGAAAATTTAATAAAACAGATGGAGGAGAGATTTGACCAAAACAGAGAAGACACTAACGAGAGTTTAAAACAGATAAATGAGAAAATTGATAGTATTAAGGAAAGTACTAATGAAACTTTAAGGCAAACTATAAGTGAAAATAATAACCAAATGAAGGAAGAGTTCAGACAAATCAATGAAGAGAATTTAAGAAGAATTAATGGTAGAATTGAACAAGTCAATGATACAATTAACCAGAAGATGGACAAAATCGATGAGGAAAGGAAGCAAGAAATAGCTGACACTAATGAGAGATTAAGAAAAGCTAACGAAACCATCATACAAAATAAAGCAGTGATAAATACTAGAATAGACCAGATCCAAGAAAATAGTCGTATTCAAATAGAAGGAATACAAAAGGAACAAGAAAATTTAGTTAATTTACAGAAACAAACCGGAGAAAGGTGTGACAATATTAACACTACGGTGAATAATTTAACTGGTCAGGTACGCCAAAATCAAGAAGAAATTGAGTTAATTAGAACCAGACCAAATAATATTACTCATGTTTCCACAAATGAAACCAGAGAAGGAATTAATTTCAAAAATTATCGCAGAAACCCCATGGAATTCCTGGCCAGAATTGAGGAACATTTTAATAAACATCGAATAACTATCTGGAGCTCGATTAGAGAGATGTTGGATGAGCATTTTAGGGAGATTACGGACAACTGGTGGACAGCAATCAGGAATGAGATAGTGGACTACGCTCAATTTAAAAAACTGTTTAAAGAAAAATACTGGTCCGAAGCTATACAAAATATTATAAGGGACAACATTTGTCAGGGAAGATATGATGGAAATAGAGGTACATCTCCAACTACTTACTTCTGGGGAAAGGTATGTTTGGCGAGACACCTAGAGCCAAGAATACCAGAAGAATCCCTAGTAACTAAAATGGCATACCATTATGACACAGGAATTGCCAGAGCACGCCTGGGAAGCCAGATTAAAACGGTCCACGCAATGGCTGACTTATTAGAAAATTATGAACACGAGGGTTACTACAAAAGAAGCAGACAACGAACAGATCAGTGCAGTTCAAAAAATAATAACCATGGTATGAATCATAATCAATATAATAACATGAATAACCGGAATAGTTATGTCAACGATTGTAATTACAACCAAAATTTTACCCCAAATAATAACCAACCAGCAAACTTCAATCGAAACCCAATTAACAATAATGATAACAACAGGCCCAATCAAAATTACCATCCGGGTAATAGAAACAATAATAATTATAATAACTACCGAACAAACCAAAATTATAATAATTTTAGGAGTAACTCAGGAGTTAATAACAATAATAATCAGGGTAATTATAATAATAATCGTTCGTACCGACCCCGAATAAATTACATCAGTGCCGAAGAAGGGGATTACTGGAGATACCATCAACCTCGGAGGAACAGTTTTAATAACAGTTATGATCAAAGAGGAAATCCCAGAGGGTGAGTCACCATTATAACCGAGTCAGAAGTAGAAGCCAGGAGGACTTCCGAGAATCAAGGGGAAGTGAACAATTAGACAACCGAGAGGTTGAACAACCAGGAACCAGCACACCAGTCCAGGCAAATCAACAGTCATGCCCGGAAAATAATCATGATAGCCTTAATTTAAACGGAGTGAGGCAGTAATAAACCCTCGCGACCCCTTACTGCTACTAACTACTGGGTACAATAACCACCAAATTCAAAAATATAGTAATAACAAATTACTACCAACTAATTATGAAAAGCTAATTATGGAAAATAAAAGAATTTTGAAGTATAACAATAACCAAAGTTTAAGGACGGACAGTCAAAATCTTACTATTATTTACAATTATTATTTGAAAAATCTTCGAGAAGAACTGTTGGAGGAAACGGTGACAAGTAGAATCAACCAGCATAATGAAATTTTATACATAACCGCTCAAATTGAAGGAATTCCTACACGAATAATGATAGATACTGGTGCAAATGTATCACTTATTAATGACACTGAACTGGAGAGAATACAGAAACAAAGTAAAAATATAATACCTACCTTACCTGTCAATAATGTTATTTTAATAGGTGCCACTGGGCGTCAAAATAAAACAGTGAGAAAACAAGTGTCATTGGAAATAGAAAGCAAAGGTGTTACAATTAATATTGTATGTTTGGTCGCAATCGGCCTACCATTCGAATTATTAATCGGATGCGATATGCTGAGGAAATATTCAGCCATTATTGATTTGAGCAAGGAGAAGGTGTCCTTGAACTCAGAAGGTGTTATGTGGACGGCAGAGTTAATAGGAAGCGATGGTGCCCCTCTGAACCGTACCCATCACCAAGTTAGGGAATTAAATTTTTTAAATAATGACACCCAATGCAGAAAAATAATCTATAATATGACAAATGAAGACCTGTGGAACAGTAAATTACAGGAGATAAGAGAGTTTAGACACCAAGGCACAAATAATTTGACAGCAAAACAAGTAGAAGATCTCATCATGATATATAAGAAGTATAAACATGTATTTTCAGAAAACCCAGGAAAAGTAAAAAACTATCAGTGTAGAATACAATTTAAAGAACCAGCAGAATTCCACAGAAAATCCTATCCTATACCATATTCATTGAAGGAGGCGGTTAGAGATGAAATTAATAAAATGTTGTTAAATGATATAATTGAGCATAGCCAATCACCATATACTAGCCCAATAGTAGCAATTCAGAAGAAGAACGGGCAGGTTCGACTTTGCTTGGATGCCCGAGAAATAAATAAACACATAGTAAATGATCTGGAGAAATAGAAGAAATTCTAAAGAAATTTCATGGTACAAAATTTATCAGTACCTGGGACACAGTTTGTGGTTACTGGCAGGTGGAGTTGCACCCGATGAGTCGAAAATATATGGCTTTTATTTTCGAGGGTAGAAACTACCAGTTTAAAAGATTACCATTTGGATTAGTCAATTCGGTAGCAATTTTTGTACGATGTATGGACCAGGTATTGGGTCAGGAAGCGCTACAATTCACCACAGTTTATGTAGACGACCTGTTGATTACCTCATCCAACTGGGAGGAACATTGTCACAGGGTGGAATATGTATTGAGTAAGTTAGCAGAGAACGACATAACACTAAAACTCGAAAAATCTCAATTAATAGCGAAGGAGGTTCAATTTTTAGGTTTCAATTTGACTGAACAAGGTATTTCTCCATCACAAGAAAAGGTTACTGCAATCCAGAAGTTCCCACAACCAAAGAATAAGAGGCAACTCCAATCCTTCTTAGGACTGTGTAATTACTACCGGAAGTTCCAACGCAATTATTCCGCATTGACATCTAAATTTCAGGAACAGCTGTCTTCCAAAAACAAATGGACATGGGGACATGAACAGGATGCGATACTACAACAGATAAAGGATAAATTCTTAGAGACAGTAATCCTTCATCATCCAAATTTTGATCACCCATTCTTTTTGAACTGTGACGCAAGTGATGTCAGTCTTGGGACGGTATTGTACCAAGAAGACACAGAAGGAAACCATTTAGTCATCAGTTTTGCCAGTCGTGTGTTAAACCACTGTGAGAGAAGGTATAATGTTACGGAAAAGGAACTATTAAGCATAGTCTTTGCTTGTAGTAAATTCCGAACGTACATTTTGGGATATCCTGTAACTGTCAGAACAGATCATAAGTCCATCTCATTTTTAAGAAGTTGTAAGCTGAGTCATGGAAGGCTTACAAGGTGGATACTCGCCTTGCAGGAGTATAATATCAAATGGGAATATATTCCAGGGAGTCAAAACGTGATAGCAGACGTGTTATCTCGAATAAACCTGGACACCCAGACATTTGAGGGTGAGAAAGAAAGGATTATCAAGGTGTACAACATTCTCAAAAGTAGATCTGATTTGGAAGCATTATTACAAAATATCAAAGCTAATCAGTTATTAGACCCAAAATTAATAAAAATCAAGGAACGTATGGCGAACCAAAACTCTTCAATAAACCAATTCTATTGTGAACAAGAAGGAATTTTATTCATAAAAAATACATTGAACCAAGAAGACTGGAAGGTGATCATTCCCAAAATCATGGAAAAAGAACTAGTGTTGGAATATCACATAAGATACGGACATATGGGTGCTGTAAATGTAGTGAAAGCATTGGAGGAGAATTGTTACATTAAGAACATACACAGGAAGGTACAAAATTATATAAAACCCTGTCATATCTGTCAATTGGTCAAAATTAATAATGAACGAAGGGAAGGTGTAATGATACCTATATCGTCAGAACAAAAATTGGAAAAATTATTCATTGACATATGTGGACCATTTCCTAGGAGTGAAGGTAGAAGCCGGTATAAATACCTTATAATCATTATGGACCACTTCACCAAATTCATCAAATTGTATCCAATCAGTCGAGCAACTACGCAGAAAATTCTTGAAGTAATAACTACTCAATACATTCCAAAAATAGGAATACCTGTTTCAATAGTTACCGACCATGGTACACAGTTTCGAGGCAGAAAATGGAAGAACACATTGTTAGAACTGAACATCAAAAGCTATAAGACCTCCGTATACCACCCCAGTAGCAATCCATCAGAAAGAAACCTGAGAGAGGTTGGTAGAATTTTAAGGACCTATTGTCATCAACAACAAAGGAAGTGGCCTGATTACTTATCAGCCACAGAAGATTTTTTAAACTTGGCTTACCATCCATCTATAAATTGCACTCCATACACTGCCATGTATGAAAAACAACCACCCAGAGAGATCCAAGAATTGATTAAATTTCCTAAGTCTCCACCGTACCAATTTAATAAATTAAAATTCTATAATCAGGTGATGGAAAATCTGGAAAAACGCAGAAATAAATACCAGAAAATAAAGGGTAAAATAATTAAATATGAAGTAGGAGAGAAAGTTTTGTTAAAGAACAGGGAATTGCCTAGCACTCTAGAAGGGATATCAAAGAAATTATTATTACTATACGTTGGACCCTACACCATAACAAAAAACAACAACAACAACACGTATGAATTAACCGACCCCATTTCAAAGAAGATCAAGGGCAATTATAATCAACAATCCATGAAAAAATATCATGAGGAAGAAAAGGAAAAATAACATAAGTAATTATGTCCTCACACCTAATGAAGTGTTCAGAAATAATTACTTCTGAAGGGAGGCAATTTGTAATGAAACAAATGTTACAAAAGAATAGTAAATAATAGTGAAATCCGATCCAGAGAAGAACCAAGAAATAATAATTGCTAGCAAATTAAAGGAAAACTATTTGGTTTGACTTATATAATATTATCCAGAAACCCAGAAATAACCCAGTAGAATAGGGCAGTAAACAGAAAAAAGTGAAATAAATAAACCTAGTAGGCCTAATCAACTTACCCTGAATAATAATCCAAACCCAATAAAGAGTACCTAATCCATATAATAAAATTGTATTAATTATAATCATATAGGCCTATAATCAAGGAAAGGAAAAGGGACACAAACCTTTAAAGTAATGAGTGTGGTCATAAGAAATAGCGACACAGACTACCGTTAAACAGTGTAATTATTTTTGATGGAAGTGTTTTGTTATTATGAGATAGAATTTTAGTTTATCATACAGACAATAGTTTAGCAGTATAAATAAACTAAAACTGTCAAAAACAATTATTATTATTAAAAGTTTTGTTATATGTTATAAGATTTTATGTCACCAGTTAATTTATGTAAATATATTTATCTCAGGTAGTCAAAGTAGAAATTACAATAAATCATAACAAATTGTTCCACCACATATCATAGAAATTCAAATTAATAAGGTTTTACAGTTATAAACTGAGGCATGTTTAGTATCAAATTGTTTATAATTATCTAATTAATAATTGTATAAACATTGCATATATAATTAGAGTATAATAATAAAATTATCTATTAAAGGTAATTTATAAAATATAATGTAGGTAATGGGTGTTGATCCTATAACATTTAAACTGTACATAAATGACCAATCAAAATTTAAGAAATTTGTATGAGATAGGTAACTAAAAGAAAGAAGAAATAACACTTAATTGTTAATTGTGATGGAAAGCAGTTGAATAGTGCGTGTCTAGAGGTAATTAAAAGTATATAAAAATAGATAACCCGTTTGTGAAAGAAGATCTGAAGGACCATCATCGAAGATAATAATCCTTCCACTACAATTTTAATGAACAAATAATACACACAATCAAGAAAAATATTCAGAATAGACCAGGAACCCTTCAGCAATATCGCCTAGATGTGTAAAGTATAATTTGACAATATTTTTTTAACAAGGAACAACCACTAGACAATATAACGATTTACACTAACACTAATCACTAGTCAACATTTTAAAGTGCAACCAAATTCAATATATAAGCTAACAGTGATTACAAGGAAAACATTTATTGTACACATTAATAAACTACATTATTTTCTGAGACGGACAAATTGAGTATCGTCAAAACTTGTATGTAACTTAATATATAATTTGTGTAAATTTTTAGATTATAAGTAATATATTGTTTGTAAAGGTACTCTCTATTATTAATCAACATGCAAAGGAACTTTTCGTAGCAGCCACAAGAATTCCCACGAAATATATATAAATTATTTAATTATAAATCCTGAGATAAATATCGACCCTGTGACAACCTTATGTATCGAATGGAATTTTCCAATAATTGAATTTATGTTACACAGATTAAATCATTATGTTATTAAATCATATCCATGAGTTATTATTTCAGGAAGGTAATATATAGTAGTATTATAAATTGGTGCACCAACTAGTGAGGCTGAAATTAGGGAATATTAAGTGAAGAAATTGAATTAAGCAAATTAATTTCCTAATTTTTAGCTGGCGACTGCTATAAGTTCCAAGAAATTGTAAAGATGCGTAAGAGGGCTACGTCATTGAAACGGACGAAGGAGGCGGAGAAGGAAGTCAGGATGGAAGAGAAAGAAGTAACATCGGTGGAGGATGTAGAAATGGTAGCAAGAAAGGAAGATAGGGGAGACCCGAATCTTATAAAATTAATGGAGTTAATGAATAGTATGAGTGAAAAAATTGATAGTATCAAGGAAGTTAACAGACAAACGAAGGAAGATTTGAAGAACATCAAGGAAGAATTCACTGAAAACTCAAAGAAACAAAATGAAATTTTGAGTCAAAACTTATTAAAACAAATGGAGGAAAAATTCGATAACATCAAGGAAGATCACAGACAAACAAATGAGAAAATTGATAGTATCAAGGAAGATAACAGACAAACGAAGGAAGATTTGAAGAGCATCAAGGAAGATCACAGACAAACAAATGAGAAAATTGATAGTATCAAGGAAGATAACAGACAAACAAATGAGAAAATGAGTGAAAATTTAATAAAACAGATGGAGGAGAGATTTGACCAAAACAGAGAAGACACTAACGAGAGTTTAAAACAGATAAATGAGAAAATTGATAGTATTAAGGAAAGTACTAATGAAACTTTAAGGCAAACTATAAGTGAAAATAATAACCAAATGAAGGAAGAGTTCAGACAAATCAATGAAGAGAATTTAAGAAGAATTAATGGTAGAATTGAACAAGTCAATGATACAATTAACCAGAAGATGGACAAAATCGATGAGGAAAGGAAGCAAGAAATAGCTGACACTAATGAGAGATTAAGAAAAGCTAACGAAACCATCATACAAAATAAAGCAGTGATAAATACTAGAATAGACCAGATCCAAGAAAATAGTCGTATTCAAATAGAAGGAATACAAAAGGAACAAGAAAATTTAGTTAATTTACAGAAACAAACCGGAGAAAGGTGTGACAATATTAACACTACGGTGAATAATTTAACTGGTCAGGTACGCCAAAATCAAGAAGAAATTGAGTTAATTAGAACCAGACCAAATAATATTACTCATGTTTCCACAAATGAAACCAGAGAAGGAATTAATTTCAAAAATTATCGCAGAAACCCCATGGAATTCCTGGCCAGAATTGAGGAACATTTTAATAAACATCGAATAACTATCTGGAGCTCGATTAGAGAGATGTTGGATGAGCATTTTAGGGAGATTACGGACAACTGGTGGACAGCAACCAGGAATGAGATAGTGGACTACGCTCAATTTAAAAAACTGTTTAAAGAAAAATACTGGTCCGAAGCTATACAAAATATTATAAGGGACAACATTTGTCAGGGAAGATATGATGGAAATAGAGGTACATCTCCAACTACTTACTTCTGGGGAAAGGTATGTTTGGCGAGACACCTAGAGCCAAGAATACCAGAAGAATCCCTAGTAACTAAAATGGCATACCATTATGACACAGGAATTGCCAGAGCACGCCTGGGAAGCCAGATTAAAACGGTCCACGCAATGGCTGACTTATTAGAAAATTATGAACACGAGGGTTACTACAAAAGAAGCAGACAACGAACGGATCAGTGCAGTTCAAAAAATAATAACCATGGTATGAATCATAATCAATATAATAACATGAATAACCGGAATAGTTATGTCAACGATCGTAATTACAACCAAAATTTTACCCCAAATAATAACCAACCAGCAAACTTCAATCGAAACCCAATTAACAATAATGATAACAACAGGCCCAATCAAAATTACCATCCGGGTAATAGAAACAATAATAATTATAATAACTACCGAACAAACCAAAATTATAATAATTTTAGGAGTAACTCAGGAGTTAATAACAATAATAATCAGGGTAATTATAATAATAATCGTTCGTACCGACCCCGAATAAATTACATCAGTGCCGAAGAAGGGGATTACTGGAGATACCATCAACCTCGGAGGAACAGTTTTAATAACAGTTATGATCAAAGAGGAAATCCCAGAGGGTGAGTCACCATTATAACCGAGTCAGAAGTAGAAGCCAGGAGGACTTCCGAGAATCAAGGGGAAGTGAACAATTAGACAACCGAGAGGTTGAACAACCAGGAACCAGCACACCAGTCCAGGCAAATCAACAGTCATGCCCGGAAAATAATCATGATAGCCTTAATTTAAACGGAGTGAGGCAGTAATAAACCCTCGCGACCCCTTACTGCTACTAACTACTGGGTACAATAACCACCAAATTCAAAAATATAGTAATAACAAATTACTACCAACTAATTATGAAAAGCTAATTATGGAAAATAAAAGAATTTTGAAGTATAACAATAACCAAAGTTTAAGGACGGACAGTCAAAATCTTACTATTATTTACAATTATTATTTGAAAAATCTTCGAGAAGAACTGTTGGAGGAAACGGTGACAAGTAGAATCAACCAGCATAATGAAATTTTATACATAACCGCTCAAATTGAAGGAATTCCTACACGAATAATGATAGATACTGGTGCAAATGTATCACTTATTAATGACACTGAACTGGAGAGAATACAGAAACAAAGTAAAAATATAATACCTACCTTACCTGTCAATAATGTTATTTTAATAGGTGCCACTGGGCGTCAAAATAAAACAGTGAGAAAACAAGTGTCATTGGAAATAGAAAGCAAAGGTGTTACAATTAATATTGTATGTTTGGTCGCAATCGGCCTACCATTCGAATTATTAATCGGATGCGATATGCTGAGGAAATATTCAGCCATTATTGATTTGAGCAAGGAGAAGGTGTCCTTGAACTCAGAAGGTGTTATGTGGACGGCAGAGTTAATAGGAAGCGATGGTGCCCCTCTGAACCGTACCCATCACCAAGTTAGGGAATTAAATTTTTTAAATAATGACACCCAATGCAGAAAAATAATCTATAATATGACAAATGAAGACCTGTGGAACAGTAAATTACAGGAGATAAGAGAGTTTAGACACCAAGGCACAAATAATTTGACAGCAAAACAAGTAGAAGATCTCATCATGATATATAAGAAGTATAAACATGTATTTTCAGAAAACCCAGGAAAAGTAAAAAACTATCAGTGTAGAATACAATTTAAAGAACCAGCAGAATTCCACAGAAAATCCTATCCTATACCATATTCATTGAAGGAGGCGGTTAGAGATGAAATTAATAAAATGTTGTTAAATGATATAATTGAGCATAGCCAATCACCATATACTAGCCCAATAGTAGCAATTCAGAAGAAGAACGGGCAGGTTCGACTTTGCTTGGATGCCCGAGAAATAAATAAACACATAGTAAATGATCTGGAGAAATAGAAGAAATTCTAAAGAAATTTCATGGTACAAAATTTATCAGTACCTGGGACACAGTTTGTGGTTACTGGCAGGTGGAGTTGCACCCGATGAGTCGAAAATATATGGCTTTTATTTTCGAGGGTAGAAACTACCAGTTTAAAAGATTACCATTTGGATTAGTCAATTCGGTAGCAATTTTTGTACGATGTATGGACCAGGTATTGGGTCAGGAAGCGCTACAATTCACCACAGTTTATGTAGACGACCTGTTGATTACCTCATCCAACTGGGAGGAACATTGTCACAGGGTGGAATATGTATTGAGTAAGTTAGCAGAGAACGACATAACACTAAAACTCGAAAAATCTCAATTAATAGCGAAGGAGGTTCAATTTTTAGGTTTCAATTTGACTGAACAAGGTATTTCTCCATCACAAGAAAAGGTTACTGCAATCCAGAAGTTCCCACAACCAAAGAATAAGAGGCAACTCCAATCCTTCTTAGGACTGTGTAATTACTACCGGAAGTTCCAACGCAATTATTCCGCATTGACATCTAAATTTCAGGAACAGCTGTCTTCCAAAAACAAATGGACATGGGGACATGAACAGGATGCGATACTACAACAGATAAAGGATAAATTCTTAGAGACAGTAATCCTTCATCATCCAAATTTTGATCACCCATTCTTTTTGAACTGTGACGCAAGTGATGTCAGTCTTGGGACGGTATTGTACCAAGAAGACACAGAAGGAAACCATTTAGTCATCAGTTTTGCCAGTCGTGTGTTAAACCACTGTGAGAGAAGGTATAATGTTACGGAAAAGGAACTATTAAGCATAGTCTTTGCTTGTAGTAAATTCCGAACGTACATTTTGGGATATCCTGTAACTGTCAGAACAGATCATAAGTCCATCTCATTTTTAAGAAGTTGTAAGCTGAGTCATGGAAGGCTTACAAGGTGGATACTCGCCTTGCAGGAGTATAATATCAAATGGGAATATATTCCAGGGAGTCAAAACGTGATAGCAGACGTGTTATCTCGAATAAACCTGGACACCCAGACATTTGAGGGTGAGAAAGAAAGGATTATCAAGGTGTACAACATTCTCAAAAGTAGATCTGATTTGGAAGCATTATTACAAAATATCAAAGCTAATCAGTTATTAGACCCAAAATTAATAAAAATCAAGGAACGTATGGCGAACCAAAACTCTTCAATAAACCAATTCTATTGTGAACAAGAAGGAATTTTATTCATAAAAAATACATTGAACCAAGAAGACTGGAAGGTGATCATTCCCAAAATCATGGAAAAAGAACTAGTGTTGGAATATCACATAAGATACGGACATATGGGTGCTGTAAATGTAGTGAAAGCATTGGAGGAGAATTGTTACATTAAGAACATACACAGGAAGGTACAAAATTATATAAAACCCTGTCATATCTGTCAATTGGTCAAAATTAATAATGAACGAAGGGAAGGTGTAATGATACCTATATCGTCAGAACAAAAATTGGAAAAATTATTCATTGACATATGTGGACCATTTCCTAGGAGTGAAGGTAGAAGCCAGTATAAATACCTTATAATCATTATGGACCACTTCACCAAATTCATCAAATTGTATCCAATCAGTCGAGCAACTACGCAGAAAATTCTTGAAGTAATAACTACTCAATACATTCCAAAAATAGGAATACCTGTTTCAATAGTTACCGACCATGGTACACAGTTTCGAGGCAGAAAATGGAAGAACACATTGTTAGAACTGAACATCAAAAGCTATAAGACCTCCGTATACCACCCCAGTAGCAATCCATCAGAAAGAAACCTGAGAGAGGTTGGTAGAATTTTAAGGACCTATTGTCATCAACAACAAAGGAAGTGGCCTGATTACTTATCAGCCACAGAAGATTTTTTAAACTTGGCTTACCATCCATCTATAAATTGCACTCCATACACTGCCATGTATGAAAAACAACCACCCAGAGAGATCCAAGAATTGATTAAATTTCCTAAGTCTCCACCGTACCAATTTAATAAATTAAAATTCTATAATCAGGTGATGGAAAATCTGGAAAAACGCAGAAATAAATACCAGAAAATAAAGGGTAAAATAATTAAATATGAAGTAGGAGAGAAAGTTTTGTTAAAGAACAGGGAATTGCCTAGCACTCTAGAAGGGATATCAAAGAAATTATTATTACTATACGTTGGACCCTACACCATAACAAAAAACAACAACAACAACACGTATGAATTAACCGACCCCATTTCAAAGAAGATCAAGGGCAATTATAATCAACAATCCATGAAAAAATATCATGAGGAAGAAAAGGAAAAATAACATAAGTAATTATGTCCTCACACCTAATGAAGTGTTCAGAAATAATTACTTCTGAAGGGAGGCAATTTGTAATGAAACAAATGTTACAAAAGAATAGTAAATAATAGTGAAATCCGATCCAGAGAAGAACCAAGA
The DNA here is from genome assembly GCA_034769895.1 of Magicicada septendecula. Lineage (NCBI taxonomy): Eukaryota > Metazoa > Arthropoda > Insecta > Hemiptera > Cicadidae > Magicicada > Magicicada septendecula. Next base: position 203,961,400 of record CM068367.1, read on the forward strand.
AATAATAATTGCTAGCAAATTAAAGGAAAACTATTTGGTTTGACTTATATAATATTATCCAGAAACCCAGAAATAACCCAGTAGAATAGGGCAGTAAACAGAAAAAAGTGAAATAAATAAACCTAGTAGGCCTAATCAACTTACCCTGAATAATAATCCAAACCCAATAAAGAGTACCTAATCCATATAATAAAATTGTATTAATTATAATCATATAGGCCTATAATCAAGGAAAGGAAAAGGGACACAAACCTTTAAAGTAATGAGTGTGGTCATAAGAAATAGCGACACAGACTACCGTTAAACAGTGTAATTATTTTTGATGGAAGTGTTTTGTTATTATGAGATAGAATTTTAGTTTATCATACAGACAATAGTTTAGCAGTATAAATAAACTAAAACTGTCAAAAACAATTATTATTATTAAAAGTTTTGTTATATGTTATAAGATTTTATGTCACCAGTTAATTTATGTAAATATATTTATCTCAGGTAGTCAAAGTAGAAATTACAATAAATCATAACAAATTGTTCCACCACATATCATAGAAATTCAAATTAATAAGGTTTTACAGTTATAAACTGAGGCATGTTTAGTATCAAATTGTTTATAATTATCTAATTAATAATTGTATAAACATTGCATATATAATTAGAGTATAATAATAAAATTATCTATTAAAGGTAATTTATAAAATATAATGTAGGTAATGGGTGTTGATCCTATAACATTTAAACTGTACATAAATGACCAATCAAAATTTAAGAAATTTGTATGAGATAGGTAACTAAAAGAAAGAAGAAATAACACTTAATTGTTAATTGTGATGGAAAGCAGTTGAATAGTGCGTGTCTAGAGGTAATTAAAAGTATATAAAAATAGATAACCCGTTTGTGAAAGAAGATCTGAAGGACCATCATCGAAGATAATAATCCTTCCACTACAATTTTAATGAACAAATAATACACACAATCAAGAAAAATATTCAGAATAGACCAGGAACCCTTCAGCAATATCGCCTAGATGTGTAAAGTATAATTTGACAATATTTTTTTAACAAGGAACAACCACTAGACAATATAACGATTTACACTAACACTAATCACTAGTCAACATTTTAAAGTGCAACCAAATTCAATATATAAGCTAACAGTGATTACAAGGAAAACATTTATTGTACACATTAATAAACTACATTATTTTCTGAGACGGACAAATTGAATATCGTCAAAACTTGTATGTAACTTAATATATAATTTGTGTAAATTTTTAGATTATAAGTAATATATTGTTTGTAAAGGTACTCTCTATTATTAATCAACATGCAAAGGAACTTTTCGTAGCAGCCACAAGAATTCCCACGAAATATATATAAATTATTTAATTATAAATCCTGAGATAAATATCGACCCTGTGACAACCTTATGTATCGAATGGAATTTTCCAATAATTGAATTTATGTTACACAGATTAAATCATTATGTTATTAAATCATATCCATGAGTTATTATTTCAGGAAGGTAATATATAGTAGTATTATAAATTGGTGCACCAACTAGTGAGGCTGAAATTAGGGAATATTAAGTGAAGAAATTGAATTAAGCAAATTAATTTCCTAATTTTTAGCTGGCGACTGCTATAAGTTCCAAGAAATTGTAAAGATGCGTAAGAGGGCTACGTCATTGAAACGGACGAAGGAGGCGGAGAAGGAAGTCAGGATGGAAGAGAAAGAAGTAACATCGGTGGAGGATGTAGAAATGGTAGCAAGAAAGGAAGATAGGGGAGACCCGAATCTTATAAAATTAATGGAGTTAATGAATAGTATGAGTGAAAAAATTGATAGTATCAAGGAAGTTAACAGACAAACGAAGGAAGATTTGAAGAACATCAAGGAAGAATTCACTGAAAACTCAAAGAAACAAAATGAAATTTTGAGTCAAAACTTATTAAAACAAATGGAGGAAAAATTCGATAACATCAAGGAAGATCACAGACAAACAAATGAGAAAATTGATAGTATCAAGGAAGATAACAGACAAACGAAGGAAGATTTGAAGAGCATCAAGGAAGATCACAGACAAACAAATGAGAAAATTGATAGTATCAAGGAAGATAACAGACAAACAAATGAGAAAATGAGTGAAAATTTAATAAAACAGATGGAGGAGAGATTTGACCAAAACAGAGAAGACACTAACGAGAGTTTAAAACAGATAAATGAGAAAATTGATAGTATTAAGGAAAGTACTAATGAAACTTTAAGGCAAACTATAAGTGAAAATAATAACCAAATGAAGGAAGAGTTCAGACAAATCAATGAAGAGAATTTAAGAAGAATTAATGGTAGAATTGAACAAGTCAATGATACAATTAACCAGAAGATGGACAAAATCGATGAGGAAAGGAAGCAAGAAATAGCTGACACTAATGAGAGATTGAGAAAAGCTAACGAAACCATCATACAAAATAAAGCAGTGATAAATACTAGAATAGACCAGATCCAAGAAAATAGTCGTATTCAAATAGAAGGAATACAAAAGGAACAAGAAAATTTAGTGAATTTACAGAAACAAACCGGAGAAAGGTGTGACAATATTAACACTACGGTGAATAATTTAACTGGTCAGGTACGCCAAAATCAAGAAGAAATTGAGTTAATTAGAACCAGACCAAATAATATTACTCATGTTTCCACAAATGAAACCAGAGAAGGAATTAATTTCAAAAATTATCGCAGAAACCCCATGGAATTCCTGGCCAGAATTGAGGAACATTTTAATAAACATCGAATAACTATCTGGAGCTCGATTAGAGAGATGTTGGATGAGCATTTTAGGGAGATTACGGACAACTGGTGGACAGCAACCAGGAATGAGATAGTGGACTACGCTCAATTTAAAAAACTGTTTAAAGAAAAATACTGGTCCGAAGCTATACAAAATATTATAAGGGACAACATTTGTCAGGGAAGATATGATGGAAATAGAGGTACATCTCCAACTACTTACTTCTGGGGAAAGGTATGTTTGGCGAGACACCTAGAGCCAAGAATACCAGAAGAATCCCTAGTAACTAAAATGGCATACCATTATGACACAGGAATTGCCAGAGCACGCCTGGGAAGCCAGATTAAAACGGTCCACGCAATGGCTGACTTATTAGAAAATTATGAACACGAGGGTTACTACAAAAGAAGCAGACAACGAACGGATCAGTGCAGTTCAAAAAATAATAACCATGGTATGAATCATAATCAATATAATAACATGAATAACCGGAATAGTTATGTCAACGATCGTAATTACAACCAAAATTTTACCCCAAATAATAACCAACCAGCAAACTTCAATCGAAACCCAATTAACAATAATGATAACAACAGGCCCAATCAAAATTACCATCCGGGTAATAGAAACAATAATAATTATAATAACTACCGAACAAACCAAAATTATAATAATTTTAGGAGTAACTCAGGAGTTAATAACAATAATAATCAGGGTAATTATAATAATAATCGTTCGTACCGACCCCGAATAAATTACATCAGTGCCGAAGAAGGGGATTACTGGAGATACCATCAACCTCGGAGGAACAGTTTTAATAACAGTTATGATCAAAGAGGAAATCCCAGAGGGTGAGTCACCATTATAACCGAGTCAGAAGTAGAAGCCAGGAGGACTTCCGAGAATCAAGGGGAAGTGAACAATTAGACAACCGAGAGGTTGAACAACCAGGAACCAGCACACCAGTCCAGGCAAATCAACAGTCATGCCCGGAAAATAATCATGATAGCCTTAATTTAAACGGAGTGAGGCAGTAATAAACCCTCGCGACCCCTTACTGCTACTAACTACTGGGTACAATAACCACCAAATTCAAAAATATAGTAATAACAAATTACTACCAACTAATTATGAAAAGCTAATTATGGAAAATAAAAGAATTTTGAAGTATAACAATAACCAAAGTTTAAGGACGGACAGTCAAAATCTTACTATTATTTACAATTATTATTTGAAAAATCTTCGAGAAGAACTGTTGGAGGAAACGGTGACAAGTAGAATCAACCAGCATAATGAAATTTTATACATAACCGCTCAAATTGAAGGAATTCCTACACGAATAATGATAGATACTGGTGCAAATGTATCACTTATTAATGACACTGAACTGGAGAGAATACAGAAACAAAGTAAAAATATAATACCTACCTTACCTGTCAATAATGTTATTTTAATAGGTGCCACTGGGCGTCAAAATAAAACAGTGAGAAAACAAGTGTCATTGGAAATAGAAAGCAAAGGTGTTACAATTAATATTGTATGTTTGGTCGCAATCGGCCTACCATTCGAATTATTAATCGGATGCGATATGCTGAGGAAATATTCAGCCATTATTGATTTGAGCAAGGAGAAGGTGTCCTTGAACTCAGAAGGTGTTATGTGGACGGCAGAGTTAATAGGAAGCGATGGTGCCCCTCTGAACCGTACCCATCACCAAGTTAGGGAATTAAATTTTTTAAATAATGACACCCAATGCAGAAAAATAATCTATAATATGACAAATGAAGACCTGTGGAACAGTAAATTACAGGAGATAAGAGAGTTTAGACACCAAGGCACAAATAATTTGACAGCAAAACAAGTAGAAGATCTCATCATGATATATAAGAAGTATAAACATGTATTTTCAGAAAACCCAGGAAAAGTAAAAAACTATCAGTGTAGAATACAATTTAAAGAACCAGCAGAATTCCACAGAAAATCCTATCCTATACCATATTCATTGAAGGAGGCGGTTAGAGATGAAATTAATAAAATGTTGTTAAATGATATAATTGAGCATAGCCAATCACCATATACTAGCCCAATAGTAGCAATTCAGAAGAAGAACGGGCAGGTTCGACTTTGCTTGGATGCCCGAGAAATAAATAAACACATAGTAAATGATCTGGAGAAATAGAAGAAATTCTAAAGAAATTTCATGGTACAAAATTTATCAGTACCTGGGACACAGTTTGTGGTTACTGGCAGGTGGAGTTGCACCCGATGAGTCGAAAATATATGGCTTTTATTTTCGAGGGTAGAAACTACCAGTTTAAAAGATTACCATTTGGATTAGTCAATTCGGTAGCAATTTTTGTACGATGTATGGACCAGGTATTGGGTCAGGAAGCGCTACAATTCACCACAGTTTATGTAGACGACCTGTTGATTACCTCATCCAACTGGGAGGAACATTGTCACAGGGTGGAATATGTATTGAGTAAGTTAGCAGAGAACGACATAACACTAAAACTCGAAAAATCTCAATTAATAGCGAAGGAGGTTCAATTTTTAGGTTTCAATTTGACTGAACAAGGTATTTCTCCATCACAAGAAAAGGTTACTGCAATCCAGAAGTTCCCACAACCAAAGAATAAGAGGCAACTCCAATCCTTCTTAGGACTGTGTAATTACTACCGGAAGTTCCAACGCAATTATTCCGCATTGACATCTAAATTTCAGGAACAGCTGTCTTCCAAAAACAAATGGACATGGGGACATGAACAGGATGCGATACTACAACAGATAAAGGATAAATTCTTAGAGACAGTAATCCTTCATCATCCAAATTTTGATCACCCATTCTTTTTGAACTGTGACGCAAGTGATGTCAGTCTTGGGACGGTATTGTACCAAGAAGACACAGAAGGAAACCATTTAGTCATCAGTTTTGCCAGTCGTGTGTTAAACCACTGTGAGAGAAGGTATAATGTTACGGAAAAGGAACTATTAAGCATAGTCTTTGCTTGTAGTAAATTCCGAACGTACATTTTGGGATATCCTGTAACTGTCAGAACAGATCATAAGTCCATCTCATTTTTAAGAAGTTGTAAGCTGAGTCATGGAAGGCTTACAAGGTGGATACTCGCCTTGCAGGAGTATAATATCAAATGGGAATATATTCCAGGGAGTCAAAACGTGATAGCAGACGTGTTATCTCGAATAAACCTGGACACCCAGACATTTGAGGGTGAGAAAGAAAGGATTATCAAGGTGTACAACATTCTCAAAAGTAGATCTGATTTGGAAGCATTATTACAAAATATCAAAGCTAATCAGTTATTAGACCCAAAATTAATAAAAATCAAGGAACGTATGGCGAACCAAAACTCTTCAATAAACCAATTCTATTGTGAACAAGAAGGAATTTTATTCATAAAAAATACATTGAACCAAGAAGACTGGAAGGTGATCATTCCCAAAATCATGGAAAAAGAACTAGTGTTGGAATATCACATAAGATACGGACATATGGGTGCTGTAAATGTAGTGAAAGCATTGGAGGAGAATTGTTACATTAAGAACATACACAGGAAGGTACAAAATTATATAAAACCCTGTCATATCTGTCAATTGGTCAAAATTAATAATGAACGAAGGGAAGGTGTAATGATACCTATATCGTCAGAACAAAAATTGGAAAAATTATTCATTGACATATGTGGACCATTTCCTAGGAGTGAAGGTAGAAGCCAGTATAAATACCTTATAATCATTATGGACCACTTCACCAAATTCATCAAATTGTATCCAATCAGTCGAGCAACTACGCAGAAAATTCTTGAAGTAATAACTACTCAATACATTCCAAAAATAGGAATACCTGTTTCAATAGTTACCGACCATGGTACACAGTTTCGAGGCAGAAAATGGAAGAACACATTGTTAGAACTGAACATCAAAAGCTATAAGACCTCCGTATACCACCCCAGTAGCAATCCATCAGAAAGAAACCTGAGAGAGGTTGGTAGAATTTTAAGGACCTATTGTCATCAACAACAAAGGAAGTGGCCTGATTACTTATCAGCCACAGAAGATTTTTTAAACTTGGCTTACCATCCATCTATAAATTGCACTCCATACACTGCCATGTATGAAAAACAACCACCCAGAGAGATCCAAGAATTGATTAAATTTCCTAAGTCTCCACCGTACCAATTTAATAAATTAAAATTCTATAATCAGGTGATGGAAAATCTGGAAAAATGCAGAAATAAATACCAGAAAATAAAGGGTAAAATAATTAAATATGAAGTAGGAGAGAAAGTTTTGTTAAAGAACAGGGAATTGCCTAGCACTCTAGAAGGGATATCAAAGAAATTATTATTACTATACGTTGGACCCTACACCATAACAAAAAACAACAACAACAACACGTATGAATTAACCGACCCCATTTCAAAGAAGATCAAGGGCAATTATAATCAACAATCCATGAAAAAATATCATGAGGAAGAAAAGGAAAAATAACATAAGTAATTATGTCCTCACACCTAATGAAGTGTTCAGAAATAATTACTTCTGAAGGGAGGCAATTTGTAATGAAACAAATGTTACAAAAGAATAGTAAATAATAGTGAAATCCGATCCAGAGAAGAACCAAGAAATAATAATTGCTAGCAAATTAAAGGAAAACTATTTGGTTTGACTTATATAATATTATCCAGAAACCCAGAAATAACCCAGTAGAATAGGGCAGTAAACAGAAAAAAGTGAAATAAATAAACCTAGTAGGCCTAATCAACTTACCCTGAATAATAATCCAAACCCAATAAAGAGTACCTAATCCATATAATAAAATTGTATTAATTATAATCATATAGGCCTATAATCAAGGAAAGGAAAAGGGACACAAACCTTTAAAGTAATGAGTGTGATCATAAGAAATAGCGACACAGACTACCGTTAAACAGTGTAATTATTTTTGATGGAAGTGTTTTGTTATTATGAGATAGAATTTTAGTTTATCATACAGACAATAGTTTAGCAGTATAAATAAACTAAAACTGTCAAAAACAATTATTATTATTAAAAGTTTTGTTATATGTTATAAGATTTTATGTCACCAGTTAATTTATGTAAATATATTTATCTCAGGTAGTCAAAGTAGAAATTACAATAAATCATAACAAATTGTTCCACCACATATCATAGAAATTCAAATTAATAAGGTTTTACAGTTATAAACTGAGGCATGTTTAGTATCAAATTGTTTATAATTATCTAATTAATAATTGTATAAACATTGCATATATAATTAGAGTATAATAATAAAATTATCTATTAAAGGTAATTTATAAAATATAATGTAGGTAATGGGTGTTGATCCTATAACATTTAAACTGTACATAAATGACCAATCAAAATTTAAGAAATTTGTATGAGATAGGTAACTAAAAGAAAGAAGAAATAACACTTAATTGTTAATTGTGATGGAAAGCAGTTGAATAGTGCGTGTCTAGAGGTAATTAAAAGTATATAAAAATAGATAACCCGTTTGTGAAAGAAGATCTGAAGGACCATCATCGAAGATAATAATCCTTCCACTACAATTTTAAAGAACAAATAATACACACAATCAAGAAAAATATTCAGAATAGACCAGGAACCCTTCAGCAATATCGCCTAGATGTGTAAAGTATAATTTGACAATATTTTTGTAACAAGGAACAACCACTAGACAATATAACGATTTACACTAACACTAATCACTAGTCAACATTTTAAAGTGCAACCAAATTCAATATATAAGCTAACAGTGATTACAAGGAAAACATTTATTGTACACATTAAAAAACTACATTATTTTCTGAGACGGACAAATTGAATATCGTCAAAACTTGTATGTAACTTAATATATAATTTGTGTAAATTTTTAGATTATAAGTAATATATTGTTTGTAAAGGTACTCTCTATTATTAATCAACATGCAAAAGAACTTTTCGTAGCAGCCACAAGAATTCCCACGAAATATATTAAAATTATTTAATTATAAATCCTGAGATAAATATCGACCCTGTGACAACCTTATGTATCGAATGGAATTTTCCAATAATTGAATTTATGTTACACAGATTAAATCATTATGTTATTAAATCATATCCATGAGTTATTATTTCAGGAAGGTAATATATAGTAGTATTATAGTGTTCACGGAAGCGTTTGTAAAAACCTCTTCCAGTCTGACCTATATAGAAGCTGTTACAATCATTGCAAACCAGTTTATAAATGCCTGTTTTTTCTTCAATAGGTAAGGGCAGTTTAGGTCTAAGTATATTAATTAGTTTATTATTGGTTCTAAAAGACATAGTATAACCAATATTGTTCATCATTGAGGATAAAATTTTTGGCATGATGTATGTGTATTTTGCAGATATAAATTTTTTCGGTGTTTTATTAAGTGGACGGGGCTTAAGTTGAATGTTATTATGCTTCTTTAGCAATTTGTCAATGATGTGACTACTGTAACCATTGGAAACTGCAATAAATCTTATTGTATTTAGCTCAGTCTGGAAATCATTATTGTCAAGGGGGACTGTCAACAATCTATGGATTTAACTATTATATGCTGCCATTTTTTGAGAGTATGGATGGTGGGAATCTGCATGTATTGTATGGTTAGTGGCAGTAGGCTTCCTAAAAATATTGAATTTCAATGTGTCCATTTGTCTAGTGAGGGTCAGGTCTAGAAAGTTAATTGAGTTATTATGCTCGGTCTCTAAAGTAAATTGAATATTATTGTTGATTTCATTTAAAAGATTTTTAAAGGAGTCAACTTGTCTCAAAGTTCCGTCAAAAATAATAAACGTGTCATCTACGTAACGTGAATAAAATTTTATCTTATTAGCGTATATGTTATTATTTAATAAATAAGTATTTTCGTAGAAATTTAAGTATATGTCAGCCAATAGCCTATAGCTAGACCATCATCTTGGCAATAGAATAAACCATTGAATGTGAAATAATTTTGATTTAAAATGACTTTAAGCAAGTCAATCAACTCATCTATCGCCTGTGCACTCATGGAAGCGTTAATTCGTAAATTGTCCTTCAATAATTTTAAAGTTACATCAGTTGGAATATTTTATATAAATCCACTATGTCAAATGAAACCAATTTGTAATTGGGTTTTAATTTAACAGTATTTATCTTATTAATGAAGTCAGTATTATTTGTTAAGCTGTAATTATTCTTTAACTGTAAATTGTCTTTAATTAGTTTTACAAGAATTTTTGATGTTTTGAAACCGGGGGCTGTAGTGAAGTTAACCAGCGGTCTTATGGTTATGTGTGGTTTGTGGATTTTGGGGAGTCCTGTAAATATCGGAGCCTTCACATTAATTGGCTTCAAATAACGACGTGTATTATCACTGAGCAAACTCGTACATTTGTTAATACATTGGTTGAGGTTTTTGGTGTATTTATCAGTAGGATCAGATTTTAATTGTCTAATATTATGGTTAGAGATAAATTCGAGAACTTTGGCATTATATGAATCAGTATCCATGATTACTAATGTATTCCCTTTATCTGCTTTAATAATACTAGCATTATTAATAGTTATTTTTGTTTTGATGTGCCTCAAAATTTTGTATTCACGGGAGAATCGTGGATGCATAAATAGATTATGTGGTAGGTTATCGTTAGATCTGATAGTTTTAGTGAATTTATTGTTTATCAATATGCGTGCTTCGTTCTGTACAATAGGATTCGGAATAGTCTTAATAGCCGCCTCCGCCTCAACGAGCTCATAAATATGTTTGTTATTTCCGGTTGGTGGGAGATTATAATTAAGTCCTTTATTAAGGAGCTCCATTTCATTATCACTGAAGTTTATATTAGTTAAATTCATTGTTCTAGGATGAAATGTATGTTTGCAATTAATGTCAGTCTCTAGACGGTGTTTATTTTCTAAACTACGAAGTTTACATAATTGATTGAAGCGTATACGGCGTGAAACACTAGCTGTGTATTTAAATATATAATCAAAAACATTGTTGATAACGCTTGGATGAATGCTGTTGAGGGTATGTAAATGTAATTTGAATAAACGAGTGTTAAGAATAGATTTTTTAATATATAATGCCTTAATTTCTTCTCTAATATACATCCGTTCAGCAGAATGTTTGCGGCCTTGGAAGAGCTGTTGATCTTTACAATAGCATATTTTGGTGTTATGTTCTTCTGTAAACAAATTTTGTTAAATTTAATATGCAAATTCGCTTTTAGCAATTGTATTTTAGTGTTTTGGAATTTAAATACCATTTTTGCCTGGCTGGGCTCCAGTTTAACATTCATGTTTCGTATGGTATCCAAGTCACTTTTATGTAATATTAAGTGATTACCTGTATGCGGTCCGCCGTGTGACTTTTCAAACTTATTACGTTACGCGTTTCAAGGCATATGCCTCATCATCAGACGTTTAAAAACCAAAAACACACATATCACACAAAACTGCGTTTGTCAAAAAATAAAATTGCAGAAACAAGCATATTATGTGCACGTGATGTAGGGTGCGCACCCGTTCAAGTGTTGTCTGCTACTGATTGGAATTCGTTGAGCAGTCTCAAAGCAGTATCATACAGGCGGCTAGATACAAAGTTCAATTGTTCATTCAGAACACAATCACGACTGCTATCATTATTATATGCATTATAAATTTCCAGCTCCTCCAAGGCATTCATAAAACAGCCCTTGTTGCATACATGCAAAGGCATTAGATTGGACTTAAAATCTGTATAATTGTGATTGTGTTGGGTCAGATGACGAGTGTAATTAGATTTTATATCATTGTAATTGTGTGTCTTTTTTGGTAAGTGTTCACGGAAGCGTTTGTAAAAACCTCTTCCAGTCTGACCTATATAGAAGCTGTTACAATCATTGCAAACCAGTTTATAAATGCCTGTTTTTTCTTCAATATGCAAGGGCAGTTTAGGACTAAGTATATTAATTAGTTTATTATTGGTTCTAAAAGACATAGTATAACCAATATTGTTCATCACTGAGGATACAATTTTTGGCATGATGTATGTGTATTTTGCAGATATAAATTTTTTCGGGTTTTATTAAGTGGACGGGGCTTAAGTTGAATGTTATTATGCTTCTTTAGCAATTTGTCAATGATGTGACTACTGTAACCATTGGAAACTGCAATAAATCTTATTGTATTTAGCTCAGTCTGGAAATCATTATTGTCAAGGGGGACTGTCAACAATCTATGGATTAAACTATTATATGCTGCCATTTTTTGAGAGTATGGATGGTGGGAATCTGCATGTATTGTATTGTTAGTGGCAGTAGGCTTCCTAAAAATATTGAATTTCAATGTGTCCATTCGTCTAGTGAGGGTCAGGTCTAGAAAGTTAATTGAGTTATTACGCTCGGTCTCTAAAGTAAATTGAATATTATTGTTGATTTCATTTAAAAGATTTTTAAAGGAGTCAACTTGTCTCAAAGTTCCGTCAAAAATAATAAACGTGTCATCTACGTAACGTGAATAAAATTTTATCTTATTAGCGTATATGTTATTATTTAATAAATAAGTATTTTCGTAGAAATTTAAGTATATGTCAGCCAATAGCCTATAGCTAGACCATCATCTTGGCAATAGAATAAACCATTGAATGTGAAATAATTTTGATTTAAAATGACTTTAAGCAAGTCAATCAACTCATCTATCGCCTGTGCACTCATGGAAGCGTTAATTCGTAAATTGTCCTTCAATAATTTTAAAGTTACATCAGTTGGAATATTTGTATATAAATCCACTATGTCAAATGAAACCAATTTGTAATTGGGTTTTAATTTAACAGTATTTATCTTATTAATGAAGTCAGTATTATTTGTTAAGCTGTAATTATTCTTTAACTGTAAATTGTCTTTAATTAGTTTTACAAGAATTTTTGATGTTTTGAAACCGGGGGCTGTAGTGAAGTTAACCAGCGGTCTTATGGTTATGTGTGGTTTGTGGATTTTGGGGAGTCCTGTAAATATCGGAGCCTTCACATTAATTGGCTTCAAATAACGACGTGTATTATCACTGAGCAAACTCGTACATTTGTTAATACATTGGTTGAGGTTTTTGGTGTATTTATCAGTAGGATCAAATTTTAATTGTCTAATATTATGGTTAGAGATAAATTCGTGAACTTTGGCATTATAAGAATCAGTATCCATGATTACTAACGTATTCCCTTTATCTGCTTTAATAATACTAGCATTATTAATAGTTATTTTTGTTTTGATGTGCCTCAAAATTTTGTATTCATGGGAGAATCGTGGATGCATAAATAGATTATGTGGTAGGTTATCGTTAGATCTGATAGTTTTAGTGAATTTATTGTTTATCAATATGCGTGCTTCGTTCTGTACAATAAGATTCGGAATAGTCTTAATAGCCGCCTCGGCCTCAACGAGCTCATAAATATGTTTGTTATTTCCGGTTGGTGGGAGATTATAATTAAGTCCTTTATTAAGGAGCTCCATTTCATTATCACTGAAGTTTATATTAGTTAAATTCATTGTTCTAGGATGAAATGTATGTTTGCAATTAATGTCAGTCTCTAGACGGTGTTTATTTTCTAAACTACGAAGTTTACATAATTGATTGAAGCGTATACGGCGTGAAACACTAGCTGTGTATTTAAATATATAATCAAAAACATTGTTGATAACGCTTGGATGAATGCTGTTGAGGGTATGTAAATGTAATTTGAATAAACGAGTGTTAAGAATAGATTTTTTAATATATAATGCCTTAATTTCTTCTCTAATATACATCCGTTCAGCAGAATGTTTGCGGCCTTGGAAGAGCTGTTGATCTTTACAATAGCATATTTTGGTGTTATGTTCTTCAGTAAACAAATTTTGTTAAATTTAATATGCAAATTCGCTTTTAGCAATTGTATTTTAGTGTTTTGGAATTTAAATACCATTTTTGCCTGGCTGGGCTCCAGTTTAACATTCATGTTTCGTATGGTATCCAAGTCACTTTTATGTAATATTAAGTGATTACCTGTATGCGGTCCGCCGTGTGACTTCTCAAACTTATTACGTTACGCGTTTCAAGGCATATGCCTCATCATCAGACGTTTAAAAACCAAAAACACACATATCACACAAAACTGCGTTTGTCAAAAAATAAAATTGCAGAAACAAGCATATTATGTGCACGTGATGTAGGGTGCGCACCCGTTCAAGTGTTGTCTGCTACTGATTGGAATTCGTTGAGCAGTCTCAAAGCAGTATCATACAGGCGGCTAGATACAAAGTTCAATTGTTCATTCAGAACACAATCACGACTGCTATCATTATTATATGCATTATAAATTTCCAGCTCCTCCAAGGCATTCATAAAACAGCCCTTGTTGCATACATGCAAAGGCATTAGATTGGACTTAAAATCTGTATAATTGTGATTGTGTTGGGTCAGATGACGAGTGTAATTAGATTTTATATCATTGTAATTGTGTGTCTTTTTTGGTAAGTGTTCACGGAAGCGTTTGTAAAAACCTCTTCCAGTCTGACCTATATAGAAGCTGTTACAATCATTGCAAACCAGTTTATAAATGCCTGTTTTTTCTTCAATAGGTAAGGGCAGTTTAGGTCTAAGTATATTAATTAGTTTATTATTGGTTCTAAAAGACATAGTATAACCAATATTGTTCATCACTGAGGATAAAATTTTTGGCATGATGTATGTGTATTTTGCAGATATAAATTTTTTCGGTGTTTTATTAAGTGGACGGGGCTTAAGTTGAATGTTATTATGCTTCTTTAGCAATTTGTCAATGATGTGACTACTGTAACCATTGGAAACTGCAATAAATCTTATTGTATTTAGCTCAGTCTGGAAATCATTATTGTCAAGGGGGACTGTCAACAATCTATGGATTAAACTATTATATGCTGCCATTTTTTGAGAGTATGGATGGTGGGAATCTGCATGTATTATATGGTTAGTGGCAGTAGGCTTCCTAAAAATATTGAATTTCAATGTGTCCATTCGTCTAGTGAGGGTCAGGTCTAGAAAGTTAATTGAGTTATTACGCTCGGTCTCTAAAGTAAATTGAATATTATTGTTGATTTCATTTAAAAGATTTTTAAAGGAGTCAACTTGTCTCAAAGTTCCGTCAAAAATAATAAACGTGTCATCTACGTAACGTGAATAAAATTTTATCTTATTAGCGTATATGTTATTATTTAATAAATAAGTATTTTCGTAGAAATTTAAGTATATGTCAGCCAATAGCCCATAGCTAGACCATCATCTTGGCAATAGAATAAACCATTGAATGTGAAATAATTTTGATTTAAAATGACTTTAAGCAAGTCAATCAACTCATCTATCGCCTGTGCACTCATGGAAGCGTTAATTCGTAAATTGTCCTTCAATAATTTTAAAGTTACATCAGTTGGAATATTTGTATATAAATCCACTATGTCAAATGAAACCAATTTGTAATTGGGTTTTAATTTAACGGTATTTATCTTATTAATGAAGTCAGTATTATTTGTTAAGCTGTAATTATTCTTTAACTGTAAATTGTCTTTAATTAGTTTTACAAGAATTTTTGATGTTTTGAAACCGGGGGCTGTAGTGAAGTTAACCAGCGGTCTTATGGGTATGTGTGGTTTGTGGATTTTGGGGAGTCCCGTAAATATCGGAGCCTTCACATTAATTGGCTTCAAATAACGACGTGTATTATCACTGAGCAAACTCGTACATTTGTTAATACATTGGTTGAGGTTTTTGGTGTATTTATCAGTAGGATCAGATTTTAATTGTCTAATATTATGGTTAGAGATAAATTCGTGAACTTTGGCATTATAAGAATCAGTATCCATGATTACTAACGTATTCCCTTTATCTGCTTTAATAATAGTAGCATTATTAATAGTTATTTTTGTTTTGATGTGCCTCAAAATTTTGTATTCATGGGAGAATCGTGGATGCATAAATAGATTATGTGGTAGGTTATCGTTAGATCTGATAGTTTTAGTGAATTTATTGTTTATCAATATGCGTGCTTCGTTCTGTACAATAGGATTCGGAATAGTCTTAATAGCCGCCTCGGCCTCAACGAGCTCATAAATATGTTTGTTATTTCCGGTTGGTGGGAGATTATAATTAAGTCCTTTATTAAGGAGCTCCATTTCATTATCACTGAAGTTTTGTATTAGTTAAATTCATTGTTCTAGGATGAAATGTATGTTTGCAATTAATGTCAGTCTCTAGACGGTGTTTATTTTCTAAACTACGCAGTTTACATAATTGATTGAAGCGTATACGGCGTGAAACACTAGCTGTGTATTTAAATATATAATCAAAAACATTGTTGATAACACTTGGATGAATGCTGTTGAGGGTATGTAAATGTAATTTGAATAAACGAGTGTTAAGAATAGATTTTTTAATATATAATGCCTTAATTTCTTCTCTAATATACATCCGTTCAGCAGAATGTTTGCGGCCTTGGAAGAGCTGTTGATCTTTGCAATAGCATCTTTTGGTGTTATGTTCTTCTGTAAACAAATTTTGTTAAATTTAATATGCAAATTCGCTTTTAGCAATTGTATTTTAGTGTTTTGGAATTTAAATACCATTTTTGCCTGGCTGGGCTCCAGTTTAACATTCATGTTTCGTATGGTATCCAAGTCACTTTTATGTAATATTAAGTGATTACCTGTATGCGGTCCGCCGTGTGACTTCTCAAACTTATTACGTTACGCGTTTCAAGGCATATGCCTCATCATCAGACGTTTAAAAACCAAAAACACACATATCACACAAAACTGCATTTGTCAAAAAATAAAATTGCAGAAACAAGCATATTATGTGCACGTGATGTAGGGTGCGCAGCCGTTCAAGTGTTGTCTGCTACTGATTGGAATTCGTTGAGCAGTCTCAAAGCAGTATCATACAGGTGGTTACATACAAAGTTCAATTGTTCATTCAGAACACAATCACGACTGCTATCACTATTATATGCATTATAAATTTCCAGCTCCTCCAAGGCATTCATAAAACAGCCCTTGTTGCATACATGCAAAGGCATTAGATTGGACTTAAAATCTGTATAATTGTGATTGTGTTGGGTCAGATGACGAGTGTAATTAGATTTTATATCATTGTAATTGTGTGTCTTTTTTGGTAAGTGTTCACGGAAGCGTTTGTAAAAACCTCTTCCAGTCTGACCTATATAGAAGCTGTTACAATCATTGCAAACCAGTTTATAAATGCCTGTTTTTTCTTCAATAGGTAAGGGCAGTTTAGGTCTAAGTATATTAATTGGTTCTAAAAGACATAGTATAACCAATATTGTTCATCACTGAGGATACAATTTTTGGCATGATGTATGTGTATTTTGCAGATATAAATTTTTTCGGTGTTTTATTAAGTGGACGGGGCTTAAGTTGAATGTTATTATGCTTCTTTAGCAATTTGTCAATGATGTGACTACTGTAACCATTGGAAACTGCAATAAATCTTATTGTATTTAGCTCAGTCTGGAAATCATTATTGTCAAGGGGGACTGTCAACAATCTATGGATTAAACTATTATATGCTGCCATTTTTTGAGAGTATGGATGGTGGGAATCTGCATGTATTGTATGGTTAGTGGCAGTAGGCTTCCTAAAAATATTGAATTTCAATGTGTCCATTCGTCTAGTGAGGGTCAGGTCTAGAAAGTTAATTGAGTTATTACGCTCGGTCTCTAAAGTAAATTGAATATTATTGTTGATTTCATTTAAAAGATTTTTAAAGGAGTCAACTTGTCTCAAAGTTCCGTCAAAAATAATAAACGTGTCATCTACGTAACGTGAATAAAATTTTATCTTATTAGCGTATATGTTATTATTTAATAAATAAGTATTTTCGTAGAAATTTAAGTATATGTCAGCCAATAGCCCATAGCTAGACCATCATCTTGGCAATAGAATAAACCATTGAATGTGAAATAATTTTGATTTAAAATGACTTTAAGCAAGTCAATCAACTCATCTATCGCCTGTGGACTCATGGAAGCGTTAATTCGTAAATTGTCCTTCAATAATTTTAAAGTTACATCAGTTGGAATATTTGTATATAAATCCACTATGTCAAATGAAACCAATTTGTAATTGGGTTTTAATTTAACGGTATTTATCTTATTAATGAAGTCAGTATTATTTGTTAAGCTGTAATTATTCTTTAACTGTAAATTGTCTTTAATTAGTTTTACAAGAATTTTTGATGTTTTGAAACCGGGGGCTGTAGTGAAGTTAACCAGCGGTCTTATGGGTCTGTGTGGTTTGTGGATTTTGGGGAGTCCCGTAAATATCGGAGCCTTCACATTAATTGGCTTCAAATAACGACGTGTATTATCACTGAGCAAACTCGTACATTTGTTAATACATTGGTTGAGGTTTTTGGTGTATTTATCAGTAGGATCAGATTTTAATTGTCTAATATTATGGTTAGAGATAAATTCGTGAACTTTGGCATTATAAGAATCAGTATCCATGATTACTAATGTATTCCCTTTATCTGCTTTAATAATACTAGCATTATTAATAGTTATTTTTGTTTTGATGTGCCTCAAAATTTTGTATTCACGGGAGAATCGTGGATGCATAAATAGATTATGTGGTAGGTTATCATTAGATCTGATAGTTTTAGTGAATTTATTGTTTATCAATATGCGTGCTTCGTTCTGTACAATAGGATTCGGAATAGTCTTAGTAGCCGCCTCCGCCTCAACGAGCTCATAAATATGTTTGTTATTTCCGGTTGGTGGGAGATTATAATTAAGTCCTTTATTAAGGAGCTCCATTTCATTATCACTGAAGTTTATATTAGTTAAATTCATTGTTCTAGGATGAAATGTATGTTTGCAATTAATGTCAGTCTCTAGACGGTGTTTATTTTCTAAACTACGAAGTTTACATAATTGATTGAAGCGTATACGGCGTGAAACACTAGCTGTGTATTTAAATATATAATCAAAAACATTGTTGATAACGCTTGGATGAATGCTGTTGAGGGTATGTAAATGTAATTTGAATAAACGAGTGTTAAGAATAGATTTTTTAATATATAATGCCTTAATTTCTTCTCTAATATACATCCGTTCAGCAGAATGTTTGCGGCCTTGGAAGAGCTGTTGATCTTTACAATAGCATATTTTGGTGTTATGTTCTTCAGTAAACAAATTTTGTTAAATTTAATATGCAAATTCGCTTTTAGCAATTGTATTTTAGTGTTTTGGAATTTAAATACCATTTTTGCCTGGCTGGGCTCCAGTTTAACATTCATGTTTCGTATGGTATCCAAGTCACTTTTATGTAATATTAAGTGATTACCTGTATGCGGTCCGCCGTGTGACTTCTCAAACTTATTACGTTACGCGTTTCAAGGCATATGCCTCATCATCAGACGTTTAAAAACCAAAAACACACATATCACACAAAACTGCGTTTGTCAAAAAATAAAATTGCAGAAACAAGCATATTATGTGCACGTGATGTAGGGTGCACACCCGTTCAAGTGTTGTCTGCTACTGATTGGAATTCGTTGAGCAGTCTCAAAGCAGTATCATACAGGCGGTTAGATACAAAGTTCAATTGTTCATTCAGAACACAATCACGACTGCTATCACTATTATATGCATTATAAATTTCCAGCTCCTCCAAGGCATTCATAAAACAGCCCTTGTTGCATACATGCAAAGGCATTAGATTGGACTTAAAATCTGTATAATTGTGATTGTGTTGGGTCAGATGACGAGTGTAATTAGATTTTATATCATTGTAATTGTGTGTCTTTTTTGGTAAGTGTTCACGGAAGCGTTTGTAAAAACCTCTTCCAGTCTGACCTATATAGAAGCTGTTACAATCATTGCAAACCAGTTTATAAATGCCTGTTTTTTCTTCAATAGGTAAGGGCAGTTTAGGTCTAAGTATATTAATTAGTTTATTATTGGTTCTAAAAGACATAGTATAACCAATATTGTTCATCACTGAGGATACAATTTTTGGCATGATGTATGTGTATTTTGCAGATATAAATTTTTTCGGTGTTTTATTAAGTGGACGGGGCTTAAGTTGAATGTTATTATGCTTCTTTAGCAATTTGTCAATGATGTGACTACTGTAACCATTGGAAACTGCAATAAATCTTATTGTATTTAGCTCAGTCTGGAAATCATTATTGTCAAGGGGGACTGTCAACAATCTATGGATTAAACTATTATATGCTGCCATTTTTTGAGAGTATGGATGGTGGGAATCTGCATGTATTGTATGGTTAGTGGCAGTAGGCTTCCTAAAAATATTGAATTTCAATGTGTCCATTCGTCTAGTGAGGGTCAGGTCTAGAAAGTTAATTGAGTTATTACGCTCGGTCTCTAAAGTAAATTGAATATTATTGTTGATTTCCTTTAAAAGATTTTTAAAGGAATCAACTTGTCTCAAAGTTCCGTCAAAAATAATAAACGTGTCATCTACGTAACGTGAATAAAATTTTATCTTATTAGCGTATATGTTATTATTTAATAAATAAGTATTTTCGTAGAAATTTAAGTATATGTCAGCCAATAGCCCATAGCTAGACCATCATCTTGGCAATAGAATAAACCATTGAATGTGAAATAATTTTGATTTAAAATGACTTTAAGCAAGTCAATCAACTCATCTATCGCCTGTGCACTCATGGAAGCGTTAATTCGTAAATTGTCCTTCAATAATTTTGAAGTTACATCAGTTGGAATATTTGTATATAAATCCACTATGTCAAATGAAACCAATTTGTAATTGGGTTTTAATTTAACGGTATTTATCTTATTAATGAAGTCAGTATTATTTGTTAAGCTGTAATTATTCTTTAACTGTAAATTGTCTTTAATTAGTTTTACAAGAATTTTTGATGTTTTGAAACCGGGGGCTGTAGTGAAGTTAACCAGCGGTCTTATGGGTATGTGTGGTTTGTGGATTTTGGGGAGTCCCGTAAATATCGGAGCCTTCACATTAATTGGCTTCAGATAACGACGTGTATTATCACTGAGCAAACTCGTACATTTGTTAATACATTGGTTGAGGTTTTTGGTGTATTTATCAGTAGGATCAGATTTTAATTGTCTAATATTATGGTTAGAGATAAATTCGTGAACTTTGGCATTATAAGAATCAGTATCCATGATTACTAATGTATTCCCTTTATCTGCTTTAATAATACTAGCATTATTAATAGTTATTTTTGTTTTGATGTGCCTCAAAATTTTGTATTCACGGGAGAATCGTGGATGCATAAATAGATTATGTGGTAGGTTATCGTTAGATCTGATAGTTTTAGTGAATTTATTGTTTATCAATATGCGTGCTTCGTTCTGTACAATAGGATTCGGAATAGTCATAATAGCCGCCTCCGCCTCAACGAGCTCATAAATATGTTTGTTATTTCCGGTTGGTGGGAGATTATAATTAAGTCCTTTATTAAGGAGCTCCATTTCATTATCACTGAAGTTTATATTAGTTAAATTCATTGTTCTAGGATGAAATGTATGTTTGCAATTAATGTCAGTCTCTAGACGGTGTTTTTTTCTAAACTACGAAGTTTACATAATTGATTGAAGCGTATACGGCGTGAAACACTAGCTGTGTATTTAAATATATAATCAAAAACATTGTTGATAACACTTGGATGAATGCTGTTGAGGGTATGTAAATGTAATTTGAATAAACGAGTGTTAAGAATAGATTTTTTAATATATAATGCCTTAATTTCTTCTCTAATATACATCCGTTCAGCAGAATGTTTGCGGCCTTGGAAGAGCTGTTGATCTTTACAATAGCATATTTTGGTGTTATGTTCTTCAGTAAACAAATTTTGTTAAATTTAATATGCAAATTCGCTTTTAGCAATTGTATTTTAGTGTTTTGGAATTTAAATACCATTTTTGCCTGGCTGGGCTCCAGTTTAACATTCATGTTTCGTATGGTATCCAAGTCACTTTTATGTAATATTAATTGATTACCTGTATGCGGTCCGCCGTGTGACTTCTCAAACTTATTACGTTACGCGTTTCAAGGCATATGCCTCATCATCAGACGTTTAAAAACCAAAAACACACATATCACACAAAACTGCGTTTGTCAAAAAATAAAATTGCAGAAACAAGCATATTATGTGCACGTGATGTAGGGTGCACACCCGTTCAAGTGTTGTCTGCTACTGATTGGAATTCGTTGAGCAGTCTCAAAGCAGTATCATACAGGCGGTTAGATACAAAGTTCAATTGTTCATTCAGAACACAATCACGACTGCTATCATTATTATATGCATTATAAATTTCCAGCTCCTCCAAGGCATTCATAAAACAGCCCTTGTTGCATACATGCAAAGGCATTAGATTGGACTTAAAATCTGTATAATTGTGATTGTGTTGGGTCAGATGACGAGTGTAATTAGATTTTATATCATTGTAATTGTGTGTCTTTTTTGGTAAGTGTTCACGGAAGCGTTTGTAAAAACCTCTTCCAGTCTGACCTATATAGAAGCTGTTACAATCATTGCAAACCAGTTTATAAATGCCTGTTTTTTCTTCAATAGGTAAGGGCAGTTTAGGCCTAAGTATATTAATTAGTTTATTATTGGTTCTAAAAGACATAGTATAACCAATATTGTTCATCACTGAGGATACAATTTTTGGCATGATGTATGTGTATTTTGCAGATATAAATTTTTTCGGTGTTTTATTAAGTGGATGGGGCTTAAGTTGAATGTTATTATGCTTCTTTAGCAATTTGTCAATGATGTGACTACTGTAACCATTGGAAACTGCAATAAATCTTATTGTATTTAGCTCAGTCTGGAAATCATTATTGTCAAGGGGGACTGTCAACAATCTATGGATTAAACTATTATATGCTGCCATTTTTTGAGAGTATGGATGGTGGGAATCTGCATGTATTGTATGGTTAGTGGCAGTAGGCTTCCTAAAAATATTGAATTTCAATGTGTCCATTCGTCTAGTGAGGGTCAGGTCTAGAAAGTTAATTGAGTTATTACGCTCGGTCTCTAAAGTAAATTGAATATTATTGTTGATTTCATTTAAAAGATTTTTAAAGGAATCAACTTGTCTCAAAGTTCCGTCAAAAATAATAAACGTGTCATCTACGTAACGTGAATAAAATTTTATCTTATTAGCGTATATGTTATTATTTAATAAATAAGTATTTTCGTAGAAATTTAAGTATATGTCAGCCAATAGCCCATAGCTAGACCATCATCTTGGCAATAGAATAAACCATTGAATGTGAAATAATTTTGATTTAAAATGACTTTAAGCAAGTCAATCAACTCATCTATCGCCTGTGCACTCATGGAAGCGTTAATTCATAAATTGTCCTTCAATAATTTTAAAGTTACATCAGTTGGAATATTTGTAAATAAATCCACTATGTCAAATGAAACCAATTTGTAATTGGGTTTTAATTTAACGGTATTTATCTTATTAATGAAGTCAGTATTATTTGTTAAGCTGTAATTATTCTTTAACTGTAAATTGTCTTTAATTAGTTTTACAAGAATTTTTGATGTTTTGAAACCGGGGGCTGTAGTGAAGTTAACCAGCGGTCTTATGGGTATGTGTGGTTTGTGGATTTTGGGGAGTCCCGTAAATATCGGAGCCTTCACATTAATTGGCTTCAAATAACGACGTGTATTATCACTGAGCAAACTCGTACATTTGTTAATACATTGGTTGAGGTTTTTGGTGTATTTATCAGTAGGATCAGATTTTAATTGTCTAATATTATGGTTAGAGATAAATTCGTGAACTTTGGCATTATAAGAATCAGCATCCATGATTACTAACGTATTCCCTTTATCTGCTTTAATAATACTAGCATTATTAATAGTTATTTTTGTTTTGATGTGCCTCAAAATTTTGTATTCACGGGAGAATCGTGGATGCATAAATAGATTATGTGATAGGTTATCGTTAGATCTGATAGTTTTAGTGAATTTATTGTTTATCAATATGCGTGCTTCGTTCTGTACAATAGGATTCGGAATAGTCTTAATAGCCGCCTCCGCCTCAACGAGCTCATAAATATGTTTGTTATTTCCGGTTGGTGGGAGATTATAATTAAGTCCTTTATTAAGGAGCTCCATTTCATTATCACTGAAGTTTATATTAGTTAAATTCATTGTTCTAGGATGAAATGTATGTTTGCAATTAATGTCAGTCTCTAGACGGTGTTTATTTTCTAAACTACGAAGTTTACATAATTGATTGAAGCGTATACGGCGTGAAACACTAGCTGTGTATTTAAATATATAATCAAAAACATTGTTGATAACGCTTGGATGAATGCTGTTGAGGGTAAGTAAATGTAATTTGAATAAACGAGTGTTAAGAATAGATTTTTTAATATATAATGCCTTAATTTCTTCTCTAATATACATCCGTTCAGCAGAATGTTTGCGGCCTTGGAAGGGCTGTTGATCTTTACAATAGCATATTCTGGTGTTATGTTCTTCAGTAAACAAATTTTGTTAAATTTAATATGCAAATACGCTTTTAGCAATTGTATTTTAGTGTTTTGAAATTTAAATACCATTTTTGCATGGCTGGGCTCCAGTTTAACATTCATGTTTCGTATGGTATCCAAGTCACTTTTATGTAATATTAAGTGATTACCTGTACGCGGTCCGCCGTGTGACTTCTCAAACGTATTACGTTACGCGTTTCAAGGCATATGCCTCATCATCAGACGTTTAAAAACCAAAAACACACATATCACACAAAACTGCGTTTGTCAAAAATAAAATTGCAGAAACAAGCATATTATGTGCACGTGATGTAGGGTGCGCACCCGTTCAAGTGTTGTCTGCTACTGATTGGAATTCGTTGAGCAGTCTCAAAGCAGTATCATACAGGCGGTTAGATACAAAGTTCAATTGTTCATTCAGAACACAATCACGACTGCTATCATTATTATATGCATTATAAATTTCCAGCTCCTCCAAGGCATTCATAAAACAGCCCTTGTTGCATACATGCAAAGGCATTAGATTGGACTTAAAATCTGTATAATTGTGATTGTGTTGGGTCAGATGACGAGTGTAATTAGATTTTATATCATTGTAATTGTGTGTCTTTTTTGGTAAGTGTTCACGGAAGCGTTTGTAAAAACCTCTTCCAGTCTGACCTATATAGAAGCTGTTACAATCATTGCAAACCAGTTTATAAATGCCTGTTTTTTCTTCAATAGGTAAGGGCAGTTTAGGTCTAAGTATATTAATTAGTTTATTATTGGTTCTAAAAGACATAGTATAACCAAT
This sequence comes from Magicicada septendecula, assembly GCA_034769895.1. NCBI lineage: Eukaryota > Metazoa > Arthropoda > Insecta > Hemiptera > Cicadidae > Magicicada > Magicicada septendecula. Next base: position 203,986,556 of record CM068367.1, read on the forward strand.
ATTGTTCATCACTGAGGATACAATTTTTGGCATGATGTATGTGTATTTTGCAGATATAAATTTTTTCGGTGTTTTATTAAGTGGACGGGGCTTAAGTTGAATGTTATTATGCTTCTTTAGCAATTTGTCAATGATGTGACTACTGTAACCATTGGAAACTGCAATAAATCTTATTGTATTTAGCTCAGTCTGGAAATCATTATTGTCAAGGGGGACTGTCAACAATCTATGGATTAAACTATTATATGCTGCCATTTTTTGAGAGTATGGATGGTGGGAATCTGCATGTATTGTATGGTTAGTGGCAGTAGGCTTCCTAAAAATATTGAATTTCAATGTGTCCATTCGTCTAGTGAGGGTCAGGTCTAGAAAGTTAATTGAGTTATTACGCTCGGTCTCTAAAGTAAATTGAATATTATTGTTGATTTCCTTTAAAAGATTTTTAAAGGAGTCAACTTGTCTCAAAGTTCCGTCAAAAATAATAAACGTGTCATCTACGTAACGTGAATAAAATTTTATCTTATTAGCGTATATGTTATTATTTAATAAATAAGTATTTTCATAGAAATTTATGTATATGTCAGCCAATAGCCCATAGCTAGACCATCATCTTGGCAATAGAATAAACCATTGAATGTGAAATAATTTTGATTTAAAATGACTTTAAGCAAGTCAATCAACTCATCTATCGCCTGTGCACTCATGGAAGCGTTAATTCGTAAATTGTCCTTCAATAATTTTGAAGTTACATCAGTTGGAATATTTGTATATAAATCCACTATGTCAAATGAAACCAATTTGTAATTGGGTTTTAATTTAACGGTATTTATCTTATTAATGAAGTCAGTATTATTTGTTAAGCTGTAATTATTCTTTAACTGTAAATTGTCTTTAATTAGTTTTACAAGAATTTTTGATGTTTTGAAACCGGGGGCTGTAGTGAAGTTAACCAGCGGTCTTATGGGTATGTGTGGTTTGTGGATTTTGGGGAGTCCCGTAAATATCGGAGCCTTCACATTAATTGGCTTCAGATAACGACGTGTATTATCACTGAGCAAACTCGTACATTTGTTAATACATTGGTTGAGGTTTTTGGTGTATTTATCAGTAGGATCAGATTTTAATTGTCTAATATTATGGTTAGAGATAAATTCGTGAACTTTGGCATTATAAGAATCAGTATCCATGATTACTAATGTATTCCCTTTATCTGCTTTAATAATACTAGCATTATTAATAGTTATTTTTGTTTTGATGTGCCTCAAAATTTTGTATTCACGGGAGAATCGTGGATGCATAAATAGATTATGTGGTAGGTTATCGTTAGATCTGATAGTTTTAGTGAATTTATTGTTTATCAATATGCGTGCTTCGTTCTGTACAATAGGATTCGGAATAGTCATAATAGCCGCCTCCGCCTCAACGAGCTCATAAATATGTTTGTTATTTCCGGTTGGTGGGAGATTATAATTAAGTCCTTTATTAAGGAGCTCCATTTCATTATCACTGAAGTTTATATTAGTTAAATTCATTGTTCTAGGATGAAATGTATGTTTGCAATTAATGTCAGTCTCTAGACGGTGTTTATTTTCTAAACTACGAAGTTTACATAATTGATTGAAGCGTATACGGCGTGAAACACTAGCTGTGTATTTAAATATATAATCAAAAACATTGTTGATAACACTTGGATGAATGCTGTTGAGGGTATGTAAATGTAATTTGAATAAACGAGTGTTAAGAATAGATTTTTTAATATATAATGCCTTAATTTCTTCTCTAATATACATCCGTTCAGCAGAATGTTTGCGGCCTTGGAAGAGCTGTTGATCTTTACAATAGCATATTTTGGTGTTATGTTCTTCAGTAAACAAATTTTGTTAAATTTAATATGCAAATTCGCTTTTAGCAATTGTATTTTAGTGTTTTGGAATTTAAATACCATTTTTGCCTGGCTGGGCTCCAGTTTAACATTCATGTTTCGTATGGTATCCAAGTCACTTTTATGTAATATTAAGTGATTACCTGTATGCGGTCCGCCGTGTGACTTCTCAAACTTATTACGTTACGCGTTTCAAGGCATATGCCTCATCATCAGACGTTTAAAAACCAAAAACACACATATCACACAAAACTGCGTTTGTCAAAAAATAAAATTGCAGAAACAAGCATATTATGTGCACGTGATGTAGGGTGCCCACCCGTTCAAGTGTTGTCTGCTACTGATTGGAATTCGTTGAGCAGTCTCAAAGCAGTATCATACAGGCGGTTAGATACAAAGTTCAATTGTTCATTCAGAACACAATCACGACTGCTATCATTATTATATGCATTATAAATTTCCAGCTCCTCCAAGGCATTCATAAAACAGCCCTTGTTGCATACATGCAAAGGCATTAGATTGGACTTAAAATCTGTATAATTGTGATTGTGTTGGGTCAGATGACGAGTGTAATTAGATTTTATATCATTGTAATTGTGTGTCTTTTTTGGTAAGTGTTCACGGAAGCGTTTGTAAAAACCTCTTCCAGTCTGACCTATATAGAAGCTGTTACAATCATTGCAAACCAGTTTATAAATGCCTGTTTTTTCTTCAATAGGTAAGGGCAGTTTAGGCCTAAGTATATTAATTAGTTTATTATTGGTTCTAAAAGACATAGTATAACCAATATTGTTCATCACTGAGGATACAATTTTTGGCATGATGTATGTGTATTTTGCAGATATAAATTTTTTCGGTGTTTTATTAAGTGGACGGGGCTTAAGTTGAATGTTATTATGCTTCTTTAGCAATTTGTCAATGATGTGACTACTGTAACCATTGGAAACTGCAATAAATCTTATTGTATTTAGCTCAGTCTGGAAATCATTATTGTCAAGGGGGACTGTCAACAATCTATGGATTAAACTATTATATGCTGCCATTTTTTGAGAGTATGGATGGTGGGAATCTGCATGTATTGTATGGTTAGTGGCAGTAGGCTTCCTAAAAATATTGAATTTCAATGTGTCCATTCGTCTAGTGAGGGTCAGGTCTAGAAAGTTAATTGAGTTATTACGCTCGGTCTCTAAAGTAAATTGAATATTATTGTTGATTTCATTTAAAAGATTTTTAAAGGAATCAACTTGTCTCAAAGTTCCGTCAAAAATAATAAACGTGTCATCTACGTAACGTGAATAAAATTTTATCTTATTAGCGTATATGTTATTATTTAATAAATAAGTATTTTCGTAGAAATTTAAGTATATGTCAGCCAATAGCCCATAGCTAGACCATCATCTTGGCAATAGAATAAACCATTGAATGTGAAATAATTTTGATTTAAAATGACTTTAAGCAAGTCAATCAACTCATCTATCGCCTGTGCACTCATGGAAGCGTTAATTCATAAATTGTCCTTCAATAATTTTAAAGTTACATCAGTTGGAATATTTGTAAATAAATCCACTATGTCAAATGAAACCAATTTGTAATTGGGTTTTAATTTAACGGTATTTATCTTATTAATGAAGTCAGTATTATTTGTTAAGCTGTAATTATTCTTTAACTGTAAATTGTCTTTAATTAGTTTTACAAGAATTTTTGATGTTTTGAAACCGGGGGCTGTAGTGAAGTTAACCAGCGGTCTTATGGGTATGTGTGGTTTGTGGATTTTGGGGAGTCCCGTAAATATCGGAGCCTTCACATTAATTGGCTTCAAATAACGACGTGTATTATCACTGAGCAAACTCGTACATTTGTTAATACATTGGTTGAGGTTTTTGGTGTATTTATCAGTAGGATCAGATTTTAATTGTCTAATATTATGGTTAGAGATAAATTCGTGAACTTTGGCATTATAAGAATCAGCATCCATGATTACTAACGTATTCCCTTTATCTGCTTTAATAATACTAGCATTATTAATAGTTATTTTTGTTTTGATGTGCCTCAAAATTTTGTATTCACGGGAGAATCGTGGATGCATAAATAGATTATGTGATAGGTTATCGTTAGATCTGATAGTTTTAGTGAATTTATTGTTTATCAATATGCGTGCTTCGTTCTGTACAATAGGATTCGGAATAGTCTTAATAGCCGCCTCCGCCTCAACGAGCTCATAAATATGTTTGTTATTTCCGGTTGGTGGGAGATTATAATTAAGTCCTTTATTAAGGAGCTCCATTTCATTATCACTGAAGTTTATATTAGTTAAATTCATTGTTCTAGGATGAAATGTATGTTTGCAATTAATGTCAGTCTCTAGACGGTGTTTATTTTCTAAACTACGAAGTTTACATAATTGATTGAAGCGTATACGGCGTGAAACACTAGCTGTGTATTTAAATATATAATCAAAAACATTGTTGATAACGCTTGGATGAATGCTGTTGAGGGTAAGTAAATGTAATTTGAATAAACGAGTGTTAAGAATAGATTTTTTAATATATAATGCCTTAATTTCTTCTCTAATATACATCCGTTCAGCAGAATGTTTGCGGCCTTGGAAGGGCTGTTGATCTTTACAATAGCATATTCTGGTGTTATGTTCTTCAGTAAACAAATTTTGTTAAATTTAATATGCAAATACGCTTTTAGCAATTGTATTTTAGTGTTTTGAAATTTAAATACCATTTTTGCATGGCTGGGCTCCAGTTTAACATTCATGTTTCGTATGGTATCCAAGTCACTTTTATGTAATATTAAGTGATTACCTGTACGCGGTCCGCCGTGTGACTTCTCAAACGTATTACGTTACGCGTTTCAAGGCATATGCCTCATCATCAGACGTTTAAAAACCAAAAACACACATATCACACAAAACTGCGTTTGTCAAAAATAAAATTGCAGAAACAAGCATATTATGTGCACGTGATGTAGGGTGCGCACCCGTTCAAGTGTTGTCTGCTACTGATTGGAATTCGTTGAGCAGTCTCAAAGCAGTATCATACAGGCGGTTAGATACAAAGTTCAATTGTTCATTCAGAACACAATCACGACTGCTATCATTATTATATGCATTATAAATTTCCAGCTCCTCCAAGGCATTCATAAAACAGCCCTTGTTGCATACATGCAAAGGCATTAGATTGGACTTAAAATCTGTATAATTGTGATTGTGTTGGGTCAGATGACGAGTGTAATTAGATTTTATATCATTGTAATTGTGTGTCTTTTTTGGTAAGTGTTCACGGAAGCGTTTGTAAAAACCTCTTCCAGTCTGACCTATATAGAAGCTGTTACAATCATTGCAAACCAGTTTATAAATGCCTGTTTTTTCTTCAATAGGTAAGGGCAGTTTAGGTCTAAGTATATTAATTAGTTTATTATTGGTTCTAAAAGACATAGTATAACCAATATTGTTCATCACTGAGGATAAAATTTTTGGCATGATGTATGTGTATTTTGCAGATATAAATTTTTTCGGTGTTTTATTAAGTGGACGGGGCTTAAGTTGAATGTTATTATGCTTCTTTAGCAATTTGTCAATGATGTGACTACTGTAACCATTGGAAACTGCAATAAATCTTATTGTATTTAGCTCAGTCTGGAAATCATTATTGTCAAGGGGGACTGTCAACAATCTATGGATTAAACTATTATATGCTGCCATTTTTTGAGAGTATGGATGGTGGGAATCTGCATGTATTGTATGGTTAGTGGCAGTAGGCTTCCTAAAAATATTGAATTTCAATGTGTCCATTCGTCTAGTGAGGGTCAGGTCTAGAAAGTTAATTGAGTTATTACGCTCGGTCTCTAAAGTAAATTGAATATTATTGTTGATTTCATTTAAAAGATTTTTAAAGGAGTCAACTTGTCTCAAAGTTCCGTCAAAAATAATAAACGTGTCATCTACGTAACGTGAATAAAATTTTATCTTATTAGCGTATATGTTATTATTTAATAAATAAGTATTTTCATAGAAATTTATGTATATGTCAGCCAATAGCCCATAGCTAGACCATCATCTTGACAATAGAATAAACCATTGAATGTGAAATAATTTTGATTTAAAATGATTTTAAGCAAGTCAATCAACTCATCTATCGCCTGTGCACTCATGGAAGCGTTAATTCGTAAGTTGTCCTTCAATAATTTTAAAGTTACATCAGTTGGAATATTTGTATATAAATCCACTATGTCAAATGAAACCAATTTGTAATTGGGTTTTAATTTAACAGTATTTATCTTATTAATGAAGTCAGTATTATTTGTTAAGCTGTAATTATTCTTTAACTGTAAATTGTCTTTAATTAGTTTTACAAGAATTTTTGATGTTTTGAAACCGGGGGCTGTAGTGAAGTTAACCAGCGGTCTTATGGGTATGTGTGGTTTGTGGATTTTGGGGAGTCCCGTAAATATCGGAGCCTTCACATTAATTGGCTTCAAATAACGACGTGTATTATCACTGAGCAAACTCGTACATTTGTTAATACATTGGTTGAGGTTTTTGGTGTATTTATCAGTAGGATCAGATTTTAATTGTCTAATATTATGGTTAGAGATAAATTCGTGAACTTTGGCATTATAAGAATCAGTATCCATGATTACTAACGTATTCCCTTTATCTGCTTTAATAATACTAGCATTATTAATAGTTATTTTTGTTTTGATGTGCCTCAAAATTTTGTATTCACGGGAGAATCGTGGATGCATAAATAGATTATGTGGTAGGTTATCGTTAGATCTGATAGTTTTAGTGAATTTATTGTTTATCAATATGCGTGCTTCGTTCTGTACAATAGGATTCGGAATAGTCTTAATAGCCGCCTCGGCCTCAACAAGCTCATAAATATGTTTGTTATTTCCGGTTGGTGGGAGATTATAATTAAGTCCTTTATTAAGGAGCTCCATTTCATTATCACTGAAGTTTATATTAGTTAAATTCATTGTTCTAGGATGAAATGTATGTTTGCAATTAATGTCAGTCTCTAGACGGTGTTTATTTTCTAAACTACGAAGTTTACATAATTGATTGAAGCGTATACGGCGTGAAACACTAGCTGTGTATTTAAATATATAATCAAAAACATTGTTGATAACACTTGGATGAATGCTGTTGAGGGTATGTAAATGTAATTTGAATAAACGAGTGTTAAGAATAGATTTTTTAATATATAATGCCTTAATTTCTTCTCTAATATACATCCGTTCAGCAGAATGTTTGCGGCCTTGGAAGAGCTGTTGATCTTTGCAATAGCATATTTTGGTGTTATGTTCTTCTGTAAACAAATTTTGTTAAATTTAATATGCAAATTCGCTTTTAGCAATTGTATTTTAGTGTTTTGGAATTTAAATACCATTTTTGCCTGGCTGGGCTCCAGTTTAACATTCATGTTTCGTATGGTATCCAAGTCACTTTTATGTAATATTAAGTGATTACCTGTATGCGGTCCGCCGTGTGACTTCTCAAACTTATTACGTTACACGTTTCAAGGCATATGCCTCATCATCAGACGTTTAAAAACCAAAAACACACATATCACACAAAACTGCATTTGTCAAAAAATAAAATTGCAGAAACAAGCATATTATGTGCACGTGATGTAGGGTGCGCAGCCGTTCAAGTGTTGTCTGCTACTGATTGGAATTCGTTGAGCAGTCTCAAAGCAGTATCATTCAGGCGGTTAGATACAAAGTTCAATTGTTCATTCAGAACACAATCACGACTGCTATCATTATTATATGCATTATAAATTTCCAGCTCCTCCAAGGCATTCATAAAACAGCCCTTGTTGCATACATGCAAAGGCATTAGATTGGACTTAAAATCTGTATAATTGTGATTGTGTTGGGTCAGATGACGAGTGTAATTAGATTTTATATCATTGTAATTGTGTGTCTTTTTTGGTAAGTGTTCACGGAAGCGTTTGTAAAAACCTCTTCCAGTCTGACCTATATAGAAGCTGTTACAATCATTGCAAACCAGTTTATAAATGCCTGTTTTTTCTTCAATAGGTAAGGGCAGTTTAGGTCTAAGTATATTAATTAGTTTATTATTGGTTCTAAAAGACATAGTATAACCAATATTGTTCATCACTGAGGATAAAATTTTTGGCATGATGTATGTGTATTTTGCAGATATAAATTTTTTCGGTGTTTTATTAAGTGGACGGGGCTTAAGTTGAATGTTATTATGCTTCTTTAGCAATTTGTCAATGATGTGACTACTGTAACCATTGGAAACTGCAATAAATCTTATTGTATTTAGCTCAGTCTGGAAATCATTATTGTCAAGGGGGACTGTCAACAATCTATGGATTAAACTATTATATGCTGCCATTTTTTGAGAGTATGGATGGTGGGAATCTGCATGTATTGTATGGTTAGTGGCAGTAGGCTTCCTAAAAATATTGAATTTCAATGTGTCCATTCGTCTAGTGAGGGTCAGGTCTAGAAAGTTAATTGAGTTATTACGCTCGGTCTCTAAAGTAAATTGAATATTATTGTTGATTTCATTTAAAAGATTTTTAAAGGAGTCAACTTGTCTCAAAGTTCCGTCAAAAATAATAAACGTGTCATCTACGTAACGTGAATAAAATTTTATCTTATTAGCGTATATGTTATTATTTAATAAATAAGTATTTTCGTAGAAATTTATGTATATGTCAGCCAATAGCCCATAGCTAGACCATCATCTTGGCAATAGAATAAACCATTGAATGTGAAATAATTTTGATTTAAAATGATTTTAAGCAAGTCAATCAACTCATCTATCGCCTGTGCACTCATGGAAGCGTTAATTCGTAAATTGTCCTTCAATAATTTTAAAGTTACATCAGTTGGAATATTTGTATATAAATCCACTATGTCAAATGAAACCAATTTGTAATTGGGTTTTAATTTAACGGTATTTATCTTATTAATGAAGTCAGTATTATTTGTTAAGCTGTAATTATTCTTTAACTGTAAATTGTCTTTAATTAGTTTTACAAGAATTTTTGATGTTTTGAAACCGGGGGCTGTAGTGAAGTTAACCAGCGGTCTTATGGGTATGTGTGGTTTGTGGATTTTGGGGAGTCCCGTAAATATCGGAGCCTTCACATTAATTGGCTTCAAATAACGACGTGTATTATCACTGAGCAAACTCGTACATTTGTTAATACATTGGTTGAGGTTTTTGGTGTATTTATCAGTAGGATCAGATTTTAATTGTCTAATATTATGGTTAGAGATAAATTCGTGAACTTTGGCATTATAAGAATCAGTATCCATGATTACTAACGTATTCCCTTTATCTGCTTTAATAATACTAGCATTATTAATAGTTATTTTTGTTTTGATGTGCCTCAAAATTTTGTATTCACGGGAGAATCGTGGATGCATAAATAGATTATGTGGTAGGTTATCGTTAGATCTGATAGTTTTAGTGAATTTATTGTTTATCAATATGCGTGCTTCGTTCTGTACAATAGGATTCGGAATAGTCTTAATAGCCGCCTCCGCCTCAACGAGCTCATAAATATGTTTGTTATTTCCGGTTGGTGGGAGATTATAATTAAGTCCTTTATTAAGGAGCTCCATTTCATTATCACTGAAGTTTATATTAGTTAAATTCATTGTTCTAGGATGAAATGTATGTTTGCAATTAATGTCAGTCTCTAGACGGTGTTTATTTTCTAAACTACGAAGTTTACATAATTGATTGAAGCGTATACGGCGTGAAACACTAGCTGTGTATTTAAATATATAATCAAAAACATTGTTGATAACACTTGGATGAATGCTGTTGAGGGTATGTAAATGTAATTTGAATAAACGAGTGTTAAGAATAGATTTTTTAATATATAATGCCTTAATTTCTTCTCTAATATACATCCGTTCAGCAGAATGTTTGCGGCCTTGGAAGAGCTGTTGATCTTTGCAATAGCATATTTTGGTGTTATGTTCTTCTGTAAACAAATTTTGTTAAATTTAATATGCAAATTCGCTTTTAGCAATTGTATTTTAGTGTTTTGGAATTTAAATACCATTTTTGCCTGGCTGGGCTCCAGTTTAACATTCATGTTTCGTATGGTATCCAAGTCACTTTTATGTAATATTAAGTGATTACCTGTATGCGGTCCGCCGTGTGACTTCTCAAACTTATTACGTTACGCGTTTCAAGGCATATGCCTCATCATCAGACGTTTAAAAACCAAAAACACACATATCACACAAAACTGCATTTGTCAAAAAATAAAATTGCA